>BTPG01000003.1:208680407-208846568 GCA_036245525.1 Semisulcospira habei | reverse complement strand
AGCAGAGATCCTGGCTGCGCGAGTAGATTCAGTGACTGCTCCATCGTGTATTAGACGTGTTCAC
Organism: Semisulcospira habei; assembly: GCA_036245525.1. Taxonomy (NCBI): domain Eukaryota; kingdom Metazoa; phylum Mollusca; class Gastropoda; family Semisulcospiridae; genus Semisulcospira; species Semisulcospira habei. The sequence continues at coordinate 208,846,504 of BTPG01000003.1, read as the reverse complement.
AGCAATTATAAACAGACAGCTCTGCTAGTGCGAGCTCACATTCCAGCTTATGAAAACGATTACGCTTCGGAGTCAGCGAGTTAGAGCTCTCTTCCAGATGTGTGTAAAATAAATTGACGCTAGCACCAGTGCCTGACAATCGCTGCCGTCACTCTTAAGCGTAGCAGTGAGCTGTCATGGCAGTCGACATGGCCGCGAGGATAGCATCAGCTCTGTAATCCGCCAACCACACCCACCCTCCTCCATGGGCCCCTCCACCAGCGCCAACCACGTCAGATAACTGACTATCCCACCATCTTCCCTCCAGCCACCATTACACCCCCCACCCCCCTCAGTTCACCTTCCTTTCACCGTTCTGTGCTGGCTGTTCATATGTAGGATACCACCACCCCTTCCCTCCACCACCACCACCCCCCTTCCCTATCCCTCCACCACCACCATGGACCCTATCACTTGAAGCGCTGTTTTCAAAAATACAGTTGGCAGTTAACTGTTTCGAGACGTGTCGCCTCCGGATACGCGGCATAATCTGGGTGTACACATCGAGCATGCAAAAGCTGCGTATCCGGGGGCGGCACGTATCGAACGAGCTAACTGTCAATATGTAAAACTGTCATTTCGTCTCCAGATCACAGATTGCTTTACAAGTTTTTATTTCGACCTCAGGGCTCAGTGCCCAAAAAACGACAAAGCAAAACGCGGGGACTTTGACGTGCTAATCATCCACCCCAAGTACGGCCTCGTCATCGGAGAGGTGAAGTCTGTGGGAGGCAACCCCGAGCACATGAAGGACAACCCTGACGAGGCGATCACCAAGAAGGTGGAGCTGGCGGTCAAGCAGCTGGAGAAGTCGGAGAATATGTTGACCCACCCGACTTCCCACATTCAGCCTCTTGTTCACATCACGAGGACGCTGATGCTGCCCAATCTGACGTCACACCAGCTGTTGCAGGCACTACAGGCTAACTGTTCGGTTGCAAAGGTAAGATCTGTTTATGGGGAATAAATCAGAAGTAGGTCACACTTTGAACGGATTTTACATATTTTCCTTTGGTTCATTCAGCTCGCCTGTGGTGCAAGATAGGTCATCAGAAATATGTAAAAGATAAAGCGTTTATGACGCAAACAGTAGATGAAAAGCCCGGACAAACACGCGATAATACATTTTTGTCCGGGCTTTGACCATTTCCATGCCACTTTGTGCGGACATTTTTGTTCTGAAAATCTGTGTTCATTCAACGACCTAAATCCGTGCAAGAAACATGGATACAACTTTGGTCTCAGCAAGAGGCATAGATCCTCATGAGCCCCCGCAGACGCGGGGGCTCATGAGGATCTATGTCTCTTGTGCTTGGATCGTGTTCATATTTTTTCATTAGTTAAAGGGTTAACAGCCGGGAGAGGAATGCGGTAATGTTATTGTTTTTACGTGCATTTTGGACCACAGTGTGACATCCTCGGTACGATCTGATTCTCTTGAGCTTCTTCATCTGCCGAAATGGGCAGCCGATTGCGTTTATGTGGCGCTGGGGTGGGAAGATTAGCGTGGAACTTGCGGGTGTGGAGTGGCAGGCTATTGCGTGTGAATTGGATTCGTGCATTTCAATTTTGCCCTTAGCCTTCTTCATTTGTTAAGTCATTCAGCCCCGACACACCATATCTATTCTAGCACCACCCTTGAACTATCATGTTCGATCTGTCTCTAGAATTGTAACACGTTCCTTTAGAGGGCAACTTGAAAATGTGCGGCTTTCGGTCATGGCGTAGAATGTGTTAATGATGGCAGATTTTGTTTCTGAAGTCTTTATCAGTTGAGCGCCAAAGAGCCCCAGTCACCTCAGCGACGTGGATACAATGTGGTGTCCGCAAGAGGCATAGATCCTCATAAGCCCCCGCATATGCGAAGGCTTATGAGGATCTATACCTCTTGCAGTTGGTTTGTGTTCACATTTTTTTTCGAAGGGATTAAATAGCGATCAATTCATTTATATTTCATTTCTTTGCATTGTTTGCCCAGGCTCTGTGTAAGTGCCTTGGCGTGAAGGACGTCCAGGAAGCTGTGTCCCTGTGTCTTTGTCACCAGCATGTCCACAGCAAGCCATGCACCGACAGCAGCGGTCAGACTGAAGGTGACTCTGAGAAAACGCCTGAGGGTGTCTCTGATAAAAAAAAACCTGAGGATGACTCTGAGAAAACAAATGAAGGTGACTTTGAGAAAATAACTGATGGTGACTCTAATAAAACGGTTGACGTTGAAAACGATTGAAGTCGACTCTGTGAAAACACTTCAGGGTGACTGAGAGAACAGCTGAGATTGTCTGTGAGGCCTCCGAGAATACCACATACAGCTCCTGTAACAAGGCATGGGACAAAGCCCCGAAGAAAGTACGCAAGAATGCTTCTAAAAATTCTTCTGAGAATGACTCTGAGAATACCTCAGACAGTGTAGACTGCGTTAACGGCTCCCCTACACGCAGAAACGAAATACACAAGAAACGAAACATTTTCATTGCGTCGAAATGCCTCTTCAGCACACGCAGAAACGCCGTGAAAATTTATTTCGATTGGTACAGGGGAGGTAATTCTTCGCTGACATGCTCTGGTTTGTATCGGTGGATATCGGGTCATATTTCTGACTACTGACGCTTAAAAACTAAACATATAAGGCATGTGTGCCTTCGAGAAAACACAATTAAGGTGAATTCCCAACCATATCGAATAAACTCAGTAAGAGCTTTTGAAAGCATAAACAGGGATGGTTCAAGCCAATCGAGGATGCCGCCGTCTCTGAAGCGATAGCCGATATCTTGTAGGCTTCGCAGAGCAGCCGATGAAAGTGGGGTTTAGATAACTGACCTAAACTCATATTTTGATGGTACTTTAGTGATGATACTTTATATATTCCATTTCGAAAATGATTCCCCCGCTTACAGAATCGTGCGTCACATCCCGCGATTTTAGCAATAATAGACCTGACTCCACGGCATCGCTTTACCGTTGCCATCTTCAGTGTTTGGGCTTGAATGACGTCAGATTGGTATGTGACCGAGCGGACGACGCTGATTGGGCAACGAGTAGAAATGTTTCGGCGAAATGTTTCGCGAGTAGAGACAGGTTGTGTTGCTCGAAATGTGTCGTTTCGCATTTCGTGAAACGTTGAAATGTTGGAGAAATGTCTGAAATGCGGACATTTCGACGAAATGTTTCGTTCCGTTTCTCCGTGTGAGGAAGCCTTAAGGAACTTTGGTCGTACGACTGGTCATGGTGGAGACACTCCGTGCAAAGCAAGGATCCGCAGGAACCAATGACACCAGAGTTTTACAAACAGCTGGTTGCAAGGTTGGTGAACGATTGTTGTCGAGTCATGCGAAGTCCACTTATTCGTGATACACTGAAGCAGGAGTTGAATCGACCATGAGAGCTCAAGGTTAGTGTTAAAGATCATGTGACAGATCGATCATGATAGTTCACCGTAGTGCCAGGATAGCTTGGCGCCTCCAGGCGCCAAGCTATCCTAACACTACAGTGAACTATCATGCTCGATCTGTCACATAAACTGCCACCTAGTCTTCATAGGATAACTCCTAAATTTGAGAATTTTATGTTGACATAAATTATTAAAACACAAGTCGCATTTTTATAATTAGAATAAAAGATGATGTTGTTCTTTGTGAGATTAAATCAGCATTTTCGTTTCTGAAAGAAAACAGTTTATCCGAAAGGAACATGTATATCTTTTCTTGTCATTCCTATGATACCGAGCACAGATGTGAATACATACAGTACAATGCTAACACTATACTACTACTGCTGCTGCTGCTGCTAATAACGATGATATGATGATGAAGCTGATAAAGGTGATTTTTGGACACAGTAATGAACCGAAAACATCCACAATGATCATGTTCGTGGCGCTTGGGAACTTGCAGTAAAGATTTAAAAAAAATTTAAAATTAAAAAAAAAAAAAAATACCCCCCCAAAAAATAAAAATATTTGAAACGTCTTTCATTTGTTGGACCAGATTCGGCGGGCCACTATAGAGATACCAACCGTTACGCCTCCACGCGGGGAGCTGCGGTCGATTTCTCAAGCCATTGCTGGTACTGGTCTGGTCATGGCGAGACTGATCCTTTACCCTGACCAGGTTGACATACTCTTAAAGGGCGAGCGGCCTTTGGTCTTCTTAACGGGACCCCCAGGTCAGTCAATGGTTTGACGCTTTTACTGGCACAGCGGACACAACCTGTCTGCAGGATGCATAGATCCTCATGAGCTCCCGCAGGTGAGGGGCTCATGAGGATCTAGGACTCGTGCGGGCTTTCTGTGTGTATATGTTTTACCAATAAGCGGGGTTGTATTTAACTAAATGCGATTATTTCCGGTAATTGTTATCTATGGCCAGTGACAGTGAAGCGATTGAATCAGTCAGCAGGCAGTTGTTCATTCAGCCCGTCGGCCGTATTTTCCAAATTTTGGAGGTGTCATCTAATGACTATGCACCAGTTGCAGAAGATGGGATTATCACTGTCCACCCATCTCCTGCTGTAGTGCGAAACAACTTTTCGTGGACAGAGTTCAAAGTATTCTGTCACCACCAAAAACATGTTTTGGGCGTATTGTCGAAGTTTGTTTCAAAGACTTTTCCTCGGCACACATTTTGACCAAAAGTGGTTTCATACCCGCGACCTACCTGACAAGAGTCTGACCATAAACCACGACGGAACCACTGTAACTGCGACTTATGTGTCATGTATATCTTGCTGTTTGATTGCGACAAACCGTAAGAGTCGGTTAAAGTCTTTAGCGCAGAGCAAACACGATCCAACTGCAAGAGATATCCCAGTGCGCAAAGGCCATCGGGCCGACGTCGGTTGTCGTTGGCCCGCGCACAGCTGTGTCCTGGTTGTGTACTCGCTCTGTACTACACAGCTGTGTCCTGGTTGTGTACTCGCTCTGTACTACACAGCTGTGTCCTGGTTGTGTACTCGCTCTGTACTACACAGCTGTGTCCTGGTTGTGTACTCGCTCTGTACTACACAGCTGTGCCCTGGTTGTGTACTCGCTCTGTACTACACAGCTGTGCCCTGGTTGTGTACTCGCTCTGTACTACACAGCTGTGTCCTGGTTGTGTACTCGCTCTGTACTACACGGCTGTGTCCTGGTTGTGTACTCGCTCTGTACTACACGGCTGTGTCCTGGTTGTGTACTCGCTCTGTACTACACAGCTGTGTCCTGGTTGTGTACTCGCTCTGTACTACACAGCTGTGTCCTGGTTGTGTACTCGCTCTGTACTACACAGCTGTGTCCTGGTTGTGTACTCGCTCTGTACTACACAGCTGTGTCCTGGTTGTGTACTCGCTCTGTACTACACGGCTGTGTCCTGGTTGTGTACTCGCTCTGTACTACACAGCTGTGTCCTGGTTGTGTACTCGCTCTGTACTACACAGCTGTGTCCTGGTTGTGTACTCGCTCTGTACTACACAGCTGTGTCCTGGTTGTGTGCTCGCTCTGTACTACACGGCTGTGTCCTGGTTGTGTACTCGCTCTGTACTACACAGCTGTGTCCTGGTTGTGTACTCGCTATGTACTACACAGCTGTGTCCTGGTTGTGTACTCGCTCTGTACTACACAGCTGTGCGCGGGCCAACGGCGACCGACGTCGGCTCGATGGCCTTTTGCGCACCGGGATAGATCCTTCAGAGTTCCCGCAGTTGCCTCTTGTTAATATCACTCTGTATCGGTGTTCCTTTGACGGCGGAAGATTTGTTTGGTAAGTCACATGGCGGTCCATTATTGGTTATTATACTCATATTTTACAGGTGAGAGTGATTTACAATACCGAGATGTACTGCTCATCTGACAAAACCTGACGAACGAAATAAGCCTGGTAAAAGGACTACGTGATGGCGGCTCCCTCTCAAGGTCGTGGCAGAGTCCTGGGTAGATAACTCAAAACTTCATGACGACTCCATTCCTCATGACGCAACATTAACACCCAGAGATGACGTTACCGATAGCTTGGCACTGGCCACAGATGACGAGATGATAGTGACGTCATACATTGCGGTACAAGGGCTAGAGAGAAGGATTGTAATAGGGATGGGCGACCGAAACTTTAGTAATGAAGGACTGGATCGGTTGTACTCTGTGTCTCGATGCACGTCACAACTCATCTGGATTGGAAACCTTCAAGGTGCCGACAAATAAACTCGAATCCGATACGAAACCGATCCGAATCCGAAGCGGGACCGAAACAGAAGAAATCGTGCAAGTCCTTTTCCTGTTTTTGTGTTTCCATTATGTCCAATGCGATAAACGAATTCGCATCCAGCTTCGAACGAAACTGACACAATCTTTTTAACTCTTACCGGTTCGCTCCCTTGGCCATCGTATGTATACATACAAAGCCATGCCCACGGAAAATTCCATCATGTTTACTGAATTAAAACCAATTAATTTTTACTCTCAGTATTATTGTCATAACTTATTGACATTAGAAAGTCACTTTCATATGATAGAATGAAAAAAAAATATTAATTTTGAGTTTGTTCATGACCTTTGTTATCGATCGAGTCACTACGTTCGCCATCTTGCTTTCCCTACTGCGTCATTTTCACTGCTTGCGATTTCTCTCTGCGAATATTCCGTCAAAATGAGTTCATCTGAGTCCGAAAGTGAAGAGTATCTCACTGAAAGGGAATCTTCCAGCAACCAGGCCGCTGAAAACGATTCTAGCGCCAGCGATGTGGAAAAAACGAATGAAAACCATCGCAGTTCAGTGTGACACTTTCTATTTTGGTTTGACCATGTGCTATCCATGCGAGTCTTTGTTTACCTATTTGTCTGGTTCAGAATCGTGAGTTATTACTAGCGTGCAGTACTTCTGATAACTTTATGAAGTACATAAACAAGTTTTATTACATGCTGTATATTGCCTCAGTGATATTTTCAGCAAGTCTGAGATTTTCAGAGAAGCACATGTTTGTTGTCTCAGTCATGCCAGGTGTTGACACGCCCACTTTTTCCTGCCCTTGACTGGTGTAGATTATGTTGCGTAACTCTTAGAAATTCAAACACATTTTCTTGAAACTTCACAAAAATGTGTAAAAATGATTTGTCCACACACTGAATTCACATTTTAAACAAAGGGGCAAGAAACAACAAAAAAAATTCTTTTAAGTGACTTTCGTGAAAACTGTTTTTGGAAACCGGACACCATTTTTTCTTCGTCGCTAAATAAACAACAACTTCTAAACTACGTTAAGTACAGACGTTTTACTTACCCTGACTGAAAGCTGACTCAATGCACTTTAATATGATGTATAATAAGCCAACGTTTGACCACTAGAAGAGCTTTCAGCGGCACTTTTTCTTGGTCATGTGTGAGGGTAAAAGTCATTTTGTTCACATCATCGCATCGGGTTCGGATCGTTTTCGTATGGGATTTGTGCTCATGCAAAGCAATGAAAATCTCGTTTTTCACAAACACTGACTTACCGTCTTCTGCTTCACGTGACAGAGTGGTACGTCTATGTGTAATAGTCTGTGATTTTGACGTGTCCGGCTCCAAGCCATTAGGTCCAGAATCACGAACCAGCACTGTGGAGAATTTATCCTTGTTCGTGTGAAGTTCGAATTGCGTGTGCTGGTTCCGGATTTTTAACCTCTGAGCTGGTACGTTATTTTAGGCCTTACGGATTACAGCCGTAAGGCATAAAATGACAAACCAGGACAAAGTTAATGATGAGTGGATGAATGGACGGATACGTGGATGTATGGATGGACTGGATTGGATTGGATTGAATTGGATTGGATTGGACTGGACTGAAATAAACTGCACTGTACTGGGCTGGGCTGAGCTACACTGCATTGAATTGGATTGAATTAGACTGGACTGGAGTAAATTGGACTGGACTGGATTGGGATGGGGTGGGCTGGGTTGAGCTGGACTGTACTGAACTGAACTGAACTGGATCGGAATGGATTGGATTGGATTGGACGTACAGATGAACGGATCTAGCAGCGGCGTAATTTGATGCCGGTACACCCTTCACGGAACCTGGAGAAGATGGTTCAAGTAAATTTTCCAGTGCCCCGAAAAGATTATCCGCCGCACCATTTTCAGTGCACGTACATCCGCTTTGCTACATCTGTAAGCTGCACCAACTACAGCACAGGAGAGCCGATATCTGCCCTAGTATTTTCAGTGTCCAACAACATTTTTTACGTCATGTGTACGCATTACCTCTTTTGACGTAAAGATTGGTATTCATGGTATCAGAGTGTGAATGATCAACGGGTCCTGGGTGGACAGTGAGCAGAGTCTGAGCGGACGCTGAGTTGACGCTGAGATGCCCAAAGTCCTCGCGAACCCCGCCGCAGTATTCCAGAAAGTATTCATCATGCATTTACATTATCCACATTTGATTTACTGCGTTTAACGCCAGGAAAGCTTTAATCTGTTTAACCCCACGACCGTGTTTCTCCAATTTTGGAAGGGTCACCAAACGACTATGTACCAGCTTGGTGCCTGATGGCGCTAAGCTAATCTGGCGCTACCCCTGAATTATCATGGTCGCTCCATCTCTTGTTGTAGTGCGTCGGAGCTGAATGGGGTAATAAAGATATTCCCGAGTCGAGGTAAAATGGTTAACTCATACGAGGGGTGACGAGTACGGATACGCGGCTTCGTGCCGCGTATCTGAGTGTGGCACGTCCCGTATTAGTTAACCAGCCCCACTTCACAGCCAGTGCCGGACACCGACTGTTTTTTTTTTTTTTTAAATCGTCGTTAATTCACCTCAAAGAGCCCACGCTGACCAAAGAAAACATGGAGATAATGTTGCGACAGCAAGAAGTATAGATCCTCATGAGCCCCCGCAGTTGCGGGAGCTCGTGAGGATCTTTGCCTCTTGCAGTTTGGTTGTGTTCAGTTTTTCTCTCGGCAGTGAGCGAGCTAATAGACACATGCTTCTGGCGTATCATCCTTTAGGTAGTTGCTTCCTGCAGCGTTCGATCAACCCATTCGCGACCAGACGCATCCGGATGCGCGGCATAAACCGCGCATCCGGATGCCGCTGGTCGCGAATGAGTTAAACAACTGCTTTTAATGGCGGGCTCTCAACCAAGACTTTGTCGATGTTACATGATATTAATAATAATAATATTAATAATAAATGTAATTTGTATAGCGCCTAATCCCCAAGGTGCTCTAGGCGCTTTACAGTAAGGAAACACAAAGCAAACTACAAAGACAAGTACATACAACAACACAAATACATTGATTTACAAGGAGCAGAAAACACACACACACACACACACACACACACACACACACACACACACACACACACGCACGCACGCACGCACACACACACACACACACACACACACACACACACACACGCACATGATGAGCCGGCAGACAAAATGGTCTTTATGTATATGCAACATAGAAAAGGTGTGTTTTAAGCTTGGATTTGAAAATAGAAAGAGATGATGAGGGACGCACATCAGCTGGGAGAGCGTTCCATGTAATGGGACCGAAATACGAAAATGTACGATGACCTTGAGTGACCTTAGTAACCTAGGAATACGGAAAACACGAGTGTCTGAAGCAGAGCGTACTGATCGGGACGGTGTATACATTATACGCGTTCCTTAAGAAAGTTACATGACACTGGATACAGTTGTTGTCTCCTCCTGCTTCGCCTTCTTCCCTCCCCTGCGGCGCTGCAGCATGTCTCTCAGGGTGTCTCTGTACCGCGTGCTCATCGTATAGTAGATCACCAAGTTCACGGAGCAGTTGACGGACTCAAGCAGATGGGTGAACACTAGACTGGCGAAAAAGATGTTGTTGAAGCGCCCCCCGGCAATAAATCCTCTGACAAACGTGCGGGTGAGGGCCTGTACCACCGTAGGGGTGATGCATACGGTGTACACCACGCAGACGACAAATAACATCCGGGTGACTTTCGTTTCGTGTTGATTGGCTGAAGAAGACTCGTGACGTGTTGTTCCGACCTGACAGAGATCAGAGAAAGAGGATGGTTTGGTTTGAAAGATCTAACGTACGGTGGCGTATTTGAGGTTTTCGATCTTACGGCGTAAAGTCGTAAGGTGCAAAATCAAGGGCCAGCACACAGTTTATACCCTTCTCTGTCGGTTAAGACAGATTTTGTGTCTGAACCACTGCACTCTGAGCCGACATTGGCGTGAAAAACCGGACCAAAAATAGGCCAACCGAACACAGGACTAACAAGAGACACAAACCCTCGTGACCCCTCGCGACTGCGGGATCTCATGAGGGTTTGTGTCTCTTGCACATGTGTAGTATTTGCGTAGCCCCGACAGTTAACAAGATGAGAAGCTTTATACAGAGAAACGCAATATAGTACAAATATCTATATTCAGTGTATATATATATATATATATATATATATATATATATATATATATATATATATATATATATATATATATATATATATACGTAAAATATGAAGAAAGGATCCACAAACACCACGTAGTTTAGAAGGAGTTACACTTTTAATCTATGCACAAATTTTCGCCCTCTCAGCGAGGGCTTCTTCAGGGGAATGCCCAGGTAACAGGTAACTAGGTAACAAAACATAATTTACGTGTGAGAATGTAGAGCGTCAAAATAGATACAGAATGCACTTTCAAATTCTAAATTATCGTAATACTATTACATATATAGACTAAGGTACAAAAGCACGTGCACAAGTTCATGATATTAGTGCGTCATTACTGATGACATGAAACTTTTATGAAACACTAGTATTGACACGCAGTGTGCGGAGGAAGAAATGACGCAATGAAATATCTATAATAATAACGTCATCAACAATGACACCATCATCATTAGTAGAATGTGTGGTGCCAGCTTTCTTGGACTGGTTTTATTTATTCATATATATATATATATATTGGTATATATATATACCAATTAAAAAAACTCACGTGAGCGGTATCCTTCCGCCAAGCCAGAGCGGTGCGCAGACGCGATGCGATGACGCATGTGGCTACCATGACGACCACGAGTGACGCAGTTGGTATAACAACATTGAACGTTATTTCGAACACCGCGTCGTACCAGGCGCTGTGCATCTAAAAAAAGAGAAGAAGAAGAAGAAAACATTATTTATTCTTGGTGGGAAGTCTGACATTAAATTGTGCTGATCTGTGATTTTGGATATTACGGCCTCGGACCGTAAGGTCCAAAATTACAGAATAGCACAAGAATTGTTTCAGGCTTTGATACTGTGCAGTTAGCGTACATTTGCCACGTTTATTGCATTTTCAGACTTAAAAGACTATAGAAAGTTAAGGTTAATATTTGTCCTTCGGTTTTGGATTCAGAAATTAAAAATTCACAAGTTGTAGGGCATGGCCCTGAAAAGTCTGTCGTAACAACTGTCGGAAGAACAGAGCTGTAAAACGTAAATGCAGAGGTAAATCATTTGCCAGTACAGTCTAGACACCTGATAGAACTCTGTGATGGTTGTGCGCAGCTCGGTGGTGTTCGTGACCGGATTGTGTATGAACACGCTTCTGTATTTGATACACCCTTGCCAATTGCCGGCCACGTTGACAGCGAACAGCATTGCCACGATAATCGCCATTCCTCTGAAACGAGAAGATAACTCGTTTGTGCGTGTGTGTGTGCTGGGATATGAGTTTATATAGAATGTGTGCGTGAAAGTGATGTTTCTGTGAGAATGTGTGCTGGTCTGTCATTTTGGACCATACCTCTCTCAGTCGTCAGGTCCAAAATCACAGACCAGCGTACAAATGGACAGACCAGTGTGCGAATGAACCGAGCACCAAAAAGCGGACTTGTTTGGGTGAATGAATGAATGAATGAATGAATGAATGAATGAATGAATGAATGAATGAATGAATGAGTGAATGAATGAATGAGTGAATGAGTGAATGAAATAATGAATGAATGAATGAATGAATGAATGAGTGAATGAAAGAATGAATGAATGAATGAATGAGTGAATGAAAAAATGAGTGAATGAAAGAATGAATGAATGAATGAATGAATGAATGAATGAATGAGTGAATGAATGAATGAGTGAATGAAAGAATGAATGAATGAATGAATGAGCAAGAACAACGAGTGAAAAACAAGTGCAGGAAACACTGTATGAATAAACACACGAACCAAGCAATAAATGAGTGTGTGCACGAACAAACTAACGAAAAAATAAGTGAATGAATGAATAATTGAATGAATGAGAAAAAAAAAACACACACACACAAAACCGAAAACACAAACTTACGCAGCAAACACTGTATGAACAAACGAACCAAGGAATTGATGTGTGCCTGCACGAACGATCGACAAATAAATAGTGTAAGAGATAGATAAAGGAAAAAACTTTTCCAAACTAATTAACCACTTGAAACATGGATAATTTCCCCCTTTCTTATCTCTGCTAGCAAGAGGCCTAGGCTGTCATTCGGGTTCCTATTTTGTTAGAGGCTATGCCGCCTTTCGTGTGGATGTACTGGATGAGGGTTCCTACGCCACTGTTTAAAACACACGCACGTTACCTGGCAGACAGGAGGTTTTTGGCGCGAAGAGGACTCATGACGCAGATACAACGTTCCAGCGCGATGACCAGGGTGAGGGAGTTGGATGTGTTGAGAAACGAGTGGTAAACTCCGATGAAAAAGAACCAATGAGCCTGTACAAAAAAAAAAGGAGATCGACAATGACGGCTCAAAGGTAGTGCCTTATAAGTTTCCAATGAGCAACAGCCGCTTGGGCAGACGTCGGCCACTGTTGGCCCGCGCACATCGTGCACATTGTGCGCGGGCGAACAGCTGCCGATGTAGGCGCAAGCACCTGTCGTGTACTGGTTGGATTGGCGTCTGTAACCGCTGTAATGTGTTTCCTTCTAGCTCAAATCTAACCCGCATTGCCCTTGAACTATTATTGTCAGTCCGTTTCTACGTGGGAGCAGGAAATAAGAGTACAATTGGCTTATCCGGATTTTTAAAAACAAATATATATATATATATATATATATATATATATATATATATATATATATATATATATATATATATATATATATATATATATATATATATACCTTCCAGAACTCTCCAACTGCTGCATCAAAAACATAAAACAAAATGTAGATACGCGATGCCAGGTGAGCCAGCAGGAATCCAGTATCGCTGAAAGCCAAACTGAAACAGAAAGTTCATTTACACATGCACGTAGACGTGTGGACACGCACGTGCGAATGATCACTTGATTGTGACCAAATTAAGAAATGTTCAGTTAACTCATTCTACCCCAACACCGAAATCCTTAACTTTTGCCGTTGTCCTCTGAAGACTGTATTGCAGTGCAGGACACAGATCGACCATGATAGTTCAAGGGTGATGCCAGAATAGCTTGGCGCCCATAGGCGCCAAGCTATTCTGGCATCACCCGGCCTTGAACTATCATGGTCGATCCTTATCTTGCTGTGGTGTGTCTGGGGTAGAATGAGTTAATTACTTCTCAGTGCGTAGGCACTGCGACATTTTCTTTGCTTGCGGGCGATCCTATGATTTTGGATCTTACATCCCTTAGCTACAAGGTCCAAAATGCCAGACCGGCACACATTTATTGCTCTAACATCTTTTCATTGTTTTGTTGATGCCGATATAAGTTCTTCTTTAAACTGAATTATCTTACTTAACTTATTCTACCCTAAGACCGAAATCCCCAAAATTTGCCGTTGTCGTCTGAAGACTGCATTGCAGTGCAGTACAACGATCGACCATGATAGTTCAAGGGTGATGCCTATGGGCGCCAAGCAATTCTGGCATCACCCTTGAACTATCATGGTCGATCCATATCTTGCTGTGGTCTGTCTGGAGTATAATAAGTTAAATATGACCTACGTGCGCAATCACAGCCGGGATTCGTATGCATTTGTCATTTTAAAACCTTGACTGCTACATACGATGCCTGAGGGAAAGACTCGGGGTGGTATCTTCAGGGTAAGCATAGACACTCTCTTTACAGCGTCCCTAGTAACAGGCAAGGCGTTAAAACCATTTTGCTCTTTTATTGCATTCAGTCGTTTTGAAAAATAAATTTATTCAATTTTATTTCACATACAAACGGTAAGTTTAGACATTAGGTCTTGATATAACCGCTGCCATTGCAGGTACATTTTTGTTTATGAAATTTTGGTTTATTCCACGACCCAAAACCAACACCGTCCAAGAGACATGGATGCAAATTGGTCTCAGCAAGAGACATAGATCCTCATGAGCCCCCGCAGTCGAGGGGCTTATGAGGATCTATGTCTATTGGAATTGGTTAATGTCAGTTCACTTTTTTTCGGCAGGGAAGAGGTTACGTTTATATCGTACCACACAAAAACGTATTGGCCCCAAAACAAGAGTTTACTCACGAAAAGAGACAGACGTTGACGCGATCCCGCAGCCCCTGACGCACAAACACGACCATGTTGATGACGTTGCCAGTGACGCCGCACAGCACGAGAACCGGAAGTATCCATGCATTCACGGCGACCTCTATCGCCTGAAGCGCGGAGTCGCTCACTACATCTTCAGTACTCGCGTGAATAGTTGCGTAAGGTGTGGGCAGAGTAGCGATGTAATTTTCATCGTCAATGAACGTTCCGTCGTGCTGGCTGAACGCTTCAGATGCACGGACAACTCCGATTTGTGTTGTTGAACTGACGTTCAGCATCGTATTCACATCCATATCTGACTGTAGGAAAAACAACGATCTGTGCACGTGCTGCTCGGTGATTTCAGACCTTACGCTGTTGGCCGTAAAGTCCAGAATCGCAGACCAGGACGCAAACTGACAGAGGTTTAACCCAACGCCTCACAGCAGGAGATGGATCGACCATGATAATTCAAGTGTAGGGTCAGATTAGCTTGGCGCCGTCAGGCGCCAAGCTAATTTGGCACAACCCTTGAATTATCATGGTCGATACATCCGCAACTTGTACACAGTCGTTAAACGTTTATGTAATGAGTTGAAAATGCCGTAGGGTGTTGATGAACTGATGTTCAGCATTGTTTCCATTTTCATTTTCGACTGTACAAAGGATAATGTGTTTAATGGCCTTTGATTTAGCATCATATAGCATATTCCGCATGGTCTAAAATCAAAGACATACACATGTTCTGTTCTGTCTGTTGATGTCGGGTATGCGATGTGTGGTTAGTGGGTGTGTATTTCTTTTTTACATGTTCTGTATATGTACACTCATTGCCGATAAAATTGTGTTCGCCCGATCTTTTTTAAGGCTTCAGTTCACAAAAAGCTTTTACTCTATTGTCCCACCGAATGCATTCTTTCGTCTGTTTAAAAGCGAAAGAGGCCCACCGGAATCTTTTGACGTATACGTGAAAAGATTGCTTGTGATAGGAGGAGGTAGCTGACGTGATAACTATCCTATATGGCCTTAGGTCAGCTGCATAATTATTACCAATCAGAGACAAGATGGCGGATGAACCAGCAATGACAGACTCGGATTTTAAGAGAAAAAAGAGGAAGAGAGATAAGGTACCCCAAAGTATAACTGACATCGGACAAGGGAATGTGGACATATGGCAACGCGATGCTCTTCCTTGGGTGCCGGCTGATGAAGGATCTCTGTCTTTTTCAGACTGACCTCGAGTCCAAAGAGCTGGGCAGCATCTGCAAAGCAGGACGTGATGCGCTGCAAGGCTCTCTCTGTGTGTGCAATGAGGGCAGCGTCATCAGCAAAGAGCAGCTCACGAATCAGTTGGTCTAGGGTTTTGGTGTGGGCCTGCAGTCGTCTGAGGTTGAACAGGCTGCCATCGAGACGATACCTGATGTACACTGCATCGTCATCGTCGAGGTCCACTGTGGCCTGCTTCAACATCATGCTAAAGAAGATGGTGAAGAGGGTTGGTGCCAGCACGCAGCCCTGTTTCACGCCGTTGATAATGGGGAATGGTTCTGAGAGGTTACTGTTGAGTCTGACCTGGCCTTGCTGGTCCTCGTGAAGCTGGACGATCATGCTGAGGAACTTTGGGGGACAGCCAAGTCGCTCCAGGATCTGCCACATGCCTTGCCTGCTCACAGTGTCGAACGCTTTTGCTAGGTTGACAAACGTTACGTACAGCCCTTTGTTTTGCTCGCGGCACTTCTCCTGAAGCTGTCTCAGCACAAAGACCATGTCGGTGGTACTCCTGTTGGCTCTGAAGCCACACTGGCCCTCTGGGAGGTGGTCTTCAGCGATGGCATGTACCAGCCGATTCAGGAGCAGCCTTGCAAGAATTTTCCCGGCAATGGACAGCAGGGTAATTCCACGATAATTAGAGCAGGCAGACTTCTCTCCTTTGTTCTTGTACAGGGTGATGATGGCTGCATCACGGAGATCCTTCGGTACTGTTCCTTTCTCCCAGCAGCAGAGAAAGAGGTCATGGAGCTTGTTGTGCAGTGCTGGGCCTCCATGTTTCCAGATCTCTGGCGGGATTCCGTAAATGCCTGCTGCTTTGCCAGTCTTGAGCTGGTGGATGGGTGTGAGGGTCTCTTCGGCGGTGGGCGGTTCGTCAAATTCAACCTTTAGTTGGAGCTGTGGGATTTGGAGGATGACTGTTTCTTGAACAGTGCGCTCAGCGCCGAAGATGTCCTGAAAGTATTCCGACCAGCGGTTCAAGATGGAGGTATTATCTGTGAGGAGTGCCTGTCCATCGGCGCTTCGCAGGGGACTTTGTACCAGGTGCCTAGGGCCATACACTGCTTTCAGTGCTTCATAGAAGCCCCTGTAGTCACCGTTGTCAGCGCAAAGCTGGGTCCTCTGTGCCAGTCTCGACCACCACTCGTTCTGGAGCTCTCTAAGCTTAAGCTGGAGACTGCTGCAGATGAGGCGAAAGGCAGACTTCTTCACAGGGCAGGAAGGCTGGGCTAGGTGGGCCTGGTGGGCGGCTCTTTTTTTTTGCTAGAATTTCCTGTATCTCCACGCCTATTTCGTCAAACCAGTCTTTGTTCGTCTTTCTAACAAAGCCTAAGACTTCCACAGAAGATTTTACAATAGCAGTTTTAAGTTGCTCCCAGAGTGTTTCAGGGTAGGAGTCTGCTGGATGAACTGTGTCTTTGAGCATGCGCTCTAAATCTGTCTGAAGGGCAGCTTTTTTGTCGTCACGCGGAAGGCTGGCAAAATCAAGCTTTTTCTAAGGGGGGGGGGGGGGGGGGGGGCTTTTCTTGGGTTTCAGCTTGTGGAGCCTGAGTTTGCAGCGGAGAAGGCGGTGGTCAGAGTGGCACTCTGCGCTGGGCATCACTCTGGTGATGAGGACGTCACTGCGGTCCCTCTGACGCACTAGGACATAGTCGATAAGGTGCCAGTGCTTGGAGCGAGGATGCATCCAGGTGGTCTTTCGACTGTCCTTTTGCTGGAAAGTAGTGTTGGTGATGACAAGTTGCTGTTCTGCACAGAACTCCAACAGTAGGCGACCATTGTCATTGCAGTTCCCAACGCCACGCTTGCCGAGGACTCCTTTCCAGGCTTCAGAGTCTTGGCCCACTCTGGCGTTGAAGTCGCCAAGGATGATGACTTTGTCCTCTGCAGGGGTGCTATGCAGGAGGCTGCGCAGGTCTAAGTTGAAGTCTTTTACTGTAGGCTCTGCCAGGAGGGTTGGGGAGTACACACTGAGAAGGGTGACGTATTGCTGGTGTCTCAGTGGGAGGCGCATGGACATAATGCGGTACCCATTGGTAGGTTTTCCAACTTATTCGCAATGGGGGTCTTGACCATGAAGCCCACGCCTGAGAGCCGTCTTTCTGATGCAGGCCTGCCTGACCAGTAGAGGGTGTAGCCAGCGCCAAGTTCTTGGAGGCTGCCTTCCTCCGGGAGGCGTACTTTGCTGAGCGCGGCGATGTCGATGTTTAACCTCCGCAATTCATGGGCAATGAGGGCGGAGCGACGTTCAGGGCGTCCGCTGTCTGCTGTGTCGAGCATGGTTCGGATGTTCCAGCATGCTACGTTGAGTCCGGTCGTGGTTGTCATGAAAGTGGATCCAGTGTTTTTTTCTTTTTTTCTGACCGCAGGAGAAGATGCCCGTTGACCGCGGCTAGCCAACTGGGATTACGAGGGGATGAGCTTTGGTTAGGCCACCTTTTCTAGGCCCCTCTCCGTGTGGAGCAAGCAGTGCTGTCCATAGAGAAGGCTGCTTGGTCGTTCAGGGTGTGCGAGTGACGTTGTCATCCCCAGGTCAACATGAGGCGACCAATATCCTGAACCGCCTGCATGCAGGTTTGAGACTGCGGCTTCCAGTGACATCTTTCACCTGCCATTTCGCCCCTTGCCCATCGCTACAGGACTTGGAAAGGTCGGTGTCATGGTCCGTGGGCGTTTCCTAAAGCCTGCGCGGTGGAGCTTTTTGGTGGAGTGCAGTGTGCGCAGTACTGGCCCTACCCTATGCAGTACAGAAAGTAGGTATAAATACCAATGTTTTGTTTCAATTACGAAAGACAGTGCGTGTTTCCGAGGGGTAAAGGATCAAAGGTCAAAGTAGGCACCGTGGATCCAAGTTCGCTTTGCACCCACGCCCTCGGTGCATTACAGTACGCACGATCGTTGCTAGTAAATACTATCAGGTCGAGCGGAACTAGCATTGCGAGTTTGACAGCATAGCGAATATTTAAGGTTTATTGATGTCGGAGAACATCAGTACACATGTACACTGACACGTGTGTACACCACACCGATGACCTCGTGGCCTGCCGTATTGCGATACACTAATAGTCGACCGGGTTCTACCTTGTGACGTAGACTCATAAATATGCATATTAATTGAAAACAAGGCCGATGCAGACGGGTACAAAAACAATACACCCTCCAAACGATGACTTTCGACTTTTGGCACTGTACTTACCTTATAAAACTCTAAGATAGTACATTAAGGACCCATACACATACCGTCAGCAGCATCTGCTGCAGACAGTTTTCTGACTGTGCTAAGATGCTTGATACTGGGGAATATAAGTTTAAACGTTAAACTTAGCTAAAACAATCCTAGATAAAATAGATTAACCCATTCCCTGCCAATAGTCGCAGCATCTTTATTAACCCTTCCCTGCCACTGGAAGCATATTGTGTTTCTAAAACCTACGGACAAAAGCTCCTGAAGATATACGACTCTTGCCTGCTTTATCACTTTCACGTTTTCTTGGCAATGAAGGGGTTAATTCAACGCTACAGATCCCAATCAGCTAAAAGGACATGCATGCAAAGTGACAACTGCGGGAGCTATGAGGATCTATGTACCTCTTGGAAATGAGTGTGGGTTTTGTGTTCCAGCAATAAAATCTGTACGAGTCACCTTTCCTGGATGTGTGAGCTAGATCTCAACGTAAACTAGCTTATAATATATATTTATTGCATTTTTCAGTGTATATCGAAATAATTCTGATACACTACACACAATATATATATATATATATATATATATATATATATATATATATATATATATATATATATATATATATATATATATATATATATATATATATATATACACACAATATATATATATATATATATATATATATATATATATACACAATATATATATATATATATATATATATATATATATATATATATATATATATATATATATATATATAATATATATATATTATATATATATATATATATATATATATATATATATATATATATATATATATATATATATATATATATATATATATATATATATCGCGGCTACATTCTGCGCATTGAGTTATATTATAAATATGAGAAATGCGCCATATAAATGCTATGCATTATTATTATTATTATATATATATATATATATATATATATATATATATATATATATATATATATATATATATATATATATATATATATATATAATATATATATATATATATATATATATATATATATATATATATATATATATATATATATATATATATATCTTTGTTTTCCTCCCTACGTTACACGACCGGTCACTTTAGCGCAAACCGTACCATGTGACCGTGATATAAAAACCCACGTGGCAAAAAATGGCGGACGTTTCGTAGCCCTCTCGATGACGCATCATGGATGTTATTTTTTTTTTCTATAAAAGATCGAAAAAGTACAAAGTTACTTAGTGTTGTTCGAAACAACAAGCACACTCAGTGCTGGAGACGGCAACATCACGACATATTTTAAACTACCCCATAAGTCTATTATGTATGTATTATGTATCTTTGACGTCAGTCATGTCTGGCGTGATTCAGGTCGCAAGATGTCTTCTTGATTTCTTTTACGAAAATAATGGACGAATAAAAACAAATACGTTATTGGTCGAAAGGGTTCGCTGCACGGACCCTTGTAGTCATTCGGGAGGTCAAAATAACCATTGTACCCCTCAGGCCTTCGGCCTTTAAGGGTACAATGATTCCTTTGACCTCCCAGAGACCTACAAGGGTCCGTGTAGCATACCATTTCGACCAATAACTTATATATATATTTATATATAAAGTGTTTGATCGAAGGGGTATGCTATATATATTATTTCGAAACACACTGAAAAATGCAAGCTGATGGAAATATCTGCCCAGAAATAAAAACACTATGGGATGAACCATAACGCACAATGTCCCTTCTATATGAGAGCCGTCCTCGCTGTCAGTGGTCTCTACCTTTTGTCTTTGACCATATTCTGATGTTGAAAAATCTCCAATTAAAAAGTCTCACAGATCTGCATTGAGTTTGAAATCAAAGCGATCATTGCGTTAAGTGTTAGTCGAGGATATCGGGTAATATCGTGAAACCTCCTCGGGGCAAACCATTGCATTGAAATGGGTGAAGAAAGTAAACAGATACTGTCAAAGAAGGGTAAGATGCGGAGTTTTTTTATGTGATCTTTTCTTTTTATATTCTGCTTCATCAATTCAAGCGCCTCTACACAGTAAATCGGCTATCACTATATGCCTGCCGCGTTTCTAATGTCTCGATCGTTAAATGTCTGTCGCGTTTATGCAGTCTCAGACTGTCTATCGCATTTATAAAATATCAATCGCTGCCTGTCGCGTTTATAGAGTCTCAATCGCTCTCCGTCTATCACGTTATAGTACAGTTTCAATCACTATCTGTCTGTCGCGTTATCACAGTCTCAATTACTATCTATTGCGTTATAATAGTCTCAATTACTAACTGTCCGTCACGTTATTACAGTATCAGTCAATAACTGTCTATTAAGTTTTAACTGTCTCACTCACTAACTACAGTATATAACGAGACAAAGAGGCGATTTAACTCATTCGAGACGTACCGCGTATGGCGGACAGGCAGCCGTGGCTATCTGACGCGGATCAGGATGCAACACGGCTCGAATAAGTTAACGCATTCCAATATGCCGCAGTTGGATAATAATAATAATAATGGCGTTATTATATAGGCGCTTTTTCTCAATTTTTGGGCGAATCGACTCAAAGCGCCGCGAACTGAAACCCAACACGCACGTAGCAGACACGGATTTACGCCATTTAAGATAAACACAATACGAGACAGACAAAAAGCCAGTTCAGATACTGAAGTTACAGAGATTTTTTATAGCTTGTATTTGAAATTTTTAAAGTGGCCTGAAACCGGTACCAAAGTGTGGGGGGTGGGGGGTGAGTGGGGGGTGGAAGAGCCGAACTACCCGGAGAAAGAACCCCCGACGGTCCGCCCGAATTAACTGTGACACTTATCAGAGGAGAAAGTACGACGCCGGAACCCGTTTTCGAACCTCGCACCTTTGGCATTGGTGGCAGGCGCCTTAACCACTGCGCCACGGACCGCCCCGTTTCGAATACATATGTAACAAAAATCTTTAGCGGAAGAAAAGCAGACAAATAAGAACGGTATATTTTCTGGGTTCAATTAATTTATCTGATTTCTTTTCCGCTATCGAAAATAGTTTGTAATTATTTTCAACTCCCCCCCCCCCCCCTCCTGAAATGCTGTGAAAACGACATTCAAAAGAATGAAAAAAGAATGCCTTAAAAAGACAAGCCTTTGACTGTCGGTACCGGTTTTCGTCGCAATTTATTCCATTAGGAATCATGGCGACTAAACCCGCCACCCACAGACAAAGGACCAAGGATGTCATTTGTTCTATAATTATATGAAGCAAGTTTAATGGTAAGGGTGTGATGCTGTGCATACAAAAATATAATATTTTTCTTGGAAGTAGAAGACTACGTGTTGGGACCTCAATATTAAAGCTTCGAATCCTATTAAACCATCAAATTTGTCTGTGGTCATGGGCCTCACGGTTTCAGACCGTAGGGTGTAAAATCACAGACCAGCACAGAATCATAGACATCACAGAAAGCGCTGTTGGAAGAGCCAGGTACATGAGTGTATCACGGATGTCTATGCGAAAAGGCAAAAGACGGTAAGTTTGGGATTGCTTGTTTTTTGGGAAAGCGAGATCTTTGTTGTAATTAACTCATTCTGCCCGCGAAACACCACAGCAACATATCACTCGACCATGATAATTCAAGAGTGGTGGCAAAATAGCTTGGCGCCTATAGGCGACAAGCTATTCTGCCACCACCCTTGAACTGTCATGATCAACACTTTTCCATCGTTAAATTCTCAGCGAGTCATTTCCCTGAAGACGTAGCAGGAAAAGGATGTGTGTTCCCTAGTGACGTACATGTTTGGGGTAGATTGAATTAATTCTCACAGCCTACCAAGCTAACAACCATAGATAATTTTTGTTATCATTAAAAGTACTTGTAAAAACTGCGCGTGTTTGTGCATCAGTTTAGTGGGAAGTCCAACCAATTTGATTATTATGCAACAGAACAAACATGGTGGAGCCAAAAAATTAGAAACGTGGTGTTGGTGGCAACAGTGTAAGCACATGCATTGAAAAACCTTGATTTACTCACCAACATGGCAGAAAAATGTATTCCACAAGCACAGAAATCACACAAGAGATCTGTCCTTTCTCGCATCACAATTTTACAAGCTAAAAATCACTTTTGAAACCGCGCTCATTAGGATTGAAAATGCGCATTGTCAGAGACGATCCAAGGCATGTTGTCAGCTACTTTGGTCTTGTTCCGACACCATCCGACAAGGGCATTCACTTTCAGATATTTTAGAAATGGCTGGTGAAACATATTTTAGTGGTTGCTTCCCTTAGACTGATAGCTGTGCTTTATGCGATTTTTTTTAACAACGCAACCCTAGAATACTAGTGACTCGTCTATAGACAGCACAAGCATAAAGCTATAACGTAAGCATTTCGATGGCCAAGGGTATGTTTGGGCTAACAATAAACCGGAAGCGCTCCGATCGATGGGAAAGATTCAATCTGTCTCCTAAATTGTAATGCAGTCATCAGAGGATAACTCCAACATGTGTTTATTTCATACTTTGGACACAATGACACTTTTTATTGTTTCTGTTATGAAAAACGAAATCTTTCCACGTTGGCTACAACTCTGAAATAATACTATTTTGTTTTGTTTTATAGCCTTATAATGTTCTTAAGATTATGTTTAAGTTGTGGTCTATATTTTTCACTAAACTTTGCAAAGCTGTTTTCAGTCAAAAGACAAGTTGGGAAATCAGCACATGTCTCAATTGAAGCAAACTTACCTTATATTTCGCTTTGGGCTGGCAAGGTGGTCGGAACTCGATTCTCCAGATGGCGCCTGCTGTTTAGGAAGCGAGTTTCTGCAAGGCTTCCGGATTAAAATACCACTCTATGGCACGCTTTATTTTTCTTTTACGAAAAACGAAAGCTTTCCGCGTTGGCTACAACTGTGAGATAACACTATTCTGTCGTGCTTTCTAGGCTTTTATAATATCACTCTGTGGCACTCTTTATTTTTATTTTACGAAAACGAAAGCTTTCCGCGTTGGCTACAACTGTGAGATAACACTATTCTGTCGTGTTTTCTAGGCTTTTATGATGTTCCTAAGATTTCGTTCGTATTGTATAAGTCGTGGTCTTTCTATTTCACTAAACTTCGCAAAGCTGTTCTCAGGTAAAGGTCTTTCAAACTGGGTGAATGGTCCTCCTCCTATATCTCGTCTGTCGGGTCGTATGCTAGCAAGTGTTCTGTTCTGATGGCTGCGGTCGTTCTAGCAGGCTCTTGCGGTCGTGGTGGCGGTCTTGTGGCTGCTAACGCTGTCCGGCTGGCTTGGGAGAGGCCTCGATTTAAGAAGAGATCGGAACGCGAGACCGCTGGCGACTTGCTTGCCTGGTAACGCCTACTAGGTGTTCCTGTTGGCTGGTGTTTTACTTCATAGGTGGATAACAGTTTCCTCTCCAGCGCCTGAGGATGACAGGTGTCAATCAATTTGACGGATTGTGATTTCAGACTTTACCGCAAAGTGTGCTGGTCTGTGATTTTAGACCTTAAAGCCGTAGGCCGTAAGGTCCAAAATCACAAACCAACACACCCACGCGAACGATCTAAACTCCACTAAAAAAAATACTCTTCATGCGTTCCTAAATATTGAGACTCTGTGTTTGAGTTGGGAGTGGCTTTGCTGTTTTTTGCTGCGACAATGCTGTCTGTTTTGCGAACTCAGTGCCGGCAAGGGTTTTACTGTCACGAGTCTCTGTTCCCTGAGGATCTGCGCCTGTCGTAGATAGTAAGGTGGTTGAGGGCGAGACTGATTCTGATCACTGTTTAACAAACCACAGGTGTTCAAGAAGGTACCCGAGATTAGGTGCGTTATGTGCCCTTTACGGCGTGAAGAAAACCATGAGCATCTGTGCCGCCTGCTGTCGCTAGGTGCTAGCTCTGGAAACCCTCGTTGTTTTCTTCGTCTGCCGCGGTCACGGAGGTACATGCGCCCGATGCAACCCATAAGCTTTGGTCTTCATTGTCCAGTGAAAGACGCAAGTTTCAACAATTGCATGAAAAGACACAAGACTTCATGGCCACCAGGAGACATAGATCCTCTTGAGTCCAAGCAGGCTGCTGTGGCTTATGGGGGGATCTATGGTTCTTTCAGATGGAAGGGTGCTAGTGAAGGGAGTGCATACGGGGTGTCTGCGTGTATGTGTGCGTGTGTGGATGATACCGGCGCCAAGTCTACTAGCAGACTAGATTGATCGCCATGCGGTATCATGTAGGCACCTTTTGCCAATGTTCAACAGAGTTGCAAGGGCAGAATGCACGTGTGACTAGTAGTGTGTTTTGTAAAGGGACCTACTGTCGATTCTGGAGCGTTTACCAGAGTCGGGTCGTTTTACACCCGCACACTATCGTACACTGACAAACTAAGGAAATGCGGCATCATTAGAAAAATCGGAAACACTGCATTGTTTTCGATGGTTCCAGTGATGTCGCATTTCGTCTTCTCGTCAGAGTACAAGCACATATAGCTGTCAACAAGTTTTTGAAACCTGCTGAAAGAAAACTTTAAACTGGGCACCCCTGCAAGAGTGCCATCATCACAGAATTTCCAGTCAACAATTATTGAATCTAAAACAATTGAATCCAAATAGCGCTTCCTTTATAAACTTCCGCTAAACAATTACCAGACGAACAGTACACAGTTGCCCCCGGCGATAGTTGTTTCCAGAATTTGTTCCCAGTTGTTCCTATTACTCTCCTTAAAGTACCATTACGCGTAAATTTGAACACACATTTCAGCACCATTTGTGTTTGTTATGCCTTGTCGACATATTTATTGAACTTTAATAGCAGTTCCTTCTCTCGAAGGAAGTCGTCGGCGAGGTCGTCAGAGAAAGAGTTGGGTCGCAAACATAAAAGAATGGACCGAACTCGAGATGCCAGACTTGCTTGCCACCGCCCAAAATAGAACTCAGTGGAGAGCACTGTCTGTTGCTGCTGCCTTTCAGTCCCCCCAACGCCCAGTTCGGGCAAGGGACTGATGATGATGATGATGAATAGCAGTTGGGACACGCAGCAAAGGCACACGCGTAATCGTACTTATTTATTTTGCCCAGCCGTTAGCGTGCCAATCTACTTTTAGCTGTATCTCGTACTGAAAGCATTGTATTTATAGAAAGGAGCAGATTCATTGTAAAATTACTTGATATCAAAACAACATGTGCTGAACTGGATTGTCCTGTGTCTAAATAAACCATATCTAGACCTGTGTGTAGCGTTTCGTAACAATCTGTTAGAGAAGTGTATCTTTGAACAGTCATGACGGTAGTGGGCCTTCAACTGCCAGCGAGTAGATATAAACAAATCCACTTAAAAAGGTGACTGCAAAGAATGTACAATGTTAAAAAATTCCAAAGAAAGAAAGAAACACTCTTAAACATGATTTATTTATATAAATTGTGCTGTACTTGTCTTTTCCAGTCGTGTTTCTTGCTATGTTGGGAATTTATTTGAGACGATATGAAATAGCCACTTGACAGTGTCTTTCGAAAACTCATTTATTTCATGCGACACACCACAGCAAGATATGGCTCGACCATGATAGTTCAAGGGTGGTGGCCGAATAGCTTAGGCGTCAAGCTATTCTGCCACCACCCTTGAACAATCATGGTCGATCTGTATCCTGAATTTTAATGCAGTCCTCAGAAGTTAACTCCAAAAGATGGGCATTTCGTACCTCAGGCGCAATGAGGTAATTGTTCAGTCAAGACTAGTACAACGATTGACTTTTATATTTACTGCTTATTGTTTTGTAAATATTTACAAACTTCTGTTTTGTTGTTGTTGTTGTTGTTTATTTGTTTTTTTGGTTTTGTTTTTTTCGGGGGGGGGGGGGGGGGGTGGGGGTGGGGGGTGGTAAGAAGGAAGGGTAAGGGGGGGGGGGTAGGGGAGAGAACTGGCTGAGGGTCGTGTCCCCTGTGTTCTGTGTACCGGAGTTTTGTCCTGCTCGATTAGAAGTGTGTAGGGATTTCCAACATGTTTCTCTCACGCGGGCAAAAACTTCCTGCAGGTTCCTTCCTCGTGACTGACCAGCCGGTTAGATGACTAAGTTAACCTGCCAAAGCTCTCTGTAGTCACAGCCTGATCCCAAATGATTCTCATCATCTGAGGAGAGGAGAACTTGAACTTGAGGCAAGTAGGACCCTACATGCTTGACTCGATAGTGAAATCTTCGGGGCTTTATTAAGGTGATGAAAATGGCTTGTTTTGTCTTTTCCAAAAATCTTTACGACTGTACAGCAAAATCAGCAACCACAGGATTTCAGTAAAAATACCCCATGTTTGGTCAGTTGGAACTGAATAATATTATTGTTAGAGTGGTAATTAAAAAAAAATATATATATATATATAAAAGAAATTAAATTAAAATAAATAAAATGAAGTACACATAAATAAAATTAAATTCAGTTAAAAAATAAAATAAAATAATAATAAAATGAAATCAAATAAAACAAAACGAAGGAGAAAGCTACGATGCTTGAGAAATGATCAGACACGCAAACTTGCAGGGAAGACATAGCTATTCTAGATGTTTCCTTCCTCAAACAAGTTACTTCCAACAATCACGCGTAAGACGGTATTACACCAGAGTGAGCTACGGCGACTAACTTCGTCCGTGTGCTGGTCTGTGATTTCAACTGTACGGCATGCGGCCGTAAGGTCTAAAATCACAGGCCAGCACACAATTGGCATTAAAAGCACGAGTGGGCAATATACTTTGATTTGACAGACTGGGCAGATACAAGGTCTCTGTTGGAAGGACGCACAATGTCTTCAAGTTCTGCCAGCATCCATCCTTTCAAAACGGATTGTGAGCCGACTTGAACTTGGTGAAGCGACTGTATTATTATTATTATTATTATTATTATTATTATTATTATTATTATTATTATTATTATTATTATTATTATTAGTTTTAATTAAAGTAGTTAAACGTTAGGTCTTAACATCTTTTGTCCACCAACACGGTGATCTCAAGACGGGGCACCATAAATATACGCTTTGACGACAGCTGGATTCGAAACCGCAACTTTTCGGACAAGAGTCGAACGCCTACCACGGAGCCACCCAGCTCCCCATTAGCAGCAGCAGCGGTAGTAGTCAAGTCAAGTCAAAAAATCTTTATCTACCCCCACGAAGGGGCAATTTCATTTTGACCGGGAGAATATAAATATATATGTAGATATCAAGTAAACTGTAAAAAAAACTTGACAAGACGGACATACCCACACATACACTCAGGCACTCATGCACCCATGCACGCAGAATTTATAAACTATATTAAAACGGACATCTTTACTAATACTGACAAGTATCATATAAACCTTACAGAACAAAACTGGCACCTTCGATCCCCTTCATGCTCGAGTACAGATCTCACAGCTGAAGAGGAGGAGGAGCAGTAGGGGGAGGAGTAGTAGGAGTAGTACGAGTAGTAGGAGTAGTACAGTAGTACTAGTAGTAGTAGTAGTAGTAGTGATATCACTGACATACTTGAAAAGTCTCCCTTTTTTGCATTTGGAGAATTTGGAACACGACAACACTTTTGTATGTGAAAGTTACTTCGCTGATGACAAATTTCGACTACAACAGCAAACGTATTGGTTTCTCCTTGCAAGACATTTCGTAATATCCGACGTTCGTCGTATCGTAGGTTTCCCAAACTTACATTAATTTATTCCAAAAGAGTCCATCGGAGAAATATTTTTCTTCAAACCTTACCGTGAAGGACAAGGCGGATTCTGTTTACACTATTTGACCAGATAATAATAATAATAATAATAATAATAATAATAATAATAATAATAATAATAATAATAATAATAATAATAATTATAAGGAAGATTTATAAGGCGCCTATACATGGTAAATTTCACTAGGCGCCGTGCATACGAACAAGAAAAATATTACACAAAATGTGACAAAACCAAAGCCACATGTACAATTACACAAAAGAACAGAAAATGACAAGATACATGAACACTGATAATCAAGATGGTAAAAGGTGGGTTTGAGACTGTGTTGAGACCAGATGGCCAATGACATGCTCTAGAACAGAATAACACAGATGGAAATGAAGCCAGCATGAGGCATAGATCTTCATGAGCCCCCGCGACGCGGGGACTCATGAAGATCTTTGCGTCTTGCGGAAGGAAATTCGAAAAGACTGTTTTCCTCCTATTTGACCAGACCGGCGATGACTTCATCCGGAACACTATAGCACAGACGTAAGTGAATTTCAGGAAGAGAAATAGATCTTCATGAGCCCCCGCAATATGCGGGCTCGTGAAGATATACCCCTCTTGCAGAAGGGCCTCAAGACACACACTTTTACCCAACTATGAGTTGTAGCCCCGCAGGGGTGTTTGAGACAGAACTGTTTTCAAAGGAAGATGTTTAAACGGTTAGGAAACGTTTTTTTTTTTTTTTGTTCAAATCGATGCAACACAGTGTGGTAGTGTAAATAGCGTTACCAATTGCCCAGGGCTTAAGGCTATGACTAATTGCATCCGTTTTGTCTATTTATTATTGTGAACTATTATTGAACTCTTTGGTCTGTGACTCTGTTCCTTACGGCCTGCAGCCGTTCGGTCGAAAATCGCAGACCATCACACACACACAAAAATAATGTGTGCAGATGTGATGCATTTTTCTGTTTGTTCTGCATAGTTCACGGCATTTCAAAGAAGTTGGGAGAGAAAAGCGTGAGAATATCAGAATTGTGAGTAAGCTGAAGGTGGACGTGGAAAATTGGACTCGCCAGCGCGTGTGATCACATGTGCAGACGTTATTGTTTTTACACACCTACCTAACTGCGTCATCAATGAGAAAATTCGTCAGTCCACACGTGTGATTCTCATTGAAAATATTGCGCATGTGATATACCCACGTTGACGGCGACCCGTTCAGGCCTGACGCACTACAGCATGAGATGGGTCGACCATCATAATTCAAGGATAGTGCCAGATTAGCTTGGCGTCTGTCGGCGCCAAGCTAAGCTGCCACTACCCTTGAATTATCATGGTCGACCCATCTCCTGCAATAGGTGCATAGTCGTTAGATGACGTCTCCAAAATTTGGGAAATACGTGCGTCGGGCTGAATGACTTAAGAATCTCGCTCTATTGGTCTGAAAACCTCATCCAACTCGCTTCGAATTTCTATTGTTTAGCTTTGTATATTCTCATCATGTTTTAATCCCTTCACTACCAGTGAGCTCGAATGTCGCGTGTGAAACAGGCTATTTTTAGAACACTGACCAACATTCACGTAAAGAACACAGATGTAAATGGGACAAAAGCAGGTACACAGGACAAATCAGAAGACATACATCTTCATAACCCCCCGAGGGGTTCATGAGGGTTGATGTCTCTTGTAGCTTGGCATCGTTCGCCTTGCCCCGGCAATTAAGGGGTTAAGACCTTCCTCTTAGTCTGGCTGGCTGGCTGGCAAGTTGCATGTTCGGTGTTAGAACCTAAAAGTAACTAACTAACTAACTAACTAATAACTAACTAATTAATAACATACTAATAAGTAATTAACGAACTAACCAACTAACTAACTATTTATATCACATGCTAAAACTCCAGCTGTAAGCTTCACAGTCACAAACTAGGACATACAGTTGTTATGACCTTATGTCGCATGCAACAGTATCACAAGGACGCCCTGTTATGTTTCAGCCAAGACAGAAAATTACTCCGTGTAAAATTATACTGCCACTAAAGCCATAAACGAAACCAAAAACAAAGCCTGCCAATGCACTTTTACGGGAGAGAACTGTGCAAGATTTCGTCTCCACTAATTTGGCACCATGTAGGTCAGACAGGACTTTTATTGGTTGACAGAAAAGATAATGCCTATAAATGGATTCACGCAACAGAAATGTTCAATTCACGTACGCTATAGCCTAAGCACTACACAATGTACTGAACTCAAATGAACTGTGCCAACTCTTTCGTATTGGCATTGTCACAAACCGTACCTCCAATCTTAGGTTCAGGTGGAGCCGGTCTCGGTGTGTGAGAGACGTACATTCTTGTGAGCCCCTCATATAAGTCTATGTCTCTTGCAGATGAAATGGGATTTGGCCTGGGACGCGTATTGACGTAACGCATCGTGTGACCCCATTACCGCCAGTAGACGCAGATTGTCTCTTTGAAATCTGTCAACGCAATTCAACGCCATTGAGCCCCAGCCGTCAAAGGAACATAGATACACAGTGGTTTCAGCAAGAGGTCTAGATCCTCACGAGCCCCCGCAGTTGCGGGGGCTCGTGAGGATCTATACCTCTTGCAGCTGGGTGGTGGTCAGTTTTATTCTTTTAGGGATTTAATTGTTACACCCAATAAACGGAAGCAAAAGGCGGAGCTAATATGCAATACCAAGACACGCACTTCCCTAACTATGTGTACTGGTCTATGGTTTTGGACCTTACGAACTTCCGTTGTGCTGGTCTGTGATATTAAACCTTACGGCTGTAAGCCGTAAGGACCAAAATCACATACCAGCTCAGCTTTCAGGTCCTAAATCAGAACAAATAGACAAATAGCTTTAATGGTCATGCTAGCAAACATAATGTCAACAATGGCAGTCGATTATTTATCATGGCATTTATAATTCAGACCACTCTAAATGATTAACGTCTCTTTTGACTCAAATCATTTTTTTTTTCTGAAGAAGTATTTTCCTCAGAAACCCCCAAGAGATTCCGACACCCCCAGAGATCCCGGAATTTTAATTAGTTTGTTTTACAACAATCGTGAAAATAAATAAAGAAATAAATCAAACAAAATTGCAGTGTACATACGTCATAAAGTGTCTTGAATGGCGGCTGATAAATGCTGAATTTGAGAAGTATACAAAGAGATGTTACGTGATTACCTTCAGTATGCACTTGCGATGCAGGCACGATGAGTGCTTACAAATCCGGAGGGACGGACTCTTCGGGGCATTAAATCAGAACACAAACTTTCCAACGTGAATTTGTAAAAGAAAAGTAGCAGAAAAAAATTAGGAAAACTAGAATGGACAATGCAGAAAACAACAGAAGAAATCAAGATTGGTTGTACATTGCTTAACGCCCGACAGCAACAAAAAATTCTCAGGACGTGCCTGCACTGCTTGTAAAAAAGATAAATAAACATAATATTAAATGTATGTCGCCAGCCAGTCTAATACGATAAATAAACCTAAGACCATTTAGCAACACACATCCAAAATCAAGAGCTACAGGCAGCGCAGACAGTAGGGAGAGTTTTAAAAATAAAAATACAGGTGAATAGACCAAGGGTAGACAGAAACGCATGCCCCAGAATAGAGGTGAAAACCCACCCCGTGGGGATGACCAGGGTAACCCTGGGAACTAAAAAGTAGTTAACCCCACCCATGTCCCCCAGGGCAGACCCAGGTGGGGGAGAGGAAAACTAGAGACGAGAGTCAAAGAATCGTGAGATGGTTACGCCTTTCATCAGTGGTACGCCCTGGAAGTTTAACCCGTTGAGTGCCGAGAAAATTTGAACATCTCCCAACTGCAAGAGGCATAGATCCTCATGAGCCCCCGCAGCTGCGGGGGCAGATTTAATCTATGCCGCATGCTGACACAACTTTGAATCCATTTTCTTTGGACAGCTAGGGTTTTCTGGTGTTCAGTTAACAAAGAATGAGAAACACAGTCCGCGTCAGCTGGCGCTGAACGAGTTACATGTGTATTATGAACATGTAATTTGTAACCCTCAAACTCCCAGAAATGAATGATTTCCATTCTATAGTTCTGGGAGTTTGAGAGTTAATGACTATCGTGCAAAGGGTCTCTATGCAACGGTCTATCTGTATTCAAATAAAAACAAATATTAAAAAAATATTAAATGGAAGAAGAAGAAAGAAACTCCCTTAGTAGGACAAAAATACTCTTAACAAAACAAATAACGTAAACTCAAAAGATTCTTTACATCATACACTTCTCGCTACAAGCACATCAACACCGCATTCACATACACAACGTAAAAGCCAGGCTAGGTAATTGTCTCACAATCCACCCTGTTTCACTGGTGTAATCGTTCCGTAATGTTTTGTCCTTCCACGACTAGGCGTGTAGTTTCTCACGTCACACGCTTCTGAGTAGTCCCCCGTTTCTCGAACCGGGAGTGGAGGGAACTCACAATTGGTCTCTCATGCGGCAGCCTCTGTTGACTGACATCTT
This sequence comes from Semisulcospira habei, assembly GCA_036245525.1. Lineage (NCBI taxonomy): Eukaryota > Metazoa > Mollusca > Gastropoda > Semisulcospiridae > Semisulcospira > Semisulcospira habei. The sequence continues at coordinate 208,813,355 of BTPG01000003.1, read as the reverse complement.
GGCGTCAAGTCGCTCCGCTCCACACAAAAAAATCTCTACACAAGGTCCTGACATCATAACACTTGCAACACACACACAACGACGATAATATGAGGTCCCTTACGTAACAAATAACTCTCACACGTTCATTCACACACACACACACACACACACACACACACACACACACACACACACACACACACACACACACACACGCACACACACACACACGTGCTTCATACCACGAACTACTTTCGCAACACACCATAACTAAAACAGACTATAACTTGACACTTTCGCCATTCGTATTTCATACATTGGAAAAGACTATACTTAAAGCAACTACATAATACCTTCACCGACCAGGCAGGCATACACACCTCACATTCCTTAGTCATCCTCCTCAATAAATAATTACATAAGAAAATCACCGGTTTTCTCAACAAATAATAAAACGACATAACTGAATCATATCAACGCTACACCACTGGACAAAAACATACTAACGCATACTACCGTTATTTCAGTAGCTATCGATACTACATATAAAAGCATACCTGAAATCTAAGTCTTAGTCTTGGAGTAAGGGCTAGGGTATTCCACATACAACCGTCCTTGCTGACAGCATAGCTCGTACTAACTATTCACCGCCTCGGTTAGACTGAACTCCCGCCTAAAACTCCGTGCAAAACGCTTTCCTTATGATTGCACGTGACCTCGTGCATACATGGGATAATTGTCACAAAACAAACCGCTGATAAGACCATACCATACAAAAACCCTGTGTGAAACTTTATGCAAGGGCTTAGAGCTTCATCACAAAACTCTAATTATGCTCTCTCTCTCTCTCTCTCTCTCTCTCTCTCTCTCTCTCTCTCTCTCTCTCTCTCTCTCTCTCTCTCTCTCTCTCTCTCTCTCTCTCTAATATTCGCCTAATATTCCGCCCGATCTTACTGTTGATGCGTTCAACGCTCACTTCATAACTGTTGCTCAAACTCTGGCGAAGTAAAATACACCTAACCCTGTAAACTACACTTGCTCTCATTAACTACGTCACCATAGTCAACAGAGAGCCTGCGGCCCGTTTTTAGTACCGCTTATGACTGTCCTAGATGTAGGCAAATCTATTTCCTGTTTAAAGAACAAATCGTCTTGCGGTCCAGATGGTATTAATAGTCAAACTTTAAACTATCTCTGCCCTACGTCGTCGAATCCCTGACCTTTATTTATAATTTATCGATCAGACATAACGTTTTTCCCGACGAGCTGAAAAAAGCGAAGGTAATCCCGCTTCCCAAAAGCAAAGATTTATGCAACCTAAATGAGTACAGGCCCATTTCCATATTATCCTGTATTTCAAAACGGCTCGAGAAACATATCCATACTCATCTTCTAAATTTTCTGGAGCAAAACCATCTGATAACTGCAGCACAATCAGGATTTCGACCTCTACATTCGTGCCAAACTGCCCTCAATCATTTAATTGGTAAATGGCTCTCTGCTATAAATGACAGTAAAGTATCAGGTACAATCTTTCTTGACCTGAAAAAAAAGCTTTTGATCTTGTCAACCACTATATCCTACTAAAAAAAAACCAACCATTCTATCACATTGACTCAAATACTTTCTCCTTTAACATCTTCCTATCTCAGGGACAGAACACAGAAAGTACTGCTAAATGGCAAATATTCCTCTGATAATTCAGTAACTTGCGGTGTTCCACAGGGGTCTATTCTAGGGCCGTTATTATTTAATCTATTTATTAATGATCTGCCACTGTGCATATCTCATTTAGACGCAAACTGCGATCTGTTCGCAGATGACACGACCATACACACATCTGATAAAGATATCGCAATCAATAATAAGGTACTCCAACAAAGTCTTGATAAAGTAGCAGGCTGGTGCAGTGATAATCACATGATTATTAGTATTCCAAAGACAAAGAGCATGTTAGTTACTACACGTCAGAAACACCAGCATGGCCTACCACCTTTAACACTCTCCTTAGATAGACAGGTTGTAAAACAATTAACTAGGCATCGCTTATTAGGCGTTTTAGTGGACAACCAATTAAGAGGGAAGCCGCATACTGACTCAATATGCAAAACAAAACAGGCACAGTGGGATGTTTAACACGATTAGTGCGCCTCGGGCCATGTCTGTCAAGAACACCGAAGAACAACTTATACCAGTGGGACAGCGCTACATTGGGATCGTTATAGTTATACACATCGGAAAATGGTGTTTGGGAAAGTTCATGCAAAAAATCATCTTGATTAAATTTTTTGAACGATCTGTAGAGAATGGTTATATGCTCCTTATGAAGTTTCTTTGGCAACTTCGCAGATAATGAAAAACAAATAGGAAAATTATCACTGACAGAGGTGCTGGGTACATAGACATTGCTAAGGGCACTGTCGTTGGTTGTATAAACATGGTCAATTAATGTGGATGAAGTAGCAGTGACCCTGGTGGGTGACTGAACTACTTGTGTAAGGCCTAAGAACGTTATCATGGATTTCCATGACGTGTTGCCAGGTTTCAATAAATCAACATTAAAATCACCGAGTATATGTATATCACCCATGGAGTTTTGTACTTTGTCAACCATTACAACAAAATCATCTTGCCAGGACACTGTAGCTGCGGGGTTTCTGTAAACAAAACATACGAAGGTCGGGGTTGACTTGGCGGTTTCTTTTATCTCACGCCACAGGCTTTCCACATGGGTGGATTCCATGTCACATCTCGTGTTACGTTTTTAGCAATAGTATTGTGAAGCAGAACATCGCGCCAGCGCATACACATGTCAAATACGGACGTGCGGGTGATGTGCGTCAATTGGGAACATTGTATTAAACACTGACGCGTTTGCTGCTTTTACGTCACCGTCACTGTTTGATTTTTCTGAAAAAATCAAGGAGTCTTATATCTGACATTTTTTTCCGCATTCAACTTTTATTTTCAAAATGTTGAAGATGTACAAAGCTGGCTAACGAACTCATTCAATGTCTTCCTACAAACTAGACTTATCCCATATCCCAAATTTTAAGTGCATAAATTCTAATTTGTGTAAACCAATTTTTTATAAACAGTCTTTTATGTCCTCAATGAGACATAAAATTACGATATGCTGAGAGGCTCTCTTAGCCACCCACTTAATAAAGTATTTTTCCACGTTTCAAGTTTGTGCGTACAGTATCGGAGTTTCTCGTGTTCACATATATGACAGATATATAATAATAATAATAATAATAATAATAATAATAATAATAATAATAATAATAATAATAATAATAATAATAATAAGCGCATTAAATAGGCGCTTTATCCCAATTGAAAATCGGCTCAAAGCGCCGCCGCGAACTGAACCCAACAAGCACGCTCACGTGAATCACACGCATTCACTCACACACTGTACATATACACAGAACATTGACGTGGTGCTAAGGGCAAGCTCAAGCGAGCTACTGTAGTTTTTGGAAATTCAAAATCGTTTGTATTTGAATTTTGATTAAGTGGGCGGAAACTGATACCAAAGTCGTGGGGGAGGAAGAGCCGGAGTACCCGGAGAAAGAACCCCCGACGGTCCGCCCGAATTAACGATGACACTTACTAGAGGAGAAAAGTCAGACGCCGGAACCCGTAATCGAACCTCGCACCCTTAGCATTGGTGGCAGGCGCCTTAACCACTGCGCCACGGACCGCCCCATATATGTATGTATGTATGTATATATATATATATATATATATATATATATATATATATATATATATATATATATATATATATATATATATATATATATATATATATATATATATATATATATATATACATAAATGCTTGTTTCTGGGAACACATGCCCACAACAGCTTTTTGGGAACATGCCTTTCCACTTCATGCAGAAATCTGGTATTTTGCAATTTCATCAAAAAACACGATTTAATGCCAAATATGACTTGAAATGTGAGAAAATCAATACAAGGTTCCCAAATGCAACGTTCCCGAAAACCATACCATTATATATATATATATTAAAGTTGTGTACATGTTTCTGGGATCCTGGCTATGTTTAGTAGGTTTGGCCATTGCCCCTGATTTGCAACTTAAAATGTCAGCAACAATATCTATTAATCTCTCTCTTTTTCCACTCCATCCTCTGAGCTCTGCAGAAATTCAAATAAAACTTGTAAATTGGTAGTGTTATTACAACAAAGAAAAAATGACAAAAAAGCCAGTCTGTTAATCATTAATTTGCTTGCACCTTATTGGCAGTGTTGTAATTTATTTGTTATTCATCTTCTGCATTGTGAAGTGTGGAATGTATGGATGCTTACATTTGCAATACAGTTAGCACTTGTAGTTATTGTTTTAGAATATACTATGTACATTAAATTTTATTGTTTTTAAGCATGCACTCAAAACTAGCTGTGCTGTTTGTGTGATGAGTTTGAGTGTATAAAGAATATGGAAAACAAACTTTGTTTACTCTTGAACATCCTTTATTGCACAATAATCCAACCTTTGTTTACTTGCAAGCATCAATTATTATGCAATAACATCACCATTATTAAGTAACCCATTATTTGTTAAACTCTTCTCATAAATCAAATACAAGGTGGCAGAACACAAAACAAAAACATGGAACCATAAGGAAACACAGTGCCGAAGTACTAGGGCTGCTGGAGGTCAAACTAGGGTGTAGGACTGAATATAAAAAAACGTTAATACAAATAATAATAATAATAATAATAATAATAATAATAATAATAATAATAATAATAATAATAATAATAATAATAATAATAATAATAATAATAATAATAATAATAAGCGCATTAAATAGGCGCTTTATCCCAATTGAAAATCGGCTCAAAGCGCCGCCATGAACTGAACCCAACAAGCATGCTCACGTGAATCACGCGCATTCACTCACACACTGTACATAAACACAGAACATTCACTTGGTGCTAAGGGCAAGCTCAAGCGAGCTACTGTAGGTTTTGGAAATTCAAAATCGTTTGTATATATTTCTAACTCTTCTAAAATGGTAATGTAGGCATGTCAATTTTCCAAGAATGTATGATGTTTCATATTCATCTTATAAACACTTTTTTTTCTGGTATTTGAAATGTTGTGTTATAATAGAAGATGATTCTAACCAGTGTTATGTCAGTAAATAGCCTTATGCATGGCTGGGGCGGAAAGGCTGAAAATCTTCAAGATTGTTCATAATAAAATTGCCCAGGCAACTTTAGCTTTAGGACAAACCATTTGCTCCAGGCACCTCACACACAACCACATGTCCATATTAAAACTTGTCTCCTAGTCCTAAAGGACTGAAAACCAAAAAAAAAAAAAAAAAAAAGAAATCAACAATTGTGCTTTATAGCTTTTTTTGGTAAAATCTCTATTCCAGTATAACATGTTTGACATATGCTGAAAAAAAAATCTATCCATCTGGAAAACAGATTCAACTCGCAATAAATCGGAATGTCTATCTGAAAAATAGAAACACACTGCAAGTTCGAGCAAAATTGCAGCACCTGATGAATACTGGTAGCAGTTAGGAAAAAATGGACAGCAAGGTATGGATCGAAAGGGTTGGTATATATTGTGTCTTGACCTCTGGGCATTGTTGAAACTGGGAGGAGAGTTGTTTGATCAAATGTTTGTGTTCAATAGGGGGATCAGCTGATGTAACATTGGATCTCATCTAGCTTTCTCCTACTCCTTGCATTACTAAATGTATATTATTCTTTTTTCTTGGTTGCTTAGTAACTAATTTGATAGGTGTTAAGGATTATGAGTGATTTGATTATTAGCTAATCAAGATTGTCATATTGTATTCAGTAAAACAAAACAGTTTTTTTTTTCATTGTAAAATTGGTCATGTGCTCATTTGGTTGATCATTAATCCTGTTAAATATTTGTGTTCATGTGCATCATGTTTAGCTTTTGTTTTACCACACATAGTGTCTATTTGCACATAAGTAAGATACCCCAGTGGGACCTCAGTAGGGTGAGTAAATAATTTGATTGTTGATTGATTGTACATTGCTTAACGTCCCGACAGCAACAAGGCTTTCTCAGGACGTGCCTGCACTGCTTGTGAAAAAAAACAACCAACTAAACAGAACATTGAATGTATGTCGCCAGCCGGTCAAACACATTAAATAAACCTAACACATGGGGCCTAAATAAAGCTAAGACCATTTAGCAACACACATCCAATATCAAGAGCTACAGGCAGTGCAGACAGTAGGGAGAGTTTAAAAAAGGCAAATACAGGTGAATGGACCTCGGGTAGACAGAAACACATGCCCCAGAATAGAGAGAAAACCCCACCCTGTGGGGCTGACCAGGGTGACCCTGGGAACTAAAAAATACCTAACCCCACCCAAGTCCCCCAGGGCAGACCCGGGTGGGGTGAGTAAATAATTTGGGTGTACAGGATTATGAGTGATTTGATTATTGATTAATCAAGATTTTAATATTGGACAGGATAATGAGCGATTTGATTATTACTTAATCAAGAGGGTCATATTGGATTCAGTTAATAAATCAGTTTCTTTTATGTGCTTGTTTGGCTGATCATTAATCATGTTTCAATAAGCATCATGACCTTTGTTCTTGTTTTGTTGTCTAAGTTTCAGTAAAAGAAAAGTATAGCCAGGCCTTTTTATTTCAGTAAATAGGTTTCTTTACTAGACATTTAGTAAAGAGGCTTATTCCCTGATCAAAGAGTAAGTAAACTTATTTAGTAAATTGCATTGGTAAATAGACATGTTAGTTATCATGACCCAGAAACTAAGAGAAGACGAGAACAATGGTCAAATGCCCTGAGCCGCAGTCCTTTGTTAGATATGCAAATTCAGTATAAAAGGACTACCCAGCCAGCACACCAATATAGGTCCAATATTGGCCCAATATTCCTCGCGCTGGGACCATATGGCGTTGAGGCGCATCCCCTGGGTGGTGGATAGGGGGTCCCTCGTGAGAGGGGTGCACCGAATGAAATAAGGTGCCGTGAACCAACATGGTCTAAGGGAAGGTGACCCCGACAGAAAACCCCTGGTCCTCCTAGTAAGGGGGTTGGGCGTGGGGGTAGCTTCCCCACCCTGCAAAAAAGGAAATAGCTACAAAAACGCCGACGAAAAGACAAACAGTAATTCCTTTCCTGGAGGAGGAAGGTTCTTCTACCAGAAGACTTATGACGTCCTGTGGTGAAAGCCGGAAGTCTTCGGAAGCCACAGGACCGAGCCGCCTCTCTCTATCCAGGGACACAACCATGGGCACATGGAACGTCAAGAACATGTACCAGAGCGGCAAGGCCACCCAGATAGCAGCAGAAATGCAAAAGTACAACCTTTCCCTGCTAGGTATCAGTGAAGCCAGATGGACGCAGTCTGGCCAGAAAAGGCTGTTAAGTGGGGAGATGATTCTCTATTCAGGTCATGAAGAGGAGAATGCCCCCCATACAGAAGGAGTAGCATTCATGCTGTCACCAGTGGCACAGAGAGCGCTGATGGGCTGGGAACCTCTTGGGCCAAGAATTATCACAGCAGCCTTTAGAACAAAGAAAAAGCTCAAGCTGAACGTCATCCAGTGTTATGCGCCCACTAATGACAGTGACGAGGAAGAGAAACAAGAGTTCTACGACCGACTCCAGAGTGCCGTGGACAAATGTGCGGAGCGAGACATCACCAACATCATGGGCGATTTTAATGCCAAAATAGGGGAGGACAACACCGGATACGAAGAGGTGATGGGGAGACAGGGACTAGGCTCGGAGATGAGTGAGAACGGGGTGAGGTTTGTAGACTTTTGTGCTCTAAACCGACTTGTCATTGGAGGCAGCATCTTCCCACACAGAAGAATACACAAAGCAACTTGGGTCTCACCTGACCATACAACTGAGAACCAATAGACCATATCTGCATTAGCAAGAAATTTAGAAGATCCCTTCAAGATGTTCGAGTGAGGAGGGGAGCAGATGTCGCCTCAGACCACCATCTGCTTATCTTAAGAATGAAGCTCAAGCTAAAGAAAAGCCGCACAGAGACAAGAAGAAGACAGCGCTATAATGTAGGCCTCCTGAGAGAAACTGGAGTTAGAGAAGAGTTCAAACTGGTGCTGTCCAACCGGTTTCAAGCGCTACAGGAGCTAGTAAACGAAGAGGAGGCGGCCACCACAGAGCAGCAGTGGAAGGCAGTTAGAGAGGCGCTGAACTCAACCTGCAAAGACACTGTAGGGTTCAGGAAACACCATCACAAGGACTGGCTGTCGGCACAGACCTTGAAGAAGATAGAAGTGAAGAAGCAGAAGAAAGCAGTTGTCAACAACAGTCGCACGAGAGCAGCCAAAGGGCACAGGTGGAATACTGGGAAGCCAACCGCGAGGTGAAGAGGAGTATCAGGGCAGACAAGAGGGCCTACACAGACAGCCTGGCAGCAGAGGTAGAAAAGGCAGCAGGCAGCGGCAACATGAAACAGCTCTACGACATTACCAGAAGATTGTCGGGCAACTATGGCCATACAGAAAGACCAGTAAAAGACAAAGAAGGCAAGCCTATTGCAGACAGAGCAGACCAACTCGACAGATGGGCCGAGTATTTTGAAGAGTTACTGAACAGACCTAGCCCACCCGACCCCCCAGACATCCAGCCGGCAGAGACCGACCTACCCATCAGCTGTGACAGACCCAGCCGGGAAGAGATCAGAAGAGCAGTGGCATTTTTGAAGAACGGCAAAGCAGAAGATAGTTTTCACAGGGCAATCTGAAGTTAAAACAAATCATCCTCAGGCAGGATTCAACTGACTAATTAACCCCCCACCGACCCACCCAAACAAACCTGTCTGTAACAATACACAAAAAGTACAAATAAACCATGCCCACAATTAACAAAAACAATTGTTCTGATACATGACATACAAAAACCATCTCTGAATATACACTTGAGGTTCTGGCAATGGGATCTGTACACATAACAGATTTTGGATACAGCGCATTCTTAAACTGTGCCCATGACTAACTTTCTTACAGATTAACAGAATATACTGACAATTCGATTGGAGAAAAAATTTCCTCCTAAACATACAGGATTTGGCACAAACAACATTGGTTATGAAAAGAAAAGAATCTGATATGACATGTCCTTATTCCCTTTTCATTCTGATACACTCCTGCTTGAAATTAATTGACTATGATAGTTCAAGGGTGGTGCCAGAATAGCTTGACGCCTGAGGCACCAAGCTATTCTGGCACTACCCATGAACTAAAATGGTTGATCTGTCACGTAATATTAATGTAGCCTTCATAGGACAATAAGCAAATCTGACAAAATCAGCATCAGGATGTAATGGGTTAAAAAGAGTGTCAAATTCATGTACATAATACTGATCAACTGGCATCAGAACAATAAAAAAAAATGTAATCATGAAACCATAATTATGATAATATTAATAATAAATGTAAATATGCAGGCAACCACGACCTGACATATTGATTCTAGCAACACAGAATTTAAAAAAAGTATTTAAAAATTGCCTACAGTGACATATACTGAGTGTTGGAATGGCGCTTACAAAAAATAACCAACAAAACAAAAAAATCCCAAAAATTGGCACAATAGTTAAACGAAATAGAAATACCAATTGATATGTGGTGGGTGGGGGGGTGGGGTGGGGTGGGGAGAGAGTAGTTAAGCAAACAAAGACAATTATCTTCATAATCATGCATGTAGTCAGTTAGCATTTTTATGATTTGCAACTAAAAACAGGTTTGTTCTAAAGTGCTTGAAAGCCCTAAACTAGCTGCCATCACTTTTCAAACATAAACACTTGTGCAACAGATGGTTACAAAACATGTGCACGTCTTATTAAAATGTTATCTGCATCAACAAAAAACCCTGGAGGCAAGCTCAATTGCTCAGGCAGACTATACTACTACTAGTAAAAATAAACAATATGTAAGCATCTTGGCAGGACTGACTAATAACAGTGTAGAAAACTGAATATTTGAATCAGAATGAAACCTAATGTTGCGTTTGCAATGAGAATTAGTTTAATTTTTTTGACACAGACAGTTTAGTTGAAATTAATGGGCTCTGCTATGGCTGGAAAAAAAGTTAATTACCAATTCTTAGTTGATAGACTAAAATGACATCTATACCATATATAACCATTACACAACATATATTTCATAACGTTTCATAACAAAAGAAATTTGAGTTTTCACAAAAGCACAAAACATGCACTTCATTCTACTTAAATGTGATAATTCTGATGACAACAGATAAGGTTAACCCTTTGGCTGTCTGTATTGCACTTTAAGTCGCAATGATTCCTGCAGGAATCATCACAATGTCAGGCAGTACTGATAGCCAGAGGGTGAAGCAGCGTACAGAGAAACTAAAACTGTACTAATCACTGTCAGTCTGTGTCCTGCAGGAATCATCACAATGTCAGGCAGTACTGATACTGATAGCCAGATTTCGCGTATTAGACTGGCTGGCGACACGCATTCAATATTAAGTTTTTTTTTCACAAGCAGCGCAGGCACGTCCTGAGAAAGTCTTTTTACTGTCAGGACGTTAAGCAACGTACAACCAATCTTTCGCGGCCAACCGCATCCGGATGCTGCTGGCGGCGATTGAGTTAAGCGATCACAGCTGATCCCCTGGGTTTTTTTTAATCAAAATTGAAAGCCGAAAATTTAATACATTGACATTTTATATAAAAAATGCACACATACACGCTAGATGTTACAACAAAAATAAATAAACATACAGAAGAACCTGTTCTTGGCAATCACCATTTTTGCTAGAAGAAAGTGGCCTTAAAAATCTCATGCTCTGTCAAGAGGGGTCATGAAGGGCAAACAGGGTCGCCTGGGCTGCAGGCACCTAAATGTTGGTCTGTAAAGACAGGTGATCTGCTGTAAGGGTGGTTGCTCACAACAGTTTCTGCTGTAGACTATAAAGTTACTGCTGTAGACTATAAAGTCTATACATGCAAATATTTCTCTTACACTCAACACACTTGCACATGCACCAACACATGAGCAGAATTTGGAAAACTATGATAAATGTATAACAAATTTTAATTTGTGTCACCGTAAAGTGTGAATTCTTAGTAACTGTTTCAAAAACCAAAAAGCAAATTTAACCTGGTATACGCAATTTGACTTCCATTCCAAATTCTGTATACTGACTAAAGTTTTAGGTTAGTGCTGAAAAAGTAAGACAAGAGCAGAGGCTTTTCAGTGCAAGATACAAACATGCCAAAAAAAAAGACAACTTCATTTACTCTTTAGCACCCAGCTGCTTAACAAATATTCATAAAATATAGTAGTTATAATGATTTAACACCATGCAGGTGACAGAAGCTACACCATGGCAGTATTATGTCCATTATCACAGTTAAGAAATACCCAACGGAGAAAGAAACACGCTTAGAAAAAACGGTACAACACAATTTATTAATATTTCGGGTAAATACCCTTTGTCAAAATAGACAAACAAACAGAGACATTAGCCGCTACTTATCTTCATATGCAGAAGGAATGTGGCAACCTTGAGACTGCAAGCGATCTGCTTCATGGCATGCTTTGACTGCTAAAATTCGTTCGTTCTCTCACACTCAACACACTTGCACATGCACCAACACATGAGCAGAATTTGGAAAACTATGATATATATACTGACTAAAGTTTCAGGTTAATGCTGAAAAAGTAAGACAAGAGCAGAGGCTTTTCAGTGCAAGATACCAACATGCCAAAAAACTATGTATACTGACTATTGAGTTGCCACATTCCTTCTGCATATGAACATAAGTAGCGGCTAATGTCTCTGTTTGTTTGTCTATTTTGACAAAGGGTATAAGCGTGTTTCTTTCTCCGTTGGGTACTTCTTTGCATTTCACACGCTTGGCAGTCACCTTTTTGGTCTGGATTATTCATTATCACAGTTGTTGCTTGTTTACACGCAGGACTTGTGAAACCAGAAACATAAACAGTTCATCAGCCAGTGGCATGACCCTTGATCTGTTCGTCACTGCTACATCCTCTGTAACATATTTATAATGTAGCAGAGGAGCCCTCTGCTAACGCTATCGCTAGTTACTACCAGCGAGTCAGAGTTCAGTGGTTTAGTGCACGCTGGGCGCACTGTGAGCGAGAATTTTGCTGACTTAGCTAGTTAGTGTGTAGCGGACTACACGCGCGAAGCTGTGACGTAGTTTCCGGACCCAGAGGCTGGGAGCCTATATAAAGCGGCCGATTCTCAGTCTCGTCGGGCACTCATGTGCAAAAACTGTCAAAGATTTGGACACCCCACCAAAGCCTGCACAGCACAGCCAAGATGTGCGAAATGTAGCCAAAACCACAAAACCAACGAATGCGAGATCACAGATATAAAAAAGTACAAGTGCCCTAATTGTTCAAGTGACGGCCATTCCGCACACTACGGCGGTTGCGGTCTCAAAAGAGATCACAACAGAGCAGCCCGCGCCGCGAACCTAGGGAAAACACCCTACTGGGAAGCCCTCATGAGCTATCGGACCAAATCAAACGGCCCCAAACACCCACGCCAAACCGAGAAACAAACTGAACCGGCACCCCGACCCGCAAACTCAGAAACTCCTCCCACAAACAAAACCGGGACCAAACACCCGCAACAGACAACAATAACACATTCCCCACAGAGAGCAGCCGGAGGGCAACTCCACTCCCCACAGAGGCAACTCTCACCTAACCATAGGCAAACAAATCACCCGGTCACACCGAACCACCAACCAATCAACACACAAAGGTTAAGACACTCCCCTGGAAACATGGAAAGAGAGATCCCACCCGGGCAGATCGACGAACGGGCTAGAAAAGAGGTGGCTGCCGCCCTCCCTACCGACTTCCAATGGACCAGCCTGTCCCCCGTGTACCGGCAGTTCGAGGACGAAGGGAGGGCGCGCCCCGACGGCCCGCCGATCAGCCAGGATAGAATCTTTCTACACCAGTATATCATCTCTATGACTGCCTGGGGGAATATGGTCACCGCAGGCATGAGAAGATCTGGTGACATGAAATCGCTAATCCAGTTCATGGGAATGTTCTCCAGCCTCATGCAAAACATACAATTCTAAAGCTTTCGCAGGCCTCCGCATCCTTCAATGGAACTGCAGGTTCCTCTATTCAAAACTAGACGAATTCAGAAACTGGTTAACCCCTAACCCCCCGGAAATCCTCGCCCTCCAGGAGACGGGTTTCCGGGATAAACCCCCCCAAATAAAGGGGTACAAATACCCACCCATTTATAAAAGTAGGGTAAATAAAAGAGGAGGAGGCGTAGCCATCTACACCAAAACAGAATTAGCAATCACGGAAATCACCCACACGCTAAACCCACAAATAGAGGCCATAATAGGTGAAATAACTACAACATCAAATCGTAAACTAAAAATAGTAAACACCTACATCCCCAACGAAAGGGCCTATAGCCAAATACCAGTAGAAGATCTCAAAGAACTACTACTAGCAGGGGACATAGTGGTCGGAGACTTTAACGCAAAAAGCCCCCAATGGGACGAAAACCAAATAACCTCAGACACAGCGGGTAAAAAACTTGAGCAAGCCATAAATGAAACCCAAAGGTGTATACTAAATACCGGGGAACCCACCCACATGTTCGCCCAAGGTAACGCAGACACCATGAACGCACTAGACATAGCGGTAGCCGCCAACACCATCGCTGTTAAGGCACAATGGCAAGTGAATAACGACAACTTAGGGAGCGACCACTTCCCCACCCTGATAACTATTAATGATAGGGACGAACCCCCACCAATACACCACCCCGGAGCCCCACAAAAAATTAATACCTCACGAACAAACTGGGAAACGTATCACGAATTAACGAGATTCTCCCCAAACTGGGACGACAAACACAGCATAGACGATAAAACGGCCCACATCACAGACCACATTATCAGATCAATCAAGGAGTGCACCCCCGCCGGATCGGATAATGGGAGACCAGGGAAATCCTGGTGGAATAAGGCCTGTGATCGAGAAGTAAAAAATAGGAAAAGAAAGCTCCAAATCTGGAAAAAACACAAAACGCCCGAAAATAGAATAGAATACAAACGTGCCAAAGCCATAGCAGACCGAACGGTAAAAGAAGCCAAAAAAGAAGACTGGTATGCCTTCACAGAATCAATTAACATCAACACTAAGATTAAAGAAAGCTGGGATAAAATCAAAGCCATTAACAATGGCCCAAGAACCAGCATGCCATCTCTAAAAATAGAAAACAGAGTGTATGCCACCGATCAAGACAAAGCTGACTTACTAGCCCACACATTTAGCCAAGCTAGCTCAAATGACAACTTAACCCCGGAATTCCAGGACCTCAAACCCCACTTAAGTACATGCTTTGAACAACCAACACAAATAAATAACTACGAACTAGACAACGAAATAACACTCCTAGAACTAACACAAGCCATAAGAACCACCGGAAAGGGCAAAGCCCCAGGCATAGACCTAATCACATACGAGATGATTCAAAGAAGCCACCCCTCCATGAAAATAGCTATAACCGCCCTCTTTAACGACATCTACTCCAAAGGGATATTCCCCACACAATGGAAAAACGCAGTAGTCGTCCCCTTCCCCAAACCAGGAAAACCAACACACCAACCAAACAGCTACAGACCCATAGCGCTAACATCACAACTAGGCAAAATGCTAGAAAAAATACTCAAGTACCGACTCATGTCATACTGCGAAAAACACCACATCTTACCCCCCCAACAAAGCGGATTCAGGAAAAAACGCAGCACACTCGACCACCTAACTACTCTACAACAAGAGATACTAAACACTCATAAAGAGAGAGGTACTGAACTCATCGGAATTTTTCTGGATATAGAAAAAGCGTACGACATGGTATGGCACGATAAACTACTTAGCAGACTGGGTGATCTAGGAATATCTAACAAAATGTACAACTTTGTGAAATCCTTCCTGGCCGGCAGACGAATAACAGTCAAAGTAGGTAAGGCGTTATCAAGGGAATACACCCTAGAAAACGGAGTCCCACAAGGTTCAGTGCTCAGCCCCCTCCTGTTCACACTCCTACTCACAGGCCTCCACCACGTTGTCAGGCACAATAAAATAATGCAATTCGCAGACGACACCTCGCTAATAGGAAAAATTAAGAGCAGACAAAGAAATTTCAATTGGGAATTAGTAGGCTTCCAAGAATTCCAGCAAGACCTGACAAGAATAGAAAATTGGTTAGTAAGAGCAGGCCTTAAAATTTCCCCTGACAAAACCCAAGCAATCATCTTCAGGACCCACCAAAGCCCAAAATACCAAATAAGAGCCCCCATCCCTAAACTACATATTGGTAAAGTAGACATAGAATATCGTAAAAACATCAAGTTCCTAGGAGTTACATTCACAAGTAACAACAACTGGTCACCATATATAGATCAAATATGCCAGTCGGCCAGGAAAGGAATTAACCTAATGCGCAAAGTAAGCGGAGCAGACTGGGGCACCGACCCCAAATCACTACTAAACCTCTACCACGCATTCGTAATGTCCAGGCTACTATACGCAGCCCCACTACTCACTAACTTAAACAAAACTCAAACCAAAAAACTCCTGTCAGTACAAGCAGATGCTTTGAAGGTTGTCCTGGGGGTCCCCAGACACACCCCCAACCTGCTTGTGCTGGCAGAGTGTGGCCAGAAACCCATAACGCTCACAATAATGGAAAGAGCTGCCAATCTGTACTATAAAACAATAAGCATGTCAGAAGACCACCCGGCCAAACTCACACTCACCTCCAGCCACAAACCCATAAATCAACCCACCCAAATGCCGCAAATAAAAGCAGCAGTCCAAAAGATCGAGGACACCATAAAACTCAAACTACCAAATAGAACCCCTAACCACCAAATAACAGTCCCACCATGGAAACTCCCACAAATAGAGGTAGACCTGGACCTTACTAAATACCAGAAAACAACAGACGGGCCCAAAATGAAGATGGAATTCGATATCAAAAGAACCACTACATACAAAAACTACACAATCATCTACACAGACGGGTCCCATGACCCAACCACCCACGCAACCGGACTAGGTATCCACGTTCCCAACAAATCGGATCGGGCTATCAAACTACCGGACCATACTGCAGTTTTCACAGCAGAGCTCACGGCCATTTTGGGAGCCATCAAAGTAATAAAAGCCGACCTCCAGAGAGCCAAGCACGTGCTCATAGTGACGGACTCCCTTTCGGCAATACAAGCGATTCAGAACCTAGACTCGTTCAGGGAAGATCTAACATACCTGGTCAGACTAAGAGCAGCCGAACTATCAGAACGAGGCCAAACAGTTAAAATCATGTGGGTCCCGTCCCATGTGGGAATCCTAGGCAACGAACGAGCAGACGGAATAGCGAAGAAAGGCCTCGACCAAGAATCGACCTTCTTCAACCTACCCCTCTCAGCCAACGAAAGGTCAAGAGCACTCCGACCCGCCTTTCAAAACCTATGGGAACAAGAATTCCATCAGACCAAAAGGGGAAGACGAAAAAATCTAACGAGGGTACTTAACAACATACCCATCCTCTTTTCAGGCACAAGGAGAGATCAGTCACGGCTAACAAGAGTCCGATTGGGGGGCGAAAGATACCTAGTCCTCCCAACCCAAATAATGTGCACATGCGGACTCATTCTTACCACAGAACACATACTGCTAGATTGCCCAAACATAGAAGAAACCAGAACCACAATAGCAGATAAACTCAACACACCCCTCACCCTAGAAGGCCTCATAAACCCCGACGAAACAACATGGTGCACTACTACCAAACACACAATTCACCTACTCAACAAACACCCCCTAGTTAAGTACATATAACCAAACATAGAAGATGAACAGAATCATTTATAGGGGGGGGGGGGGGGTTAGTAAAAACCAACCCCCCCCCCCCCTCAAACAAAAAGGACAACAGCTGGCGAAAATAAAAAATAAAATAATAATAATTAAACAAAAAAAAAGACTGACTACCAAAAGGAGGAAAAGGAACCTACACCACCGGCCAGGAAGACGGGAATCCGGACCCCCACGGGAACTCAGGCTCTTCCCCCAACGAACCGGCCTTGTGTGGTGCGGACAGCCATGATGAGAGGCCGAACAAAAAAGCGATGCGCGAACATCAGCGACAAACAGGCAAAATATAGACCCCATCCCCCCACCATCCCCGCCCCACCCCCCCCTGGACGAAATCAGCGAGAGCTGGAAGTCCCTATCCATTTAAAATAGCATAGCATAGCATAGTCTCGTCGGTCCCCGATCACATTCGTGCCAGCGGGACGTAAAAAAGGAAGAAGATAGATAGATAGATAGTCTCGTCGGTGGTTGTGCATAATGATCACCCTCCCCTTTCCCCCTGTGAGCGGTTGTGAATAATGATCTCTCACATTCCAGTCCCTTTCCCCCGTGAGCGGTTGTGAATAATGATCTCTCACACTTCCCGGCCCTACCCCACGAGGCGGTTGTGAATAATGATCACCTCGAGCCACCCTGACCCTTTCCCCCGTGAGCGGTTGTGAATAATGATCTCTCACACTTCCCGGCCCTACCCCACGAGGCGGTTGTGAATAATGATCACCTCGAGCCACCCCGACCCTACCCCACGAGACGGTTGTGAATAATGATCATCTCGAACGACCCCGGCCCTATCCTATAGGGACAGTAGTGTTTCGGTTTAGTTCACCCAAATAGGGTTTAGGATGCGTTAGGACAGCGCGTAGGCTTTATTGGTAAGTGCGTATAGGTGTTAGGCCTAGGAGCTAGGTTCGCTAGGAATCGTATTCATCGTTGTAGGTGTCAGGCATAGGAGATAGGTTTGCTAGGTATCGTGTCGAAAGGTATAGGTGTTAGGCCTGAGGTGTTTAAGGTTATTGGCACTTGCACTGGTTCGACTAATTTTGATTATGTTGTTTGTTTTATTATGAATGCTTTTCTGGTACAAATAAATCTTGGAACCTTACTTCTATCTTATGATGCTCAGCGGCTAGAGTGAGAGCGAGACTGAGACTGTGCGTGTGTACGTGCGAGAGATTTGTGTGTGTGTACGTCCGTGCATGTATGACGGTGTGGCTGATCGTGCGAGCGCACGTTACTAGCAGCTCAGTAGGAACGATAACAACAAGTCCAGTCAAAATAGGGTTTTTCTGGATACTGTGGTCGGTCCATTGCGCAAGCAACTTTGGCTTTTTGAACACAACGCAAGGCAAGAGTAAACACTGACGGATTTCAGTTGCGCGCATGCGAGACTAGAGTAGATTTATTTACTCTCCACTGCAATCTCCAGTCCTTCCCTAGACCAATCCAGACCAAAAAGGTGACTGCCAAGCGTGTAATATGCAAAGAAGTACCCAACGGAGAAAGAAACACGCTTAGAAAAGACGGGTACAACACAATTTATTAATATTTCGGGTAAATACCCTTTGTCAAAATAGACAAACAAACAAACATAGAGATTAGCCGCTACTTATCTTCAATGGCAGAAGGAATGTGGCAACTGAAGGAGGTGACGTAAAATAAAAGAAAAGGAAGAACAAAAGTGCGGAAAAAGTAAAAATGACGTCAACGAAAAATCGCGTAAGAGAGAGACTCGGAAAGAACCTGAACACGAGAGACAAGAGTGTGTGCAAGCACGTGCAGGAGCGAGCGAAAGAAAAGGCGTGTAGATGAGGCCAGAGAGAGAGAGAGAGAGAGAGAGAGAGAGAGAGAGAGAGAGAGAGAGAGAGAGAGAGAGAGAGAGAGAGAGAGAGAGAGAGAGAGAGAGAGAGAGAGAGAGAGAAAGAGAGAAAGAGAGAGAGAAAGAGAGAGAGAGAGAGAGAGAGAGAGAGAGAGAGAGAGAGAGAGAGAGAGAGAGAGAGAGAGAGAGAGAGAGAGAGAGAGAGAGAGAGCGAGACGGAGAGAGAGAAAGAGAAAAAGAACGAATGGGGAGTACCCTTGGGCACGAAGTAGGCTGAGTGTCTAATACACAAAGCCTGCTAAACACCAACCCGAAGGCAAACTTTATATCACCTTCAAGTTGAGGACTACCTCGGGGAAAAACGGGAGGACCCCGGGAAAAAAACCCCAGCATTTAGCACGGTACACAACAAGTAATAAGTCATGAAAACAAAGCAAAGAATCAAATTCAGTAAGAGAATATTGGTATAAGTGGAGAGTAGGTAGTTGTGAAACCGTCTTCAAGGGTAACTCAAAAAATAAGGGGGGGGGGAGAGAGAGAGAGAGAGAGAGAGAGAGAGAGAGAGAGAGAGAGAGAGAGAGAGAGAGAGAGAGAGAGAGATGGGGGGGGGAAGGGGGGGGGGAAAAGTAAGGAGGAAGGGGAAAAAAAAAAAAAAAAAAAAAGGAAGGGGGGGGGGGGCGGAAGACAACCAGCCAGAGCCACCAACCCCACCCAACGGGCACCCACCAGCCCACAGAAAAACACACAGGCACGCAACAAGACGACCACATACATCCCCAAGGGATGCACACGATCGCCCCGCCCCAAACCGCGTATCAAACCGTGAGCCGGAGACCCGGTGCCCGACAGGGAAGGGCAAGGGATCCAACTAAACGTTCGGCCAGCGCTGAGAAAGTCCCCAAGGGAAATGTACATATCAACCAGCTCCAACATCACCTAACTGATTAGTGAGTAGTAAATCAGTGAGGTAAAGTAGCAGACACAAGCAAGGTAAACAATGTTAATCTTTCATATTCATCCCGAGTGGCGCCACAGTGCCCAGTTTATTAATCAGAAATTTTTCACGGTCTTTCCTGGCCCAGACATTACTGGCTTGCATAAGCCAGAGGCCTTTAACTCGAATGTCTGAGACGGAGTGGTCGGCCTGATTGAAATGTCGTCCGACCGGTCTGTTGTATTGGTACTTGACAGACTGAAGATGTTCTTTGAAACGGTCGTTGATGGTTCTTTCCGTCTCTCCAACATAGAGTTGGCCGCATTTAACACAGGAGATGACATAAATCACGTTGGTGGTTTGACACGTGAAGTATCTGTCTATGTTGAATTTGTAACGTGGACCATTGACCACGGTGGAAGGGCAAATAAAAGGACACGTCTTGCAATTAGGAACATTGCACGGAGTGGAGCCGGAGGCTCTGGTGGTATGACGAGGCTTGAGAGTAGAGCGAACAAGCATGTCCCGCAAATTAATATCCCTCTTGAAAGCTACCAACGGAGGTTCAGAAAAGATAGCAGCAGATTCTTGACTGGATGACAAAAGACCCCAGTTAGAAAGAAGGATTTTACGCACCGGATTGGTGTGGGGATGGTAGATCATGGTTACGATAGGCCTGTCACTATCAGCGGTAGGTTTAGTCTGCAGTGTACTCGCGCGACTGAGTTTTTGAACCGTTTGGAGAGATCCTTGAACAACAGTATGTGGGTAGTGTCTGTCGATGAAAAATCCAGCCATTTCTTTGGATTGAACATCAAAATCTGATTCTTCGGAACATATTCTTTTTAGCCGAAGAAACTGGGAATAAGGGATGCTGTTCAGGTTCTTTCCGAGTCTCTCTCTTACGCGATTTTTCGTTGACGTCATTTTTACTTTTTCCGCACTTTTGTTCTTCCTTTTCTTTTATTTTACGTCACCTCCTTCAGTTGCCACATTCCTTCTGCCATTGAAGATAAGTAGCGACTAATCTCTATGTTTGTTTGTTTGTCTATTTTGACAAAGGGTATTTACCCGAAATATTAATAAATTGTGTTGTACCCGTCTTTTCTAAGCGTGTTTCTTTCTCCGTTGGGTACTTCTTCCCTAGACCACAAAAGGAATGCGGACTTAAACTCTGTAGGCACTTGAGTACTGTATTAGATGGGCAGTTTTTGTCTATCTGATAAACTATTTAAGTCGCCTACACCGAGTCACTGAGTCCGGTTACAAAAATTGGTGCCGTGACCAGGATTGTTTTTGGTTAGGATTGTTGTTTGACCAGATTGTCTTTTGGTTAGGATTGTTGTTTGACCAGAATCGTTGTTTGATAAAGATAGTTTGGCCGAGATACTTCGTTCGAGGAAGGTAGTTAGAGCTGTGAGTTCAAGACTATGTGCTGTGCCAGCGGCAGACTATCTGTGTCACTGTCGACACGTCTTTTCCGTTAGCGTGGTACCGGTTGCGGCAGGGAGCGTTTTCATTAGTACCAGTCGTGAGATTTTTAGTAGTGGAAACATTCTGAGCTTGAAGTTGGTTCTAGTTTGGTTTAGCGATTCGTGTGGGAAACGCAGTTGAACAAGCGACGTTTTCACTACACATATAGTGAGGTTCAGTCTACAAGATGGGTGCAGTCTTAGGATTCCTTAGGCTTCTTGTTCCAAGTTGGTTGGTGTCAAGTAGTTCTAAAAGTCAGGATGGTAGAAGAAGGAGTAAACCTAGAAGGTCGGCGACGAGCAGCAGGCACTCGGTTTACAGTGAGTCAGATAGTAGTAGCGAGGAAAGCTCATGCAGTCACAGTAGTCGTTACTTGCAAAGGAGCACGATGAACAGGAACACTACGAGAAATAGATCCTTTCTGAATGATAGTGGCAACTCGTCTAGGAGAGAGAGGGGTGCCTAAGATATTCACTGGCACAAAAGGAGACTTGAAAGACTGGCTTTGCCACTTCGAGACTTGTGCAAGATGGAATGGTTGGGACTATAGCGAGAAGGGAGTGAATCTAGCTATGTCACTCCGGGGTCCAGCACAACAGGTGTTAGGTGAGCTTGCACTAGAGAGAATAGAGGACTATGGCGCTATTAGGTCGGCCCTTGAACGTCGTTTTGATCCCGCTGAGAAAGAGAATCTTCGTAGAGTAGAGTTCAGGTCAAGGATGAAAAGAAAGAACGAGAGTGTGACGGAGTACGGGTTCGCGTTAAACCGTATTGCTAGTAGTGCATACCATAGGATGCCTACTGAAGCAAGAGAAACCATAGTCATAAATCAGTTTGTTAGTGGTCTACCCTCTAGAGACTTGAGAAGGCATGTTCAGTTCAATCATCCCACGACAATACACGAGGCAGTAGCACTGGCTAGTGAATTTGAGTCGTTCGATGAGAGATTTGATGGCAGGAAACCAGAAGACCCAGAGAGACATGGCGATGTTACTGCTAAGGGTGTTAGAAGTCTCGAAGAGAAAGATTCAGCTGAGGCAGGCTTAGCAAAGGCTTTCCAGAATCTGAGTGACAGACTTACTTCTGAGATTCAGAAAGTAACGAAAGCGCTGACTCGCCAGTCGGCAGGAGACAAGACTAGAAGAAATGTTGATGTTGTTTGTTATAAGTGCAAAGAGAAGGGGCACTATGCCAGGCAATGTCAGAAAATTGAAGACAGAGACAGGAATGAGTCTGTGCGTAACGAAAACGCGCCAGGCCAGGGAAACTAGGGCGGGCGGAGCTCTCAGCAGCCAGGGACTCGGCCCAATTAGCAAGTGATGACGGCTGCTTAGAGAAAGCAAAGGGGCAGCGTTTATGTGTACTGTCAAACACTGGATGCTGGATGGCACCAGTAGCGATAGGAAAGGTTTCCTTAGACTTTTTAGTAGATAGCGGGTCTGCTGTCACAGTCATTAGTGCCAGAGATTTCAAGCTAGTCAATATGGAAAGATCGGCTCTGAAGAAAAGTAAGTTGAATCTTTGCACAGCTAGCGGTGATACTTTAGAAATTCAGGGTGAAACCACGCTTTGTTTGAAAGTAGGAGGACAGAGGTTTAGGCATAATGTGGTAGTCGCAGACTTAGGCAGTTCGTCAGGTATTCTAGGCACTGATTTCATGCAGAAATACGGTGGCGTGCTAGACTTAGCACAAGGTACTTTGATGATACGCAAGCAGGTGGTTCAGTTGAAGAAAGAGAGTTCAGGTACAAGTGCACTGGCAGAGGTTAAAGTGTGTAAACTCACTAGGGTTCCCCCTAGGTCTGAAATGTTTTTGAAGGCATCTTTCGTTCAGCCGTGTCAGTTACAGAAAGCTGATGGTCTGTTAGAAGGTGTTGAGAGTTTCAGGAGTGAAACAGGGCTAGTAGTTCCAAGGTGCATGGTTCAGGTGTCACAAGAAGAAATCCTTGTTCCTATTACCAACTTTACTGATAAAGAGATTGTAGTGAAGCCAGATACAGTTGTAGCGTCCATAGAAACTGGTTTTTCAGTGAACTCTTTGTCGACTAGTTCTGAAAAGAAAGAAGAAGTGATCTATATGGATGACAAACTCCCTAGTCACTTAGTGGATTTGGTCGCTAATGTTTCGTCAGATGTTAGCGAGGAGACAAAAGGCAAATTGAAAGAGACGCTCATAGAGTTTCAAGATGTTTTCCAGTCTCCAGGTGGACAACTTGGACGGACAAACAAAGTGAAACACACTATTGACACAGGAGGTGGTAAACCTGTCAAGTTACCCCCTCGTCGTATTCCCGTAGCTCAGAGAGAAATAGTGGAGGAAGAAATAGACAAAATGTTGAAGCAAGATGTCATAGAACCCAGTGACAGCCCCTGGGCTGCTAACGTGGTACTTGTCAAGAAAAAGGATGGTACAACTAGGTTCTGCGTTGACTATAGGAAGTTGAACCAGTTGACACGCAAAGATGCTTATCCTTTACCCCACATTGGTGACTCGCTCGATGCTTTGTCAGGTTCGTGTTGGTTTTCAACTCTTGACTTAGCGCAGGGTTTCTTCCAAGTTGAGATGGATGAAAATGATAAACAGAAGACAGCGTTCGCTACGCATAAAGGTCTTTTCCAGTTTAAGGTCATGCCATTTGGGCTATGTAACAGTCCAGCTACTTTTGAGAGACTCATGGAGATGACTTTAAGTGGTGTTCTTTTTGAGAGATGTCTAGTCTACATCGATGATGTCATCTGTCTAGGCAGGACAGAGGAACAGGCACTGGAAAATCTCAAAGTTGTTTTGAAGAAGTTCAGAGATGCCAATTTGAAGCTCAAGCCCTCGAAATGTTCGTTGCTGCAGAGCGAATGCGCTTTTCTAGGGCACGTGGTTTCAAAAGAAGGGACAAAGTGTGACCCAAAGAAAGTAGAGGCAGTTGTTAACTGGCCTGTCCCTACTTGTGTTTCAGAAGTCAGGAGCTTCTTAGGGATCACATCATATTACAGAAAATACATTTGTAGTTTCGCTGAGATAGCTAGTCCGTTGACAAACTTGACTAGGAAAAATCAGAAGTTTGTTTGGTGCGAACAGTGTCAGCAAGCTTTTGAGAAACTGAAAGTGGCTTTAGTGTCTTCTCCCGTTCTTGCTTATCCGACAAGAGAGGGCAGGTTCATTCTTGATACAGATGCGTCAGCAAATTCCATTGGTGGCGTATTGTCTCAGATTCAAGATGGAGAGGAAAAAGTGATTGCTTATGCAAGTTGTGCTCTGTCTAAGAGTAGGCAGAGGTACTGTACCACATACAGAGAGCTGTATGCAGTGGTGAGGTTTGTGAAGTACTTTTCTCATTATCTTTGGGGACGTCCGTTTCTGGTCCGGAGCGATCACAGTTCCCTTAGGTGGTTAAAGTCCTTTGATCAGGCTGAAGGCATGGTAGCTAGATGGATAGCTACGTTGGACACCTACGATTTTCAGATAGAGCACCGGAGAGGCGCCCTACGTGGAAATGCGGACGGGTTGTCGAGGATCCCAAGGAGATGTTGTCAGAGAGAGGAGTGTGATCAGTGTGCTAAGAAGCATGTGAGAGTGGTGACACGTCGGCAAGCACGTGGTCATGACTTAGCTGATGGTGGGAAAGCTAGCGGTTCTCAGAGGAATGCTGCTTCATCGAAGGGTGAAGATGTTCCGCGTGCGGACTCAACTATCAGTGAAAGTCAGGGCGACACTACCACCGACAGGTCAAGTGTAGAAGTCAGGGAAGATGAATCGGTTCAGAGTAATTCTGCCTCAGTGTCTAAAGGGGAAACCGCGGATTCTGCTCAGTCTTCTGCGTTTGGTCCTGGCATGCAGGAAAGCAACTGGTTAGCTGGCTGGTCTCGTGAGGACTTAGAGATGTTCCAAAAGAGAGATCCAGTGACTAGCATTCTAATAGCTCTGATAGAGAAAGGAGAGAAGCCTCCTAGGACAGAAGTTTGCAAGTATAGCGCAGCTGTCAGAACACTAGTTGCTCAGTGGGACAATCTGAGAATAGTGGACGGTTTACTATACGTTGTGCCTGATAAGTGCCTTACTCAGGAAAGGGTACTAGTACTAGTAGCCCCAGCTGAGATTAGACAAGAAGTGTTACGTATGTCACATGACATAAGATGTGCAGGCCACTTAGGCCGTGACAAGACCCTGGCAAACGTCAGACGACACGTGTACTGGCCAGGCATGGCGGATGACGTTGCCAGATGGTGTAGACAGTGCGACATGTGTGCAAGAAGGAAGCCGGGTCCGGGCAGGGCGAAGCTTCCTATGCAGCACGTGAACGTGGGTATGCCCATGGAGAGGATAGCCATAGACATCCTGGGTCCACTGCCCATGTCACACGACGGGTTCGAGTATATTATGGTCGTCGAAGACTATTATTCGAAGTATGCAGAGGCGTATTGTCTCTCAGACCATACAGCCCAGACGGTAGCAGACAAGCTGTTAACAGAGTTTATCTGTAGATTTGGTATTCCTCTAACTATCCACACAGACCAGGGTAGAGAGTTCGAATCCCACTTGTTCAGATATCTTTGTGAAGCCTTAGGTTCTAGCAAGACGAGAACCACACCATATCACCCAGAAAGTGACGGGATGGTGGAAAGACAGAATAGAACCATCCAACAGATGCTCTCAGCATATGTAAACGAGAACCGTGATGATTGGAGCGATCACCTCGACCTGATCATGATGGCATATAGAGCTTCTGTCCACCATTCAACAGGGTGTACGCCCAATTTAATTGTTTTTGGTAGAGAAGTCAATCTCCCATTGACAGTCGAACTTGGTGTCTTCCCTACTAGAGATGCGTCTGAATGTCCCATAGAGTACGTACAATGGGTTCAAAACACGCTAGAACGAGTCTTTCGTTTTGTACAAGAGAATTCGGAGGCTAGTGTCCAGCGGCAGAAACACTATCATGACAGAACGTGTAAAGAGAGACCAGTAGAAGCAGGAATGTGGGTCTGGAGATGGTACCCACCAAAAGCTAAACAGAAACTAGGTCTAGGATGGACAGGTCCTTACAGAGTCATTGAAAGAGTTGGAAACAGTGCGGTGAAGATTGCTAAGAGCAGAAATGACAAGCCCATTGTAGTACACGTTAATGATGTCAAACCCTACGAGGGTAGAAACCAGCCACTCAGTGAGAATGAGAGTGAGTGTGCGATGGAAAGTGGAAGTGAGAGTAGCGTGAGTGAGAGTCAGGAGATGAGTGACCTAGATCTGGTAATAGCTGAAGAAAGGGATGAAGAGGAAGCTCCTATCAGAACTAGAAGGGGAAGAGAAGTCAGGGCCCCTAGAAAGTATTCCCCATCCCCGTAATCCTGAACTTATGTTTGTCTCCAGTTGAGCTTACGGTGGAAGTAAATGAAACCACCAGCGAAGTTATCGGCAAAGGCGTCAGATGTCATTTGTGCGGGGGATGGTTCGCCTGGACCGGAAAACTTAGGCGGCACCACAGCCGACGCCATAGCAAGTCTGGCCTTCTTCCCCCTAAAGCTAAAACATGCCCCGAGGTGCCCAATAATGACCGAACCGGGGTCAGAAAGCCTCTGCCACCCAAACAGCTACCTTCCACGACCAGCGAGACTGACGCGCCAACTCTGGAAGAGCTACTGGAAGAGTTCATGCCAGGTGCGGAGCGGTCCGTTTCCTGCGCAGAGATATCGTTCGAAAAGCTCATGGAAGAGCTGGACCCAATACCGGGAGAGTATTGCGGTCAGTGAGACACGCGCGTGTCTCACGCACCCGAAAGGATTTAGTGAGATGGCGGCATCTCACGGGGAAGTTCGTGCTGGCTCTAGTCGGCTTCCCTAGAGACCCTTTGAATGTGAGTTGGGCCCCCAGCTCACATTGTCCGTTAACATGCACCTGAGACAGGCGTCTGTCTCATACCTGCCTTGAAGTAAGCCAGTGGCTCTAACTGGAAACTCCAAGACGAGAGTGTTGCCCGGTCGGCTCTGACCAAGTAACCTCTCACGTCACGCGAGTCAACGGAAAAGAACTCTAAACATCAAGAAAGACCAAGCACACTCTTCAAGGACGAACAATGCCATGACTGAGTATCCGTTAAGTTTGTTTCTTTTCAGATGTCTCCTTTGCATGCATATATATTTTCTTGTGTTGAATTAGAAATGTTTTTGATTTTCCATTTTGTTGTCGTCGTATTGCTTTGTGCATGCCTAGACGTGTCGATCATATATCATTTTTACAATATGCATATCATATATTATTTTTCTCCTTATAATAATTATGTACTCATCTGACTGTGCTGTTTTGAAGGTTTTGTACCTCAGCAACAAACTGGGTCTGGTTGTTTGTTTTTGTACTGTATTTTGAACTTTTTGGAATAAGATTTTTGAATATTTTTGGTTAGGTTTTGTACTCGATTTTACCTCAGGAATTTTCACTTTGAAATCGTCGGATTTCACTGGTGCTAATGTTGGGTGTGTGTTACGTGAACCAGTTTGCTCACACGGGTTTCGAGAACTCAATGAGATGTGGACCAAATGTTACCCGAACAGTCTGATAGACTGATTTTTGCTTTTGAATGTTTTTTTTGCAGACTAAGTGAGTCTTGAGTTTGCTATGGTCTTGGACTTCTGGTAACAAATGCTTTTGCAATGTTTGCATTGTTGTGTATCAGCCAGCAGGATGATACCAGTACTTTAATTTTGGTTTTGAAACCTCGTTTCTTTAGTTGTTGCTTTTTTTGTGGATTATTTCATGCAGTGGCTATGCATTTTGAGTGGTGCTGAAGCTTGTTGATTGTCACGAGCGCATCACGGTTGCTGAAATGGTTGCTCATGCGTGTTCATGATCAGGGATCATGTTTTGAAATGTGTTTTGAATGTTTTATTAATTTGGACTTTGATTTGATTTTGTTTGAATTTTCTTGCGCATGCATCACGATTTTATTTTGTTGAATTTATTGAACTTCTTTTGAATTTAGATTTTACTGTGCATGCCAGAAGTAATTTTCTTGAACTTGGTGCATTTCATTTAGTTTGTGTGACTTTATTCCTTTTGTTGACTAATGTGTCGTGCACATTAGGTCTTAAGGAGGAGGGAGTGTAGCAGAGGAGCCCTCTGCTAACGCTATCGCTAGTTACTACCAGCGAGTCAGAGTTCAGTGGTTTAGTGCACGCTGGGCGCACTGTGAGCGAGAATTTTGCTGACTTAGCTAGTTAGTGTGTAGCGGACTACACGCGCGAAGCTCTGACGTAGTTTCCGGACCCAGAGGCTGGGAGCCTATATAAAGCGGCCGATTCTCAGTCTCGTCGGTGGTTGTGCATAATGATCACCCTCCCCTTTCCCCCTGTGAGCGGTTGTGAATAATGATCTCTCACATTCCAGTCCCTTTCCCCCGTGAGCGGTTGTGAATAATGATCTCTCACACTTCCCGGCCCTACCCCACGAGGCGGTTGTGAATAATGATCACCTCGAGCCACCCCGACCCTTTCCCCCGTGAGCGGTTGTGAATAATGATCTCTCACACTTCCCAGCCCTACCCCACGAGGCGGTTGTGAATAATGATCACCTCGAGCCACCCCGACCCTACCCCACGAGACGGTTGTGAATAATGATCATCTCGAACGACCCCGGCCCTATCCTATAGGGACAGTAGTGTTTCGGTTTAGTTCACCCAAATAGGGTTTAGGATGCGTTAGGACAGCGCGTAGGTTTTATTGGTAAGTGCGTATAGGTGTTAGGCCTAGGAGCTAGGTTCGCTAGGAATCGTATTCATCGTTGTAGGTGTCAGGCATAGGAGATAGGTTTGCTAGGTATCGTGTCGAAAGGTATAGGTGTTAGGCCTGAGGTGTTTAAGGTTATTGGCACTTGCACTGGTTCGACTAATTTTGATTATGTTGTTTGTTTTATTATGAATGCTTTTCTGGTACAAATAAATCTTGGAACCTTACTTCTATCTTATGATGCTCAGCGGCTAAAGTGAGAGCGAGACTGAGACTGTGCGTGTGTACGTGCGAGAGATTTGTGTGTGTGTACGTCCGTGCATGTATGACGGTGTGGCTGATCGTGCGAGCGCACGTTACTAGCAGCTCAGTAGGAACGATAACAACAAGTCCAGTCAAAATAGGGTTTTTCTGGATACTGTGGTCGGTCCATTGCGCAAGCAACTTTGGCTTTTTGAACACAACGCGAGGCAAGAGTAAACACTGACGGATTTCAGTTGTGCGCATGCGAGACTAGATTAGATTTATTTACTCTCCACTGCAATCTCCAGTCCTTCCCTAGACCACAAAAGGAATGCGGACTTAAACTCTGTAGGCACTTGAGTACTGTATTAGATGGGCAGTTTTTGTCTATCTGATAAACTATTTAAGTCGCCTACACCGAGTCACTGAGTCCGGTTACAATAATATGGCTGCCTCATACTTGCTGCACTTGTCTCAATGTAGTCAAAGAGTACTTTAAAAGTTGTGTATCAAATAGGTAGTCATCACTGGAAAATCGACTGACCCCCAAACTGCTCCAACTGTAGTCGCGTCACCTGGGCCTGTACTGCAAGAAGCTGCTGCTGTAGCTCCGTGATGCAGTCATTTAGGAGGCTCAAATGTTTCTCCGCAGGAAGCACGCAAAGATCAGCTGGTAGTGGTTGAACATTCATCCTGTGGTGCAGGTCCAGCTGCTACTGGGCGAGTGCTGTGGTCTTCAAGCACATCACTGCTGCTGGATCCACTGTTATCCTCGAAATCTGGTCTTGCCTTCAGCTTCCTGGAAAAAAGGGTGCATAATAATAAATCACGGCTGTTTCAGTGAGAAACTGGGTCACAAGTCGTGCGCCCGCGCTGCCTCAGCCAGTCTCTCAGCTGTCAGGCTAGCTGATAAGCAGGCTTCCTGCTAGGCGCAGTACAGCAGGGAAAATGACTACCTTTTGTTTTTCATGACTTTCTTATTTACCGTTCAAGTGTGTGATGCAAAACTTTGTTTGTTTAAAAGCGGACATTCTGCCCGACACACTGACACCAAACACACTATAGTTGTGACAAACCAGTAGTGTCGGGCAGAATGTCCGCTTTTAAACAAACAAAGTTTTGCATCACACATTTGAACGGTAAATAAGAAAGTCATGAAAAACAAAAGGTAGTCATTTTCCCTGCTGTACTGCGCCTAGCAGGAAGCCCGCTTATCAGCTAGCCTGACAGCTGAGAGACTGGCTGAGGCAGCGCACGCGCACGACTTGTGACCCAGTTTCTCGGCCCGCCTGGAAAAAAACTAAGTGGCCACTTCTAGCGCTGGGCCAAACAGCCGTGAAATATATAGTGCAAAATACCTGCAGTGCAGGCTTTTAAGCCCTGTACAGTCTGAGACAAAATGACCAAACTGGACAAAACTCATCAGACAGCAGCAACAAAATGTACATACAGATTCAAAATTGACAGCACCTGAACACATCCAATCCTCGAAAAACCAGCCATCGTGACCATATGAACGGGCAGGGGGTCTTCATACTGTTACAGTGAGACAGTTAAGAGACTGGAATGTGGCGAAACAGAGTGGTATGACTGGAAAAGATGTGTTTTTGAGCTGATGTAGCACCATTAGTGCTGCATACCCACAACCCCCTTCTCTCCATGCAGTTCACATTTGACTCTAAAGCAACTTTGCCTGGACTGCAGCTTATGATAGTAAAATAGTATTGGAAGACATTTTAACTGTAAACCACACAGTTTGCTGACATCAACATATTCCTGTATTTATGTGAAGACTGCTCTAATGAATCATGAAATGTGAACTGTCAGTCTGAAACATGTACTTACTTATTGGCACGTTTTAGCGGCGACAGAACTGGATGCTTCACTGGTGGTTTTTTCGGGTTTGAGTCTGTTTCCAGGTAAACATGCTTGGAACGGCATCAGGTTTTAACTTTCTTTTAAGCTGTGTCCACACATAATCAGTTGGAACTGGAAGAAAATGGAGAAAACACACAACTGTGTGCTGTGTGATCTGGGGAAGAAAAATTTCATAGTTATAAATACTACCACTCAAAGTTCAATGTTTGAATACAAACAAACAATTTGGTTAGTTTTGGATTCGTAGAAAACATTACAGATGCAAATTGTAAAGTACATCATGATGCATTGCAGTTTGCACAGTCTGAATGTTCGTTGTTTCCATCTGTGGCTAGTTCAGTAGTTGTTTCTTGAAGACCTAAGAAAATAACAACTGGACTGCTCAAATACATTTCTAGACTTTACCCTGTCAGGAACTCAACAGCCGTCAATGTCATTGTTCAATTCTGTTGTTTTTGTGCAATAAATAGTCATTAGTAAAACTGAGAGTAAACAACGTAGACCTACCTTGAAGTCTCGTCCTTCGTCGGGACGAATTCGGGTCAACCACTCTTTCCTCTGTTGAGTTTCGGTTGCTTTAGGAAAAGTATGAAAAGAAAGTTTCATGATTTCATTATTCTGTGCCCTATTTGACATGCACACAGGAACACAGCAATGGTGTTTCGATCTACTCATCCATTTTTTCTTCTCTGTGGCCATTTTGTATACTACAGATAGCCTTGACCTCGAGTCCAATATTAACTGAACAGAGCTGGGCATGGAGTTTAGTATTTGGCATCATTTATATTTGTTTCTCTTCTTCTTTTAATTTTGTACTGTGGTAATTGTGTAAAAAGTGATAAATTAGAATCAAGAGCTGCACTGAGCATGGATGAGACTAGGTCGCACTTTTAGTTTCGTATCCAGACTTGGAAAACTGCTTTCCCACCGAAGCCAGACAGTTGTAGACCAGGGGAAGTAACCTGTCGAAAAATTTTTGGTATCTGGGAACATTGTTTTTTTCCCTTTATTTTCATTGCCTGAATCAGATTCAGTGAAAAAAACCTTGGGTTGGATATGAGAACATTTCAATGTTCCCAGATCCAGAGCATGTTCCCAGATTCACGCTCACAGGCATGCGGTTGTCCCCAGATACCATGCATTTCAAGAGTATATATATATATATATATATATATATATATATATATATATATATATATATATATATATATATATATATATATATATATATCTTGGCTTGACTTCGCGAACGAAGATTCTATAGGGCTTGCCCACGTCGTCTGCAGGCATTTTCGTGGCTGCGGAGGCCAATCCGGGACAGGCAGGTACGACCGCAGTGGCTGCAGGGGAAGGTCTGTTCAGGGTTCTGAGTTACGACAGCTCTCTTTTTTCTTCTGAGCCGCTTGTCCTTAAGGTTAGCTCTGCGAGAGTCCTCAAAGGAGACGGCTGCCTTGTGAATGGTGGAGCGCCAGGTGTCACGGTCCGCAGCAAGCGAAGACCACTGGCGGTGGTCGATTTGGCAGGCACTAAGTGACTTCTTGAGACCGTCTTTGTATCTCTTCTTTGGTGCCCCTCTGTCTCGGTGTCCAGTGGCGAGCTCGCCGAACAGAGTGATCTTGGGTAGGCGATGATCCTCCATTCTGGAGACGTGCCCCGCCCAGCGAAGCTGTGTCCGCAGCAGCAAAGCCTCGATGCTCACAGTTTCCGCCTGTTCAAGGACCTCGACGTTGGTGACATAGTCACTCCAGTGAATGCTGAGGATGGTACGCAGGCAGCGCTGGTGAAAGCGTTCGAGGAGTCGTAGTTGGCTGCGGTAGAGGGCCCAGGACTCGGAACCGTACAGCAAGGTGGTGAGGACGACAGCTCTGTACACGCTGATCTTGGTGCCTTTTTTCAGCTGTTGATTGTGCCACACCCGCTTGAATAGTCGCCCGAAAGCACTGTTCGCTTTTGCCAGCCTGTTGTCCAGCTCCTTGTCCAGCTTGGCGTCTGACGTGATGATGCAGCCAAGGTAGGTAAACTGGTGTACAGACTTCAGTTTGGACTCGCCGATGGTGATGTGGGGAGGGCGATGCTCTTCCTTGGGTGCCGGCTGATGAAGGACCTCTGTCTTTTTCAGACTGACCTCAAGTCCAAAGAGCTGGGCAGCATCTGCGAAGCAGGACGTAATGCTCTGCAAGGCTCTCTCTGTGTGTGCAACGAGGGCAGCGTCATCAGCAAAGAGCAGCTCACGAATCAGTTGGTCTAGGGTTTTCGTGTGGGCCTGCAGTCGTCTGAGGTTGAACAGGCTGCCATCGAGACGATACCTGATGTACACTGCGTCGTCGTCGTCGAGGTCCACTGTGGCCTGCTTCAACATCATGCTGAAGAAGATGGTGAAGAGGGTCGGTGCCAGCATGCAGCCTTGCTTCACGCCGTTGCGAATGGGGAATGGTTCTGAGAGGTCACTGTTTAGTCTGACCTGGCCTTGCTGGTCCTCGTGGAGCTGGACGATCATGTTGAGGAACTTTGGGGGACAGCCTAGTCGCTCCAGGATCTGCCACATACCTTGCCTGCTCACAGTGTCAAACGCTTTTGTTAGGTCGACAAACGTTACGTACAGCCCTTTGTTCTGCTCGCGGCACTTCTCCTGAAGCTGTCTCAGCACAAAGACCATGTCGGTGGTACTCCTGTTGGCTCTGAAGCCACACTGGCCCTCTGGGCCAGTATATATATATATATATATATATATATATATATATATATATATATATATATATATATATATATATATATATATATATATATATATATATATATATATATATACACCTACATACGCGCCGCATACGGCGCTTTGCGACAACAAAATGACTTTCAACAGAATGGTTACAGTTGCTAGACGTGACATTTTGTTTCTTCATACTTCTTTGCCAAATCATGAGCCCCGCCCGCCCGTTATGTCCTTCGCACTCAACGGAACGCGCTATAACCAGCCCCATCCTAAGATCTACCGTATTTATTAAATAAGGTAGACAATAAAACGACCAGCTGTGACGTCCAAAATCACAAACAGGCCCAGACGTACAACGTGAAAATCATGTGACACAGCACAGCACAACACACAACACAGTGTTACGTTCAACTATCGCAAACCAGTACACTATTGGTGACGATGACAAACTGACAAAGACATACGATAATAGAAAACAAGAAATGATCATGCTTTTTAATGTGGCTTTATTTGCGAACAAGCTGAAAATATTGATTGACAATGACGCCTTGATGGCAGTGCCGATACACCTTTTAGAAACATGCCTGTTTAGCGTGGAGGCCGAGCTCTTACAACACATTGATGCACTGTTATATACAGCTCACAGCTAGTGCCTGATTAGCTTGACACCGAGGGCACAACAACCCTGTGAGCAAAATGCCATCGAGCCGACGTCCGCCACAGTTGGCACGATGGTGTTTTACGCCCTGGAAAGTTAATCAGATACCGCCTTTGAGCAGTCAAGGTCGACTCATATCCTGCGACTGACTAGATTTGAAAGATGTACACGACAACAAAATACACATTATGTGTACAAATTAAATGTTGACAAATCTTTTTTTTTTAAATGCAATCCAGATCACAAAGGTGACTGCCAAGCGTGTAAAATGCAAAGAAGTACCGAACGATAAAGAAACACGATTAGAAAAGACGGGGACGACACAATTTATTAATATTTCGGGTAAATACCCTTTGTCAAACTAGACAAACAAACAGAGAAATCAGCTGCTACTTATCTTCTTTCGTAGTAGGGATGTGGCAACTGAAGGAGGTGACGTAAAAGAAAAGAAAAGGAAGAACAAAAGTGCGGAAAAAGTAAAAATGACGTCAACGAAAAACTCATAAGAGAGAGACTTCGAGAGAAACAGAACACGAGAGACAAGAGTGTGTGTAAGCGGGCGCAGGAGCGAGCAAAAGTGAAAGCGTGTGTGTGAGGTCAGAGAGAGAGAGAGAGAGAGAGAGAGAGAGAGAGAGAGAGAGAGAGAGAGAGAGAGAGAGAGAGAGAGAGAGAGAGAGAGAGAGAGAGAGAGAGAGAGAGAGAGAGAGAGAGAGATGTGGCAACTGAAGGAGGTGACGTAAAAGAAAAGAAAAGGAAGAACAAAAGTGCGGGAAAAAGTAAAAATGACGTCAACGAAAAACTCATAAGAGAGAGACTTCGAGAGAAACAGAACACGAGAGACAAGAGTGTGTGTAAGCGCGCGCAGGAGCGAGCAAAAGTGAAAGCGTGTGTGTGAGGTCAGAGAGAGAGAGAGAGAGAGAGAGAGAGAGAG
The DNA here is from genome assembly GCA_036245525.1 of Semisulcospira habei. Lineage (NCBI taxonomy): Eukaryota > Metazoa > Mollusca > Gastropoda > Semisulcospiridae > Semisulcospira > Semisulcospira habei. Next base: position 208,778,048 of record BTPG01000003.1, on the reverse strand, counting down.
AGAGAGAGAGAGAGAGAGAGAGAGAGAGAGAGAGAGAGAGAGAGAGAGAGAGAGAGAGAGAGAGAGAGAGAGAGAGAGAGAGAGAGAGAGAGACAGAGAGAGAACGGGGAGTACCCTTGGACACGAAGTTCTGTTTCTCTCGAAGTCTCTCTCTTATGAGTTTTTCGTTGACGTCATTTTTACTTTTTCCGCACTTTCGTTCTTCCTTTTCCTTTCTTTTACGTCACCTCCTTCAGTTGCCACATCCTTTCTACGAAAGAAGATAAGTAGCAGCTGATTTCTCTGTTTGTTTGTCTATTTTGACAAAGGGTATTTACCCGAAATATTAATAAATTGTGTTGTCCCCGTCTTTTCTAAGCGTGTTTCTTTATCGTTCGGTACTTCTTGACAAATCTTTTGACAGTACTCCATGATATGCTGTGTTTATATTGACAACTGCTCGTATGCCATGGTTATAACAGTCACAGAAAAAGAAGTTTAAGCGGATATTGTGATAAACGTTTTAACACGTTTAAAAAATAGGTTTCATATAAATTGCCATATTTACATTTCAAATAATTTTTTTTAATACATTTCAAAGAAATGTTAAAAAAGGACAAGAATCGCAACAAAAAAAAACCAGCGGCAAAAAAAGAACAAAACAAATATACACAAAACAACAACAACCAAGCAACCAAACATACCATTGCCCTTCTCCCCCCTCCCCACCCCCCCACCACCACCTTCCCCCTCCCCCCAAAACAAAAAAAAAATAAAAAAATACAAAAAATAAATAAACGTAAATAAATAAATAAATAAATAATAATAAAAATATTATTACAAGTAAATAAATAAAAAACCAATTTAAAACAGCGACAACAAACAATAAAATAAAAATACCCAACAGAAACAAAACAACAGCAACAATGGTTCTAAAAATAATACTACTGATTGATTGGCGGATGCTAGTGGCAAAGAGCAGAGTAAGAAACGTGTCTACGCCTGTACTTACAGCGAGCCACATAAACTAAAGTCTCACAGACACCAACTTTATGGCAATTCAAATGACTTGATTAAACTGTTCGTGTTGTTTTCAAAACCTCTCTAACCCACCTCCCTAACCTCTCCTCCTCCCCGCCATATCCTTTCGTACACGTTCAAGTGTCCGCGTGGATTAACATGACGAGTATTTGTTAATCCCGTTACGGGCAAATTTTGTGACATCATTGCTCATACAACACAAAAGAGCCGTAGCAAAACCAATAACTTGAACATAAGTGGTGTTTAGGCGAGGGATGAGTGATAAACATATTTTAAACGGAGGGAGAGAATACTCTTTGCGTGGGTGGGGGCGGTGTCCGGCGGTCGCCGAAGTACTGTGTATGACTAGGAGTGGAAATTCCCCACTGTGGATTGCTACGTTGGGAGATGGAGATTGAGAGAGAGATAGAGGGTGGGAAAGTCTGGAAGGGGTGAGAATGCGTAGGCGAAGAATGGATGAAAGACTGGGTGGGAGGAGTGAGAGTAGGGGAGGTAGATGTGTGGGCGGTACAAGGGTGACTAAGAAACGGAACTGAGAAGTACAGTTATTCTGCTAGGGCAGCAGCGGCAAGCGACAGCCTAGAATTTGAAAGACAAACCCACACCGCAGGAAACAACCAGTAAACCTACTGGTTGGGATAGATGTTGCATTACATGATTGACAAGTGAGAGTCACGGGAATAAAACGCCTCTGTTATTTTGCTCAACTGACAGGAAAGTGTTGGTTCAGTGTATCAGCGTGAGGGAGTAGTGTGGAGTTGAGCGTGAGATTGAGGTGTGATAGTCAAAGCGTGTGGGTAGATGCAGAGCCGGAGCGGTACGCGCTGTTCTGACCAATTTTCGCCCAAGTTACGCTCCGGAACTCTGTCCAGCCATTAATTGGCCGAGAGGAGCGATGATGTCAGAACAGGGCGCACCGGTGGGAAGGAGAGCCGAGCTAGCGAGGTCGGGGAAAAGGAGGGTGGGGGGTGGGGGTGGGGCGTGAGAGTGACTGGAGTTTAAAAATGTATAGAAAGTAGTGTCATCAAGAGTCGTAAATAATAATAATAATAATAATAATAATAATAATAATAATAATAATAATAATAATAATAATAATAATAATAATAATAATAATAATAATAATAATAATGTACATTTATATAGCTCTTAATCTTGGAATGAAAGATGCTCTACGCGCTTTACAAGATCGAAAATTACAGAACAAAAAGTACAAGAAAGAAACGTTACAATAAATGTTACAAAAACTACAGTGACACAAATCAAAAGCTCACACTCACACACACACACACACACACACACACACACACACACACACGCGCACACACACACACACACACACACACAAAAACACACACACACTGTTACAAGAACAGTTACTGCCAAAGATTGCTTGCCCACTGAAAATGCATCTAACTATATGCATAAGAAAACAGATAGGTATTGAGCAGTGACTTAAAAGCAGACAGACTCGAGTTGGTGCATGTCAGACATGGGCTGGAAAGATGTGCGAATAAACCACAAATAAAAATACACAGCAGGTTCGTACATTACTAGACCTCCAGTTACTTTAACACAACCCCTCCTCCTGCCAATACACCCCTTTCACCTATGTACCTTTCTCCCCCCCCCCCCCCTTCTTTCCCCAAACATACACACGCACACTGTGCCTCCTGTTTTACAAATCTATAAAACATCCCAAACCGCCGATGGTGACAGTTTTGTCCGAAACCTCCCGTCCACACACCTCACGGCCACATGTCACTATTATTAACGTGCGATTTATACAACAGATTTGACACTTGGAGTAAATGGTTAACGTGATATATAACATTTTTTTTAAATGTATGAAACTTTAAAGATGATTATGAGACAGGCGTTAGTAAATAATGCAGACATATGGAATGAATGGAAGAATCTCAGCACATAATCACAGTAAATCAAGATTATATAAATAAAAGAGTAAATGTTTATGTTCACATATCCGATGGATCAGGTCGGCCTGCCCCATCTGCAACAGGAATATTAACCCTTTGGCTGCGGGTAGCGCATGTCGTACCGATGATTCGTATAGGAATTCCTGTAGGAAACATTGCGACGAAAAGCTCTACCCGCAGCCAAAGGGTTACACTATCATAAGCCCATGCCGTGTGGAGGCCCTTTTCCATGAACAAGCTGATGCACTCTTATAGGTCACTCACAGGTAGTGCCTGATTATATTGGAGCCAAAAGGACACCAAACTAAGCAGACACCACCTCTGAGCTGTCACGGTCGATTCATATCCTGCGGCTGACTATATTGGAAATATGTAAATATATAAATACGTGGAGTAAAACGCAGATAAAAATAAATGCTGTTTTCGTTTTGTCAACTGTTCGAATGCCATGGTTATTAAAGTAAATGCTGTTTTCGTTTTGTCAACTGTTCGAATGCCATGGTTATTACAGTAAATGCTGTTTTCGTTTTGTCAACTGTTCGAATGCCATGGTTATTACAGTAAATGCTGTTTTCGTTTTGTCAACTGTTCGAATGCCATGGTTATTACAGTAAATGCTGTTTTCGTTTTGTCAACTGTTCGAGTGCCATCGTTATTACAGTAAATGCTGTTTTCGTTTTGTCAACTGTTCGAGTGCATGGTTATTACAGTAAATGCTGTTTTCGTTTTGTAGTCAACTGTTCGAATGCCATGGTTATTACAGTAAATGCTGTTTTCGTTTTGTCAACTGTTCGAGTGTCATCGTTATTACAGTAAATGCTGTTTTCGTTTTGTCAACTGTTCGAATGCCATAGTTATTACAGTAAATGCTGTTTTCGTTTTGTCAACTGTTCAAATGCCATGGTTATTACAGGCACAGAAAACGCAATGTTAGCATGTTTTGATGCAATAAAGTTTTAAAGATGAGTTTTTTAAAAATATGTTTATATAAACTGTAAGAAAATGTATTCTATGCAGGCGCAGATCTGTTACCTCGAGGTTGGGGGTGACACAAAAGGCACTCCCGACGGGGGTGGAGGTGGGGTGGGGTGGGGAGGAGGGTTCCAAAAAAAACCAAAAGGGACCTTTGTTATAGCATTTTAAGTCGCGGGTGGGGGGTGGGGGTGGGAGGGGGTGGATGGTCCGGAACCCCTGGAACACCCCCCTCCCCATAGATCCGCCCCTGTTTAAAAAAAAAAAGAAAAATAAACACATGAACAACAACGACATATTGACAACTGCTCGAATGCCATGGTTATCATAGTCACAGAAAAGGCAGTGTAAGCAAGTTTTAATGCAATAAAGTTTAAAAGATGAGTTAAAACTGTGTTTCATATAAACTGTTATAATGCACTACAAGGAAAGAACGCTAAACACAATAACAACAACAACCATCAATATGAGCAGCAGCAGCAACAAAAACAACCAAATCAACAAGGAACAAACACAAGAAAATGTGACACAAAATGATTACCATTAAAAAAGCGGACGTTAGTTAAATAGGCAGTGTAGGCCTGACCAGTAAGAATTGTGAGTAGGCGTACACTGAGTACAGCAACCCAAATAAAGTAAGTCAAGACTCATACAGTGCTTTGGGGTAAGAAGATGTTAAATAGGCAGTGTAGGCCTGACCAGTAAGTATTGTGAGTAGGCGTACACTGAGTACAGCAACCCAAATAAAGTAAGTCAACACTCATACAGTGCTTTGGGGTAAGAAGATATTAAATAGGCAGTGTAGGCCTGACCAGTAAGAATTGTGAGTAGGCGTACACTGAGTACAGCAACCCAAATAAAGTAAGTCAAGACTCATACAGTGCTTTCGGGTAAGAAGATGTTGGAGTTTAGATGTTACACCTCTGTGGAAAATAAATGCTGTTTGTTGTTCACGTGACAATTGCTCGTATGCCACGGCTATTTCAGTCACAGAAATCGCCAATTCAAGCAACTTTAGTGGTTAACACCTTCGCTGCTAGTGAACGCAGATTATGTTTTCTAATCTCTGCTATCTCAACGCCAAAGAGCCTCTGACGTCAAAGGAAAACTGATACAACATTGTTCCAGCAAGAGGCATAGATCCTCATGCCCATGAAAACTGAACACGATCCATCCGCAATAGACATAGATCATCATGCCCATGAAAATTGAACACGATCCATCCACAAGAGGCATAGATCCTCATGCCCATGAAAATTGAACACGATCCATCCACAAGAGGCATAGATCCTCATGCCCATGAAAATTGAACACGATCCATCCACAAGAGACATAGATCCTCATGCGAATGAAAATTGAACACTGTTCGTGACGGTCCATCCATAAGAGACATAGATCCTCATGCCCATGAAAACTGAACACGATCCATCCACAAGAGGCATAGATCCTCAAGCCCATGAAAATTGAACACGATCCATCCGCAAGAGACATAGGTCCTCATGAGACCCCACGTTGCGGATGGATTGTGTACAATTTTCATGGGCAGTGATGGGGTTAAGTGCAGATTGCTGCCAGGACGCAGTAGTGATCGCGAGGATCAAGAGACCTTACTGTTCACACTGCCAATATAGTGAAGCGTTCATAAACAGTTCATGCGTTGTTGTAGACAGAGTTCCTCCTCTGGTACTCCTGAATGACGTGGTAGATGTAGCGGTACTGCACCTGAACAAACAACAACAATCAGACAGTAAGAATTCATTTGCTTAGTGCTACGCTCTGCGATTGTTTGGAGTAAAATGTCCTACACTGCATGATTCAAAAGCGCCAATAGGCACATACTTCTTATGTTAAAAAAAAAAAGAAGAAGATGAAAAGAAACACCTTTCGTAAAATAAGCGTTGAATACTTTTTCTACTTTAATAGCAGATGACACTTTATTCATCGTGTTGAGAATGTTCGTGACATAGAAGACCAGTTCGTTTGTCTGTCCCAAAACGTTTCGCATTTCGCGATCACAGCGTGAATAATCATGAAAGTTATTAAAACAATTTTAAAAAATATATATATTTTCTTTTGTCGAGGGATATCAGAGGCGCCCCCCCCCCACCCCTCCCCTCACACACACACACACCACCATCCCATCTCATTACACACTTACAACCCCCTCCTCCCCTCCCCCCCCCCCCCCCATGTCCCTTATCACAGAGGGCGATATTTAATTTACCTCTGACGTCACACATTCATGTCTGACTGCCTGCAAGTGACGCACCACCATATACACGTCAACATCTTGATCATACGTCATTCTGCTTATGGCGTCGCAGATGGCACAGAAGAGACCACTCTTTGACGCACCATCTCTGCAAAATACGCACGCTGATAAATGGCGCTGTCTTCGACACAGGCAGCTTACACTAGTTAGTTACCAGCCAAAGCACAGTGTACAGATACATGCTGCATGATGGAACAGACTCCAGAACATGCTCCTCAGACATGCTCCCCCCCCCTCCACCCCCCACCCCCCAAGCCAATAAGCATTTGGCGATTTCCGGAATCAAAAGTAGGTAAAAATTGCACGAGTTTCGACGAAAGATTGGAACGAAGCAAGGACAAACATGCGATATCGCATGTTTGTCCTGTCTTTTAATCCAGTGTTTCCGTTGAAACTCGCGCACATTTGACATACTTTTGATATCCGGTCAACGTAAATTGGCCCTTTGGCTGTCGGTAGCGGATTTTGTCGCCATGATTCCTGCAGGATTTAACGCGACAATAACCGATACCGACAGCTAGACTCCCTCCAGTAACCTCCCCCCCCCCCCACCTAAACTCACCTGCCCCCTTCTCCCCCGCCCCCCGCGCACTCTCACTTACAGGCATTGTATGACAACGGGTGTATTCCCTTCCTCCCCTTCCCCAGGCCGACTGTTGACGAGGTCCACCAGCTGCAGAAGGTCCGCCGTGTTGTCCGCCACCTCCCCTGTCCACCCCGTGTACTGCAGTAAACGCACCTCACGAGCCCCAGACTGATCCTGAGCAAAAGAAGAAACAACATTTTTTTTTTAATACCATCATCAACCGACCAGAACGAAACTTCAGGAAATGGAATACTAGTAAACTTCCTATATAAATAATCTCAAGAGGACCCAATTTTTCTTGTCGTTATATACCATTTTTGTTTTAAGCGAATTAATTTATATCAAAAGTCTGCAGATGGGACCTCTGACAAAATGTAAATGTAGCGACATTTTCAATAGCCTACCTTGTTAAAAGAAATAAAGTAAAATAAGCAAAGTGAAAATTAGTTCGGGAAAGTTAAAATGAAATCATTAAAAGATGTAAATTCAGATTTCAAACAGAACAACTTAACTCATTCTACCCCATCACCGAAATCCCCAAATTTTGCCGTTGTCTTCTGAAGACTGCATTGCAGTGCAGGCCTCAGATCGACCATGATAGTTCAAGGGTGGTGCCAGAATAGCTTGGCGCCCATAGGTGCCGAGCTATTCTGGCATCACACTTGAAATATCATGGTCGATCCTTATTTTGCTGTTGTGTCTTTGGGGTAAAATGAGTTAATGCTCTAAGTCAAGACAAGTGGAATCAGGTGAAGTGAAATCACGTGAACAGCTGTATAGTCAACTCAGATTACAATAAAGTAAAGCAAGTGTGCGAAAAAGACCTAAACTGAACTGAGCCATTGTTTAGAAACCTATTACCTCGTCTGTTATGGAACAAATATTCATAACAGATCCCTTGACTGCCAAGATAAACTGAACACCACCTACCTGCAAGAGGTGTAGATCCTCATGAGCCCCCGCAGTCGCGGGGGCTCATGAGGATCTATGCCTCTTGCTTAAACTACTATGACTTCATGCTCCTCTGACGTCTGGGGATCTGTGACGCTGAATTAAGGATGATTCTATAACACAGTCTGCGTCCGCTGGCAAAGAAAAAGTTACCAGCCGAGCTCGCTCAGTGTATGCGTCCTATGACAAAGATAAAGTTACCAGTAGCTCGCTCAGTGTATGCGTCCTATGACAAAGATAAAGTTACCAGTAGCTCGCTCAGTGTATGCGTCCGCTGACAAAGATAAAGTTACCAGTAGCTCGCTCAGTGTATGCGTCCGCTGACAAAGATAAAGTTACCAGTAGCTCGCTCAGTGTATGCGTCCTATGACAAAGATAAAGTTACCAGTAGCTCGCTCAGTGTATGCGTCCTATGACAAAGATAAAGTTACCAGCAGCTCGCTCAGTGTATGCGTCATATGGCAAAGATAAAGTTACCAGCAGCTCGCTCAGTGTATGCGTCCTATGACAAAGATAAAGTTACCAGCAGCTCGCTCAGTGTATGCGTCCTATGACAAAGATAAAGTTACCAGTAGCTCGCTCAGTGTATGCGTCCGCTGACAAAGATAAAGTTACCAGTAGCTCGCTCAGTGTATGCGTCCTATGACAAAGATAAAGTTACCAGTAGCTCGCTCAGTGTATGCGTCCTATGACAAAGATAAAGTTACCAGTAGCTCGCTCAGTGTATGCGTCCTATGACAAAGATAAAGTTACCAGTAGCTCGCTCAGTGTATGCGTCCTATGACAAAGATAAAGTTACCAGCAGCTCGCTAAGTGTATGCGTCCTATGACAAAGATAAAGTTACCAGTAGCTCGCTCAGTGTATGCGATCTATAAGACAAAGATAAAGTTACCAGCAGCTCGCTCAGTGTATGCGTCCGCTGACAAAGATAAAGTTACCAGTAGCTCGCTCAGTGTAGGCGTCCGCTGACAAAGATAAAGTTACCAGTAGCTCGCTAAGTGTATGCGTCCGCTGACAAAGATAAAGTTACCAGCAGCTCGCTCAGTGTAGGCGTCCGCTGACAAAGATAAAGTTACCAGTAGCTCGCTCAGTGTATGCCTCCTATGACTAAGATAAAGTTACCAGTAGCTCGCTCAGTATATGCGATCTATAAGACAAAGAAAAAGTTACCAGCAGCTCGCTCAGTGTATGCCTCCTATGACAAAGATAAAGTTACCAGTAGCTCGCTCATTGTATGTGATCTATAAGACAAAGATAAAGTTACCAGCAGCCCGCTCAGTGTATGCCTCCTATAACAAAGATAAAGTTACCAGTAGCTCGCTCAGTGTATGCGATCTATAAGACAAAGATAAAGTTACCAGTATCTCACTCAGTGTATGCGTCCTATGACAAAGATAAAGTTACCAGCAGCTCGCTCAGTGTATGCGTCCTATGACAAAGATAAAGTTACCAGCAGCTCGCTCAGTGTATGCGTCCTATGACAAAGATAAAGTTACCAGTAGCTCGCTCAGTGTATGCGTCCTATGACAAAGATAAAGTTACCAGCAGCTCGCTCAGTGTATGCGACATATGACAAAGATAAAGTTACCAGTAGCTCGCTCAGTGTATGCGTCCTATGACAAAGATAAAGTTACCAGTAGCTCGCTCAGTGTATGCGTCCTATGACAAAGATAAAGTTACCAGTAGCTCGCTCAGTGTATGCGTCATATGACAAAGATAAAGTTACCAGTAGCTCGCTCAGTGTATGCGTCCTATGACAAAGATAAAGTTACCAGTAGCTCGCTCAGTGTATGCGTCCGCTGACAAAGATAAAGTTACCAGTAGCTCGCTCAGTGTATGCGTCCGCTGACAAAGATAAAGTTACCAGTAGCTCGCTCAGTGTATGCGTCCTATGACAAAGATAAAGTTACCAGCAGCTCGCTCAGTGTAGGCGTCCGCTGACAAAGATAAAGTTACCAGTAGCTCGCTCAGTGTATGCGTCCGCTGACAAAGATAAAGTTACCAGTAGCTCGCTCAGTGTAGGCGTCCGCTGACAAAGATAAAGTTACCAGTAGCTCGCTCAGTGTATGCGTCCGCTGACAAAGATAAAGTTACCAGCAGCTCGCTCAGTGTATGCGTCATATGACAAAGATAAAGTTACCAGTAGCTCTTTCAGTGTATGCGTCCTATGACAAAGATAAAGTTACCAGCAGCTCGCTCAGTGTAGGCGTCCGCTGACAAAGATAAAGTTACCAGTAGCTCGCTCAGTGTATGCGTCCGCTGACAAAGATAAAGTTACCAGTAGCTCGCTCAGTGTAGGCGTCCGCTGACAAAGATAAAGTTACCAGTAGCTCGCTCAGTGTATGCGTCCGCTGACAAAGATAAAGTTACCAGCAGCTCGCTCAGTGTATGCGTCATATGACAAAGATAAAGTTACCAGTAGCTCTTTCAGTGTATGCGTCCTATGACAAAGATAAAGTTACCAGCAGCTCGCTCAGTGTATGCGTCATATGACAAAGATAAAGTTACCAGTAGCTCGCTCAGTGTATGCGTCCGCTGACAAAGATAAAGTTACCAGCAGCTCGCTCAGTGTATGCGTCATATGACAAAGATAAAGTTACCAGTAGCTCGCTCAGTGTATGCGTCCGCTGACAAAGATAAAGTTACCAGCAGCTCGCTCAGTGTAGGCGTCCGCTGACAAAGATAAAGTTACCAGCAGCTCGCTCAGTGTATGCGTCCTATGACAAAGATAAAGTTACCAGCAGCTCGCTCAGTGTATGCGTCCTCTGACAAAGATAAAGTTACCAGCAGCTCGCTCAGTGTATGCGTCCGCTGACAAAGATAAAGTTACCAGAAGCTCGCTCAGTGTATGCGTCATATGACAAAGATAAAGTTACCAGTAGCTCGCTCAGTGTATGCGTCCGCTGACAAAGATAAAGTTACCAGCAGCTCGCTCAGTGTAGGCGTCCGCTGACAAAGATAAAGTTACCAGCAGGTCGCTCAGTGTATGCGTCCTATGACAAAGATAAAGTTACCAGCAGCTCGCTCAGTGTATGCGTCCGCTGACAAAGATAAAGTTACCAGCAGCTCGCTCAGTGTATGCGTCATATGACAAAGATAAAGTTACCAGTAGCTCGCTCAGTGTATGCGTCCTATGACAAAGATAAAGTTACCAGCAGCTCACTCAGTGTATGCGTCATATGACAAAGATAAAGTTACCAGTAGCTCGCTCAGTGTATGCGTCCGCTGATAAAGATAAAGTTACCAGCAGCTCGCTCAGTGTATGCGTCCTATGACAAAGATAAAGTTACCAGCAGCTCGCTCAGTGTAGGCGTCCGCTGACAAAGATAAAGTTACCAGTAGCTCGCTCAGTGTATGCGTCCTATGACAAAGATAAAGTTACCAGCAGCTCGCTCAGTGTATGCGTCATATGACAAAGATAAAGTTACCAGTAGCTCGCTCAGTGTATGCAAGTTTAACCCCGTAACTGCCGGGGCAAAGCGAACGCTACCCAGCTGCAATAGACATAAATCCTCATGAGCCCCCGCTGTCGCACTAACTTGCCGATGTCGCGGGGGTTCATGAGGATTTATCAGTGTCTCTTGCTAGCGCTGTGTACTTTTTGTTCCAGTTACATCTGTGTTGTTCATGCGAATTTCCGTCAGCGCGCATTTGTTACATACACGAAATTCGTGATCAGTGGCAACGAAGGGGTGGCACGTTCATCGAAACAACTGTTGTAGAGAAATGGCGTACCTCTGACCGAAAAGACAGCTTGTAGCTTGTCAGGCAATCCCCGAGTAACGATTTGGACGTCAAGGTCAGCGTGACGGGTCCAAAGGTCAAGGCCTTTCCCTCATGACGTGGCCAATAACAGCAGTTCTCCTGTGGAAAATAAAAACTCACGAAAATAAATGTGAAAATTCCTCTCTTTTGTCATGGCATGATCATGCACTGGTCTGTGCGGCGCAACTCTGAATAAACTAAGCGCTACTGTCCTTGCTGGCTTATCCCCCTTGTACATGCACCAGTCTGTATTGATTACAGAACCGGTGCCTGCCCGCACAGACTGGTGATTATTTTACACAAGGCCATACCTGGTGTCCTTCAACTTCCGCCCCAAGGGAGACAATTGTTGTGACGTCATTTCCGTCCACCAGACGCCAGATGTCCACCAGTGTGTGAGGCAGGGGAAGCTGGGTCACGATACAGCCTTGTCGGGCGAAAAACGTCTGGATGCAAAATTATATCAAACACAATGGGAGTATTTGCACAATATTAAACAGCTGTGAATGTAAGTAATTCTAGACAGGGATAATATCCACAATGGTTACACCCTTTGGTCCGCTCCGCATGATGCGCAGCGGACCAAAGGGTGTAACCAGTGTGGTCAGTTTAGTTATAGGGTTGAAATACATCACGGCACATGTGACCAGTGTCACCGCCTAGCGACGAACTTATAAATCGTGAATCATAAAAAATAAATGGAAGGTTACAAAGTAAAGTAGATTATAGCACTGTCAGGGGAGAGAAATGTGCATGATCGACCAGTGATCATAGATCTACTGTGGCCAAAGCACAAAAAAAAAAAAAAAAAAAAAAAAAAAAAAAAAAAAAAAAAAGAGATAGGAAAGAGAGGGGGCGCTAAAAAAGTGACTGAAAGCAATGCATATGGAAGCCCCCCCGAAGGGGGGCGTATCACATATCCCACTGTTCCAGCCACACTGCGCATGGAAATTAAATCTAGGTCCCCCCGAGGGGGGTCCAGATATTTAGCCGGTGTGGACAGCTGTTTCGGTCTTGGCGACCTCCTCAGCACACCATCGGCGATACTGGAGGAGGCAGGAATTTCTGCCTACCCGCAAAGACAACCACATTTTACTGTGGTGTCTGCAAGGGCATACATTCCATGCCACCACCTAGAGCCAAATTTCCATGCACCCTAAAAGAGAACCTACCAAAAGGGGGGAAGGGGTTGCAGTCGATATTGTAGTAGTAAATGAAAAGAAAAGGGGAGACTGCCAGTGCTAATATTTTAGGAAGGTTACAAAGTAAAGTAGATTATAGCACTGTCAGGGGAGAGAAATGTGCATGATCGACCAGTGATCATAGATCTACTGTGGCCAAAGCACAAAAAAAAAAAAAAAAAAAAAAGATAGGAAAGAGAGGGGGCGCTAAAAAAGTGACTGAAAGCAATGCATATGGAAGCCCCCCCGAAGGGGGGCGTATCACATATCCCACTGTTCCAGCCACTCAGTGCATGGAAATTAAATCTAGGTCCCCCCGAGGGGGGTCCAGATATTTAGCCGGTGTGGACAGCTGTTTCGGTCTTGGCGACCTCCTCAGCACACCATCGGCGATACTGGAGGAGGCAGGAATTTTTGCCTACCCGCAAAGACAACCACATTTTACTGTGGTGTCTGCAAGGGCATACATTCCATGCCACCACCTAGAGCCAAATTTCCATGCACCCTAAAAGAGAACCTACCAAAAGGGGGGAAGGGGTTGCAGTCGATATTGTAGTAGTAAATGAAAAGAAAAGGGGAGACTGCCAGTGCTAATATTTTAGGAAGGTTACAAAGTAAAGTAGATTATAGCACTGTCAGGGGAGAGAAATGTGCATGATCGACCAGTGATCATAGATCATAGATCATGGAAATTTGGCTCTTTTTTGTGCTTTGGCCACAGTAGATCTATGATCACTGGTCGATCATGCACATTTCTCTCCCCTGACAGTGCTATAATCTACTTTACTTTGTAACCTTCCTAAAATATTAGCACTGGCAGTCTCCCCTTTTCTTTTCATTTACTACTACAATATCGACTGCAACCCCTTCCCCCCTTTTGGTAGGTTCTCTTTTAGGGTGCATGGAAATTTGGCTCTAGGTGGTGGCATGGAATGTATGCCCTTGCAGACACCACAGTAAAATGTGGTTGTCTTTGCGGGTAGGCAGAAATTCCTGCCTCCTCCAGTATCGCCGATGGTGTGCTGAGGAGGTCGCCAAGACCGAAACAGCTATCCACACCGGCTAAATATCTGGACCCCCCTCGGGGGGGACCTAGATTTAATTTCCATGCACTGAGTGGCTGGAACAGTGGGATATGTGATACGCCCCCCTTCGGGGGGGGCTTCCATATGCATTGCTTTCAGTCACTTTTTTAGCGCCCCCTCTCTTTCCTATCTTTTTTTTTTTTTTTTTTTTTTTTTTGTGCTTTGGCCACAGTAGATCTATGATCACTGGTCGATCATGCACATTTCTCTCCCCTGACAGTGCTATAATCTACTTTACTTTGTAACCTTCCTAAAATATTAGCACTGGCAGTCTCCCCTTTTCTTTTCATAAAAAATAAATATTTGTGACAATATTATGTGAAAAGATCTAAGCCATTTCACTGCGGTTTGTCGCACATTGTGCTGTTGAAATGGTGGTTAACTCTGTGCCAAAGACGTCCAATGAACATGGGCGCAAAGGCGTCTCAGCAAGAAAACAGATCCACGCAATTGCGGGGGCTTATGAGGATCTATGCCACTTGCAGTTGGATCGTGTTCACTTGTTCTCGGCACTGAAAGGGTTACATGATCAGATCATGCCTATTTTATCAGACTGTAGGTTTATTTAGCGTTTTACCGGCATGTAGACGGCGTTGATGTACTGGTTTCTGCCCCTCACATACTTGGTCAGGTGGACGATGTGGCTGTCGTCTGAAATCATGGCGGAAGCACATATCTAAGTAAAAGTCAAACATGCAATAGTATGCCATAGAATAAGTTCTGTCGCTTTCCGTGTGTTACCAGTCAGTGTCAGTACTTCGCGATCCAGTTTTACTGCCGTATCGGGTATAAAGCGACCGGCTTTCTGGATCCCGCGGGGGATTCCCTTTGAGAAAACGGTCCTCGACTGTCGTCAGCCTTTGCTGTGTGCGGGCCAACTAAGGCTGACGCTGGCCCGAAGACCTTATGCTTGCCAACCGGATTTCTTCGCTGTGTGAAAAAAACTCCACGAAAGCAACGCGATCGAGAATAGCGCAGTCTGAGTTTTAGGCTCACGAGTGACGCGCTATACTGAGGCTGATCTGTGTATAGAACCAGCAAGAGACTAATAGAGAGACAAATTGACATTAAATATAATCTGAAATCTTCGCCGCCTGAAAGAAGTGGCCAGCTGGTCAAATGCATGGACACAGTGTCGCAGCACGTGTCGGTCATATTCTATGTACTGAAGACGGACCTAAAGAGATAAATTAACCCGGTAACTGTCGGCGCAAGACGAACGTTACCCCATTTTGTTTGCGCTCTTCGCGCGAATGTCGGTCAGAGTGCAGTGGTTTCGGACGCAAAATCCAAGATTATTGACAGTGAAGTGGAAAAGGAAATTACCCGGCAGTACGTGGAGCGTCCTGTTCTTGCCGACGTTGTCCTCGTGTTCAGCCACAGTGTGGGACGGCTTGCGCAGCAACACCTTCATCTGGTTCAGCACCTGGATGAGTACAATACATGTCTACCGTGCACAGTCTGCTGCGCTCATAACAAGGTCGGGTATAACACAATACATGTCTACCGTGCACAGTCTGCCTGTATAACAAGGTCGGGTATAACACAATACATGTCTACCGTGCACAGTCTGCTGCGCTCATAACAAGGTCGGGTATAACACAATACATGTCTACCGTGCACAGTCTGCTGTATAACAAGGTCGGGTATAACACAATACATGTCTACCGTGCACAGTCTGCTGCGCTCATAACAAGGTCGGGTATAACACAATACATGTCTACCGTGCACAGTCTGCTGTATAATAAGGTCGGGTATAACACAATACATGTCTACCGTGCACAGTCTGCTGTATAACAAGGTCGGGTATAACACAATACATGTCTACCGTGCACAGTCTGCCTTATAACAAGGTCGGATATAACACAATACATGTCTACCGTGCACAGTCTGCTGTATAACAAGGTCGGGTATAACACAATACATGTCTACCGTGCACAGGCTGCTTTATAACAAGGTCGAGTATAACACAATACATGTCTACCGTGCACAGTCTGCTGTATAACAAGGTCGAATATAACACAATACATGTCTACCGTGCACAGTCTGCTGTATAACAAGGTCGAGTATAACACAATACATGTCTACCGTGCACAGTTTGCTGCGCTCATAACAAGGTCGGATATAACACATGTCGGATATAACAACGCTCGTTCAGATGTCCCCACAGCACTCTGTCTATGAACATGTCATCGTTCAGACGTTCCCAAAGCACTCTGTCTATGAACAAGTCATCGTTCAGACGTCCCTAAAGCACTCTGTCTATGAACATGTCATCGTTAACAACAAACGTGGGATAAAACAACAAGAAACTTTAGGTCCTTTGGTGGTTCGCTTAATCCGACGTTTACTGTTTGTATAGTGAAGCATGTTCAATAGAGTCAGCAAGAGGCAAAGATCCTCATGAGCCTTGCATGTGCGGTAAGTTAGTGTATCTGGAGGGCTCATGAGGTTTTTACCCCTTGCAGTAGGGCTGTGTTCACTTTTTTAGTCAGTGAAGGGGTTACTGGAACTACAAAAGGACTATTGAACTATACCACATAAATCCACAAACTTTACCTTGTATTCTGAGTCGATGCGGTCAGAGCGCGCACCAGGTTTAATATCATCCGGGAAGAAACTGTTGAAAGACAGAAGCGCCAGTCGGGCGTGACGACTCGTGTACGCCTCCAGGATGGCCTCGTGCACAAACCGGTACTGGGACTAAAACGATATCACACACAAAGCAGTACCGAGTGAGAACCGATATCACACACAAATTGGAACTAAAGAGGAATGATATTACATATAACACTCTCCTGCGACTAATGCACACAGTGATGAATACACTTATAACCCTGAGCTGAAACTTATGTACTGTTGTGTGTGCTTATTTGTTAAACAAGAATCATGTGCTGTCTGCGACGGAATCCCGCATGAAAACTCAAGTTCACACCTAGCCGATATGTTGCACGAAACTAGGAATTCTACACATAGGGCCTACGTTATCCAAAATATTTATGATAATAAAAGGTCCTTGCCACCTATTTGGAAAAAAAAAAACAAACATCAAACAACGGAAATAAACAGATGTATATATGTATTGATCTGTTATTTTGGACCTTATAGCCCTAACCCAATGCGCAAATTTCCATGGGGCCTACGTCGGTCGACGTTGACAAGCACACGACAATGCGCAGGCCAACAGCGGCCACGTCTGCCAGATGGCCTTTGCGCACTGGGAACATACCACAGACCAACACACACGTGTTGAGAAATACTGAACTCTGTGCCGCGGGGCGCCACACACACGTGTTGAGAAATACTGAAATCTGTGGGCGCCACACACACGTGTTGAGAAATACTGAAATCTGTGGGCGCCACACACACGTGTTGAGAAATACTGAAATCTGTGGGCGCCACACACACGTGTTGAGAAATATTGAACTCTGTGGACGCCACACACACGTGTTGAGAAATACTGAAATCTGTGGACGCCACACACGCGTGTTGAGAAATACAGAACTCTGTGGGCGCCACACACGCGTGTTGAGAAATACTGAAATCTGTGGACGCCACACACACGTGTTGATAAATACTGAAATCTGTGGGCGCCACACACACGTGTTGAGAAATACTGAAATCTGTGGACGCCACACACGCGTGTTGAGAAATACTGAACTCTGTGGGCGCCACACACACGTGTTGAGAAATACTGAAATCTGTGGACGCCACACACACGTGTTGAGAAATACTGAAATCTGTGGGCGCCACACAACGAACAAAAAGCGACGGGAACACAACTAGCACCTTGGTCTGCACCATGTTGACTCTGTCCTCTCGCATGCGCTGCACGATGTGGAAAACGTCGATTTCTGACTGGTTTTGCGCACCATCCATAGCAATGTCCAGGGCGATGAAGGTTCCTGTCCGCCCCACACCAGCACTGGGGACAGGGAAATAGCAACTGATCTTTAACTCATTTAACCCATTTAACCCCAAGGCTGCATTGCCCATATGTGGAGGTGCCGCCTAACGATTTTGTACCCGTTCCAGGAGATTGAACTGACCATGAAAATTCAAGGGTAGTGCCAGATTAGATTGGCGCCTAATGGCGACAAGCTAATCTGACATTACCCTTGTATTTACATGGTCAATCCGTCTCATGCTGAAGTGCGTCGGGGTTTGATCAATTGAAGCCCCCGCATCAATAGCTGCGGAAGTGTCGTATAGCGTACAACGTTGAGTCAAATATTAATTGGGCGCTGGCCGGTGATTTTAAACTCTACGGATTGAAGCCGTAAGGTCCAAAATCTCAGACCCTCACATGTTAACAGACCTACAATCATCTGGAACTATAGCTGGTCATATGCGCACTAGGCTGTTGTGTTTTTGACTAAATAAGGACTGACTATGACGTCAATAGAAAACAATGGCCTTGAACAATGCTGGTTTCGCAGCAGTTACATACGCTTAGAGCCTGCACTGCAGGGAGTTTGCGCTTTATAAAAATAATAATTATTATTATTATTAAAATGCTGGTTTCACACCAGTTTCATACAAAAGATGCTGGTATCACATCAATTTGTATAGGGTTGACCTGAGTAGCCAGGATTTAATAAATAATATAACGTGGCTGTCTTTTCCAATATACGAGTCTTCAAATGTTTTATTTGACGGAATTTAGGAACATGAAACTCAGTGGACTTGGGATACACGATGGCACCAGAGTTTCTCTGTCGTTACATCCAAGTTAGGAAATTTGTCACAAGCGAAATATTCTACACAGGAAGCGTATGTATTGACACTTTTAAATAATCTTCCCAGGAAGCGGGTGTATTGAGAGCATTAACAAACGCAGTAATATTCGACTTGTTGTGACAGCCGAACTTGTTATAGGCGAAATGAACTATGTATGTACACTTTCTCTGATGAATAAAGAAAAGTAATCAATCAAAATTCCTTTCTCTGTAGGTTGTAAAAATTGGACTACACAGATAAGTCCTTGATTACCTGCATTTGGAGTAATAGTGCTGGTGATTACTACAAACAAACAAACGACCAATGTAAACAAAATAAAAACACCTACAGAAAGAAACAAAAACAAACAGAAAAACAACTACAAGCAATCAAACAACCATTATTTTGCCAACCTGCAATGTACGAGAATTGGTGACCGGTGGTTGTGGTGATTGGTGACCACTGTTTAAATTTCCTTACCTGCAATGTACGAGTAGTGGTGCTTGTGACCGCTGGTTGTGGTGACTGGTGACCACTGTCCGCCAGAAGTCCACCAGGGCTGTGGCTGTAGGCACGTGATGATCTGGCCACGTCACGAAATGGTACTGGGTCACGTGACGTGCTGATTTGCCCTGCAAACGAATCTTGTCTGTGGTATACATTAAATATAATAAACGCCTCCCTTCGGGAGTGCTTAAATTTGTATTGCGT
Organism: Semisulcospira habei; assembly: GCA_036245525.1. Classification (NCBI taxonomy): domain Eukaryota; kingdom Metazoa; phylum Mollusca; class Gastropoda; family Semisulcospiridae; genus Semisulcospira; species Semisulcospira habei. The sequence continues at coordinate 208,758,848 of BTPG01000003.1, read as the reverse complement.
CCACTCACTTTCTTAGCGCATCCCCTCATTCCTATCTTTTTTTTTTTTGTGCCTCGACCAAAGTAGATCTATGATCATTGATCAGTCATGCACATTTCTCTCCCCTGACAGTGATTTTACCTACTTTACTTTGTGATGTTCTTAAAATATTAGCACTGGCAGTCTCCCCTTTTCTTTTCGTATAATAAACGTGTTTCTATGCTGACAAAAAGAGAATGCAAAGCACATGTGTTCACAACACTTCTCTTTGAGATACATCTGATGTGTTTACCTTTAGGAGTCATAAGAAAAATACCCCGGAAGTAACTCCACAAAAAGACAAATAAAAATGAAGGCAAAAACATCCGTCGTTGATAGCGATGTTTCGTTTACACCGAACGACTACAGACAACGAACGACTACAGACAGCGAACGACTACAGACAACGAACGGTTACAGACAACGAACGACTACAGACAGCGAACGACTACAGGCAACGAACGACTACAGGCAACGAACGACTACAGACAACGAACGACTACAGACAACGAACGACTACAGACAGCGAACGACTACAGGCAACGAACGACTACAGGCAACGAACAACTACAGACAACGAACGACTGCAGACAACAAACGACTACAGACAATGACTACAGGCAACGAACGACTACAGACAACAAACGACTACAGACAACGAATGACTACAGACAACGAACGACTACAGACAGCGAATGACTACAGACAGCAAACGACTACAGACAACGAACGGCTACAGACAGCGAACGACTACAGACAGCGAACGACTACAGGCAACGAACGACTACAGGCAACGAACGACTACAGACAACGAATGACTACAGACAACGAATGACTACAGACAACGAGCAAACGACAGCGAAGGACTACAGACAGCGAACGACTACAGACAACGAACGACTACAGACAACGAACGGCTACAGACAACGAACGACTACAGAGAACGAACGAACGACAGACAACGACTACAGACAATGAACGAACAACAGCGAACGACTACAGACAACGAACTACTACAGACAACAAATGACTACAGACAACGAATGACTACAGAGAACGAACGAACGACAGAGAACGACTACAGACAACGAACTACTACAGACAATGAACGACTACAGACAGCGAACGACTACAGACAATGAACGACTACAGACAACGAACGACTTCAGACAACGAACGACTACAGACAACGAACGAAGGACAGCGAACGACTACAGACAATGAACGACTACAGACAATGAACGACTACAGACAGCGAACGACTACAGGCAATGAACGACTACAGACAGCGAACGACTACAGACAACGAACCGCTACAGACAGCGAACGACTACAGACAGCGAACGACTACAGGCAATGAACGACTACAGGCAACGAACGACTACAGACAACGAACGACTACAGACAATGAATGAACAACAGCGAACGACTACAGACAGTGAACGACTACAGACAACGAACGACTACAGACAGCGAACGACTACAGACAACGAACGACTACAGACAACGAACGGCTACAGACAACGAACGAATGACAGCGAACAACTACAGACAACGAACGGCTACAGACAACAAATGAACGACAGCGAACGACTACAGACAACGAACTACTACAGACAATGAACGACTACAGACAACGAACGACTACAGACAACGAACGAACGACAGAGAACGACTACAGACAACGAACTACTACAGACAACGAACGACTACAGACAGCGAACGTCTACAGACAATGAAGGACTACAGAAAACGAACGACTACAGACAACAAATGACTACAGACATCGAACGACTACAGACAACGAACGAACGACAGCGAACAACTACAGACAACGAACGACTACAGACAACGAACGACTACATACATTGAATGACTACAGACAGCAAACGACTACAGACAGCGAACGAACGACAGCGAACGACTACAGACAACGAACGACTACAGATTACGAACGAACGACAGCGAACGACTACAGACAACGAACGACTACAGACAACGAACAAACGACAACGAACGACTACAGACAACGAACGACTACAGACAACGAACGACTACAGACAACGAACAACTACAGACAGCGAACGAACGACAGCGAACGACTACAGACAACGAACGACAACAGACAACGAACGAACGACAGCGAACGACTACAGACAACGAACAACTACAGACAACGAATGACTACAGACAGCGAACGAACAACAGCGAACGACTACAGACAGCGAACTACTACAGACAACGAACGACTACAGACAGCGAACAATGACAGACAACGAACGACTACAGACAACGAACGACTACAGACAGCGAACAACGACAGACAATGAACGACTACAGACAACGAACGACTACAGACAGCGAACGACTACAGACAACGAACGACTACAGACAACGAACGACTACAGACAGCGAACGACTACAGACAACGAACGACTACAGACAACGAACGACTACAGACAACGAACGACTACAGACAACGAACGAACAACAGCGAATGACTACAGACAACGAACGACTACAGACAACGAACGACTACAGACAACGAACGACTACAGACAATGAACGACTACAGACAACAAACGAACGACAGCGAACGACTACAGACAACGAACGACTACAGACAACGAACGACTACAGACAACGAACAACTACAGACAGCGAACGAACGACAGCGAACAACTACTGACAACGAACGACTACAGACAACGAACGAACGACAGCGAACGACTACACACAATGAACGACTACAGACAACGAACGACTACAGACAACGAACAAACGACAACGAACGACTACAGATAACGAACGACTACAGACAACGAACGACTACAGACAACGAACGACTACAGACAACGAACGACTACAGACAGCGAACGAACGACAGCGAACGACTACAGACAATGAACGACAACAGACAACAAACGAACGACAGCGAACGACTACAGACAACGAACAACTACAGACAATGAACGACTACAGACAGCGAACGAACGACAGCGAACGACTACAGACAGCGAACTACTACAGACAACGAACGACTACAGACAGCGAACAACGACACACAACGAACGACTACAGACAACGAACGACTACAGACAGCGAACGACTACAGACAACGAACGACTACAGACAACGAACGACTACAGACAGCGAACGACTACAGACAACGAACGACTACAGACAACGAACGACTACAGACAACGAACGACTACAGACAGCGAACGACTACAGACAACGAACGACTACAGACAACGAACGACTTCAGACAATGAACGACTACATACAATGAACGACTACAGACAACGAACGACTACAGACAACGAACGAACGACAGCGAATGACTACAGACAACGAACGACTACAGACAACGAACGACTACAGACAACGAACGACTACAGACAACGAACGAACGACAATGAACGACTACAGACAACGAACGACTACAGACAACGAACGACTACAGACAACGAACAACTACAGACAGCGAACGAACGACAGCGAACAACTACTGACAACGAACGACTACAGACAACGAACGAACGACAGCGAACGACTACACACAATGAACGACTACAGACAACGAACGACTACAGACAGTGAACGAACAAGAGCGAACGACTACAGACAGCGAGCGAACGACAGCGAAATCGCAATTGATAAGTTCACTAAAAACGCAGACATCACTCCAAAAATCTCCAAGAGGCATAGATCCTCATGAGCCCGTACGGCTCATGAGGATATATGCCTCTTGGAGATGTTTGGGGTGTTGTCTGTGCTTACAGCTAAAGCTGGTTGTCCGCCGAGACTTCGCTCTCGTTCGTTGTTGAGAGTCGTCCGGCACAAACGTAACCCAACTAATAACAACGCATGACAATGTGAATACCCGGTGCATATATAATTTCTGTATGAGTACCTATTCAGTTTTCTGCTTCTTTCCAAGGTGACTAAGTTTACATTAATAAACACCCGATTTTCTCCTTGAAATAACGGGCACACATTGATAAAATGGCCTCACTCCCTTCTTCTTGATCTCGAACGTCCTGATGACGCAATCGGCTCTCTGCGCTTTGTCAAGACTGGTGACGGTAACACCGCCATACTTGCGTGGCGCACCTTTTGGAGGCCAGTACTCTGCGCACTTGTTCTGCACAAAATATTCAGCAACGAGCAGTAGATCAATAATACCCAGTAAGCAAAGGACCTCGGGTCGACGTTGGCCGCAGTGGGTCCGCGCACTGACGTCGGTACGAAGGTCTTTTGCATACTGGGTAAACACTCCTTACATCAATGACGCTTTTTTTTTTAAAATGAAGAAACGAAATGAAATGACATCACTGACGCATCAGAAACAAAAGGTCAAAAGCGTATGATTTAAAACGGAAGACAATGAGTTTATCCCATCGAGGCGTACTAATACCTGTGACAGTGTTATACAGCTTTGCCACCGGCTACGCTATACGACACTTTCGCGGCTGTTGTTGGGGGTCGACTTGAATGAGTTAAGTCACATTTATGAAGGAAAAAAAACAGCAAAAAAGGCAACAAACAAAAAACAAAACAACAACAAAAACTGCTGTGAACATTCAGGTTTCAGTGTATGTTTTATGTACATTGAAGCGTTAATGAATACTCATATTTATTATGATAAGCAAGGGCTGTTACTCCTGTTTCTTAACGCAGGTGTAGCCGCCGTTGTCTATCAACGCGAGTTATTTTTACCTTTTCTCCCTCCTTCAGATTAGTCAACATGACAATGTGAGTTGTCTTCTCCTGCCACACCATGTTCCAGAAGTCGACAACAGTGTTCGTGTTGGGTCCTGAAAATACAGCACATGTATGCTGAATAGTAACCCCCTCCCCCCCCCCCCCCCCCCCCCACACACACACTCCCCCCTCCCCCTCCCCCACTCCTGTCTGGAGCCACTGCAAAACAAAACCGATGGCCATGTAACTATGAGAATGTAATACGGCCTTACTGTACTATGTAGGCATATCTACTCCAGAGTAAAATACACACAGATATAAAAGGTAACGTACCTTGCGCTGCTATGTATGTCTTGTCTGCAGTTCTTCCCTGCAAACGACAAGTACATCTGTTAACCCTATGGCTGTCGGTAAAGCTTTCGTCACGATGATTTCTACAGGAATCCTACAGGAATTATCGCGAGGAGCGCTACCGACAGCTGCAGGGTTATATCAATGAGTCCGTACATCGGAATCATCTCACAAAGCACTGTGGTTCCACTATAGTATGTGTCATGCCGAGCAAGCGGACACCAATGTGAGTCGGTATCTGAGTATGTACCTTGATGTAGCTGGCGTTGATGTAGTCGTTGCTGTTAGACTCACCATCACCACGGAGAACTACACGGTTCTCGTCATCTGAAACAGAAATGAGACAAAAATAGATCGACCAGCTGATTGCCAGATAGATGGCTGGCTGGGTTGATGAGAAGATAGATGGATGGATCGATGATTGATTGATTGCTTGATTGATTGCTAGTATTGTTCATGGCTTGATAATCTGGCCGGTAGATGGTTTGTTGGCTGGTTGGTTGATTGACTGACTCAGTGAGTCAGCGACCGATTTAGTGACTTTGTGTGAATTAAAGTACCATTCCGCTTAAATGTGAAGACATATTTCAGCACCATGTGTGTTTGTAGTGCCTTGTCGACACACCTAATGAACAGCAGTTTGGACACGCAGCAAAGACACACGCATAATCACACATATTTATTATATGCTGCCGTTAGCGTGTCAATCTATGTCTAGCTTTTTTTCGTACTAATAGCTTGGTATTTCTAGAGCGGAGTGCACTCATTGTCAGGTTACTTGATATAAAGACGACGTGTGCTGAACTGGATTGTCCTGTGTCTAAATGAACCATAACTAGACCTGTGTGCAGCGTTTCGTAACCATCTGTTACAGAAGTGTATCTATGAACAGTTACGTGGCGCTGCGTGGCTCGGTAGTAGAGCGTTCGACTCTCGACCAAAAGGTCGTGGGTTCGAACCAGCTTGGGTCAAAGTTTGGCGCCCCGTCTTTAAAATCACCTTCGTGGTGGACAAAAGAGGTTAAGCCCTAAACGTTTTAAGTTTTTGTTTTTTCATGAACAGTTGCGGTGGTAATAAGCACGTAGCACGATGCAGACATGTTTGTAGAACAACATATACAATAAATGTTTAGCAACAATTGTTAGACTGTTATAGTGATATCTTAGAATGAAATGACATGTTCAAACATCACTCACACGGCAGAATGGAGCTGTTGAAGCGGTTTTTGGGACGATTCTCATCCTCTAGTCCTACAGCGGTAGGTTTCCTGTGCCCAGCTGGCAATCCCTGATTCACAATCCATACAGTTAAACAAATCATTGTCCGTCACTCAGGTTCTCAATGAGAATAGAATCATTAAACCGTTCAGTGCCGAAAGCATATGAACACGACGCGTCTGCAAGAGGTATAGATCCTCATGAGCCCCCGCAGTTGCACTAACTTACCGCAGTTGCACTAACTTACCGCAGTTGCACTAACTTACCGCAGTTGCACTAACTTACCGCAGTTGCGGGGGCTGATGAGGATCTATGCCTCTTGCTGACACCACTTTGACTCCGTGTTGCTGGGACAGCGAGGGACATTGTTGTTGAATTAACGAAGATTACAGAAACACAGACTGCGTCAGCTGGCACAGAACAGGTTAAACAGTTAAATGGGCGTCCCGCGTCAATAGCTGCGAAAGTGTCGTATGGCGTAACGCTATACGATATGTCCGCGGCTATTGATGTGGAGCGGTTTGAATAAATTACAAGAAATATGCTTTTGTGTGTTGGTATGTGGTCTTGAGTCCTGAATCAATAGCTGCGGGAGTGTCGTATAGCGTTACCACCAGACGACAATTTCTTAGATATTGGTGCGGGGCGCCTAAATGAGTCAAGTTTTCGAGCTGTAAGGTCCACATCTCTGACAGACACATATTGAGATCGGAATCAGTTGCAGTGAAATTGCTTTCCAAAGGAAGTATCACATGGCTAAATTTTGTACTGTCTCTTTGTTAACCCCTGCCACAGTACCTACACTTTGGTTTCTAAAATCTTTCTTCATTAACAACCCCCCCCCCAAAAAAAAAAAAAAAAAAAACCATCAACCAAAACCGTTCAAGAAACATGGACGCAAATTGATCTCAGAAAGAGGCATAGATCCTCATGAGCCCCCGCAGTCGGGGGGGGGGGAGGGGTCTCAGGAGGATGTATGTCTCTTGCAGTTGGATTTTCTTGTTTGTTTTTCTTTTTCGCGGCAGTGAAGGGGTTAACCGTCCCGAGTCTTGACGTCATCTCAACGTTTCAAATACTAAAACATGAAATAGCTTTCATCAAGTGTGCAACCTGACAAACACGTTTTGTTGCATTATTGTTATAAAGTTAAAGAAAACAACAACAACAACAACAACAACCCGAAACAAAACGAAACGCAACAAACGAAATACCTACCTCAAACTCTCCTTCCAGTGCATATCCACGCAGTTTGTCTAGCAGATATTGCTGCACGCGGTCAAGGCCAAGGGTCACCGCCTGTGACGTCATATACTCGACGTCATTGTAAAACACAGTTTCAACCAGTCTGGCTTCCTCGGCAGGTTCCACATCTGCGTCATCAAGTGCGCCATTTTGTGACGTAGGACGTTCAGAGGAACCTTTGGGCTGTTGCCTTTGGCCAACATTGACGTAGACAGCGCCCGCAGGTGTCGCTGGTTTCGATCTGGATTTGGGTTTGGGGGCCTGGTTTGGTTTCACGACAGCTATCTGTATCTGCTCGCCATCTATATTTAGGATTTAAAAAATAAAGTCCTAGTCCTATGTAAATGAACAAATGAGTGTCCCATAAGCTGTTTTATGAATCCTCCAATTATTACCATACACGTATGTGATGCGTGGGCTGGTCTGTATTATCTGACACCCTCTCTCTGCAGTACGCATATGATGGAAATAAAACATAGTGCAAATCTTGCTCAAATGGCCAAAGGGTGCACGTTCGAATGTGTGTTAATGAGCGAAAGAAATGTGGCATCACCGGAATCATCGGAAACACTTTAGTGTGTGCTCTAGAGGACATTTTAGTGTTTCCGATGATTCCAAAAATGTCGCATTTATTTTGCTCGTTAGAATGAGTCTCAAGGTAAGCAACAACTTTCACTGGGTCATAAAAATAAGCCACCCCCATTGATAATTGCGACTGCTTCCAACCATTCACGTTCAATGAGTTTCATTGTTCGCACTCCTTCATGGACTTTGGTGTTTTACCTGCCAACCTCCTGATGCTTCTTGACTTACCATGAGCACCCTGGACAGCATGGCAATTTTCATAATCGCTGGGCGGCTGAGTGAGCTCGTCAAGAGTGTGTTGTGCCACCCTGTCGCAGTCGTCGTGTTTCGGTTTGGGACTGCGTCTTTTCCTACAGCAGAAACAGAATGCCCCATACAAGCAGGAATGTATCTTCGTTACCTAAACAAATGTCAAAAGTAAAAAGGACAACCCTCTTTGTAACAAAGCCGGAATGTAAGAACTACTATTCCTTTCTTATTACTGAGCCGGGCACAAAGTAAGGGTAGTACACAGCAACTGTCGGACCATTCACAAGCTGAATTTAATCTGTATTTATCTGTTATTACTTATGTATTTATCGGTATTATCTGTATACCTTAATGTGCATTTTGCTGCAAAGGTGGTATTGCAATCACACGGATATATTTGTTTGTAAGCGGGGAAATGGACGTGTGCTGTTTCGCTGGTGTGCCTATTATTTACACAAACTGAACGAATTATTGAATCTGTCAAAGTAACCATAAACACGTCGTAAGTGTAATTGCCGAGAAAAGTGAAACACAAGCAAGCCAGCAAACAAACAAACAAACAACAAGTGTACTAGATACCAGATAAAAACAGTGTTTAACCCTTTCACTGCCAGTGGACGCAGTTTGCACCGCATGAAATCACTGTACATTGCATGTCAAAGATCCCCTGCCATCAAAGGAATGTGGATACTACGTCGTTTCAGCGAGAGACATAGATCAACACGTCACCCCGGATCTGCGGGGCCTCATGAGGATGTATACCCCGTTGCAGTTGGGTAGTGAACAATTTTCCTTGGAAGTGAAGTGATTAATCCCGCGATAAGAAACTTTTCAGGAAACTATAGGAAACTTTGTAGGAAACTATAGAAAACTTTTTAGAAAACTATTAAAAAAAAACTTTGTATGAAACTATAGCAAACTTTGTAGGAAACTATAGGAAACTTTGCGCCCGCTCACAATATCAATACGCACAGTACAGTCCATACATTTATGCTCGCGTGTAACTTTTAACTTTACGGGTTGTCCAATAATACCATGTTTTATACTGATATTGGTGTGTAATTATTATTAAAATATACACCTGAGACACAAGACGACAACACCGACGACAACAACCAGCACAAACACCGCTGTCCCACCCGCTGCCCCTCCGACGATGGCACCAACATTGGCGTCAGAAGCGGAAGCTGCAAGAGCAACACCGTGATGACAACATAAGTTTGGTGACGCAATGCAAACCGGCACCACAATGATGACAACATGCGCTTGTGCAAACAACAACAGTAACATAAGTTTGGTGACGCGGTGCAAACCAGCAACAGTAATGTACTGACGAGCAAAAGAAACGCGACATTTTGGGAATCATCGGAAGCACAAGTTTGCGTGTGAACTCAGACAAACTCATTCGGGCAATACACCGGGAGTACACATCTTATAAAAACGAGTCTCATTTGCCTTTGATTTGATCTGCATATAGATCACTCGTGCTGGATTCTTTTGGCCAAGGAATCGACTCGACTAAAACCAGGAAACAAAGGGTTATATTATTTCTTGAAATGTCAGTGGAATGCGTGATTGACACACGCTGATTAAGGTTGTAGGACACACCTCTTTCGCGCATCTTTTCTGCGCATTTAGATACCGCTATCTTGCGTCTGCCGTGACCTGAGACTAGAGGTCACCGAAAAAAAACCGCCCTACGGCAAGTCGTATTGCAAACAAGCTCAATTTATCGATAATTGACAAAAGATATATACTGTCTGAAATAGGTGTGTAAGCTGACTGTTTCTATGCATAAAATGTTGTGTTTCCTCAGAAATAAGATACTTTTGCATAAGTTGCGACAAGTCATCGAGCGTCAGTAGTAACGCATAACCATTTCTCAGAAGAAGAAGAAAAAAATGAACGGGCCAACCGAACGGGAGCCAGGAAAACAACAAAATCTCTTCAGACATCAGCAAGGAAAAGGTAAACTAAAGTAGAAAAAGAGGTTGGTGGTGTTTGCTAAGTGACTAGAACACGAGTTACTAGTAGTGGAAGAAAAATGTCCTACGTAAGTGGGATATCTGACTGGTTTTCCAACTCTTTTAAAAAAAAAAAAAGTTTTATGCACCGCCGTGAGATGTCACCTGCACGGCGTAAAACCCCAATAGCTAACTGTCCTTTTATGCATGAAAATTTACAGCCTACCTGCAATGAAGAAGACTACATTTTATTGTGGGTTGACAGGGGCATGCATTCCATGTATGTCAGTCACCACCTAGAAGTAGAACATTTCCATACATTCTCAGAGAGCCTTTACTAATACGGTGGAAGGAATGTAGTCCACATTGTAGTGATATTAAACAAGTGCCAGTGCTTATTATTTAGGAAAACGTACTGTGTGTAGTAAAAAGTCCTGCTAAGGGAGAATTTTGCATTACTAACTCAGTAACTGCTTTCAGTACTTAGTAACTTAGTTTTCTCATCCATTCTCTGTCTTATGAAGGCTATATTACAGATTATGAGATAGGTCCAGGATTTTTTTAGTTCAAGGATGGTGCCAGAATAGCTTGGCGGATGAGACGCCAATCTACTCTGGCACCACCCTTGAACTAGCATAGTCACATTTATTTCAAGCAGTGGGTGTATCAGGATTAAAAGGGTTACCTAGTAAAACGCTTTGACTGAAACCCTAATATTTGTTGACTACCATTTTGGATGACCGTAGAATGTGTGAAAAATACAAATTTGACTAGTACAAAAGCAAGCCTTTATGTTGAGACTCGTGACACTTATTTCAGCTACCTTTTGGAAAGGTCACACAGGTTGTGAATCAGCTATGCGCATGAGGCGTACAGACGTGACTTTGCCATTGTTGTTTGTTCTTTGTGGTTTACACAGTTTTTGTCGCATTTATTTTGAAAGTAATAATCTGCCCCTGCATTTAGTTCACGCAAAGTGAAATTGTCATGCTGCCGAACAACACAGTAATAATCATGTATTTCATTTCAGGCTAATACTGCTGTTGACCTCTCGCCGTGGAGTCTCAGTACTTTCACCCAGAGTACATATTTGCAAACAAGCGCAGACGTATGACATCTACACCAAATGACCAACAGCTCAAGTGAAGTGAGGGAAGGTGACACTTATTCTCCTGGACTCAAGGTAAATCATACCAGTAGATCTGTGATGAGAATCAGGTGCAGAACACAACACAACTATGGTGTGAATGAACACATCATACTGTAATGCCTTCTTTCATTGGCTCATGTGCGAAGCAAGTGTAAGGCTATGTTCTGGGCCATTGGTCGTCCATGGTAAACTTTAATGTTGGCATTTTCTCGGAGACTATTCAAACCACAGTCTTCAAACGTAGCCGAAGGATACTTTGTGGCAAGACCTTTCTTACTCTTAGCCTACCAGTTTGAGTTCAGGCCAAGGGTCATGAGAAATCAAGAAATAGGTAAAAAAAAAAAAGCCATATTTTGACAAAAGATATTTTTTCTCCAATACTATTCACAACTGTACATAAGCCAGCCCTTTACTTATTTTTAGACTCATGGCACTTAAATTTCAGTCACCTTTTGGAAAGGTCACACAGTTCAGATTAAGAAAATGATCAGTTTTAAATGCACACGAGCGATCCAGGCTTCACCATTCTTGTTTGTGGTGTTCACAGTTTATTTCACATTAGTTTGAAGGTAGTAATGTGTAAACTAAATGTAGGGACGAATTGGGTGGGAGTGGGGGGGGGGACTCCCCCCACCGGCCCCGAATTGTTTGTAATGCTATAACAAAGTCCTTGTTTGTGGAGTTTGGAACCGACCCACCCTGAAATAAGATCAGAAGTGAAATTGCCATGCTGCCGAATAACACGATAATAAACATGTATTTCAGGTCAGTGCTGCTGTTGACGTCTCACTGCAGAGTCACGCCCAGAGGGTATACTTGCAAACAAGCACAGAAGTATGACGCCTACACCAAGAAGAGGCAAGAGCTAGTCAGGTCATGTTTGCTCAAAGGAGAAGGCCACAGCTAAAAGCAGGCAATTCCAGTTCCAGCGGCACTTATTGTCCTGGACTCGAGGTAAAGCATACCGATTGATTTGTGAATAGAATCAGGTTCATAACAAAACACAACTGGTTGGGATAAACACATCACACTGTAATGCTTTCTTTCATTTTGAAGATGGTGTAGTAGTAGTACCAGCATTCTCAACAACACCGAATGCTAAAATCACTTGCTGTCAACAAGTGGCACCATATTGCATTTGATTTGAAAACTAGAGGGTTGGGCAAGTCTCCAAATACTGTCGTTTTCTTTAATAAGCACTTAGTGCATACAAAAGTACTAGAAAAATCTGAATACTACCCATTTGGTCCAGTGTGTGCTGTTGCTAAACAGCAATGCGTTGTGTCCTGTTTGAAACAATTTCTGCAAGTTACACTTTGAATATTGATGCTGATTCTAGATATATGTATACACCCTTTGTGGTCATTTCAAGCTCAATGGCGTCTAATTTTTGGCGCACGTGTGATAGCAAAAGTAAATGTTTGTACTGGGTCGTCCGTCAACTGTCTGTTACCTGTGGGCAACTTTAACATTGGCGTTTCCTCGAAGACTATGCAAGCCTCAGACTTCAAACTTGGCACAAGGGTACTTTGTGGTAAAATAATTCTAAACATACAATTTCTGTGACCTTTCAAAGGTCATCTCAAGTAGTATTTTCAACTTCAAACTCAAACTTGCTATGGAGATACCATATGATAAGGGTGACAAAAGTTAGTTTCGGGTAGAGTTGTAGTTTTTATCAATGTTTTTGCAAACTTTTCAATAAAATTTGGCATGATGATAACACTTTTCTGTGCATACTAATGTAATCAGCTCCTCGCAGAGGTCAAGGGTCACAGAGGGTTGACAAATGTGTGAAAAATGAAGGGATTTGGAAAAAATACTCAGGTTTCGCTGGTACAAAATCCAGCCCTATACTTATGTTTAGACATTTTCAGAGACCTGTTGGAGAAGTCAAGCCAAGGTAAAAAAGGACAGACATATTATGTGGATTGGTCATACACGTGAACCATAAGGACATTGCCTTTCTTGTTCATGTTCTGACTACTGTCATATTATGCATGTATGTACTTTGTATAAATACTTGCAAACATATATGCACGCAATATGTGCATGTCACAACTTTTTTTGATACAAAATTATCTTTTGCAGGTTGCGAAAGATGAGGCAAGAAGAGTTCAGCGGGTACATCTCTCCGCGATGGCCAACCGACGAAAAGGCAAAGGAAGTGAACTGATTGTCCTGTGTAGGAGGGCATACGTCCTGTTATTTTGATGTCCATCCACCAGGCTGGCCACAATGTCAAGGTTTTGGACAGTCACATCATTCGCAATGCAGCAAAAGCCTGTGCCTTACTGCCTGAGCTGATGCATAGCCATATATTAGGAGAAGGGCAAGCAGGCTTTAGGCCTGGCTATTCAACTGCAGACACAACAGCAGGGGGGCAGTGACAGTAAAGTGACAATGACAAAACTCGAGAAAATAGAAATAAAGAGGGAGTGTTTCCATAAGCCTGACACAGAAGCAGCGGGGCGACAAAATTGTAACATGCAGTCGAGCAGTTCAGGGGCTATTGTACAGTGATGGGGGTGTGCTTTGTGTGTTTTCATATAACAACGTGACAAAGCGATTTGACACCCATGTTGTAATTTGTAGTGCAGTGAAAAGGTGAAAAATATCTGTATTTTGACCAAAAAGATGTTTTCTCAAGTATACACAACTTCAAACCCAGACTTGGTACAAGGTGGTAAGAACTTTTCATGTATACTAATTTCGTATGCATGAAAGGTCAGAAAGGTCAAGGGTCACAAGAAATCGGGAAATAGGTACAAGATAGCCATATATTGCCCAAAGATGTTTTTTTCTCAAGTATTCCTAAATGTAACCCTAAACTTGGTAAAGAGATACCTGATGGTAAGACCTTCCTATGCATATTTATTTGGATGACCCCCTCAGAAAAGTTACTTTTTGTCACTCTCCTGTCATGTCGCGATTTGGAAATGCAGCTTAATATGTATTAGTTTTTGATTATCCAAGGAAAACCCCTTTACTGACAATGTGTTCATTTTTCGAAGACATCTCATCATATGAACAGGTCTTTTTGTGACAAGTTCCTAAATACTGGTATACATCAGTCATTCAAAATATGTACTCCACAGCTGACACTTATGGGGTAGGAAACAGTGTTACAGGTAGATTTTGTGCAGCATCGGTGTGAGACAAGGAGAAAACTTATCACTGTTCCGCTTTGCATGATTCAAAATGATATACAGGGTTCATTCTGAAAATGGTCAGTGGCCTCAGAGTATAAAACCCAGGGGTCCTTTCTGAAGAGGGGATGTGCGGAAATATAGAAACGTGGGGATGTATATTTATGTCATTAAACCCTCGGCTTAAAATGTTGTGCAAATGTGGACTTGCTCAATGAAAAACGCAATACTTATCAAGAGTGAGTTGACCATGCAGTTCTTGCATTACCCTCCAGCTGTCACAGCAGATTTAAGTGGTTGGGTGATAACTGAGCATAGGCATATGATATGTACTGTACTTTGTGTTTGTTTTGTTTTTTTCTTCCACTGTCAATCTTTGACTTTCAGCTGTGTGACTTTACTTATCGTATCAGAATTGCTAACCACATGGTTCATTTCACAAGTTTTACAGATGTACTGTACATGACACACGCCAGCAAACAGAATGACCTGACTATGATCGGTGTCCATTTGTGATTTGTGCTAAGGAACATGCGTACAGTGTAGTAATAAGGATAATATTTCATTTCTGAGCACATTCATGTAAGTTCTTTTGTGATTTTTTTTCATGCCCCCAGCGGGTCCAAAATTAAATAAAGTAAACTGATGCCAACATTGTGCACAGTACCAGAGGGTACGTGGTGGGTGGTATGCAGCAATCAGTTGTGACATGATAGCCTGCACCATGTTGAGTTTTTGGAGAGCAGCAATGGTATTGCTTGGATTACGGGCCGGCATGGTGCAGACTCTGTTGTAGACACTTTGCCAGCGCAGCACTCATGTATTTTGCAGTGTTATATGGTCGATTTTGTATCAAGAGCAGTACAGGTATTGTTTGGTGTGCATGCCTATATTATGCAAACTAGGTGACACAGTGCATTGTACCCTTGTTATTCAGTTGTTATGGTATTTTGTGTTGATATCAGCATTGTGCAGTGCAAGTTATGGGGCTTGAGACTGCATTTCACTTTGTTGTGCTGCAATTGGACACAGTGTGATTGATTGATTGATTGTACATTGCTTAACGTCCCGACAGCAACAAGGCTTTCTCAGGACGTGCCTGCACTGCTTGTGAACAACAAAAAAAATAAACAGAACATTGAATGTATGTCGCCAGCCGGTCAAATACTTTAAATAAACCTAACACATGGGGCTAAATAAAGCTAAGACCATTTAGCAACATACATCCAATATCAAGAGCTACAGGCAGTGCAGACAGTAGGGAGAGTTTTAAAAAGGCAAATACAGGTGAATGGACAAAGGGTAGACAGAAACACATGCCCCAGAATAGAGAGAAAAACCCACCCTGTGGGGCTGACCAGGGTGACCCTGGGAACTAAAAAATGCCTAACCCCACCCAAGTCCCCCAGGGCAGACCCGGGTGGGGTTGGACACAGTGTGGTACTGGTAACAGTATTGTTTGATTTTCATGCCAACATTGTGCACAGTATCTGTGTAATGTTGTTTTGTGGCTGGATACTGCATTTCACTGTTATTATGTTGTGGGATGTGCAATGTTGAATTATATCAGGACTACAGTGATGGTCTCTCTCTCTCTCTCTCTCTCTCTCTCTCTCTCTCTCTCTCTCTCTCTCTCTCTCTCTCTCTCTCTCTCTCTCTCTCTCTCTATATATATATATATATATATATATATATATATATATATATATATATATATATATAGAGAGAGAGAGAGAGAGAGAGAGAGAGAGAGTATATATATATATATATATATATATATATATATATATATATATATATATATATATATATTATATATATATATATATATATATATATAAATATATATATATATATATATATATATATATATATATATATATATATATATATATATATATATATATATATATATATATATATATATATATATATATATATATATATATATATATGAGCAAAATAATATATGTAGTGGAAGGCTCTAAATGATAAGTCTGTCATTCCTTCTCTCCTATCCCCCTTCTTTTATATACTGTGCAGTTGGCTCCCAAATAAATACCTCATGAGCAAGTGGTTGTCGGTGTCGGTCTCCGTTGGCATGCACACAACTAAAAATGACATCAGCTCCACTTTTCTCCCAAATAGCTTGTATACAGTCAGCACTTTGTCAATGTAAATGTGAATAATGTTACATGTAGTTGAAATATGTTCTGCAGTAAAGCTGTATTTTGAGGGGGAGCTGGGTGGCTCGGTGGTAGTGTGTTTTTGTTTCCTTATAATTTGTAACCAAAAACTGCTGGGAAACTGAGATTCAGCTAGAGAGATAGGTACATCCACTACCAATCTGTTTACAAACATCTTTCAACCAGAGATGTTCATCGACCTGCTTTCACTGAGACGCCAAAGGAGCATGTAGCATTTCTTGCAGCAGGTATATTAAAACAAATTCACATCAATTAATGTTTGTAGATGATGCCAGTAAAATTAAAAAAAAAAAACTGTCTGTGACAACACTCTTTGGTGTGCTTTTTCATCAGTGAAGCTGTGAATGATTGAATGAATGTAAACATGTAATGTAAACATGCTCACACAATGCCTGGCTGAAAAAAAGGAATGAACAAATGTACCGAGGTAACCAGTGTGCATTTTTATCCAAGACTGCATCCGGTTGTTTGGTTTATGGTTTAACATTCACATTACCACAGTGATGATAATCGCATTTAAAAAAACAAACAAACAAAAAAAAAAATACCACGCGTTAATTTTTTTTTTTTTTTTTTGCTTTGGGTTTAAAGTGTGTTTGTTTCATTTAGCGAAGTAGAAACTGTATGGGTTTCAAATGTGAGCAGGAAAAAAATGTCGCCATCTACGGGACTCGAACCCTGGTCACCTGCGTGGCAAAAAAAACGTACTTTACCACTGCACTAACTAAATTACTAAGAAGCAACTCGTGCATTTAATTACTTAAAGATAAACGTTTTCATCCCGTATCTGCCGTTGTTGTTTGTTCCAGTTTACTGTCACAAATAGTAATCGAGGACTAGTAGTTTGCAACAGTTTGGGCGTAGGTTTTCCCTTGTAGGTTTGGCATAGTCGTTTTCCCTTCTTTCTAATGCGGGCTTGTGACCGGCTACGGCGGAGATATGATCTGCCGGAAGTCAGACATCGCTTGTATCCCTTATTGAATACGCACTCGAAAACGACCCAAAGTGCCAAATTTTGTGCGGGACCCCATATTTTCTTCATAATCAATGTGATAGTTATAACATAAAGTACGACTTTATCGAATAAAAAGGGCCTGCGCAATTGCCCAACATTGCAAACACTTGTAATGTTATTGATAACATCCGGGCAATTTGCGAATTTACAACA
This sequence comes from Semisulcospira habei, assembly GCA_036245525.1. Classification (NCBI taxonomy): domain Eukaryota; kingdom Metazoa; phylum Mollusca; class Gastropoda; family Semisulcospiridae; genus Semisulcospira; species Semisulcospira habei. Next base: position 208,740,841 of record BTPG01000003.1, on the reverse strand, counting down.
TACACTTTTCTTGATTGCACTTAGAATTCCAGTTATCAGAACACACATTTTTTACGAGAAAATACTAACATACTTTATGAAGTGAACGAAATGTTTCTTTATCATTTTAACACACTATTCGATAAATTTTTATTGTGTTCTGAAATCGGCTATTTTGCGTGTTTTCCCTCGTGGGGTACCTCACAAAAAGGCCTCAAACTTACAAATATGCCCGGGACCATGGGTCTGTCAGGGTGGCAATAGCCTCCAGACTCAACAAGGCTTTCAAAAAACCCTACAAAGGGCAGTTTTCAATTAAAATATGTAGGTATAGTATACAACCTTAAATGATCCGAAAAAGATATATTTACGTCCAAGACATGTTGGGTCTTTCCATCCTGGTTTGCACGTGCAGTGTCCAGTGACCTTGTTGCACACGTCAGTACAGTTACTGCTGCAGGTTTGTGTGCAGTGTGGACCAAAGGTCCCGTCACGGCATTCTGCAAAGTCAGGAAACATGATGGTCAGCTCAACATTCAATTATTGTGATTTAATTCGCATTAGCAGCGCGAAGGCCATTTTAATTTGAAACCCGAAGTTGGCCGCCGTTGGCCCGCGCACGGCTGTGCGCGGGCCAACGGTGGCCGAAGTCGGCCCGATAGCATTTTGCGCATTGCGAGCTGTTTTTTGTGAAGAAAAGAAGAGGAAAATGTTATGCCATTGTATGAAGGTTTGAATCTTTAGATGACAAAGGCAATCTTGTCATATCTACCAGACTGATGTTTCATAAGCAGTGTCTGCCAGCTCTCGCGTGTGATTAGGTCCAATTATGAGTTAAACGTATCACAGTACAGAAATCAGCTTTGCCGCGTTGAGGCAAACGTTTCTTTGTAAATATGGCCATGTATTAAAAATGTACTTGCAAGTGTCTGTAAAAACAACCTTCCCAGAGTCGCCAAAGTGTCACTGATTTTTTTATTTATTATTTTTTTTTTTTTTTACACCTAGGGCTGATAGGCTATGACATGTTTCTGCTAACAGAGATCAAATAGGATTCCGAAGCTTTCCATTAAAATAATCATGCATGCCCTGTCAAAGAGTGGCCCTCTTTGTTTAATGCAGACAACGTAACACAACCCCTAAAGCAGCAACCCAGTGCGCAAAGACAATCGGGCCGAGCGTCCCACATTTGTCAACATCAGAGGCGAAAACAATGTTAGGAGGACGGGTAGGCGGCTATATGGGAGACTCTGCAGTGTTATCCAAGTACTACCCTCTTGACAACGGGTACTGGCAAACAGATATGCCATTAAAAGCATTGGATGATGTCTACAGCCAAGTCTATTTTATTTTCAGAGATAGACAGTAGTCGACTAGAAGATATAAATACACTCACTCTGTCAACACACCAGAAGTACACTTTATTAAAATGAGATACAATACACTCACTCGGGACAGAAATACATATCTATTGAAATGGAATACAAATACACTCATTCGGGCCAGAAGTAAATATGTATTGAAACGAGATACAAATAGACTCGCTCGGGCTGTATACGACTTCTGTTAAATGTGAAACGAATAGATCTACTTGCACAAGTGCACTACCTACTCGGTTAGTGCACCACAAGTACACTACATACTAGGTGAGTACACAACAAGTACACTACTCACTCGTTGAATACACCACAAGTACTCTATTTACTCGGTGAGTACACCACAAGTACACTACATACTAAGTAAGTGCGCCACAAGTGCACTACCTATTCGAGGAGTACATCACAAGTACACAATTTTCTTGTGGTGAGTACACCACAAGTACACTACATACTCGGTGAGTACTCCAAAAGTACACTACCTACTCGGTGAGTACACCTCAAGAATACTAACTACTCGGAGAGCACACGACTAGTGCACTTCCATCCAAACATGATATGTTTTGCATGGTGTACTTGTGTTTCGCATGGTGTACTTGTGCTTCGCATGGTGTACTTGTGCTTCGCATGGTGTACTTGTGCTTCGCATCTCATTTTAAATACAAGTGTTCTCGTGGTGTACTCCCCGCGTGGGTCTATCTGGGGAGTTCTCCTGCAAACAGTACGGAACGTTACTCAAGATGGTGCCCTTTACACGCCATAATAACTGTGCTGGTCTATAATTTAGACCTTTCGGAGTTGAGCAGTAATTTGCTTCAAGTTCTAGACTAACTGGTAGGACAGATTCATAGAAGTACCTTTACACAGCGGCATATTGTAGTTGCCCTCACACTGCTGACAAGACCCGTTGACATGGTGACAGCGGACACCACCCATACAGGCTCCACATTCTTCCTCACAGTCTTGTCCGTAATGTTCGTCATCGCACTCTGGATGAAGGATAATGAAAGGGGATAAACTGGAGTAGGCATGTTTCCAATCAGTACGTCAAACAACAGTCAGAATCGCAAAGCTCTACCTTTTGGTCCTACTCCTGTGTATAAAACACACCCCGTCCCTCCTCCCCCCTTGAGTCCCAAATAGCTCAGGCAGAGCATGAGAGCGAAGGGAATCGCTGGGTTGTGGGTGCGAGTCCCCTTCCCGGCCCCGGTAGCTGGACTCCCAATCCAGGGGGAAAAAAAGACTTGTTCAATAGCTTGTCCGTTCAAAGGTCCTGGTAAATCAAAGTGACACAGTTGCAGCGCCTGAATTGATCAGTGTTCAGGTCGTACTCCATAGGCAATTGATTTCCCTGTCCCCTATAACCCGCCCGTCAGGGCAGTCCATTATCACTTCGGTGCCGTGGACGTTACACTCCGAACCAACCAACCAACTTCCCCTCCCCTTAGTTTTCAGCGATGAAAAGATTGTTCATCGCCTCTATCCCTAGTGAGAGTTGAATGCCAGTACTGAGGATTCGCGATTCGTGGATTGCAAATAATTCATCGGGAACCCGTGATGGTAAACTAAAGAAGCAAACCAGACATGTTTAGTACTGTCACTTAAGGCTTCCTCACACGGAGAAACGAAACGAAAAATTTCGTCGGAATGTCCGCATTTCAGATATTTCTCCAACATTTCACCGTTTCATGAAATGCGAAACGGTACATTTCGAGCAATAGAACCTGTGATTGAATGCAATTGACGTCACACAGCCAGCGTCGTTGCGCGCGTCGTCTGCAGTCGGCCATTTTGTGCAGTAGACACAGTGAACACTAGTAACAGCGAAGTTAGAACTCTGCGAAATTGTGCCTGGATGCTCAATTTTCGGATGTGATAATAGGCCAGAGGAACAGATAACGTCCCAAAATATGTAATAGTGAGATATTTTCGTACACCTGCTCTCCGTTTATCAATGAATCTTTATTTTACAACGGTCATTTTAGTACCTGCCGTTGCTACAACTGCGACTAAGTACAAAATGTACATGAAACAGGGATATCAAAGCACAGTGATACAAAATATATAGTCCACTAAACACAAACACACGCATTCGCGCGCGCGCGTCCACACACACACACACACACACACGCACACGCACACGCACACGCACACGCACACGCACACACACACACACACACACACACATACACACACACATACACAGTGATTCGTTAGAATATACACGTATTTTTGTGCGTCTACTTATAACTAGATATTGTTATTTGAGTGATGTCAGGTATCTATAAAGACTTGTTTTGAAACGAGACAAGGGAAGAAGAGGAAAGTTAGGCGGAGAGAAGACGACCATCGCCAGATATCCGGCACTACAGATGTACTAGACTGACTAGATGTACAACACGATTGTAAATTAAAGCAGGTTTAACATACTAAATGTTCTATATAAAAGATGCTTTAGAACATTTTCAAAACTGCGGCACGACACGCTTATAAAAACAGTTAGAAATTGTTGTTTAAACCCTTCTACCGCTGAATGGCATTTATTAAATAGAGTGGAGAGGGGGTTCCCCGAACTCTTCATTTCGCAAAGAAACATCATTATAAAAGAGTATGACAAAAGTTGACAACGCTCAATTGTTGTCTTGAAATAATATCTAGGTGCCAGTGGAAACGAAAATCAGACATGAACCGCAAACGTATTCTTCCAGTGGGAATTCATGATTATTATTCTTTTTTTTTAAATAAAAGAAATAAGTATGAAAGAATAAGACAGGCTAGCCTCGGCAGCCATTCTAAAGACCAGTACCGCGAACAAACAAACAGAAAGAGCAACACGATAAATATACAAAGAAAAAGTAAATAAATACAAAATAAATAAATAATAAATAAAATAAACAAATAACACCGCGGAGAAGGGGCGGGGGGGGGGGGGGGAGGGTTGAAACCTCGTCGGTGACGGCAACGGTCAAATCCTGCATGTGATTTAAGTCCGCGTGCGGGCAATACCTACTGAGCTAAGGGGAAATGATATGAATAAACTGAGGTTATTATCTCTCTTGGCTTGACTTCGCGAACGAAGATTCTATAGGGGTTGTCCACGACGTCTGCAGGCATGCTCGTGACTGCGGAGGCCAATCCGGGACAGGCAGGTTCGACCGCAGTGGCTGCAGAGGGAGGTCTGGTCAGGGTTCTGAATTGCGGCATCTCTGTTTTTTTTTTCTTCTCCTGAGCCGCTTGTCTTTAAGGCAAGCTCTGCGAGAGTCCTCAAAGGAGACAGCTGCCTTGTCAATGGTGGAGCGCCAGGTGTCACGGTCCGCAGCAAGTGAAGACCACTGGCGGTGGTCGATCTGGCAGGCACTAAGTGACTTCTTGAGACAGTCTTTGTATCTCGTCTTTGGTGCCCCTCTGTCTCTGTGTCCAGTCGCGAGCTCGCCGAACAGGGTGATCTTGGGTAGGCGATGATCCTCCATCCTGGACACGTGCCCAGCCCAGCGGAGCTGTGTCCGCAGCAGCAAAGCCTCGATGCTCACAGTTTCTGCCTGTTCAAGAACCTCGACGTTTGTGACATAGTCACTCCAGTGAATGCCAAGGATTGTACGCAGGCAGCGCTGGTGGAAGCGTTCAAGGAGTCGTAGTTGGCTGCGGTAGAGGGCCCAGGACTCGGAACCATACAACAGGGTGGTGAGGACGACAGCTCTGTACACGCTTGTCCTTATGCCTGTTTTCAGCTGTTGATTATGCCACACCCGCTTGTATAGACGCCCGAAAGCGCTGTTTGCTTTTGCCAGCCTGCTGTCCAGCTCCTTGTCCAGCTTGGCGTCTGACGTGATGATGCAGCCAAGGTAGGTACACTGGTGCACCGACTTCAGTTCATACTCGCCGATGGTGATGTGGGTAGGGCGATGCTCTACCTTGGGTGCCGGCTGATGGAGAACCTCTGTCTTTTTCAGACTGACCTCGAGTCTAAAGAGCGGGTAGCGTCTGCGAAGCAGGATGTGATGCGCTGCAGGGCTCTCTCTGTGTGTGCAACGAGGGCAGCGTCGTCAGCAAAGAGCAGCTCACGAATCAGTTGGTCTAGGGTTTTAGTGTGGGCCGGCAGTCGTCTGAGGTTGAACAGGCTGCCATCGAGACGATACCTGATGTACACTGCATCGTCATCATCGAGGTCCACTGTGGCCTGCTTCAACATCATGCTAAAAAAGATGGTGAAGAGGGTCGGTGCCAGCACACAGCCCAGCTTCACACCGTTGAGAATGGAGAATGGTTCTGAGAGGTCATTGTTGAGTCTGACCTGGTCTTGCTGGTCCTCGTGTAGCTGGACGATCATGCTGAGGAACTTTGGGGGACAGCCAAGTCGCTCCAGGATCTGCCACATGCCTTGCCTGCTCACAGTGTCGAACGCTTTTGTTAGGTCGACAAACGTTACGTACAGCCCTTTGTTCTGCTCGCGGCACTTCTCCTGAAGTTGTCTCAGCACAAAGACCATGTCGGTGGTGCTCCTGTTGGCTCTGAAGCCACACTGGCCCTCTGGGAGGTGATCTTCTGCAATGGCAGGTACCAGCCGATTCAGGAGCAGCCTTGCGAGTATTTTCCCGGCAATGGACAGCAATGCAATTCCACGGTAGTTGGAGCATGCAGACTTCTCTCGTTTATTCTTGTACAGGGTGATGACGACTGCATCGCGGAGATCCTTTGGTAGTGTTCCTTCCTCCCAGCAGCAGAGAAAGAGGTCATGGAGCTTGTTGTGCAGTGCTGGGCCTCCATGTTTCCAGATCTCTGGTGGGATTCTATCAATGCCTGCTGCTTTGCCACTCTTGAGCTGGTGGATGGCTGTGAGGGTCTCTTCAGCAGTGGGCGGTTCGTCCAATTCAACCTTTACTGGGAGGTGTGGGATTTGGAGGATGACTGCTTCTTGAACAGTGCGCTCAGCGCTGAAGAGGTCCTGAAAGTATTCCGACCAGCGGTTCAAGATGGAGGTATTATCTGTGTGGAGTGCCTGTCCATCAGCGCTTCACAGGGGACTTTGTATCAGGTGCCTGGGGCCATACACTGCTTTCAGTGCTTCGTAGAAGCCCCTGTAGTCACCGTTGTCAGCACAAAGCTGGGTCCTCCGTGCGAGTCTGGTCCACCACTCGTTCTGGAGATCTCTGAGCTTGCGCTGGAGACAGCTGCAGACGAGGCGGAAGGCGGACTTCTTCACAGGGCAGGAAGGCTGGGCTAGGTGGGCCTGATGGGCGGCTCTTTTTTTGGCTAGGAGTTCCTGGATCTCTACGTTGTTTTCGTCAAACCAGTCTTTGTTCCTCTTTCTAGCGAAACCCAAGACTTCTGCAGAGGATTTTGCGACAGCAGTTTTCAGCCGTTCCCAGAGTGTTTCAGGGGAGGAGTCTGCTGGGTCAGCTGTGTCTGTGAGCCTGCGCTGTAAATCTGTCTGAAAGGCAGCTTTTACGTCGTCACGCTGAAGGCTGGCAACATCAAGCTTTTTCTTAGGGGGCCCCCCTTTCTTGGGTTTTGGCTTGAAGTGGAGCCTGAGTTTGCAGCGGACAAGGCGGTGGTCAGTGTGGCACTCTACGCTGGGCATCACTCTGGTGAGGAGGAAATCACTGCGGTCCCTCTGACGCACTAGGACATAGTCGATAAGGTGCCAGTGTTTGGAGCGAGGATGCATCCAGGTGGTCTTTCGACTGTCCTTTTGCTGGAAAGTAGTGTTGGTGATGACAAGCTGCTGCTCTGAACAAGAACTCCAACAGTAGGCGGCCATTGTCATTGCAGTTCCCGACTCCATGCTTGCCGAGGACTCCTTTCCAGGCTTCAGAGTCCTGGCCCACTCTGGCGTTGAAGTCGCCAAGGATGATGACTTTGTCGTCTGCAGGGGTGCTCTGTAGGAGGCTGCGCAGGTCAGTGTAGAACTTGTCCTTTCTGCAGGCTCTGCCAGGAGGGTTGGAGAGTACACGCTGAGAAGGGTGACGTGTTGCCGGTGTCTCAGTGGGAGACGCATGGACATGATGCGGTCTGTGTGACCGGTTGGTAGGTTTTCCAAGTTAGTCGCAATGGAGGTCTTGACCATGAAGCCCACGCTTGAGAGCCGTCTTTCTGATGCAGACTTGCCTGACCAGTAGAGGGTGTAGCCAGCGCCAAGTTCTTGGAGACTGCCTTCGTCCGGGAGGCGTACTTCGCTGAGCGCAGCGATGTCGATGTTTAACCTCCGAAATGAGGGCGGAGCGACGTTCAGGGCGTCCGCTGTCTGCTGTGTCAAGCATGGTTCGGATGTTCCAGCATGCTACGTTGAGTCCGGTCGTGGTCGTCATTAGAGTGGATCCGTTGTTTTTACTTGTTTTCTGACCTCAGGAGAAGATGCCCGTTGACCGCGGCTAGCCAACTGGGGTTGTGAGGGGATGAGCTTTGGTTAGGCCACCTTTTCTAGGCCCCTCTCCGTGCGGAGCAAGCAGTGCTGTCCCTAGAGAAGGCTGCTTGGTTGTTCAGGGTGTGCCGAGTGACGTTGTCATCCCCAGGTCAACATCAGGCGACCAATATCCTGAACCGCCTGCATGCAGGTTTGAGACTGCGCCTTCCAGTGACATCTGCCGTGAGGTTATTATAATTATATGCAAATCACGATGTTGTTAGTGTCTATCGGCTATCATTGCTTTGGACTGGTGCAATGATTTAGCGTCGGAGGACGGATTCCTTTATAACTGTGTACTCGGTATGTATTTTCCCCAAGACTTGTTCTGTTGGAGTCACGGAGATCGCCTCAGTTTCGCCAACATTAAATTCAAGGTGACATCCGATCTCTCCAAAAATGCAGCGGTTTTAATTCTAGTTATGTAGTTCTTTGACGTCTTTATCTAGTCAGTAAAAACCGTCCAAGTTCACGATCGCTACTCTTTACCAAGGCCACCTCTGCTGCACAAAATGGCGGCTGCAGCAGACGAACCCAGTTGCGTATCACGTGATCACTTCGTCTTGCATTCAATCAATTCGCAAAACATTTCGCCGAAACATTTTTACCCTTTGCCCAATCAGCGTCGCCCACTAGGTCACATGCTAAATCTGATATCATTCAATCCAAAACACTGAGATGGCTCGTAAAGCGATGCCGTGGATTCTAAGCGTGTTTCTTTCTCCGTTGGGTACTTCTTTCGTTTCTCCGTGTAGGGAAGCCTTTACGTGTACTGCTTGCCAGGTACTATCAAGAAAGAAACAGAATCAAAAGAACAATTGTATTTTATATGTAGATCAGTTATGCTAAATTCTTTTGGACATGGGTTTTAACCCCTTCGCTGCTAGTGATCGCGAATCTCGCTTCTGACACGACCGCTCAATGAGCGACATTTGCGTGAATAACACAGATGTAAATGGGACCAACATGAGCCTAAAGAAAAAGACTAACAAAAGACATTAATCCGCATGAGCTCACGCGACTGCGAGGGCTCATGATGGTTTATGCCTCTTGCAACTGGGTAGCGTTCGCTTTTCCCCGGCAGTTAAGACTAAGCTTGATAATAAATACATCTATACAGGCAGAATTAACCCTTTGGTTGTCAGTAGCGCGTTTTGTCGACGTGATTCCTGCAGGAATGACCTTGACTAAAAGCACCACCAGGAACCAAATGATTAAAGCCCCTAGCAATAAGTGAGTCATTTTTTTTTAAATGGCAACAGTGTTCACGGAAACAAAGTCTGACCCTATGGGGGAAAAACCGAAGTTATGGCGGTCATTTAAAGAGTTGTGCTTAGTATTTTATACCTGTGGTGCTCCGAGTCAGAGGCATGCGTCTTCAAATGGCTGCCTTAACTTCGGGTTTCTCCTCCTGTGGTCTGACGCACGCTGGGTTTGAAATCACCGATGCTTAAGTGTGTTTACAGGAAAATGATGCTCAGCAAAGGGGAGTAGGTACAACGAAGAGTCAAAAATACAGCAGACATCAGTTCTGTCTCTTGTAAATTTACATCTGTGCTGTGAGCCAGAAAACATCATGGTACCGGTAACGTTCTGCGTGTTGCCATCCTATGCATGAGACAGCAACAGTATGGAAGACAGGCTACAACATGATTTTCTGGTTTTTTATGTGACCTACAGGCATTGGATCAATACTGATTCATGGCAGTAATCGTAATAGACCTCCACAAATTGCTTCGGTGTGCAAACTGGACATGCTAATGGACAGACCCTGAAAACCGACAGTGACACTATTCGCGAGTCACGGCAGATTCAACAGTAGTTGGAGGAGAATAAACTGCTGGTCTTTCCACACTGTCATAGTCTAACGATCTCAGTTGCATTTACAATATTTGATTGGATTTGAAAAACAAGAAAAAAATAGCTTACTGTGCATCAGCTGTTTCCCAGACCTTCTGTCCGATTTGTCGCTATTAGTAATTACGTACCTGTGCTGTTCATTAAGACTCTTCTTGGCTAGAAGAACTTATAATAAATTTTAAATATTGCCAAACACTAGCCACACCCGCGCACAATTATAAGTATAAAAGCATTTCAAACATTAGTTACCGCAAAACTTCACAATAACCGCCATTGAAAAAGTTGCTTCCTTTACTGCTTCGGGCTGGAACATATCTCTTGATGTGTAAGCGTAATGCTTTATGGACACTCAGTGATTAATCATAAAAACACTTTGACGACATGATCGGCCTGTCCATCCCAGTTTGCACGTGCAGTTTACCGTGACTTGTTACACAAGTCAGAACAGTTCCTGCTGCGGGTTTCCGTGCAGTTTGGACCAAAGGTGTCGTTTTGACATTATGCAAGGCAAGTAAACACGATAGTGTATGCAACAGTAATTTATTTGAATTAAAAAGTTGGTTTTGCAATACGAAGTTTTTTTTTCCAGATATTTTGATAGAAACATGTTTTGGGCATGACCACCGAACTGAACAGGAAATAATTATGGCATTGTATATTGCAAGTCACGACAAAGTATCTAGTGGTTATCGATATATCGCGTGCTTTTGGACACTGCCTGACTAAAACAAAAACCAGTTTCCGTGCCTGAAAGCCTCATAACAGAAAGCATGGGAATGGGAAAATCGGAAGCGCAGATACGAGGTGACTTGCTTGCTGCTAACCCTATAGTTCGGATGAACAACTTTTTTAACAGTGATTTTTTTTTTTTTTTTTTTTTTTTTTTTTTTTTTTTTTTTTTTTGGGGGGGGGGGGGGGGAGGGGAATCTTTGTATGACATGTAATGGTTGTTTATAGCAGTGTTTACATAAGCCTGCTGTTTGTTCCGGGCATCATCAGGTCCACGTGAAAGCTAAACGTTTCAAAGTACAGAAATGAGCCGCGTTTTGACAAAACACAGCAAGTCCACACAAACAGTTTCGAGAAAGAAGTTTCCTTGCGTGCTTTCTTTGCAAATATGTTCATGTTTAAATATGGCTTGAAAGCATCCATAAAATACTACCCAAAGTTGCCACCATTTGCGTAAAGGCCATCGGGCCCACAGCGGTCAAGTTGGCCCGCTCAAGGCTGTGCGCGGGTCAACTGTGGCAGACGCCGGCCCGATGTTTTTTTGCTCATTGGGCAACGTGTCATTGTTGTGCAATAAATAAACATAAAAGCTTGAAACGACTGATAATGAACTTACAGAAGAATGTCGTGACCAAAGTCTATGCAGAATCTTACAGGAACACCGTTTTAAAAAAAAAAAACAACGTGTTTTGTGCTTGTGTATTAGCGTCATTCTGTTTTTTTTTTGTTTTGTTTTGTTTTTTTTACGTCATTCTAAATTCTCTCCATACAGGATGACGTCTTTTCTTTCTCTCGTGTTCTTTTCTGTTCTAAGTTTGTTTCCATGTCACCTGAAGAAGTATCTTTGATCGGAAACGTCGTTCCTTGTTTCTATTTTAAAAGGTTTTCTACCACTCTCTGTTGTTTTTCTTTCACATAATAATAATACTAATTAATATTTACGGTATTTATAATGCGCTTATCTTATAATAATTATAACTCTAAGCGCGCACTCACAACTCGCGCACGCATGCGCACGATTTAGACAACGACTCACATACCACAAATAGTGAAATACATTACGACAGTCAGCTTGGGGTGGGGAGTGTGGTGATGTAGTTCTAGAACTGTTGAAAGAGGGGAGTGTTGAGGGCGGACTGGAAGGAGGAGAGAGAGTGTTTCTGACGGAGAGAGAGAGTGGGAGAGTGTTCCAGGTGGATGGACCGTATACTGAGAAGGAACGGGGGCCGAAAGTGCTGAGTTTGGTGCGGGGGATGTGGAGGCGGAGAGGGTCGGAGGCGGAGCGGAGGGAGCGGGAAGGAGTGTAGGGGTGAAGTGAGTTGGAGAGACAGGCAGGAGCGCAGTTGTTCAGGGATTTGTAGCAGAGAGACAGAATCGTGTATTGGATGCGTTGTGGGATGGGAAGCCAGTGAAAGAGTTTGAGCAGGGGAGTGATGCGGTCGGATTTTTTCTTTCTGAGGACGAGGCGGGCAGCATTGTTCTGGACGCGCTGGAGAGTGAAAGTGGTGGAGTGAGGGAGGCCGGAAAGGAGAGAGTTGCAGTAGTCGATGCGGGATAGGATGAGAGAGACAGCGAGTTTGGTGGCAGCTTCGGTAGTGAGGTATTTTCTGATCTGACTGATGCGGCGGAGGTAGAAGTAGCATGCCTGGGCGTGGCCTACATGAAACCCTAGCGGCAACAGTTTTAATTGTGAACGTGCTGACAGTTCTATTTTGTTTTCTGAGATGGCCAGCGGTCGACTAGAAGATAAGAATACATTCACTCTGGCAGTACACCAGAAGTACACTTCTATTACAATGAGATACAATACATTCACACAGGCCAGAAGTACATCTGTACTGAAATAAGATACAAATTCTCTTACTCGGGCCAGAAGTACATACCAATTCAAATGAGATAATCCACTTCTGTTAAAATGGGATACGAATAGATCTACTCGGTTAATACACCACAAATACACTACCTACTCGGTGAGTACACCACAAGTACACTACCTATTCGGGGAATATACCACAAGTCACCACATACTCCGTGAGTACACCACAAGTACACTACCTACTGGGTGAGTACACCAAACGTACACCACTTATTCAGTGCGTATTACACAAGTACACCACCTAATTGGCTAGTACACCAAAAGTACACCATCTACTCGGTGAGTACACCACAAGTACACTACCTACTGGGTGAGTACAAAACATGTAAACTATTTATTTGGTGAGTACATCACAAGTACACCATCTACTCGGTGAAGACACCACAAGTACACTACCTATTCGGGGTGTACCCACAAACACACTACCTGTTTGGGACTACACACATGTACACCACCTATTCGGGGAGTACACCACAAGTACACTAACAACACGCTGAGTACACCACAAGTACACTACCTACTAGGTGAGTACGTCACAAGTACACTACCTACTCGGGGAGTACACCACAAGTACACTACCTGCTCGGGGAGTTCACTACGCGTACACTACCTACTCGGTGAGTACACCACAAGTACACTACCTACAAAGCGAGTACACCACAAGTACACTACCTACTAAGCGAGTACACCACAAGTACACTACCTATTCGGAGAGTACACCAACAGTACACTGCCTGCTCGGGGAGTACGGCACAAGAACACTACCTTTTGGGGGAGTACACTACAAGTACACTAACTACTCGGTGTGTAAACCACAAGTGCACTTCCATTCAAAATTAGATTCGTCGCATGGTGTACTTGTGCTTAGCATCTCATTTTGAATAGAAGTGTACTCGTGATGTACTACCCGCATGGGTCTATCTGGGGAGTTCTCCTGCAAACGGTACAGAATGTTACTGAAGATGGTGCCCTTTACACGTCATAATAACTGTGCTGGTCTGTAATTTTGGACCTTACGGCGTTGAGCAGTAACTTGCTTTAAATTATAGACTAACTGGTAGGACAGATTCATAGAAGTACCTTTACACAGCGGCATATTGTAGTTGTCATCACACTGCTGACAAGACCCGTTGACATGGTGACAGCGGACACGACCCATACAGGCTCCACATTCTTCCTCACAGTCTTGCCCGTAATGTTCGTCATCACACTCTGAATGAAGCATAAAGAAAGGGGATAAATTGGAGTAGGTATGTTTTCAATCAGTACGTGAAACAGCAGACAAAATTGCGAAGCTCTGCACTTTGGTTCTACTCCAGTGTATAAAACACACCCCATCCCCCCTTGTGATATCAGAGTTTTCAGCCGCTGAAAAGAGTCTTCATTGCGTCTTTTCCTAGTGAGACATGAATGAATTGAAGATTCGTGATTCGTTGATCGCAAAATAAATAATCGGGAACCCGTGATGGTAAACTAAAGAGGCAAACCAGACAATTTTGGTACTGTTACATATATATACTGCTTGCCATGTACTAACAAGAAAGAAACAGAATGAAAAGAACAATTGTATTTTATATCTAGATGAGTTATGCTGTATTCTTTTGGCCAAGGGTTTTAACCCCTTCGCTGCTAGTAATCGCGAATCTCGCGTCTGACACGACCGCTCACTGACCGACATTCGCCTGAATTACACAGATGTAAATGGGACCAACATGGGTCTAAAGAAAAAGAACTAACAAAAAAAAATTATCCGCATGAACCCACGCGACTGCGGTACTAGTTAGTGCTATTGGGGGGGGGGGGGAGGGGGGAGGGCTCATTATGGTTTATGCCTCTTGCAACTGGGTAGCGTTCGCCTTGACCCGGCAGTGAAGACTGAGCTTGATAATAAATACATCAATACAGGCAGAATTAACCCTTTGGCTGTCGGTAGCGCGTTTTGTCGAGGTGATTCCTGCGGAACCCTGAATAAAAGCACTAACCGGGAAACAACGGGTTAAATCCACTAGCAATAAGTGAGTCAAACTCCCACAGTTATTGGCTGTAGCGTCAAATTGTGAAACCTATCTTATGCAGATAAGCTTACTTGTTGTCAGTCTTAACGAGAAATGCTAAACAGGTGTCCCAGTATGTTATATGGCAAGTATATTTTGTTTGCTTTATAAATGGCCAGTGACCGACTTAATGCCTAAGGATATTCTTTATTTCTTTTTCATGCAAGCGTCCGGTGTGCAGCACATCAGTCAAAACTGATGGTCAGTTGCCTGTAAAATGCTGCCAATAAACCAGTCACAGTATCCGTACACATTTGATCATGATTAACACAAGGCATGACAAAAAAATGAAACCGAATCGATTTTTAAGTGAATGATTCTGCATTACTTTTGCCGTACGACCAACCCCCACCCCCACCGCCGATCACCCTCGACCCCCCCCCCCCGACCCCCCTCCCGTTCCTCCCCCCACCACCACCACCACCCCATCCCCCTCCCACGACGAATTCAATTCTCTCAGTCCGTCCACATAACCCTGACAACAAGAGCAATGTTGTGATAATGTACAACAGTAGCCTGGTTAATCAGTGGCATCCCAAGGCGCAATAGGCCATCGTGCCGGCGTCGGCATGATGGCCTTTGCGCACTTAGATAACTCATTATTTTGCCAATTTGTATATTTTCAACAATTCAAGTTGAAATCTCAATATCCTCCAAATTTGGTTCACTTGTACGTCTGAAAAGCCCCTCGTATACTCACTGCCTATGTAAACATTTGCTGTATGCAACAGAGATATAACGTGGCAACAAAACGTAGTGACATTACAGCCCATAACTCCACTAACTGCGGAACGAATCAGTCACCTTGTGTACACAGTGACGGTTGGACTCCTGGCTTGGCGCACCCTGAGCCACAGTGTCCCGTCACCTTGTCACACGGAGCAGCGTCACGACACTCACCACACGCCTGCTCACAACCACTGTTCCAGTAACCGTCGCTGCAACCTGAAGGAGAGATGAAAGATATGTGGGTGATTAAATATAAATACGTGTGTGCTTTTTCTCCGGAATTGAAAAAAAAAACAAAAACCCACAGATAAATAAATAAATACATTGTAACAATGGACAGTTTGAAAATCAGAAATATTTCAAAACTGCACTTATTTCGACAAAA
This sequence comes from Semisulcospira habei, assembly GCA_036245525.1. NCBI lineage: Eukaryota > Metazoa > Mollusca > Gastropoda > Semisulcospiridae > Semisulcospira > Semisulcospira habei. The sequence goes on along the minus strand of BTPG01000003.1, from coordinate 208,725,453 downwards.
ACAGGGGATTAAAAAGCCCTGACAAACATGTGATATAACGTGTTTGTCGGGGATTTTAGACCACTGTTTTCCAATGCAATCCACAATACAACGCGTGCAATTTTGACCTACTTGCGATTTCCGAACTAGTCCATTGTACCAACTACGGAAAGCAGGCAAGAGCAGCTTTACTGTATATTGCACAATGGGTGTAAGCGCAATATTTATATAGCACAATGGGTGTAGTCGCAATATTTGTATGGCACAATGGGTGTAGTTGCACTATTTGTATTGCACAATGGGTGTTTGTCGCGATATTTGTATTGCACAATGGGTGTAGTCGCAATATTTGTATTGCACAATGGGTGTAGCCGCAATATTTGTATTGCACAATGAGTGTATTCGCAATACTTCAACGCATTGAGTTATATTATAAATAGGAGAAATGTGCCATAGAAATACCATGTATTTGGAGTAAGTATTCTTGAGGCACTTGTCCATAGGCCTGCTAAACAGAAATATTGCGACTACAACCATTGTGCAATATATATATATATATATATATATATATATATATATATATATTATATATATATATATATATATATATATATATATATATATATATATATATATATATATATATTATATATATATATATATATATATATATATATATATATATATATATATATATATATATATATATATATATATTTATATGTAATATTTGTATTGCACAATGGTTGTAGTCTCAATATTTGAACTGCACAATGGGTGTAGTCGCAATATTTGTGTTTATCAGACCTATGGACAAGTGCCTCAAGAACACTTACTCCAAATCTGGAATTCACACATGTTGATGGTTTCATCGCCACCACTGAGATTTTTTCCTGTAACGTCCTTCTCCAGTCTGACCACACTGCCGTTAACGACACCATCAGTACAGTTGACGTCCATTTTCCGCGGCCAGCCCTTGGTGTTGTCAGGAAACTGGTAACACAGTTTGCTGTCCACAGTGATCCTGCAGTAGGCCATCCGATCTTCATCTGTAAATGGAAAACCTACAAAGCTGTTTCTTTTGATTTCTTTGTAATGAAGTTTGGAAGTGTATAATTTGTTTGTTAATTTATTTAATAAAAACGAAAGTAGCAAATAGAATAATGGACAGCACAGACCTTTCAGATGACAACAGGAACTTCCAGATAAAAAATGAACCTTTCAAGACTATTTTTACATACAAACACTATGTTTCCTGTGTATACCAGTGCAGTTCGTGATCCATAGTAACCTCGCGGTGCACTTTGGGATCGAAAACAATACAGACAACACATGGGATAGACAGGGAACAGACATCAAAACACAGAGTTCCCCTCCTGCTGCACCAGTCACTGGCTGTTTTAACTTACTAGTGTTGAAAAATATTTTGTCAGCCTTCAACTTCTTGAATTTTGCCAGACGCACATATACACATTAACTCATTGGAGACGTGCCGTATACGGATACGCGGAGAATCGCCGTGTATTTATACACGGCGCTTCTCCAATGAGTTAACAAAGTGTACCGGTGGTTCAAAGAGCTGAAACAAAGCACATTTGTTATCTCCCTTCCTGTTTCAGGTTTTTGTTCAGCATGCATTCTCCGTTATTTGACAGAAGCCGCTACGTCCATGTTTGAGAAAAGCCAAATGTTAGTTGATAACCCCTTCACTGTCAGTCATCACGGAATGCGCGTCCGAAACCACTGCACACTGACGTCATTCGCGTGAAGAACACAGATTACAACCGGACCAAAGTAGGTCATGAAGAACAAAGCACTAAACAGACACATAAATCATCATGCGAATGCGGTAGGCTCATGAGCATTTATGTCTCTTGCAACTGGGTACGGTTTGCCTTGCCCCGGCAGTTAAGGGGTTAATACAAAATCTCGTTTTTTTTATCGAATAGATATAGCTTTTTGTGTGTTTTGGTTTGTTTGTTGTTGTTGCTATTTAACGGCTGTGTGATATGCAGGAGAGAGAGAGAGAGAGAGCGAAAGAGAGAGAGAGAGAGAGAGAGAGAGAGAGAGAGAGAGAGAGAGAGAGAGAGAGAGAGAGAGAGAGAGAGAGAGAGAGAGAGAGAGAGAGAGAGAGAAAGAGAGAGAGAGAGAGAGAGAGAGAGAGAGAGAGAGAGAGGAGAGAGAGAGAGAGAGAGAGAGAGAGAGAGAGAGAGAGAGAGAGAGAGAGAGAGAGAGAGAGAATCAATGAATTAATAAAACTTTATTTTACAACGGTTAAGGCATTGACGTCGTCATTGCCACAGCCATTTTACAAACCGGCCGTTGCTAACAACTACAAGACTAACTACAAATGTACATACATCTCTCTTGGCTTTACTTCGCGAACGAAGATTTTATAGGAGTTGCCCACGACGTCTGCAGGCTTGTTCGTGGCTGCGGAGGCCAATCCGAGACAGGCAGGTTCGACCGCAGTGGCTGCAGGGGAAGGTATGGCCAGGGTTCTGAGCTGCGGCATCTCTGTTTTTTCTCCTGAGCCGCTTGTCCTTAAGGCTAGCTCTGTGAGAGTCCTCAAAGGAGACAGCTGCCTTGTAAATGGTGGAGCGCCAGGTGTCACGGTCCGCAGCAAGCGAAGACCACTGGTGGTGGTCGGTTTGGCAGGCACTAAGTGACTTCTTGAGACAGTCTTTGTATCTCTTCTTTGGTGCCCCTCTGTCACGGTGTCCAGTAGAAAGCTCGCCGAACAGGGTGATCTTTGGTAGGCGATGATCCTCCATCCTGGAGACATGCCCCGCCCAGCGGAGCTGTGTCCGCAGCAGCAAAGCCTCGATGCTCACAGTTTCAGCCTGTTCAAGGACCTCGACGTTGGTGACATACTCACTCCAGTGAATGCCCAGGATGGTACGCAGGCAGCGCTGGTGGAAGCGTTCGAGGAGTCGTAGTTGGCTGCGGTAGAGGGCCCAGGACTCGGAACCATACAGCAGGGTGGTGAGGACCACAGCTCTGTACACGCTGATCTTGGTGCCTGTTTTCAGCTGTTGATTGTGCCACACCCGCTTGAAAAGTCGCCCGAAAGCGCTGTTCGCTTTTGCCAGCCTGCTGTCAAGCTCCTTGTCCAGCTTGGCGTCCGACATACATATATGTAAAACATAATACTTACAAACAATTGACAGCACTGTTCACATAGACATGCCCACGAGAGCCCCCCCCCCCTCCACCCCCACCCTCCTCCCACCCCTCCACACATAGACAGAGTTAAGTAGTCCAAATGATAAATGAAAAGAATAACAGGCTTAATTGTGAATAAATTGGACCTAGTTTAGAAATAGATATATAATACCAGGGGTTAAAGCATCCCGACGAGTGATCCAAGAAATATTCGCAGAGACCCTTTTAAAAACAGGCTAGCGAGGAGGCGGATTTTACATGGTTGGGAAGGGCATTCCATATAAGTGTCCCTGAAAAGGATAAGCTAATTTCATATAGATCGATCCTTGGATTTGGGACTATGAGATGCTTTCTGATGCTTCCAAGCTTGGACTCAGACTTACGGAACAAAGTGAAGATGTACTCACGTGTTTTGCGCTTCCACACTTTGAACATAATGATTGCTTTGTTATATTTGAAATGACCTTAAAGAGGCAGGAGACCTGCTTTTGAGAGCTTGTCTTCAGTGGTTAGGTGTGGACACGGAAATCACTCACCCCTAAGTTCATCCAGTTCAACTACCCACAGGAGCAGTGGAACCACGCATATACAGATGGATCAGCCACCGAAGCAACCAGAGATGGAGGGGGAAGAGTGTATTTGAAGTACAGAGAAGAGACCGTGACACACGCAATAGCCAATGGAAAATACTCCACCAGATACAAGGCGGAGGCTGAAGTCCTGAAACAATGCAGTAACAGAAATCAGCAATAGGCTCCAAAAAGCACAACAGAATATTGTCATCTTCAAAGGTGCCCTCCCTGTGCTCCAAGCCCTGCAGAACCAAAAGAAGGAACTGAATGAGCTCATCTCCGCTTTGTCTTAACTGAACGCACAAGTAGACTACACACTCCAGTGGATTCCTGCCCACTGTGGAGTCCATGGTAACGAAACAGCTGACCTACTTACCAAAGAAGGAGAACAGCTGGATCAGGAAGACAAACAGGTCTCATATCACGATGAAAAGACCATCATCAAGACCCTTACTGAAAGGAAATGGCTCCAGCAGCATCCCAATCACAACAAGATGGACAGCTACTACCGTCAGCCCAGAGCAGACCAAGTTATACTGTTCAGACTGCGGACAGGACACAATAGGCAGAGAGCACATCTCTACAACAAGATGAAAATTGGTCAGACGGAGATGTGCCCCTGTGACACTGCTCCAATGACTGCTGACCACTAGCTCCAGAACTGCCCACTTCAGGATGTTCTGAGATGTACCGCATGACCGGACAAGACACCCTTTCGTCAGAAACTCTACGGCGACCTTGCGGACCTGAAGAGGACAGCAGCATTCACGAAGGCCACAGGCGTGGATGTCTAGAGGAAGCGATCGAGGAAGGTGTGGATCATGGCAGATTATTTTGGCCGCCTTTCTGTGTAGGGAATTGAGTTTCTTTAAATGGACCACACTACTTCCATCCCAAACCGTTGACAAGCAATCGATATAAGAACGTATGTGAGCGTAATAAAATAGTTTACAGGTATCTGAATCTTTATAATATTTCAGTTTTGATAACATTAAGAGATTGTTTGCTCCTATTTTGAATAACGAGCTTGCCATTTTAGCTTACTGTCGATTGTAATCCCCAGTACGTGATGTTCATTTACCTGTTCTACCTGACTATCTTTAAGTGAAAGGTTAAGTAATAGAGGCGTTATCTGCTGTTTTTGGCGAGTGGCGACTACCATCGATTTCGTTTTGGCTGGATGAACAACCACAGAATTGTTTATACACAAAGTTGATACTTCATGAAGACTTTGCCTGAGATGTCGTCAGCTTAAAGGTCGCATTGTACATCCTGGCAAATAATATGTAGAGGCAAATCATTGATAAATAAGAGAAAACAGTAGAAGGCCCAGTACAGACCCTTGGGGCACCCCGAAGCTTACAACTTTGAGAGAGGAGTATGAGTATGAACAAAAACCTTTTCTTTTCTTTTAGTAAAATAAGATGTGATAAAAGCAAATGCGTCTCCGTTATTGAGGTTTGTGTAAAGCTTAGCAGTCAGAATAGTGAGGTCAATCAGATCAAAAGGCTTCTTAAAATCTAGAAAGACTACTCCTGTTTTCTGTGACTTATTCATATCCTCGAACCATGTGTCAGCAAGGTGTTTAAGTGCTGTGTGGAATGAATGCTGCGGGCGAAATCCGGATTGGAAAGGGTGGAGGAGCTTACGATCTTCTAGGTAACCAAGCAGGTGTTAATGAACGTGCTTTTCCAGTGGTTTGGACAAAGCAGATAATAAAGAAATAGGCCGATAATTGTTAGGATCAGAACGATCTCGGAAATGGAATTACTTTGGCATATTTAAGTTCGTTAGCAAAAGTGATATGCTGGATAAAGAGATTATAAATGTAAGTTAATTAATCTACAATGTATGGGAGAGACAGCTTAAGTATTTTCGAGCTAATGTCATCAGTCCCCGAGGACTTTCTATTTGGAAGGTTACATATGAGTAAACCCACTTCATAAACAACTAGCATATGGATGTTGAAGGGGGCTGTGCCCATTGTTCTTTGATGACAAATCTCAAACAGCAGATTAGAACGATAATAAGTGCTATCCTGGCTTGACGAAATTAGAGATTCGACAATCGAAAAAAAAGGTCATTGAATGTATCAGCAGTAAGATTAGTTGGAATGTTAGTTGCGGTACTTGGAGACCCCCCTGGTAAGTGTGTTGTTTAGAAGCCGCATATAGTAGAGGTATCCTTGATGTCTTTAACCGTGTCACGAACTAACTTTGTTCTTGCCTCTCTGATCATGTAATTAACACGGTTACGCTGTTGTTTGTATTCAGAAAACATTTTATTGCTACGTAGATCGTTTCTAAGCGCCATCGCCTACATGATTTTAGGAGTAAGCCAGGGAGAAAGAGTTTTAGATTTTACACTCCTCTCGCGTAGGGGAGCATGTTTATTAAGTACATTTAGGAAAAGAGTGTACCGAATACTAAGGGCCGTATTAGGATCTTAGGACAGGAGCACGTCATTAAAAGGAGTATTTTTCTAGATCAAATAAAAATTCGTCTTTACCGAAGTGTTTGAATATACTATAAGTTATAGTTGTATGTCCGTTCTTTTTTTGGTTTAGGGAGTTTAGAAGACGAGGAGCACGGCACAGGATAATGATCACTAACACTAAGATTTGAGACATCAACGTCAGAGACGGCTTTGGGTTTATTAGTATCTATGTGGTCTATAAGCGTGGAAGTATTTGGAGTAAATTTGGTGGGTGATTTCACTAACTGTACTAAGCCAAACAAAGATGACGTTATCAAGGCGGGGTGCGGCTTAAGTAAATCTTAATAAAAAATAATAATTACGGTATTTATAATGCGCTTATCTTATAATAATTATAACTCTAAGCGCACACTCACAACTCGCGCACGCATGCGCACGCTTTAGACAATGACTCACGTACCACAAACAGTGAAATACATTACGACGGTCAGCTTGGGGTGGGGAGTGCGGTGATATAGTGCTAAAACTGTTGAAAGAGGTGAGTTTTGAGGGCGGACTGGAAGGAGGAGAGAGAGTGTTTCTGACGGAGAGAGAGTGGGAGAGTGTTCCAGATGGATGGACCGTAGACGGAGAAGGAGCGGGGACCGAAAGTGTTAAGTTTGGTGCGAGGGATGTGGAGGCGGATAGGGTCGGAGGCAGAGCGGAGGGAGCGGGAAGGTGTGTAGGGGTGAAGTGAGTTGGAGAGATAGGCAGGAGCGCAGTTTTTCAGGGATTTGTAGCAGAGAGACAGAACTTTGTATTGGATGCGTTGGGGGATGGGGAGCCAGTGAAGGAGTTTGAGCAGGGGTGTGATGTGGTCGGATTTAAATAAAATCGCCCAATAAAAGAATGGCGGCCTTCTTTTTTTAAATCTTTGGCAATGTTCTGACTAAACTGATCGTACCACTCAAAAGTTGAGGCGGGATTTCTATATAAGAACCCAGTTACAGCGGTTTTGATTTCGGACACTTAACTTCGAACAATACGCACTCCACCCCCATCGTTTCATGGTCGACGCGTTGATGAACTAAATGCTGGATGGAATTATGAATATAGACAGCGATGCCAGTTTGACCAGAAGACAAGGGTCTCGTCTAATAACCGAAAATTGAGGATACTAATTGCTCCATCGCTCACACAGGAACTCAGACGCGTCTCACTGAGTCTGAACAGGTGGAACGGTGTAGGATTGTTAATATATACAGATATCAAAAATTAAAGTCTCTTTTTTAAAATGAGCACAATCTTTACAGTGTAAAGAAACACAAACTCAATGTTACTGTCACATCAGTTTATGACCAACTCGGGCAGAATGTACAACCAAAGTAATCAATAAACAGCTCAGTGTAACATTTTGGACGCAGACAATAACATTGGTAGTCTGTCTAACTGATTTACGGTAAGAACAAGTTAAATCTGTAACAATAGTCAAAGTCACTTTCTACTATAATGAAAGCACGACTGTTTTGCCCACAGGCGCAATGAGGCAGAAACAGTATAGCCAGCAGTCAGTTTGCCGTGCTCGAGTTCACAATCACCAAATATATACGTCTAATTAAAGTGTCAGTAAATCAATGATGAACACTTCCTTATAGTTCAACAATGGAAATTAACCCTTCTGTTCATGCACCCGCCGGTACTGTTTGCAGCATCGGTGGTTGCATGTACAAGGGGGTTAAGCAAATTAGTGGCCGATAAATCCCTGAATATAAGGCTGCGGTTAACTTGTCAGTTGATGTGCAGCTAATCAGTGAATAGTAGACAGCACCTACTAACCCAACAATGGACATTTAATCCTTTTGTTCATGCATCCATCGGTACTTTTCGCAGCACCGTTGGTTGCATGCACAAGAGGGTTAAGCAGATTATTAGCCGGTAAAGCCATGAATGAATGGCTGTGGGAGCTGCGCAAGCATGCGCATCCTCTGCGCTGATTCTAGTCCGGGTGTAATTGCAGGGATCTCCCACCCTCTGGTCGGTGTGGGATTAGAGGCGGCGAGGGCGTGAAGGTCGCTGTTGATGCTCGCGGTGCCTGGTCGGAGGGTGGAATGCGCAAAAATTCGCGTTCTGACGGAGTGAACTGCCTGGCGTGACCTTGCTGGGGACAGTATGTCGGGGGGGGGGGGGGGGGGGTAACCTCCCTGGGCAGAGTTGGACATGGCAGTGTCCGACATGTTGAACAGGGTTTGAGCAGAATGGGCTTGGCGAATTTGAGACTGATAAGAAAAGGCTTGGACTTGGTTGAAATTAGCTTGGCTGGGATGGGCTTATTTGTTGTGGGCATGGGCGTTGGTGTGGGCGTGGTTGGGTTGGGAATGGCTGGGATGGGTATGGACTTTGGAATTGTTTTCTCCCTTTGCTTGTCCCCATCCTGTGCCCCTGCCAGAAGCCTGATTCTGGTAGTGCTGTGGCCCTCGCTGTTGGGGGTTGGTAGGCACATGACGATCCGCTTTCGGCCCATGGCATCATGGTGAGCGGCGTGCTGCTCCGGCGAACCTGATGGCAAGTGCCAGTCGCTTGGTGCCTTTCTCTGTCAGGTGACTTCTGTCTCTCTGGAACAGAGTCTGACGCGGCGCAAGATCAGCTGTCAAGAAGCGGGGGACATGGTCGATGTAGGTGGTCTTGACCTGCTCACACACAGCCCTGAGGTTGTCGTTGGAAGCAAACACTGCCTTTGCCAGGTAATCTTCAGTTCCACCTGGAATGATGCAGGATGTATACAGAGCGGCGCTGGGAAAGGCTGTGCGTAGGAAACGGAAGAGCTGCTCCCAGAACTGCATGCTGACGGCGCCCACTTTGCAGCTGTTGATACCAACATGCGTCGTCATACGGCGGATGTGGGGGGATTGGTGACAATGTGCGGAGCCACTCAGCTACAGTCAGCCCGGAGACAGATTCTGTACAAGGGCGCCGTCGACAGACAATCTGCGCTCGTCAACACTTTCAGCACAGAATCCCCGATTAACAGCGTGTTGACACCTGGTGGTACTTGCAGGCGCTGAAGCTGTTCTAGGGGTGCATTGTCCTTAGCGCTGATGCTACTGTCGTTGGTATTGCGGGTGGAAGTATCGAGGCCTCGTCAGTTCTCATCCATCTCAGACAATACAGATTGCCCTTCTTTTTACTGGAACTTGCACGAGGAGTGTGTTGTCGGTCGTGGTAGAGTCGTTAGGGGGGAGGGGACATGAGAGACTGTGAGACGGTATCTTCTTGGGGTGAGCATTTGGGGGCGTTGGAGGTTTCCTTGGCTGGTTCAAAACTTTGGGTGTTGCTGTAGGCACTGGCTTTAGACAGGGATTCCACTTGCTTTTTAAGGGCCTTTAGTCTAGTGACAAGTTGTCTCTACTGTTTGCCTCAATGAGAAAGTGACTCAACTGTCTTCCAAATAGGATCTGAGAAAAGTTATTGTAGTTTCGTCCATGTGGTATATTGTAAGCGTATGTAAGAGAATCTCATGGTTGTAACGAACGCCTTTAGTGCAGGTTTCGGTCGGACGATGGTGTGACGTCATTAGCAGTTGGACCGAATGTACACATGCGAATAATGTAGAGATAAGCATTGTTCACGAGCGGTAATGTACAGATAAGCCATGTTCACGTGCGGTAATGTAGGTGAGCGATGTTCACGTGTCACGTGTGGGAGTGACAGTGTAGTATCTGGAATAATTGCCAGTTAGAGATGCTACACCAGTCGAGCCGAGCGGTCGTTTTCGCTAGGGCTCTGAGGAATTCTGGCTAGAGAATTCGATAGCTGTATATTGAATACAGGTATTTATTCTTTTAGTACCGGTATTTATAATGACCTGTAACGCTATTCAGATGACAAAGAAAGTATTGTTTTATGAATTATTATTAGAGTGCAGAAGAGCCATGTTTGAAGGAAATGCGATGGCTCCATAGTGTCAATACTTGTTTAGTCATGTAATTATGTGATATAGTTTATAACTAGGATGTCATGTTGTATTCATTCATATGTGAAGATGTGGGACTGAAATAGGAATAGAATTCAGTATATATTTAGGTATACCTAATGATGAAATGTGCAGTAATATGTTACGAATTGGATGTGAGCTGTGATTGTAATATTTGGCTCATAATCCATTGGGTGTAGGTACGTAAAATGTGTGTAAAGTGTTAAAGTGGCTATAGGAATTGCGTGCACTGTGTTAAAGTGGCTATAGGAATTGCGTGCACTGTGTTAAAGTGGCTATAGGAATTGTGTGCACTGTGTTAAAGTGGCTATAGGAATTGTCATAAGAAGTATGACAATAGTGATTGTAGTATGGTGGCATAAAGAAGACAGTTTTCAGAGGAAATGATCTAGAGCGCTCAGAAGAATAATAATGTGTCGAAGACGCATTCAGACTTTTGGGTATAAGAGCGAACATTTATGAGTGTATAAATGTTGTGTACAGCGGGGCCGGTACGGAGCGGAAACCCCTGGTGTAGGGCCGATGAAGCTGTCCTGAGAGCATCACGTACGTGACCAGATGCGGACATCAAGCCTTCATCTCTCCTTCGTCCTACCATCACTGGTGCTACGAGCAGCAACGGTAGCGAAGTAAGCCACAGATTCGTGCTACAGGACCACATGCAGTGTTCCGTCAGTGTAGCTATTGTCGCCTAGCGCCGTTAATTTCACGCCTAGGAATGTTCTAAGTCTGTGAGTAGTCATTGAATAGTAATATTCAGTTCGGGAATCTCCGTCAAGGCGTCAATGTGATATTGACTGTGTCGACACTAGTATAAAGAGGAGTCGAGTGACGTCTCTCGAGAGAGACAACGACCTCTACGGTAGCGAGTGAATGTGTGAGCGCTGAAGTTGTGAATAACCTATATGCCACTTGTTAGTTATTTGTGCAGATTGGTTTATATGATGTGAATTGTTATTTGTGTAGATTGGTTTATATGATGTGAATTGTGTGGTTTAATGTATGTTATGAGTGTATGAGAAATAGTTAAAGAGGGCAAAGAGAAATAACTGTGTGGCCTTTGTCCTTGTTTGTAAGCGCGTGTGTGGTGGATGAAAGAGTCTAGTAAACAGAGATAGAACACCCACCTTTATACAGATTGGCAGAAAGCCCACGCACACACTCATTCCATAAACGTTTATATATGTAACAATTTAATTTAGTTCAGTAGTACACAAAAACACTGTCGTTACATTTGGTGACCCTAGACTTTCTCTGTGTTAACATTAGGTCATACATATTCATATTTAGTGAGGGCACCACTAGTTATAGATTTATATCGGTCGACTAGTGGGCTTATTCTTTTGAAATTTTGTTATAGTGTATGACTGGGATGTGGTGTTTTGTGTGATATTTGCCGTCTCCAGTTTAACGGCTGTGTCTGTGTACAGTTTCTGGGCACTAAGGATTTAGCTCTTTTTCTGTCTTGGGGGTTCCTATTTTCTTCTTCGGCTCTATTCTTCTGTTAGGGAATTGTATTTGTTTTCCTAGTTCTTTGCTGTTGTAGGATCCTATCCTTTCATGCGTGTGTTTGGGTGTACGTTCTCTTTGCCCTTATTTTAAGTAGATTATCGTGTTGGGATTTCAGCCTCATTTGATTTATTTTGTTTATTGTTTGATTTGTATTGATTTTGATCTAGTTTTTTTAATTTATGTATGTGGTCATAATTGGTTATTTTTGTTAAATTGTTAATTTTGATTTGGTTTAGTTGTCAATAGATTGTTTCCCTTGGTTCATTTTGGTTTGATGAGACTTTGATAATTTGATTGGGTTTATTTCCCTTTCGCCGTACATTTGGTATTTAGTATTAGCGATTATAGTGTTTGAGGTGTTTGACATAAATTTCATTTTATTTTTCTTTGAATATATATTTGGATTAAAACTTTGAACTTAGTAACTTCCTTTTTCGCTGTACATTTCTTGTGCTTCTATCAACTAAAGTTGATGTTCTTCAGCATATATTAAGTTAGTGTGTTCTATTTGGTATAAAATTGGTCACTTATAGACATATTGAATTAATACAATACATACTTTGCTTTGTATACTTGTAAGATTTTACTGTTTTCATTGTAATTCAGACTGTGCATTATCCTGTAAATTTACGTTTGGAGAAACTTCATTGTTTCATAAGGTTTATAGAACAATTTATTGTGATTAATTGCATTTTGCCATTTCGTTGTCATTTTAGTACTTTACTGATTTCCTGTTTAGACATTTTGATATAGTAAGTTTTCTTTTGTTTGTTGATCTACATTGCACTTAGCTATGTCTGACGATTATGATAAATTGTTCCAATCTTTTATTGCTCAAGCTACAACTTTGGGTATCCCTGATAAGGAATGTGCAAAATATGTGCAGGATTGTTTTGATCATCTTGAGAGACAAAGATTGAGGGATGAAAAAAAATTGGAAAAAGAAGCAGAAGTTCAGCTAGCAAATAAACAAGCAGAAGTTGAGCTAGCAAATAAACAAGCAGAAGTTGAGCTAGCAAATAAACAGGCAGAAATTAAACAAGCAGATGTTCAGTTAGCGTTAGCAAATAAGCAGGCAGATGTTGAGCTAGCGAATAAACAAGCCGATGTTTAGTTAGAGCTGGAAAGAGAGAAAACAAAGCAAATGGAACTTGAGTTACGTTCTGAACATAGACTTGAGGAACAAGATGCTGGTCATGGAAACAGAGGTAGAGATAGTTCTTCTTTTGGGGCTAGACCTGTTTACCCCAAGTTGCCTCTTTTCAAAGAAAGACAAGATATCGATTCATACCTTTTTCGTTTTGAGACTCATGCTACAGCCCTTGGCTGGGATCAAAGCAAATGGGTTACCTTTCTTTCCGCTTTGTTAGAAGGTAACGCATTGAACTTGTACCACAGTCTTGCTGCTCATGGTCCTGTTGATTATTCAACATTGAAGGACAATTTGCTTAAGAAGTTCCAGTGTACTGCAGAAGGTTTTCGCAAGAAGTTCCGTGAAATCCGACCAGACTCGAACGAACCTTTCCAAACTTTTGGTATTGAGCTAAACAGATTGTTTGATCGATGGATAGCTTTGTCTGGTGTTACTAGAAACATGCAAGGAATTATGGATCTTGTGTTAGGTGAGCAGTTTCTAGAATGTGTGTCACAGGATCTTGCTACTTTCATTCGCGAGCGTGGACTTGTCACATTAGATGATATGGTTAAAACCGCTGAAAGTTATCGTCTTGCTCGTCACGGAAAGAACTTGGCACGCAGATCGGCTGCTACGGTTTTCGGTTCGGTAGGATCAGTTGGTGTAGCTGAAGAGTCACAAGCTGTTCCTGGCTCTGCAGATTCGCGCGGTGGTTACTCAAACTATCGAGGTCGCGGCTATTGGAGGAATCGTGGTGGTTTTCTCAAGAATGACCAAACACCCTCAGTTTCGAACCAACAGGTCGAAGGTCGTTTTGATCAGACTCAGAGACAGTTGAGACGTGGACGTGGTGGTGGTGGTTCATTTTACACCAATTTCGATAATTACCCTCTTTGTGATGGTAAAGGTCATGGTCCCAATCAATGTCCTCTTCGAAACAGTCCAAACCCTTGCTCTGTTTGCAACATTGGTGGTCATACTCGAAAAACTTGTCCCTTTGTTGTGAAAAAAACCATAGCTTCAGATGATAAGAGTAACTCGAGCTCAGGTTGTGCAGTTGTCCCTGTAGACTCTGAAGTTGTTTGCTCTATTTTTGATCAGTCAGCTGGTCACTTGCATTTAGAAGTTGGTTCTGTCAATTCTACTGCTTGCTCAGTTCTGCGAGACACAGGTGCTACCATTTGTGGTGTTCGAAAACGTTTGGTTTCTGATGAGCAGTATGTACCAGGTACTGTCCGTTGTAAAACTTTTGGTGGAGAGATCAACATTTACCAGCAGGCTAAAGTTGTTGTTTCTTGTCCATATTTTGCTGGAGAGTTGGTTTGTTGTGTTCTTGAGGATCCAGTTGCTGACTTGATTGTGGGTAATATTCCAGGTTTGATTGTTCAGCAGGCCCAAGCTACCAAAGTTGCTGCTGCTGCTGATGTGATCCCTGTTGCTGCTGTCACTACTCGTGCTCAGGCTAGGAAGCAAGGTCTCCCGCACAAACCTCTTGTCACTGTGTGCGATGATTTGAAGGTCACTCGTGCTGAACTCATTCAGTTGCAGAAAGGTGATGCTACTCTGCAAGGTTGTTTCAATTTAGCTGCCTCAGGTGAAGAAAAGGTTGTTGGTTCTGCTGCTTATTCTTTCTATTTTCAAGATGATATTTTGCACAGGAGGTATCGGAAATCAAAGGATATTTTGCATCAGGTGGTTGTTCCCGAGAAACTTCGTGCTTCAGTCATGACTGCTGCGCATGATCAACTTTTGGCTGGTCATTGTGGAGTTCGTAGAACTCTGACTCGGATTTTGTCCCAATTCTTTTGGCCTGGTGTTTCTGCTGATGTGAGTACTTATGTTCACACTTGTGACATTTGCCAGACGTCAGTTTCAAAAGGCAAAGTTCCCCCTGTTCCTTTGGCGACTATGCCTCTTATCTCGACTCCGTTCGAGAGGGTCGCTATTGATATCGTTGGGCCTTTTCTCCTTTTTTGCTTCCAGATGTCGAGGTTGTGGAGCCTCAGTGTGCTGTTCCTCATGTGGACATTTCAAATTTGCATACTGTCCCATCAGTGGCTATTGCTGTTGTCCAAGATGATGATGATGTTGGTGGTCTTCCCACTATTCCTCTCATGTTGTTTAGCTATTGTTTGGGTCATTTCGAAATTTTTCAATTTTCTTTGGGGGGTCGATTTCATTCTCCAGACTGACCACAGACCGCTGACGTACTTGCATACAAGTTGCTTTAAGAATTCTCGCATCATGCGTTGCTCCTTGTCCTTACAAGAGTTTAGATTCAATCTCGAACCACTTCCAGGTACGCAGAATGTGTTCGCGGATCTGTTGTCACGCGCTGATCGTGATCAGTCGGTTCCTTAGATCAAGGTTTCATAGTCGTTACTGTATTTTAACATTATTCTCCGAACTTGTAAAAAAGACCCTCGGTCGTTTCTTTTTTTCGTTGAGAGGGGGGTAGTGTAACGAACGCCTTTAGTGCAGGTTTCGGTCGGACGATGGTGTGACGTCATTAGCAGTTGGACCGAATGTACACATGCGAATAATGTAGAGATAAGCATTGTTCACGAGCGGTAATGTACAGATAAGCCATGTTCACGTGCGGTAATGTAGGTGAGCGATGTTCACGTGTCACGTGTGGGAGTGACAGTGTAGTATCTGGAATAATTGCCAGTTAGAGATGCTACACCAGTCGAGCCGAGCGGTCGTTTTCGCTATGGCTCTGAGGAATTCTGGCTAGAGAATTCGATAGCTGTATATTGAATACAGGTATTTATTCTTTTAGTACCGGTATTTATAATGACCTGTAACGCTATTCAGATGACAAAGAAAGTATTGTTTTATGAATTATTATTAGAGTGCAGAAGAGCCATGTTTGAAGGAAATGCGATGGCTCGTGTCAATACTTGTTTAGTCATGTAATTATGTGATATAGTTTATAACTAGGATGTCATGTTGTATTCATTCATATGTGAAGATGTGGGACTGAAATAGGAATAGAATTCAGTATATATTTAGGTATACCTAATGATGAAATGTGCAGTAATATGTTACGAATTGGAGGTGAGCTGTGATTGTAATATTTGGCTCATAATCCATTGGGTGTAGGTACGTAAAATGTGTGTAAAGTGTTAAAGTGGCTATAGGAATTGCGTGCACTGTGTTAAATTGGCTATAGGAATTGTGTGCACTGTGTTAAAGTGGCTATAGGAATTGTCATAAGAAGTATGACAATAGTGATTGTAGTATGGTGGCATAAAGAAGACAGTTTTCAGAGGAAATGATCTAGAGCGCTCTGAAGAATGATGTGTCGAAGACGCATTCAGACTTTTGGGTATAAGAGCGAACATTTATGAGTGTATAAATGTTGTGTACAGCGGGGCCGGTACGGAGCGGAAACCCCTGGTGTAGGGCCGATGAAGCTGTCCTGAGAGCATCACGTACGTGACCAGATGCGGACATCAAGCCTTCATCTCTCCTTCGTCCTACCATCACTGGTGCTACGAGCAGCAACGGTAGCGAAGTAAGCCACAGATTCGTGCTACAGGACCACATGCAGTGTTCCGTCAGTGTAGCTATTGTCGCCTAGCGCCGTTAATTTCACGCCTAGGAATGTTCTAAATCTGTGAGTAGTCATTGAATAGTAATATTCAGTTCGGGAATCTCCGTCAAGTCGTCAATGTGATATTGACTGTGTCGACACTAGTATAAAGAGGAGTCGAGTGACGTCTCTCGAGAGAGACAACGACCTCTACGGTAGCGAGTGAATGTGTGAGCGCTGAAGTTGTGAATAACCTATATGCCACTTGTTAGTTATTTGTGCAGATTGGTTTATATGATGTGAATTGTTATTTGTGTAGATTGGTTTATATGATGTGAATTGTGTGGTTTAATGTATGTTATGAGTGTATGAGAAATAGTTAAAGAGGGCAAAGAGAAATAACTGTGTGGCCTTTGTCTTTGTTTGTAAGCGCGTGTGTGGTGGATGAAAGAGTCTAGTAAACAGAGATAGAACACCCACCTTTATACAGATTGGCAGAAAGCCCATGCACACACTCATTCCATAAACGTTTATATATGTAACAATTTAATTTAGTTCAGTAGTACACAAAAACACTGTCGTTACAATGGTCCACAAGATCAAAAGCTTTTTTAAGAGCTAGGAAAACTGCTCCCGACATTAACTTTTTATTCATTGACTCTAGCCAGCAATCTTCAATATGTGTGAGTGCTGACTGGCATGAATGGGTCGGGCGAAAACCGGACTGATGAATGTTTAGTAAATTACCCTTCTCAAAGAACGTTAGTATATTTTATCTCCTTGTAGCGATTGTATTGCGTGAGGAGCTTTGGTACAGTGACATTTTTAGTTATTATATTGTTTAAAGTAGCCTGTATTACGGAAGACCTTATCGCAGAAGCAAGAGCTTCGAGTTGAGCTGCGCTTAACGGTTGTGCTTCCGACGAGAAGATCCGGTGATGTAAAATATATTTATTTAACTTTCAGTTAAATTAAGGACCTTTGCTTCATTTGAATTGTGGTAGTGTTTAGTCCCCGGTTGCATATGTGATATTGTTTAGTCTCCATTTGCATATGCGATATTGTTTAGTCTCCGATTGTAGACGTGATATTGTTTATTCAGCTTATTGTCAGTCATGTTGAGTTAAGGACATATGTTCCATTTGTACGCGCAGTATTGTTTATTCTGAGAAATGCTATGTTACACTATAAGTGTATACGACCAATATCACGGTCGGGTAATTTTATAATTTCCCTTGATATGAAAATAACGAGGGGATACTTAGTACCACGGGCTCACGTGGAGTTGACAAGTGGCCGGCCCTACTAAGCTGGAACTAATGAATGATAATTGCGAGTGGAAATACATCAATCTCACTTTAGCGGTCCCCATGCGGGCGGTAGCGAACTGGGAGCTGGGACTAATGAGAGTCAGTAATAGGTTACTGGTCAGCTAAGATCAGAGGACGCTGGCCACCATAATAGATGTGGGATAATTAGGAGAGACAGTAATGGGTCCCTGGTCAGCTAAGATCAGAGGACGCTGGCCACTATAATAGATGTGGAATAATTAGGAGAGACAGTAATGGGTTCCTTTGATAGCTAAGATCAGAGGACGCTGACCACCATAATAGATGTGAAATAATTATGAGAGACAGTAATGGGTTCCTTTGATAGCTAGGATCAGAGGACGCTGACCACCATAATAGATGTGGAATAATTATGAGAGACAGTAATGGGTCCCTGGTCAGCTAGGATCAGAGGGCGCTATCCACCAGAGCAGATGGGGGATAGATTATGGGCGACAGTAATAGCTCCTTTGACAGATAGGGTCAGGGGACGCTGACCACCCTGATAGATGTGGAATAATATGGGTGACAGTAATAGCCCCTTTTGACTGGTTGAGACAAAGGGGTGATGCCCTCAGCCAGAACGGGGATATATAGTGGGGGAAACACCAGAACGGGAGAGCTCACAACGAAGGGAACGAGATAGAAGGAGAGCTCACAATGAAGGGAACGAGATAGAGAGGGAGCTCGCACAATGAAGGGAACGAGATAGATAGAGAGTACACAACGAAGAGAGTGAGATAGATAGATAGAGGGAGCTGAGAAGCGAGAGACCGAGCTCCGGTATTTTCGCCATTTTAGTATGCCATGCTAGTAGGTTGGTTGTGCCCAACCTATTAGACCCACGATGACCAAGAAATAAAAGACTCTTCTGGAAACACTCTTGTCTGGCTGCGTCTTCCATCTACAACACCTTGCGTGTGGCTGCGGTAGTGTAACACTACCTTATCTTCTTATTTGGTGCCGTGACCAGGATCTCGGAACGGGAAGAAACAGAGGAACGAAGAAACAGAAAAACTAGACTATCAGCACCAAATCGACAGCCAACGACGCAAGGGTGGAAGAGCAGACCAGAAAGAGAAGAGAAGAGTGCAAGCCAACAACCCGAAGAGAAAAGCAGAGTTCGAGCCCACTTCAAGAAAAGCAGAGTTCGAGCCCACTTCAAGAAAAGCAGAGTTCGAGCCCACGTCAAGGAAAAGCAGAGTTCGAGCCCACTTCAAGAAAAGCAGAGTTCGAGCCCACGTCAAGGACAAAACATAGTTCGAGCCCACGAGACGTCTGTGACTCATTCAAGACCAACAGCCGAAAGGGTCACGGGGTAAGTGACTTTTTTCGTTTAACCCTTGTTGAGTCTTATCAGTAGAGGAGCCAGACCAGTTAGCTAGAGTTGTGTTGTTGTTACATTTAAAAAGAAACAAAAATGGCAGAGGAAGTGTTTAGGATTTTAGGCGAAAAAGTAGAGGAAATGAGTCAGGCGATTAACGCCCAGAGTATAGGGCAGATGGTAGGAACGTTTGACGGAAAGCCTACCAAATTTAGGGAGTGGATAAAAGAAATTGACAAATATGCAGTGCTAATAAAAGCCCTCAACAGGCGCCCCGTCATTGCTTATCAAGCAAGCTCGGGGGTGGTGAGTGATTTTATCCACCGATTCTTACAAACGGAAGCGGCAGGGGATTGGGATGAACTGAAAAGGCAGCTAACCGTAAGGTTCGGCGAAATCGCCGATGAAAATCATGCTCTTGCGTTGCTACAGCGGGTGAAACAAAACCCAAGGGAAAGTGTGCCTCTGTACGCAGAGCGACTAATGACTCTGGCCGGCGAAGCCTTCCCGAGTCAGATGGGCGCTGCTGTGGTACAACGGCAACTAACCAATTTCTTTGTTGACGGATTGGCGCATGACTTTCTTAAGATGAATGTCCTGAGGGATAACTCAAATACATTAGATAGGGCCGTGCAGGTGGCCATGCAAGAGGAAAACCTTCGCCATAGGTTTGAGATACGCACGATAAACAATCGGCCAGTTAGTCAGCCGA
This sequence comes from Semisulcospira habei, assembly GCA_036245525.1. Lineage (NCBI taxonomy): Eukaryota > Metazoa > Mollusca > Gastropoda > Semisulcospiridae > Semisulcospira > Semisulcospira habei. The sequence continues at coordinate 208,705,782 of BTPG01000003.1, read as the reverse complement.
GAGCGACAGCTAGGGGTGGAGAAGAGGCTATGGAATTAGACCATGCTCGTCACCGTAATTGTTTTAAATGCGGGAGAGTAGGGCACCAGGCACGAAATTGCCGAGTGATAGGGGCGGTTGGTCAGCAAACAATGCGTCCCCCGATTCAATGCTGGAAGTGTAGGGAACGAGGTCACATTCAGCGGGAATGTAGAAAGGCCGGAAACAGACGGCCACAAGGTCAAAGAAGGTTTCCGCCGAGGCAGGAAAACTAGCAGGTTCTGCGGCACACGAAGCTGTTACGCAGGACCGGAAAAGTAGAAAGAGTCAGTTGTTTAGCATTAATGTAGCGGGTAGCCCTAAGTGCATAGTGTTCAAAATTGGGAAGCAACGATTTCGTAGCTTGATCGATACGGGAGCAGAGGTGTCTTTGATTAGCAAGGGGGCTTACGATAAACTCAGTCATAAGCCAAAGTTAGGAAAGGGAGATGTGTCGTTACAGTCAGTTAGTGGAGAAGCTTTACAAGTATTGGGGAGTTCAGAATTAGAATTTACGATAGCGGGGCAAAAGTTTAAACATAAGTTCTACGTGGTATCAGGGCTCAACAGGAACTTTATTTTGGGAAATGACTGGTTAGACAAAAACGGGGTGAGGATTTATTTTGACTTGAAGAAACTCAGAATGGGAAGTGTTTATGTGCCATATGAACAGGACATCCACATTTTGTCTTTGGTCAGAGTGACTAAGACGAAAGTGATAAAACCTCAGACGGCAGAAGTATTCCAGGTACGGATGAAGAATGCTCCGTATTTTGCAAGAGAGACACTCTTAGAGATTTCGGAAACAGACAAGGGATTTATAGCACAAGAACCGGGACTGTTAGTGACAAGCACGGTAGTCAGGCAAAATAATCACCAGACGTATCCCATACTGATAGTAAACAACACAAACAAGACGTATAGAGTTAGAAGGGGTTGTGTTGTAGGGAAGGTAACGGCAGTTCAAGAAGTACATGAAGTACAGATAGGGTCGGTTGATCGGCAGGTATCGGCAGTCGACTTGACGGAAGTCACTGCGCCGGAGAAGATGAAAGGGGTAGTGTCAGAGCTCATTACGAACAATCAAGACTTGTTCGCGAATAGCGACCTTGATTTAGGGGCTACTGACACTGTCACGATGAAACTAGATACCGGCGATCATCCTCCCATTAGGATAAAACCGTATAGAATCCCGCTTCAAGATAGAGAGATTGTTGACAAGGCTCTAGAAGAGATGTTACAGGCAGGTGTGATAAGACGTTCTCAGTCCCCATGGTCTTTTAGTTTAGTGATTGTATCCAAGAAGGATGGGTCGAAACGTTTATGTGTTGACTTTAGAAAACTGAATGAGGTTACAAAGAAAACATCGTACCCACTACCGCTGATAGATGACATTTTGTCACTGCTTGGAAAGGCCAAGTATTTTACCAGTCTGGACCTTAAGTCGGGATACTGGCAGGTCAAGATGGCGGATCAGGAGAGTAGGGATAGAGTAGCATTTGCATGCCACAAGGGATTATTCGAATTCACGAAAATGCCTTTTGGTTTGGTGGGAGCACCGGGATTGTTCATGATGCTTATGAATATCGTGCTAGCCGGTTTAGAAAGCTTTACCTGTGCCTATCTCGATGACATTTTGATCTTCTCAGAAACAATAGAAGACCATCTGTGTCACCTTCAGACAGTCTTTGATCGATTGAGACAGCATGACCTGAAGCTGAAACTCAAGAAGTGTCAGTTCTTTGAGGAAGAAACCAAATACTTAGGGTTTGTCATTAGTAACCAGGGGATAAAACCGGATGAGGAAAAGGTAAAAGTCATTAGGGCTATGGCGGCTCCGACCTGTGTCAGAGAGTGCCGTTCCGGCGTTCATTGGTATGATTGGGTTTTACAGGAAAATGATTCCTAATTTCTCCCAGATGGCTGAACCAATCATAGCACTGACACGAAAGTATGCGAGATTCAGTTGGACAGAGGAATGCCAGAAAGCGTTTGATTTGATGAAGGAAACATTAGCTGTAGCACCAGTGTTAGCCTATCCAGATACACGGCGTCCGTACATCCTTTACACGGATGCCAGCGACACATGCGTGGGGGCATGTCTCGCGCAAAAATGCGATGAGGATTCAGACATTTCCCCAGGCTCAAAGGTAGAAAGACCTATTTACTTTCTATCCCATAAACTTAGTACCAGTCAGAGGAAATGGTCGACAATAGAGAAAGAGGCTTTTGCGATCCATTATGTGCTTCAAAAGCTAAATCACTACTTGCATAATGCGGAGTTTGTAATCCGCACGGATCACATGCCTCTTAAGTATTTGCTTAATTCACCAATGCAGAATAAGAAGGTGCAGATGTGGGCCCTAGGCATTTCGGGATATAACTGTACTATTGAATATATCCCAGGTCCTCAAAATGTTTTGGCAGACTTACTATCCAGAATGCCGAGTGGTACTCACATGCCAGAGCATGAGGAAGAAGAAGAGTTAACCAGAGAGGTCAATGACAATGCTTTTGTCATTGGAGTCATAAACTCCAACCAATTCACACCCAAGCAGTTTTCTAGTTGTACAGTAAGGGCAGGGTGTGACGAGAAGCTGGAAAAAGTTGATCTTCCAGGGTTTGATATTATTGAGGAACAGGAGAAGGATTCTGAAATAGTGCGCTTAAAGGACTTATTGATTAGTGAACAAGGAACCATGACAGTCAATAGGAGGTACATGCTGATAGAGGATGTTCTATATTTCTTGTCTCATCCTGATGATGAACCAGTAGCCAGATTGTATGTTCCGTCTCACTTGGTAGAGTACGTAGTCAGACAGTACCATGACGAAAATGGTCACTTAGGAATAGACAAGACGCATGACACAGTCAGTAGAAAGTATTACTGGCCTAACATGTACAAACAACTGTATGAATATGTTAGTGGGTGTGTCATCTGTCAGTCTAGAGTGTTACAAAAGAAAAGGGCCCCCGTACAGGAAATGGACATTCCTCCATACCCATTCGCTAAGTTGTCATTGGACTTGGCAGGTCCGTTTGACCGCTCCCTTAGCGGGAATCGCTATGTCATAGCATTCATCTGTCATCTGACAGGTTGGGTAGAGGCGTTCTCTGTACCAGATAAAACGCCGCAGTCAGTGGTACAGCTCCTCGTTGAAGAAATTCTACCCAGACATGGCTGTCCATTGCAGATAGTATCAGACAATGGATCTGAGAATGTGAATAGGGTTATGGCAGAAACGCTGGCAGAACTGAACATAGATCATGTCACGACCAGTCTTTATCATCCACAGTCCAATGCTAAGGTCGAACGTTTCCATAGAACTTTTAACGACATTCTGTCCAAAAAGATACAAGAGGATTTTTCGACATGGGACGTGCATATTAACCAGGTACTAGCAGCTTATAGGGTTTGTGTTTCGGAAACTACGCAGGAATCTCCTTTCTTTTTACTGTACGGTCGCGATCCAGTGCTACCGTTAGATAACATCCTTAGACCCCGAAGAAAATACGCTGGTGAAGATTTTCACAAGATAGCGCTTGAGCAGCAACACAAGGCCTTCACCCAGGTGTATCGGCGAATTAAGAAAGCACAGAAGAAGGGGGCTAAGTATGCTAATAGAGGTGTACAGCCTGTCGAGATTAAGGTCGGTGACCCAGTGTACCTTCGTAATCACCGTAGACACAATAAGTTAGACAGTAAGTGGAGGTCGCACTATAGAGTGGTGGAACAATTGTCGCCTGTCACATTCAGGGTACGACATCAACTAGATGGCACTGAGGTCAGTTCACATGCTGAACACTTGCGGATAGCCAAAATTAGCGAGTGGCCTATTCCAAAGGCCAGGGGGAGAACATTACGTAAAGCCACACAGGTTGTAGCTCCAGAATCATCCGATAGCGACAGTGACGATGCAGTAGGGCAAGAGAACGCACGAGACAGACTGACTAGGGGGGTGCGAAAAGAGCGTGAGAATTCTTCATCCGAGGAGGACGTTCCGTTAGTGGAGTTAAGAAAGCGCCTAAAGACAAGAGAGAAAAGATCTCTCTCAGCAGTAAACGTTAGTTGTAGCAAGGGCACATCAGACAGTTCTGATGATGGGGAGATCGACGACAATCGTTCGATTCAGCCTAGTTTACAGACTAATGGGGTTAGGGAAATTCTTGAAGCGATACTGACTCTTCTGCCAAAGAAGGCTTCAAATTAGAAATGCGACTCTCAGACGGTATCTGGGAGAGGACTATTGTAATGTGTAAATCATGAAGCATGATTTGAGTTTTGTCAGAGACAGTGGTATAAGTCTCTGGTGATATCTCGTATGTTGCAGACAACAACAAGATGAAGTTTTTTTTTTTTTTTAGTCTGAGAGTATTGGGGCTAGCGCAGGGTTTAAATATTAATCACAATGTCGTATTTCAAAAACTTGATGAAGTTACCACTAGTAACTGGAGATTCAGGTCGGCCTGCGCCAGAATCAATGACGGCTCAGTATGACTTAGAATCCACAACAATAGCAGGAGACGCGCAACGTACGCGGTTCGCGCTCCTTACGGAAGCTGAACTTGAAGCTTGTTCCAAACCCTTGATAGGATTCTGTGCGATTTGAAGTGCAATATATCCTATGAACCTTAATCAGTTTTGTGTTACGGCGCTGTTTTTTAAACAATTCAGACGTAATTGCAACACACTGCCAAACAAAGGTCAAGTTGGGTACAGTGTTACCTATGGCACGGTATATAATAGATGGGCTATGGGTCATTAGTAATCATAGTCCACTAAAGATGAGTATTAGTTGTCACGGTAAAGGGGTCACGTACCAACAAATCAACCACCATTATCGCTAATCTGCCTCAATGAATCATGTACGGCTATTAGTGATAGATTGATGTTAACCCCTTACTACCAACAAGAGAGCCAGTATCAGGTGGAAGACAAATTGATAGGATGGATGGAAAACTATGCATTTTCCAATGTAACGTTATGGAAACCATTTCATAGCGCTTTACCAGACTACGATCCCATCTCTTTGTCCAAGGAGTTAGATGAAATTAAGGAAATGCCAATGGATCATCTAATTGCTCGACTTCAGAGCATGCGATTCGTTAAGCCAAAACAAGAATGGGCGATATGGACACAGATCATCATTGGTTCTATCGTAGGGACAGTTGTAGTGATCATAATTCGGGTAGGGTGTATACGATATAAGAGGAAAACTAGCGCATGGTTTGGCTCCATACTACCACGACTCAGGAAGGGTGAACGTGAGGTCACTGTGCCTACGTTGATTTCGGCGGCTGTGCAATCAGCAGACGTGAATGACGTCGCAAGAGCGAAGGACTCTACGCCGATGATGGAGGGAGGAGTGCAGTTACTCCCCGCCTCGAACGTTGTCAATTTTTACCCGTCGTTGGGGTAACCAAGGATCAACGCTGTTGTGATCCAGGAAGGATCGTGAAGAATAACGAACACATGTGTAAAGACATAACTGAGTCGACGATTTTGATGTGAACATTTATTGGCGTGATTACGCCGGACAATAATAATTTTTAATAAGGAGTGACCGATTTAAATAAGCTGTCATTCCGAAAATGATGTATTTTGTGGATAACATGTTTAATTGTTTGAAATGATTTTGTGGTCTGAATATTGTGTAATGAAAAAAAAAACGAATCTTGTGAATTAAGATTCCTTTTTTTTCGGGTAGGTTTGGGAGGAGATGTTACACTATAAGTGTATACGACCAATATCACGGTCGGGTAATTTTATAATTTCCCTTGATATGAAAATAACGAGGGGATACTTAGTACCACGGGCTCACGTGGAGTTGACAAGTGGCCGGCCCTACTAAGCTGGGACTAATGAATGATAATTGCGAGTGGAAATACATCAATCTCACTTTAGCGGTCCCGATGCGGGCGGTAGCGAACTGGGAGCTGGACTAATGAGAGTCAGTAATAGGTTACTGGTCAGCTAAGATCAGAGGACGCTGGCCACCATAATAGATGTGGGATAATTAGGAGAGACAGTAATGGGTCCCTGGTCAGCTAAGATCAGAGGACGCTGGCCACTATAATTGATGTGGAATAATTAGGAGACACAGTAATGGGTTCCTTTGATAGCTAAGATCAGAGGACGCTGACCACCATAATAGATGTGAAATAATTATGAGAGACAGTAATGGGTTCCTTTGATAGCTAGGATCAGAGGACGCTGACCACCATAATAGATGTGGAATAATTATGAGAGACAGTAATGGGTCCCTGGTCAGCTAGGATCAGAGGGCGCTATCCACCAGAGCAGATGTGGGATAGATTATGGGCGACAGTAATAGCTCCTTTGACAGATAGGGTCAGGGGACGCTGACCACCCTGATAGATGTGGAATAATATGGGTGACAGTAATAGCCCCTTTTGACTGGTTGAGACAAAGGGGCGATGCCCTCGGCCAGAACGGGGATATATAGTGGGGGAAACACCAGAACGGGAGAGCTCACAACGAAGGGAACGAGATAGAAGGAGAGCTCACAACGAAGGGAACGAGATAGAGAGGGAGCTCGCACAATGAAGGGAACGAGATAGATAGAGAGTACACAACGAAGAGAGTGAGATAGATAGATAGAGGGAGCTGAGAAGCGAGAGACCGAGCTCCGGTATTTTCGCCATTTTAGTATGCCATGCTAGTAGGTTGGTTGTGCCCAACCTATTAGACCCACGATGACCAAGAAATAAAAGACTCTTCTGGAAACACTCTTGTCTGGCTGCGTCTTCCATCTACAACACCTTGCGTGTGGCTGCGGTAGTGTAACAGCTAGGGAAAGAGCCTTGTGCTGTCAATGTATAATTTGCTAGCTTAATTCGAACTTGTTGTTCGTGATCCCTTTGGGGAGATAGAGTAACGTACGTATTGTATCCATTTTTCTCGCTCTTTATGTGAGGTAGTAAGCAAACGTCTTTGGTTCATTTAGTTGATATTGTGCTAGGTGAACGATTGTGTTACTTAAGGAGCCACGTGCTGTGATAGACTCCCCGCGGAAGCAAAGGCGTTGGTACAACTGGCGCTACCGCTTGATGCTTGTGCTTCCGGCGGGGTCTAGTGGCGTATGGTTTAAGCCTTTCAGCCTTTTTTCCTTTATATTATTAGTAAGGAGTAGTTTATTTATATATTCTTTTTTTTATTGCATTAGGAATATTTAGTTTATTATATTTTGTTGATATTTTTATTTGTGTATTAATGATATTTGGAGTGGAGCGGGACTGCGTGAGAGTAGTTAGTTTTTGTTAGGGTATCTAATAAACGTCGTTGTTATTGTTCCTCTGGTGTTTGTGTTAGGTTTGTGTTAGTGTGGGTTTGGTGAGTCTCGAGCGGTAGCGCTCATAGTTCGCACCCCGGGAGCGGGGTCGTGACATTTTGGTGGCAGCGGTGGGATCGAAATTGTTAGAGGGGGTGCAGGTTGGTAGATCGTTAGGTTAAGTTAGGTAGTTAGGTTAGTACCCAGAGGTTAGTGTTTTGTTTTTTCGTTGTCGTGTCGAGTGAGTGACTAGGCGAGCGGTTGGTCGGGAGTGAGGGAGTACTTCTCTAGGGCTCACACCCCGAGTAGTGCGAAACGGGGGGTTGTTGCGTGTAACTCTGCTGCCAAGGCCTGGGCAACAGGGGACCCTCCGGCTCCGTCTTCCGTTTGTTTTCGTCATTTATTTGATTGTCTCGTCTTAAGTGTTAAGTGTTGCGTGTAGGGTGTTCTGTTGTTCAGCTTTCGTTTCCTCCTTGAGTGGCAGGATACCGTCTCCGGGCACTATGCTGACCAGAGCCGGCGATCGTGGGGCTGCGAAGGACCGGGCACAGCGGGTTGAGGCAACGGCAGACGTGGTGACTGCTGGAACCACCCCGTCGCGTCAGACTAGGGCGGCGGTAACTGTGAGTACGCCTTCCTTCCATAACCCTCGCATGGCAGCATTTTTGTCCCCAGTGGAGGCCAAAGGTTCTGTAGAGCTAGGCGTTTCTGACCCTTACGTCAGATACAGGGAGTTGGGAGTTAGCATGGGATTGACGGACGTAGGCTTAGCCAACTTTGTGTTAGCGTCCGTTAGCAAAGACCAGGAGATGAGATTACTAGAAAGGAAAATCGAAGCTGAACGGGAACAGAGGGAGGCAGATCGTAGGGTAGAACAGGAACAGAGAGAGCGTAGGGAAAGGATAGAACAGGAACAGAGAGAGTTAGACCGTAGAGAAAGGGCTGAAGAAAGGTCAGACGACAGAGAAAGGTTTCAAGCCCAGTTAGAAGAAAAGAGAAGGGCTAGAGAACAGGCATTAGCACAGCAAAGTCAGCGTAGCCAGTCGGATGGGTATCTTGTCAGACTTTTACCTTTTGATGGGAAAGAAGACATAGAGAGTTACCTTCAGCACTTCGAGCTGATAGCCGAGACTCAGGGTTGGCGAAGGGATATCTGGTCTGCCAGACCATCACCTTTACTGTCAGGGGAAGCTAGAGAGACGTACTTAAAGCTGAGTCCAGAGCAAGCCCAAGATTTCAGTATCGTTAGGGATGCGCTCCTGAAACGTTTTCGGAGAGACGCCGAGTACTACCGAAAGCAGTTCAGGGAGGTACGTAAGGAAGGTGCCGAAACGTTTCCGCAGTTTTTGAGTAGGTTGCACACTCTAGTGAAGAGGTGGTTTTCTTTAGCCAAGAGAGACATAGGGAGTGTAGTTGACGTGTTAGACGCTTTCATCACGGAGCAACTATATTCTATCATGAGTCCGGGGTTAGAGCTGTTCGTGAGGGAACGTCTTCCCGAGAACGGTAAGAAGGCAGCGGAGTTAGCGCAGCTTCACATAGACGCTAAGAGGGCTGTGACTAAGAGACCTGTGTTTGGGGGAGTACCTAGTGTTAGGAAGAGACCTAGATCCAGTGATACGATTAGTATGGTAGATAAACTGTCTAGTGGAGGTAAGAAGGAAGAGGCTAAACCGAGGGAGAGTCAGGGTAGTCAGATCGAGTGTTACAGGTGTGGGAAGAAGGGGCACGTAGCGAGGCAGTGTAGGCAGCCTAACCCTTTGAATCAAGTGACGGTCAGCGCGAACGCCAGTTTGATTCAAGGAAAGCTCATTAACACCGTCAGTTGTATTTAGCCGTACAGCCCTTGGAGTACGGGGCAGCTTAGGGGTAGTCCTGTTAGAGTCATGAGAGATACGGGGGCTGAGATGGGAGCTGTAGCGTCGAGGTGGGTGCGTCCGGAGGATTTGACAGGTCGTGAGATCGAAGTGGTGTTGGCAGATCCGTCTAAAGCAAGGGTGTACCCCACGGCTTTTGTTGAGTTAGACTCACAGTTTGTGAAGGGGACCGTAGAGTTGATAGTCATTGAAGATTCCGTTCCCGACGTCATACTAGGCAACTGGGTAGTCTTTGAGGACGGGCAGCGTAGTCCTGTGGCCGTAGATGGGAAACAGTGTGCCGTAGCAGCTGCCGTACAAGCTCGAGCTCAGGTGAGGACAGAAAAACCGGTAGCTATTTCAGAATCGAATAAGTTAGTTGTCGACTCCGTGAGTGGTCAGTTGCAGGAAGGGGTATGCGTAGCAACCGCCGTAGTGATAGAAGAAGGCGAAGATTGGGAAGAGGTATCCGTTGTTGACAACTTGCCGACTGTGACGTTGACGGCCGTTGAGACACCCAGGGACGTTCGTTTAGATTCTGAGTGTCCAGACGTACACCAGGACATTAAAGACTTGGACGAGCAGTACGCGGACATCGTCACAGATTTACCGCCGCGCACTACGTTAGACGAGTGCGAGATAAAGCTCGAAAACGACCGACAAGTACGTACCAGACAGTACCCTCTACTACATTCTCAGGTAGCAGTGACTAGGGAGAAGGATGAGACGGTAGTTAAAGCTAAGAACCGTGCTGAGAAAAGAACCATCCCGAAGTCAGGTAGGCAGTCAGGAAAGCTAGCTGAGGGGAACGTATAGAGAGCTAGTGCTAGACGAAAACGGCAGTTTAACAGGAAAGGTAAACGTCATGTTGACAGGAAGGATAAACACCGCCAGTTTCAAGTGGGAGACAATAGTCCATAAGCTAGGAAGGTCTACCGTGCACCCCCCCCCCCCCCCAGTACTCAATAAGATGGGTTTCAAAGTGTTCCTTAGTATGTTCTGAGATGTTTAAGCCATGTTCCCCGAAAATCCTTAGGAACACACCAAAGATATAGCCGATGGCGCAAGGGTACCCCCCATTCACGATCTTCGCAGGTGCTAAAATGAGGTTGAGAAACATTTTCCTCTAAATAAATCAGAATTCATTCCAGAAACCCAAATCAGACAAAATTATGTCACGGCACACCTTCTGCATCCTCTGCAAAAAAACAGAATGAAAAAATATTGAATCTCTGGCTCACAGTGAAGGTATTTGTGCACCCAGTAAACGACCATTTCCACGAAATCGCAAAAAAAAAAAAGACAAAAATAATGTGTCAGATGCCTTCAGACATTTTCTATAGCACTGACAGTCTATTTTCAGGTTTACATCATTAAAACGGGATGCCACAATTATTATAAACTTCACTAGGTGATGCTGTGATCACTGTGAGTGCCACAGTGGTTGATTTTGTATCCCTACCCCCAAGTTGTAAAAATACACAAAATTAATTAGAAAAAATTGCTTAAGTTATTCCATTTTATTTTGACCTCTCTTTACCTATTAAGTTTCAATAATGTGAGCATAAAGTGCAAGAAAATAAGGAAAGTCGGCATCCTTTACGGTATGTTCGTGGTGAATGATAGCTTTTTCCCATTTAAAATTGCCAAATTGGGAAACGTACGTTGTTTCTGATGCCCTCAGAAATGTTGTATGCAACTGATAGGTCTTTTTTAGGTTTTATTGTTTAGGAAAGAGTACCACACTTACTCCCAACCTGATGTTATGATGCTGTGATGCATTTAGGGGCCACAGTGGCTGAATCTGCTGCCCTACCCCCATTTCACCTGTACGCAAAGGAACGTAAAATGATCATAACAATTGCTCCTCTGATTAAATATGTTTGTTGCCAGTTTTCTTAACAAAATATGCATATTGAGCATAAACATTTGTGATCATTTCATTAATTTCAATGTGACCCATCAATTTAATTGTAATTCTTTTTATTTAAGGCATGCTTAACAGGGGCTGCCGCTGAAGCTTCTATCGTCTGCACATTCATCACCCTTGTTAAACTAGGGGAAGGTGTACATCAGGGAGATGTTGTGTCTGATGCTGTTTTTGGTCTACATTAATTTACATCAGTACAACAGTACCAAGGTTCGTCTCGAACATCCTCCATGCCGATGACTTTGCAGTGTGGAGCCCAGCAGAACATAAAGAAATAGCATCCTCCAGAATGCAAGATGCTGCCAATAGAGTCAGCAGCTGGACTGAAAGAGGCCACTCAAACTGAGCTAGACCATCTCTTTCAATCAGACGGAAGAGGTCACCTCAAAACTGGAGACCTTCGAGTACCAAAGACAGACATGCCAACTTTACTGGCAACAAATAAATTACTGGATTCACGTGGCGGCCTCACATTGAAGCCATGGAAGCTAGAGCTGCAAAAAAAAAGTCTCTGATGAAGAAACTGGTGGGGACCACATTGGCGCAAATTACAGCATCCTGGCACAAGCAAACACCTGCTCGGTCAGACCAGTTGTGCGGTACCAAGGTACATCGACAACATGAAACACTGCCTGCAAAACCCAAAAAGCCAGGCTTGACAAGATGCAGAACATGGGTCATTCTCATGATGCAGTGACATTCTTAGAGCCATCTGGAGCACCCCAATTTAGGAAATGGAGGACATTGGAGCCACTGGAATGCAGAACAGCACACACGATGAAGAAACTTACAAAACACCGACAGCATGGGAGACTACAGGAGCAGACCAAGAACCGTCAGAAATGTCCAAATCTGAACCGCCCAAATCTGAACCGCCAACTGAAGGGCCTGCAAAGGGCTAACACTGACGTACTGGAACCAAGCCCAAAGATGTGTGAACAGCTCCCTTCAGATACCTGGACATCTCGAAAGAGCCTTCAAGACAACATAAACAATGTTCCAGGACTCTTTGCCAAAGGTCGCGGCACTGCACAAAGCCATCTTGCTGGAGGTTGTGCACAAGTGCTGCCCTCACAGCAGCTGTGATACCACACAAGATGCCGTGCGGAATGAAGGAAGTGGCATGTACATCTGTTGTGCAGACCGCACTACTACCTCCTTCTCCTGGTGGCAGCAGCTCCTACTATCATACAGATCTGCAGGTGCTCAACACAGCAGCAAAGCAATAGCTAGGGAAAGGCAGCAGCTTGATCCACTGATCTCACCAGGAAGCTTCAAGATAGACTGGATGCCCTGTCCACAGAATAGTGCTGCAGTGGATTCCAGTGCATTCTGGACTAAAATAATAATAATAATAAATAATTACGGTATTTATAATGCGCTTATCTTATAATAATTATAACTCTAAGCGCGCACTCACAACTCGCATACGCATGCGCACGCTTTAGACAACGACTCACGTAACACAAAAAAAGTGAAAAAAAAACATTACGACGGTCGGCTTAGGGTGGGGAGTGTGGTTGTATAGTGCTAGAACTGTTGAAAGAGGTGAGTTTTGAGGGCGGACTGGAAGGAGGAGAGCGAGTGTTTCTGACGGAGAGAGAGTGGGAGAGTATTCCAGGTGGATGGACCGTATACTGAGAAGGAGCGGGGGCCGAAAGTGCTGAGTTTGGTGCGGGGGATGAGGAGGCGGAGAGGGTCGGAGGCGGAGCGGAGGGAGCGGGGAGGAGTGTCGGGGTGAAGTAAGTTGGAGAGATAGGCAGGAGCGTAGTTGTTAGGGATTTGTAGCAGAGAGACAGAATCTTGTATTGGATGCGTTGGGGGATGGGGAGCCAGTGAAGGAGCTTGAGCAGGGGAGTGATGTGGTCGGATTTTTTTCTTTCTGAGTAGCTGGGAAAGGAGACACTACAACAACAAAGTGATTGGCAACAGCAGAATGGCGGCTGCAGCCCGTGTGCAGATGACATCAACAAGCTGAACAGGGAGAGCCAGGCCACCATCTTTCATCTACGCACTGATTACTCTGGACTGGGTCCATACAGAAAAGCAGGAGCGTTTCACAAACCCAAAATGAAGCCTGAAGGTTTACACACTTTAATCAGATCACTCTGTATCAGCAATTATTTGAAGCTTCCGTGCCTAATGCATGAAGAGATACCAACATAAAAAAACGCTTAGCGAATGGCGGACTTCGGTAGAAGCGTAAACAACCAATCAGAATGTTCAGCAGAAAGGTCATGCAGTCACTGTATGATCAGAGCTAAATACAGATCACTTGCAACAAGCGTCAGCATGATCGTTCGCAATGGAATAGTCACAAATTGGGGGAGAAAAAAAAAAAAAAAAGAAGTAGACAAAAGTCTGCCAGCACGTTGTAATTTTTTTACAAAGGGGTTTCACAGACTTTAAGGAAAAGGACTGAAATTAACAGACTTTCCAGGGCCCTGAAAAAGCCTTGTCATTTTTTAACAACTTTCACAAAAGTTCACAGACCGTAAGGACCCTGCTGGACTCACCTCGTGAGATTGGGTCATGCGGAAACAGCCCTATGCGAATTTGGCGTAGAACATCAGTCTCCTTAGCACATTCTCCAAACATGTCCATACACAGAAGCGGTCTGCTGGCAGTTCTGATTAGAAGACACGCCCCTATACACCAAACTCTGAAAACATGCTGCCTAGCTCTTGACAGCTCACTTATTGGCAGCCAGAACAATATAAGATTTAAAGACGGCCATAAAAAAATTTGAACGTTGCTGAAGGTGGAAGTGGAGATCTCGTGGTCGACATGTGGAAACTAAGTATTTTTGATAACATTGTTTTGGCTATTAGAAACCATTAAACTTTATTACGCATTCATATTTACACATTTCTAGATGAAAATAAATGAAAAGAAAAGGGGAGACCTTACTAGACCCGCCTTACGCTAGGTAAAATATCACCTAAAAGACCAGCCAGTTAAAAATAGTTACAATTAAATTGATGGGTTACATTGAAATTAATGAATGATCACAACTCTTTATGCTCAATATGCATACTTTAAAAAAAAATGGCAACAAAAAATATTTAAACAGAGGAGTATGACGTAAGCAATTTTTATGATTATTTTGCGTTACTTTGCGTACTGGTAAAATGGGGGTAGGGCAGCAGATTCAGCCACTGTGGCCCTTAAATGCATCATAGCATCACAAAATCAGGTTGGGAGTAACTGCGGTACTCTATCCTAAACAATAAAACCTAACAAAGACCTATCGGTTGTATAGAAAATTTCTGAGGGCATCAGAAACAATGTACGTTTCCCAATTCGGCAATTTTAAATGGGAAAAAGTTATCATTTACCACGAATGTACCGTAAAGGATGCCGACTTTCCTTATTTTCTTGCACATTATGCTCACATTATTGAAACTTCATAGGTAAAGAGAGGTCAAAATAAAATGGAATAACTTAAGCAATTTTTTTCTAATTAATTTTGTGTATTTTTACAACTTGGGGGTAGGGATACAAAATTAACCTCTGTGGCACTCACAGTGATCACAGCATCACCTAGTCAAGTTTATAATAATTGTGACTTCCCGTTTTAATGATGTAAACCTGAAAATGGACTGTCCGTGCTATAGAAAATGTCTGAAGGCATCTGACACATTATTTTTGTCTTTTTTTGCGATTTCGTGGAAATGGTCGTTTACTGGGTGCACAAATACCTTCACTGTGAGCCAGAGATTCAATATTTTTTCATTCTGCTTTTTTGCAGAGGATGCAGAAGGTGTGCCTGGACATAATATTGCCTGATTTGGGTTTCTGGAATGAATTCTGATTTATTTAGAGGAAAATGTTTCTCAATCTCATTTTAGCACCTGCGAAGAGCGTGAATGGGGGTACCCTTGCGCCATCGGCTATATCTCTGGTGTGTTCCTTAGGATTTTCGGGGAACATGGCTTAAACATCTCAGGACATACTAAGGAACACTTTGAAACCCATCTTATTGAGTACTGGGGGGGGGGTGCACGGTAGACCTTCCTAGCTTGTGGACTACAAGGTGTTGCTGCTGCTACCCATCAAGCACAACAAGTTTGAATTGAGTTGGCGAGGTCCGTATAAAGTGGTAGGGCGACAGGGGGAGTGCGATTACCAAGCAAAGTTAGGGAGCAAAACTAAGTTACTCCATGCTAACCTGTTAAACCTCTTCCACGAGAGAGTCGGCGTAGCTTCCGCCGTAGTCGTAGAAGGGGAAAAGCGGAAGGATTTGTCCGTTGTAAACTTAGATTTTGGGTGTTCAGGCGTACACCGAACACCAGAGACTTGGTGGAGTAGCGCGCATGCATTTTTACCGACTTACTGTTGCGCATTGCGTTAGGCGAGTGCGAGGTAAGACTGGAAGGTTTCTTTCATCGTAGTTATTTTGAAATGACGGATCAGTACGTAACCGCTGTTTTTCTAAGTAGGAATGTGGAGTCGTGATAGGATAAAGGAACATTTGTTTTGTCTTTAAGGAGGTGTTTCACGACACGGATTTTTTTCGTCTAATTTTGTAGAGGAGTTAGTTTAGAGGGGTGACAGGGTTCAGTTAGTCACCGGGTAACGATAGCGTAGGTATGTAGTAGTTGGCTTGTTACACGTGTATTTGCTGCTGTGCGAGGGTTGGGATGAGGGCCTGCAGCCACGTGGCCACACAGTCTGAACGCTATCGGGTGGTACCTGCTTCACGTGTTTTTACATCACGTCAGGTAGTGAGCAGTTTTCGCCAACCTTAGATTATCCTAAACTTTCGGCAGTCGCAAAACACCAGCGAACGAAAGCAGTCGTCTTTTCAACGTAGTCTCTGGGGGTGGGGGGGGGGGGGGGGTGTGCGGGCGTGGTTTTCCATTAGCCGCCAGCCTCAAGTAGCTGTGTCGTCCCTCTGTTACGGTCCTACGATACGGCCCTGGTTCGAGCCCGGGAGTCGGTGTCCTGTGACGAGAGAAGAAGAGCTGTGACGACTTTACCCCTGGCTTGTCTTGTCTTGTTTGTCTTCGTCCTAGCCGGGGCGTCTTCACGGATGGAAATAAATGCACGTAACAATCCTTTAGTGGCCATTTGCTCGGGGGGGGGGGGGGGGTTGGTTGTGTTTGCTTGTTCGGTATTATGTTGGCTAGTGTGTATTCGGGGGGCAGGTGTAGAATAGCGGAGAGTAAGGTGTAGAAGTGAATTCTAGTTATTGTACGTTGTTTTTAGAGTAGTTAGAGGGGTTTAACGCCGAGCAGGCGACTAAGGTTTTAGGAATTAGCGTCGTAGGGGTGTAAATATCGGAAGTGAGTCACGTGGTGACGTGTAAATATGTATTTTGGGTTTACATTTATTATTGCGGGAGAGAGGTGAAGGGAGTATGTCGAGGTTGCAGTTATTATTGCGGGAGAGAGGTGAAGGGAGTATGTCGAGGTTGCAGTTGTTGCGGGAGAGAGGTGAAGAGAATGTTGAGATTAAATCTGTTGTTGCGGGAAAAAAAGGTGAAGGGAATATAAAAGACGGCAGTTAAAGTTGCGGGAAGGGTGATGTGTTTTTCTTGTCTTCTTTTGTCAGTTATTTATATGAGTATTTTTGCACCTGTGTTTTAGTGCATCTTTAAATACAAAGAACTAACCAGCTAGTCTGCCACCGTGCTGTTGTACTGCGTGGAAGCTAACTGTGTCACTCCGCCTTGTGGACTACGACACCGGACCTGGGTGCCTTCGCGAGTGTTGCGGCACGCCTCGTACTTAGTCAGGTCGGGTCGTCCCATATAGTTGTTCCTAACCTGTTTATGTGAAGTTTTGTATAATTATATTGCTGTAAAGAACGTTAGTATATTTCATCTCCTTGTAGCGATTGTATTGCGAGAGGATCTTTGGTACAGTGACATTTTTAGTTATTATATTGTTTAAAGTAGCCTGTATTACGGAAGACCTTATCCCGGAAGCAAGAGCGTCGAGTTGAGCTGCGCTTAACGGTTGTGCTTCCGACGTGAAGGTCCCGTGACGTAAAATATATTTATTCAACTTTCAGTTACATTAAAGACCTTTGCTTCATTTGAATTGTGGTAGTGTTTAGTCCCTGGTTGCATATGTGATATTGTTTAGTCTCCATTTGCATATGCGATATTGTTTAGTCTCCACTTGTAGACGTGATATTGTTTATTCAGCTTATTGTCAGTCATGTTGAGTTAAGGACATATGTTCCATTTGTACGCGCAGTATTGTTTATTCTGAGAAATGCTAGGGAAAGAGCCTTGTGCTGTCAATGTATAATTTGCTAGCTTAATTCGAACTTGTTGTTCGTGATCCCTTTGGGGAGATAGAGTAACGTACGTATTGTATCCATTTTTTCGCTCTTTATGTGAGGTAGTAAGCAAACGTCTTTGGTTCATTTAGTTGATATTGTGCTAGGTGAACGATTGTGTTACTTAAGGAGCCACGTGCTGTGATAGACTCCCCGCGGAAGCAAAGGCGTTGGTACAACTGGCGCTACCGCTTGATGCTTGTGCTTCCGGCGGGGTCTAGTGGCGTATGGTTTAAGCCTTTCAGCCTGTTTTCTTTTATATTATTAGTAAGGAGTAGTTTATTTATATATTCTTTTTTCATTGCATTAGGAATATTTAGTTTATTGTGTTTTGTTGATATTTTGATTTGTGTATTAAGGATATTTTGAGTGGAGAGTTTGTGCGTGTGTGAGTGTGAATGTGAGGTGTGAATGCATGGTTAGCGGGACTGCGTGAGAGTATTTAGTTTTTGTTAGGGTATCTAATTTTTTTCCTTGCTACAAACTACATGAAAACACACACGAACACACACACGCACACACACACACACACACAGACACACACACACATACACACACAAGCACACTGGCACGCACACGCGCTTGTGCACACACACACATACACGCACGTACGCACAGACGCACAGAGAGAGAAAGAGAGAGAGAGCGAGAGAGAGAGAGAGAGAGAGGGTGAGGGTGAAACTGTATTATTCAACGGAAAAAGTTTTTGACAGAAAACAAATCGACATTTACAAACTTACCTTTGCTGACATCTACAGCATAAAACAGAGGAAACCATAAAAATATATTTACATACAAAACCAAATAGCATTATTATATAGAGGAAAAACAATAACACTCATCACACACACACATGCACACACGCACGCACGCGCGCGCGCCGCACACACCCACACACAAACAAACACGAGCACACACACACACACACGCCCGCGCAAATACATACAACCATCTGCATGAAATACATGAGGTACAGGAGATATCGTAGTACCTGAGAGAAGTACTAAGTTTGACTCATCAGGTAATCAGAAAGTTTTGTTTCAAATTCCTGATCAGGTTATAGTTTTCAAGTGTGCAGGGATGGAATTCCAAGCAAACAGAACAAAGAATGACATACTAGTTTTAAAAGGTCGATTCTTGGCAGTGGTAGGTGTAAGGTTTTGTTTCTTGAGGTCCGTTCACATTCTTGGTGAGATATAAATTTAGATTAGATACTGGGGTGTCATATTATTCAGTATCTTATGCATAAAGACTCATTTGTTTAAAGTAAGTTGCTGACCACACCGAGAATGTTTAAGTGTCTAAATTTGTGTGTGGTAGGGATGGCACGTCTGTCTATCATTTGTACAGCTCTTTTATATATGGAATTTAACCTCTTCATGTGGACATGGAGAGAGAGAGAGAGAGAGAGAGAGAGAGAGAGAGAGAGAGAGAGAGAGAGAGAGAGAGAGAGAGAGAGAGAGAGAGAGAGAGAGAGAGAGAGAGAGAGAGAGAGAGAGAGAGATGATGATGATGAAACTTTATTTTTCAACGGTAAAAAGTTTTGACAGAAAACAAATCGTCATTTTACAAACTTGCCGTTGCTAACATCTACAGGATAAAAAAGAAGGGAAACTATAAAATATATATGTACATACAAAACCCAATAGCATCATTATATACAGAAAAAATAATAATACTCATCACTCACACATGCACACACGCACGCACGCGCGCCGCTCACACATACACCCACACGCACAAACAAACACGAGCACACACACACGCGCGCACACACATATAAAAACCATCTGTATGAAATACGTGAGGTCAGGAAATATTACAGTACCTGAGAAACGTACTAAGTCTGACTCATCAGGTAATCAAAAAGTTTCGTTTTAAAACTTCCTGGTGAGGTAATAGTTTTCAAATGTGCAGGGATGGAATTCCAAGCAAACGGACCAGAGAATGACATACTAGTTTTAAAAAGGTCAATTCTTGGCAGTGGTAGGGGTAAGGTATTGTTTCTTGAGGTCCGTTCACGTTCTTGGTGAGATATAAATTTAGTGGTTAGATACTGGGGTGTCATATTATTCAGTATCTTATGCATATAGACGCATTTGTTTAATGTAAGTTGCTGACGCAGACCGAGAATGTTTAAATATCTAAATTTGTCTGTGGTAGGGATGGGACGTCTATCTATCATTTTTACAGCTCTTTTGTATATGGAGTTTAATCTCTTCATGTGGACATCACTGCAGCCGTCCCACACTGTGGAGACATAATCAACATGGGACTTTATATGAGCATGAAAAAACAATTTACGGGTATTTGTATCCGTTACACGTCTAAGCTGGGACAATAAGAAAGTGTTTTTAGCAATGGTCTTACAAACAGCATTTATATGGGTCTCCCAGCACAGTTGATCATCAACATGTATTCCTAAGAATTTACGCTCAGTGACTTGTTCAACAGGTTCAGCGTTTAATTGTAATTGTAATGGCTGTAGTCGGCGTTGATGTTTTTGCCGCGTGGCGATTAAGATACTCTTTGTTTTTGCTGGGTGAAGAACCATATGGTTCTGTCTACACCAGTCAGATACCTCATTGAGACTGCATTGTAAACTATGGCTAATGTCCGTCGTTTTTTTTGCCAGAAACATGAAGACTCGTATCGTCAGCAAATAGATTACAATTAACGTCAGAATTAGTGATATGCAACGGTAGATCATTAATAAATAGTATGAATAGAAGAGGGCCCAAAATAGATCCGTGGGGGACGCCGTATTTTACATTTCCTTGCTTAGAGTATCTTCCATGGGCGTACACCATTTGTTTTCTGTCTTCGAGATATGATCGGAAGAATTCTATAGCGGTTGCGTCCAAGTGATAAACTGTTAGCTTATTTAGGAGAATGTCATGGTCCACAAGGTCAAAAGCCTTTTTAAGGTCTAAGAAAACTGCTCCTGACATCAGGCTTTTATTGATTGATTCCAGCCAGCTGTCTACAATATGTGTCAGTGCTGACTGACAAGAATGTTTCGGTCTAAAACCAGACTGGTGAATATTAAGTAATTTACCTTTTTCCAGAAAATCAAGGAGATGTTTTTGAATGTGCTTTTCAAGGGGTTTTGACAAAGCTGACAGAAGGGAGATTGGACGATAGTTATTAATATCTTCAAGATCTTTTGATTTAGGGATTGGGATTACCTTTGCTTCTTTAAGAATGGTTGGAAATGTACTTTGCTTTATGCAGAGGTTGAAAATATATGTTAGTGATTCTACTGTATACGGTAATGAGATTTTTAGGGTTTCATTATCAATACCATCAATGCCAGCAGACTTTTTGTTGGGCATGCTAGAAATATATCTGCCGACTTCCGCAACTGTAATATCAGGGATGGTGAAAGTATTTGATATAGTTGTTTTTTTAAAGTGTTCTCTGAGAGAACTCGGCACTTCATACGGTTTACTGTTATTTGCAGCTGACAATGCCAATATTTCGGCTGTGGTTAAGAAATGGTTATTTAATATATCAGCTGACATATGAGATGGGATTTCGGGTGCTGATTTACCCTTTGTTATGACGTTCAGAGCTTTCCAAACAGATGCCGTGTCCTTTTTGTCTCGAATCATTTGTTGGAAAAAAGACTTCTTAGACGCTCTAACTAAATATTTGACACGATTGCGTTGTTTTTTTGTATTCTTCGTACTTTTGCTCTTTTTTCAGTTTGTCTCTAAATGACATGGCCTGCTTGATATCCGCTGTTAACCACGGTGGTATGGTGGAATGTTTAACTCGTTTTTCACGTATTGGCGCATGTTTATTGAGTACACTGAGAAACAGATCCATCCAGCACGACAAGGCACTGTCAGGAGATTGGTGATCATAAACCTCAGTAAACGAAGCATTGTGCAGGTCCCACAGAAATTCGTCTTTATTAAAGTGTTTAAAGGAGCGATATTTTATAGTTTTATGTCTTTTAGTTTTTTGCTTGTCTAGTTTCATGGAGACGTTACAACATACTGGGTTATGATCGCTAACAGCTAAGGAGGGAACCTGCACATTTGATATTGTATCGTCATTTGTCACGTAAATGTGATCAATTAAGGTTGAGGATGTAGATGTGGTTCTAGTGGGTTTTTTAACTAATTGTTTTAAACCGAATAAGGCTGTTGTTGATGCCCATGCAGCATGGTGCCCTTTGGGCTTAAATAGGTCAATGTTAAAGTCGCCCAGAAGAACAATGTTATCTTTACTTTGATTAACTTTATCCATCATTTCTACGAAGTCATCATACCAGTCCCAGTTGGCTGCTGGATTTCTATAGATAAAGCCAACCAGGACTGTGGGGGATTTAGATGTTTTCACCTCGACCCATAAACTTTCAACTTCGGCTGACTCTAAGTCCTGTCGTCGTTTAACGTTACTAATTATCGAATCATGTATATATACTGCTAGTCCAGTGTGCTGGGGACTTAAGGCATCTCTGCGGAGTACTGAGAAGTTTGGAACTGAGATGGAGTTATCCATGACAGTGCTTTTGAGCCTCGACTCGGATACACCAAAAACATGAAAATGTGTTGGCGTGTTTAAGAACACAGACAAATCTGGCACCTTATTAACTAAATGGTAAATGTTGAGGTGACCAATTCTCAACTCATCAGGTCGTTGTGGGGCAGTTTTTACATTATATTTTGGCATGTTGGTAACAGAACAAACGTAGCAATAATATTCCCAAAAATAATAAAAATAATGTCAATGTATAATGAATAAGAAATCGACAAGAAAACGTAGGAAAAACTACAGCAACAACAATAAAGCAAAATTAAAATGTTTTTGACTCTCGTGGTCAGAGTCCGCTGCGAGTTCAAATTGCTTAGTAATGTCAGATACAAAATAAAAGGCTCGACAGCTATGTAGAAAGAATCAGAAAATAAAAAAAACACTTCCAAGCGCACCTAGGCACGCTCGCCCGATGCTGCAGTTCCTAACTACTATTATAGTAATAATCGCACATCAAAATAAAATGGACTTCTATAATTTCAAGCAAAACAACAACAACAACAACAACAAAAGTCACTGCGACTTTAAAATCAAGCACAGCTAACTACGGACAGAACAAAACCGCAGTCATTAAAGTCGAAAATGTAATGCTAGATAACAAACAAACAAAAAAAAAAAAAGCTCAATTCAACTCGACTCGAGGATTAATGTCACAAAGAGATCCACGGAACACGCACAATAGAACTTTGGCAAGGCTGCGAGAAAACTACTAAAAAACAACAAAAACTGTCTGAAATACACGCTGTCAAATAAGAAGGGTGTGTCCTATGACTGTCTAACACAAGCTGTCAATCTAGAGACTCGTGTCCTAATGTCCGGCGCGTGGTCTAAATTTCTGCAGCAGAGAAAACAAGGCTGCGCAGTCACTTTCACTAAGCTGGGGCACTCCTGGGGGCGGAGGTAGTGGGGGATATGGAAATACGGAGGGATTAGAGTACGGGTACACCGGTCGGCCGTCTGCTACGAAGATGGGGGGGCCCATGGTTGGTGTGGAGTAACCGTAGGGTGGCCGCTGTGACTTCTGTTCCGGAGCAGTTCCGGCCTTTGATCCACCGCTATGTTGGGTGACTAGCGGCGTGCAGTCGGCTTGACTGCAGTCTTTTTCCACAGTATGCTCCTTTCGGAATCGGGGTGCAAGGCTGGAACTGACTGGGCGCTGAGAGCGTCGGTCTCTTAGAGGCTCTTTGTCTTTGGCACCAGACTTGCCGTGTGTGTCACCGTGCCCAGGTAGCTGTTCATGGTGGCGAGACTTTGGGTGATTTGGTTCTGGCCGGGCTGCGTTGTTGGAGGTGCGGCCAGAGTACGAACGCTTGATGTTGACAGCGAGAGCACTGGTGCCCCGCTTGTTGGGATGGATGGCGTCTCTGAACCAGCCGCTCTTTACCTCGCCGGTTCTTGTAGAGAAGGCGTAGTCATTGTCAACAAACTTGACCTTGAGGGATGCGCACATTTCCCTCAGGCAGAGGTTGGTGTCAGTGATACATGGGTCTGGCTGCTGACGCTGGTTGTTCGTGGGCAGGATGGAAGACTTGGAGATTTCTGCCTTGGGGAAGACTCGTCTGGCAGCAGAAATCACATCCTTCCAGCCCTTCTTGCCGATGACGAACCCACGCTTACAGTCGTTGACGCCAACGTGTATGACGATTGTGCTGACTGTATTCGTGGGTTCGGCATCATGAAGGCGCTGTAGAATGCCGGCTCTGTCGAGGCCCGACACTGACACGACCTGTGCCTTGTCAGTGCCAGTGACGGACATCAGCTTTCCGTGCAGACCGCGTAGGTTTGGCATCCTGTCTCGGAAGACAATGGAGTATATGCGCTTGCTGGGTCAGTCACTGGAGTGACCTCTCCAGGGCGCAAGCCTGGGCGAAGTGTATGGAGATCCTGGGGTGCCCAGTCGTCAAGATCCCCCTCTCGGCCTCGCTGATGTATCCAAAGGAATGCAAAGCAGTACGTTTGGCACCAGTTTGGCTGCAGGAGCTGCCAGAACAGTGCGTGAATACAGGCAGCTGTCTGCCTTCGGGGCTCCACTCCTGATTTGAAGGGTTTACTCCCCCACATTTGGCCGTTGGGTCCAACCTGATCTCCTCCGTCCTCTAGCCGTTGGCTGTCAGAAACAGCTCATCCGCCTAGTGGTGCAATGGTGGTTTAGCCCACCAGCTGAGGTGGTTTGCCAGGGTGTGGCGCTTGGAGCCAGCACGTGAGAGATTAAGGAGATGGATGAGGACCAGTGATGCCCGTCCGTCCTATGTAGGACGCAGCTGCCGAACAGCAAAGGTGCTACCTCTATCCAGAGCCCCCTACACCCCAGACCGCGTAGGACAGAGTCACCTAAAAGCAGCGTCTGGGTGACAGGCTTTAGCTCTGGAATCCCAGTACGGTCGGTGGGTTTGTCAGAGCCTGGAGAGGGTCGGGGTGTTGGTACCGGCTCCTTGTGCTCGGGCGTTTGCCGGATAGCAGTGTTGTCGTGAGCTGGACGCGGGGGTTCAGATGTGGTCGTGGTGGCAGGGGATTTGGAGGTGGCAGGCGATTTTTCCGGCGCTTGCTTTGCCTCGGTGTTGGAGGGAGGAGAAATGCCTTTCTTGCCGGTCCTCGATCCCTCCTTCTCCCCCTCCAGCTGGGTGATTCTTTGTCGGAGGTGTCTAATTTCAGTTTGCAGCGCATCCACCTCAATATTGTAGGCGTGGCGGATCTCTCCAACTGCTGACCGGAGAGCAGCTATCTCTGCCATTACGCGCTCCATGGCCAGGGGGTCTGGGTTGAGGACAACAGGGCAGACCGTCTGGCACGCAGACTCGATAACCATGACATCAGCAGGGGCAGGAGGCTGAGTGCCAATGCCGCCGACGTCAGATGTGATGGCAGCACAATCGCTGTCGATGCTGTCGTTGGTTATGGTGCCAGCGCCGCCGACGTCGGAGGTAGGGGCAGCACCAGCTTTGAGGTCGATGGGGGAGATAGTGGTAGCTCCAGTGCCGCCGTTGTCGGAGGTGAAGGCACTGTTGTTGCAGTTGTTGTAGGTGGTTGTGATGGTAATGCCAGTGCCGCCGACGTCAGACGTAGGGGCAGCACTAGCTCTGTTGTCGCTGTCGTTGGTGGTGAAAGTGCCAGTGCCAGTGCCGCCGACGTCAGACGTAGGGGCAGCACTAGCTCTGTTGTCGCTGTCGTTGGTGGTGCCAGTGCCAGTGCCGCCGACGACTGAGATAGGGGCAGCACAAGCTCTGTTGTCGCTGTCGTTGATGGTGCCAGTGCCGCCGACGTCTGACGTAGGGGCAACACTAGCTCTGTTGTCGCTGTCGCTGGTGTTGATGGTGCCAGTGCCGCCGACGTCTGACGTAGGGGCAGCACTAGCTCTGTTGTCGCTGTCGCTGGTGTTGGTGGTGCCAGTGCCGCCGACGTCTGACGTAGGGGCAGCACTAGCTCTGTTGTCGCTGTCGCTGGTG
>BTPG01000003.1:208535407-208675407 GCA_036245525.1 Semisulcospira habei | reverse complement strand
CCAAAGTCTGCAGAATGATCTAAGACTTCAAACGAAAACACCTTCAAAACAAAATCCTGGAATCTACTTCTTCCAAAACCCTCTATGCTACCATGAACACACTCCTAGGCATTTATAAAGACTCTCCTCTCCCCAACACACACAGCAAAGAAGAACTCCCGTCCTCTTTTTCCACCTATTTCTCCGACAAAATCCAAACTCTGCGCAACACACTCGACACTCTGCCTTCTCCGCCTTGCCCTCCCGACACCCCCTTTTCCGGCACCCCCCTCTCGTCCTTCCGACCCGTCTCTCAGGACGAAGTCCTCAAGACCATAAAGTCCATGCATCTCAAAACCTGCGAACTAGACCCTCTCCCAGCTTCTCTCTAACGGGACGGCCTTCCAAAACTTCTGCCATTCATTACCGTCATCATCAACACATCTCTAGAGAACGGCTCCGTCCCTGATATTTTCAAGTCCGCCATCGTCCGTCCTCTCCTCAAAAAACACAGCCTCGACCCAAACAAACTCAAAAACTATCGCCCAGTCTCCAATCTCTCTTTCCTGTCCAAGCTTCTTGAGAAGGTCGTTCTCAACCAGCTCAACCTCCACCTCGACGACAACAACCTCCTCAGTCCCTTCCAGTCTGCCTATCGCAAACACCACAGCACTGAAACAGCCCTTCTACATATCTTAAACGACCTGCTTCTCTCCACCGACTCGGGCAACATCTCTCTTCTTACGCTACTCGACCTCTCTGCCGCCTTCGACACTATAGACCACTCTATACTCCTCCACCGCCTTCACCACTCATTTGGCATCACTGACTCTGCTCACCAGTTCTCTCCTACCTCTCCGACAGACAGCAGTCCGTCACCATCGACGGCGTCTCCTCCAACCCAGTCACGCTCTCCTGCGGAGTTCCACAGGGGTCCGTCCTGGGCCCGGTCCTTTTCACACTCTACACCTCTCCCCTGTCCAACATCATCCAGTCTCACCACATACACCACAACCTCTACGCTGACGACTCACAACTACTAGACAAAGACAAACTCGACAACACTCAGTCACTACTGACTCGCACGGCTGACTGCTTCGAAGATGTGAAAAACTGGATGACAGCAAACAAGCTTAAACTGAATGACGACAAAACGGAAGCCATGCTGGTAGGCACTCGCCAGAAACTTTCCCAGCTCACTCCCTCCCTCCACCTTCAACTCGACAGCACCCCCATCTCCCTCTCCGACTCGGCCAAAAATCTCGGCGTTATCCTCGATTCCTCTTTTTCCATGACCTGCTTCGTCTCCGCCACGGCCCAAGCATGCTACTTCCACCTCCGCCACATCAGTCGGATCTGAAAATACCTCACTACTGAAGCCGCCACCAAACTTGCTGTCTCTATCATCCTATCTCGCATCGACTACTGCAACTCTCTCCTTTCCGGCCTCCCTCACTCCACCACTTTCACTCTCCAGCGCGTCTAGAACAATGCTGCCCGCCTCGTCCTCAGAAAGAAAAAAATCCGACCACATCACTCCCCTGCTCAAACTCCTTCACTGGCTTCCCATCCCCCAACGCATCCAATAAAAGATTCTGTCTCTCTGCTACAAATCCCTGAACAACTGCGCTCCCGCCTATCTCTCAAACTTACTTCACCCCTACACTCCTCCCCGCTCCCTCCGCTCCGCCTCCGACCCTCTCCGCCTCCACATCCCCCGCACCAAACTCAGCACTTTCGGCCCCCGCTCCTTCTCAGTATACGGTCCATCCACCTGGAACACTCTCCCACTCTCCGTCAGAAGCACTCTCTCTCCTCCTTCCAGTCCGCCAACAAATCTCATCTCTTTGAACAGTTCTAGCACTATACCACCACACTCCCCACCACAAGCAGACTGTCGTATTGTATTTTACTATTTGTGGTACGTGAGTCGTTGTCTAAAGCGTGCGCATGCGTGCGCGAGGTGTGAGTGCGCGCTTAGAGTTATAATTATTATAAGATAAGCGCATTATAAATACCGTTATTATTATTATTATTATAATTAGGTCTATACGGGGCCTTTTTATAGAAAGACTGTTTCTGGAGGTGCTGTATTTCTTTTCAGTTGGTGAAAAAAGTCTAGATAAGTAAGGTGGAGCTTTGTCGTTAAGAATTTTGTGGATCAGTACACATTTGTTTAGTGCGAGGTGCTTAACCAGAGGGAGAAGTCCAATGGCCTGCAGCTTGGCATCAGTGGATAAAGACGGATCAGGGAGGATAAGCTTAGCAGCACGCTTGTATAGTGAGTTTATCTTCTTGAAGTGATTTTCACTGCAGCCATCCCATATTGTTGAGGCATAATCAATGTGTGGTTTAATGTAGGCATTAAAAAATAGTTTGCGCGTCTTAAGGTCAATGATCTTTTTAAGTTTGGAAAGTAGAAACAACTCTTTTGACAAATGTTTTCGCAAATAGATTAGGTGGTTTTGCCAGCTTAGATCATCATCAATTATTACTCCAAGCAGGCGGTGTTGACTGACCTGCTCAACTGGGATGGAGTCAAAAGAAAGGTTAAGTGATGGAGGTTGGAGCTGATGTTTCTGGTTGTGATAAGCATGCCTTTTGTTTTTGTGGGATTTACAAGCATGCGATTTTCATTACACCACCGAGAGACTTCATGAAGACTCTCTTGAAGATTATTTGCAATTTCAGGCACGGTTTTACCAGCGGAATGTAATGTTGAGTCGTCGGCAAACATGTCACACTCAGCCTCAGTACACGTTACATGTAACGGTAGATCGTTAATAAAGATACAGAACAGTAGTGGCCTAAAATAGACCCCTGGGGCACTACATACTCAACAACTTGTTCAGAAGAACATTTTCCATTGATGTAGGCTGTTTGTGTTCATTTTGTAAGACAGGAGTTCAGACACGAAAGAGATGACGGGCTCTTATTGTTGAAGTAAGTGGCAACCTTTTTTTAATAAGATTGTGTGATCGATAAGATCGAACGCTTTCCTTAGATCCATGAAGACAGCACCAGCCATCTTATTATCATTTATGCTGTTGACCCACGAATTCACTATTCGTGCGAGTGCAGTGTGGCATGAATGCTTGGGGCGAAATCCTGACTTGTAATGACATTATAGGGACATTTCTTCAAGAAATTCCAGAAGATGTTTGTGAACATGCTTTTCCAGAGGCTTCGAGAGAACTGATAGAAGTGAAATGGGGCGAAAGTTATTTATTTCAGATGAATCTTTTGCTTTAGAAACAGGCACTATTTTTGATTTTTTGAAAGCTACTGGGAAGACATTTTTTTGTATATACAGGTTATAAATGTATGCAAGAGGTTCCACTATGTATGGTTGCGACAGGTCAAAGATATATCCATTGATACCATCACTGCCCGAAGATGTTTTCTTTTTTATGATGGAAATATATTTGCCTACCTCGTGTACAGCAATATCAGGGATGACGAAGACGTCATCTGAGGACAATCTTTGCTTACAGAACTTTGTTAGCTTCTCTGGAGTATAATATATCGACTGATCGCGATTGTGAGAACTGAGTAAGTCTTTGGGGGCTGACAGAAAGTGGTTATTAAACTCCTCAGCGGAGAGGTTTTCTGGAATGGTATTGCACTGTTTACGCTTGTTGTTCGTAAGCGTATTAAGTGCTGTCCAGATGGAGGAAGGGTTTCTGTCTTCTTCGACTGTTTTGGTTACAAACGATCTCTGAGCCTCTCTAACTAAGTACTTAACTTTATTTCGCAATCTTTTAAATTCTTGAAATTTCTTTTCTTTTTTAGCCTTATTTCTGTCCGCCATTGCTTGTTTGATTTCGTCGGTTATCCATGAGGGAGGCTGGCGGGATTGGACTCGCTTTCTTCTTTCTGGCGCATGTTTGTTTAGCACCCCTAGGAACAGATCAAGTTAGAAAGAGACAGCCTGGGTCAGTACAACTGTACACATCCTGAAAGGGTGTAAGGCTATGATCGTGTAGAAAAGCATCTTTGTTTAGTTTTTTTTAAGACCTATAGGTAATATATACATGTTGATGCCTCTTTTGTTTGGGCAGTTTGCACGACCATGTACATGTGATGGGAAAATGATCACTCACAGCAAATGGGGGGGGGGGGGGGGGACGCTGGTCTCAAGCTCTGACTTACAGTTGTTGGTATAGATGTGATCAATGAGTGTAGCGGATGACTGGGTTATTCTAGTAGGAGTTTGGACTAGTTGCTTCAGCCCAAAAAGAGTTGTTGTCGATTGCCACATGGTATTTGTTTTCAGTAAGTCAATGTTAAAATCACCTAACAGCAGTACATCTTTGTCAGTGTCATTCACTTTATCCATCATCTGTACAAAGTCATCATACCACTCGACAGTGGACGATGGATTTCTATATACATAACCCATTATAATTGTCGATGAGTTATTAATTTTTACTTCTAGCCATTCACACTCGATCTCAGTTGACTCCAGATCATCACGTCTGCGTACCATATGTGCAATCGAGTTATGGACATAAACAGCAATCCCTGTGTGTTTTGGGGTGTTTGGGTCACGACGAATTAAGGAAAAGTTTGGAATGCACATATTGTCGTCGCTAATTCTTGAGTCCAGACGTGATTCCGTTAGCCCAAAGAGATGGAAGTGTGAAGGCTGGTTTAAAAATATTGAAATGTCAGGAACATTATTGTAAAGGTGAAATACATTAAGGTGCCCGACCTTCAGCCCGTGGGCATGCATGTAATTGTTTGATGGTGTACACATTTTGATGACGAAAATGTAAATATAAAGTTTTCAATATACGAAACTCAGTGAAACAGTCCTGTCACTGAAATGAGTGATCATGTGCGAAAGTTTGGAATAAACCAAAACCACATTATAATCACAACTGTCAAAAATAACTTGAATGATAGTTTGTAGAACTGTCTACTCGCATTCAGCACAACACGTTTGGCTATCCACTATAATCACTAATCATTACATTTAGTCCAGCTTACAAAAAATGGTGTATATGCAGGTCAGTCACAAGTCAAACGCGCAACTGTACTGTAGGGGTCAACCATAGTACAAATAGTCAACGATTCCTCTAAACTGTCAGACTGCAACACATGTTACTGTGATACGGCCGCATCGCATATAAACCAAAAGCATCGCAAATGTTAATGTCAAATCTATGAGGTGAAACTAGAACAACAGCACAGTAAACCGTTACATACAAAAATGACACCGTTAGATCGAACGATTGTCAGCTCAGTGCTCGACACACTAAAACAGATTGAACGAGAACTGGAATCAAACAATACTAATAACACATGTAGCTCACACACCTGTGTTCTTATGTACCACGCATTGCTACAAGTCAGACGGATGAAGGGCTCAAAATGAAGTCTTTGTTTATTGTTTATTTTCTTTTCAGATTTATACTGATGTTCACTAAGTTCATGAAAAGCAAGAAGTGCAATTAGTTCAAGTTGAGCCTACACTCCCCCTCCCCCCCCCCCTAAAAAAAATAAATAAATAAATAAATAAATAAATAAAAAAATTAACAGTCGTCAAGTAGGATGGGGTCCGGTAAAACCAACTCATTTAGGCCTGGAAGCGTGTTAGCTGAACATCAGATTTACGAGAGAGAGAGAGAGAGAGAGAGAGAGAGAGAGAGAGAGAGAGAGAGAGAGAGAGAGAGAGAGAGAGAGAGAGAGAGAGAGAGAGAGAGACTGACTGACTGACTGACTGACTGACTGACTGACTGACTGAAACTTTATTTATCAAGGATTGAGATATTAGGCGCACAGGCCTTTCTTCCAATTTGTCCTTGCTACATCTACTGACATATAATAACAGGCAAAGCTGCATTACACTCACAAACAACATCGAAAGTAATGCAAATTACGACAACACTACAAACTGCAACAATGATTTAACAAAACACACAGGTACCCATACGAAGATGTTTGCACGTGTCATAATATCCGTTTGCGGGAGCCCTCCCCAGACACTCCCACCCGGGGGGCACGCCACAAATATACTTTCACTCGAATGACATACTAAGCACATGGTTTGAATAAACTGTGCACCGGCACTGCATCCCCTGACCAGGTCTATACGGGAAGCACCCCCACAAACGGCACGTGAACGCAAATGGTATAATAAAAATAATAGTTGCATAAAAAGAAATAAAAATATATTATGTTTAGACAACACGAGATAATTAAATTTACGTTGCCTTGGATAAGTGCTTGTACAGTTTTGCTTTAAAAGCAGCTAGGGAATTAAATTGTTGTAGATGCAGAGGAATAGAATTCCACAGGAAACCACCTGAGTATGACAAACTGGATTTATACAAATCAATGCGGGGCCGTTTTATGCTCAGGTTGCTCCGAGAGGTGCTGTATCTCTTCTCAGTAAGGGTAAAATGTTCCGATAAGTAGCCGGGGGCCTTACCCTTAACTCATTCTACCCCAACACCGAAATTCCCAAATTTTGCCGTTGTTCTCTGAAGACTGCGTTGCAGTGGAGGACACAGATCGACCATGACAGTTCAAGGGTGATGACAGAATAGCTTGGCGCCCATAGGCGCCAAGCTATTCTGGCATCACCCTTGAACTGTGTTGGTCGATCCTTATCTTGCGGTGGTGTGTCTGGGGTAGAATGAGTTAAGAGCTTTGTGCACTAGTACGCACTTGTTAAATACTAAGTGTTTGTCAAGAGGAAGGAGTCCACCTGCCTCGAGCCTCGCCTCAGTGGGTAGAGATGAGCTAGGAATAATGAGTTTGGCTGCTCTTCTGTATAGCGAATTTATTTTCTTGAACTGAACCTCGCTACAGCCATCCCAAACTGTTGAGGCATAATCAATGTGGGGCTTGATGTATCCATTGAAAAATAGTTTACGCGTGTTCAGATTAATGACCGCTTTCAGTTTAGACAGTAACAATAATTTCTTTGAAATTGTCTTTCCGATGTGTATGAGATGAGGATGCCAACTAAGTTGGTTATCTACAACTACCCCTAGTAAACGGTGCTGCTGTACTTGCTCTATGGGGACAGCTTCAAATGAGAGGTTTAGAGGCGCGGGTTGCAGCTGATGTTTCTGACGTGTTGTGACTAACATGCTTTTTGTTTTAGTTGGATTGACTATCATTCTATTTCTACTGCACCATTTAGAGACTTCTTGTAGGCTCTGCTGGAGGCTGTTGGTTATGTCAGCTACAGTTTTACCGGATGCATGTAGCATGGAATCGTCAGCAAACATGTCACACTCAGCACGAGCACATGTGATGTGTAGTGGTAAATCATTAATAAAGATACAAAATAACAATGGGCCCAGAACCGAACCCTGAGGAACACCAAGCTCTACCTTACCCTCTGTGGAATAGTTACCATTTACATAGACAGCTTGTGTTCTCGCAGAAAGATAAGAGTTAAAGAATAAAAGGGCTGACGGGCTGTTGTTGTTGAAATAAACATTAAGTTTCCTCAGCAAGATTTCATGATTTATCAGATCGAACGCTTTTTTCAGGTCCAAGAATACCGTGCCAGTCATTTTGTTATTGTTGATGTTATCTAGCCATGAATCAACCATACGTACTAATGCTGAGTGGCATGAGTGTTTGGGTCTAAAACCGGACTGGAACTTATTTAACAAGGACCGTTCTTCGAGGTACTGGAGGAGATGCTTTTGAATATGCTTCTCAAGTGGCTTTGATAAAACAGACAGAAGAGAAATGGGACGAAGGTCATTTACATCAGTAGTATCTTTGGTCTTGGGTATAGGAACAACTTTTAGAGAGAGAGAGAGAGAGAGAGAGAGAGAGAGAGAGAGAGAGAGAGAGAGAGAGAGAGAGAGAGAGAGAGAGAGAGAGAGAATCAATGAATGAATCAATGAAACTTTATTTTACAACGGTTTAGGCATTGACATCGTCATCGACACAGCCATTTTACAAACCTGCCGTTGCTAGCAACTACAAGACTAACTACAAATATACATACATATAAGTAAACATAATACTTGCAAACAGATGACAACACTGTTCACATAGACAGACATACTCATAGACTCACAGGCACCCCCACCCCCCACTCCACCCGCCCCCCTTCACACATAGACAGAGCTAAGTAGTCCAAGTAGTCCAAAAATGATAAATGAAAAGGATAACTTAATCGGGAATAAGATGAACCAGCATGAAAAGAAACATATTATACAAGAGGTTAAGGCATCCCTACGAGTGATCCACAAAATGCTTGCAGAGACCCTTTTTAAAACAGGCTAGCGAGGAGGTGGATTTTACATGGTCGGGAAGCGCATTCCAGATATGTGCCCCTGAGAAGGATAAGCTAGTTTTATATAGATCGATCCTTGGTTTTAGGACTATGAAAAGCTTTCTGATGTTTCCAAGCTTGGACTCAGACTTACGGAACAAAGTGGAGATGTACTCAGGTGTTTTGCGTTTCCACACTTTGAACATAAAGATTGCTTTGTTATATTTAAAATGACCTTGAAGAGGCAGGAGACCTGCTTTTGAGAGCTTTTCTTCAGTGCTTAGGTGTGGATCAGGGCAGATTATTTTGGCCGCTCGTCTGTGTAGGGAATTGAGTCTCTTTAAATGGACCTCACTACATCCATCCCATACCGTTGACGCGTAATCGATATAAGGACGAATGTGAGCGTTATAAAATAGTTTACGGGTATCTGAATCAGTATAATATTTCAGTTTTGATAACAAAATAGAGAGAGAGAGAGAGAGAGAGAGAGAGAGAGAGAGAGAGAGAGAGAGAGAGAGAGACAGACAGACAGACAGACAGACAGACAGACAGACACTTACGCAATTCTCTAGCCCAGACAGTGATGCTGTAGACGGGGTAGGAACGACCCAGGTTGACCTGCCACCAAGCGCTGTATTGACTAATAGTAGTGGAGTCACCAGGAGCAGTGTGAATACAGTTGATATAGTTGTTAGGGTCGAGCACACCGCCCGTATTGTTGTTGACAGCAAACCGTCCATCAGTTGGGGAAGTATAAGCGCCGTGGTATGAGCTGAGTTGACAGGACTTGCTGAACGCCACGTTTTCTGTAGAGAAACGGTTACACGTTAGGTCTATTTGTTGAAGACGACGACAGTTCTTCATAAATCAGGATCTAACTGTTTGTCTGTCCGGCGCTGAGTGATTCCCCTTGGTTTGAGTACAATTCTGCCAGCGTTAGCCTTACCTATCTGGTTTGTGGGAAGTTAACCACATATAATCCAATGTTCGTCAAACCCGTATTTCATATAATTTTGGTGACATAGATAAATGTCTCTGAGGGGCATTGGCCAGCCTCACAGAATTGAAAATGAGGCGGGGGTGGATAGGGGGAGGAGCGATGGTGACGGGGGTGGGGGGCGGATCGGGTGTCAGGTGGGGGTGGGTGGGTGGGTATCAGGGAACATGAAACGAATAATCATTGAGCACCGGCTGAATATGACATCAGAAGAAGCAAACATTCAAAATTGTCTCACTACTATCAGGGTTTAACCCATTAATGGCTCCTTGCAATCAATATATGCGAATGTGACGTATAGCGTTGCCGGTGGCACTTTTGCAACTATTGCATCGGGTGCCCTGAATGAGAGAACTCTGCACAGCAGGCATGCTTTTCCGTTTCTGCGCTTGTACGGAACCGTGCTTTCCTGAGCAACTTTACAGTTGTGCCTTTAAAAGGTATAGCCCAAGTATACTTATACATAGATGCGCGTAGGTTCAAGACATCCAATTAAACAAACTATGGCCACTGGAAACTTTTAGCCATACCATGTGAGAGGTAGGGCCATGTGTTACAAAAGCCTGCCTCCACTTGCCCAGTTTCTACGTCACTGATTTTGTGCAATATGCAGCCCCGCCACAAAGCAGTCATACAATACAGGCTACATGCGACAAAAAGCGATACACCGTAAAACAATGTTCGGCAGGATGTCGCTCGATCTATACTAATGGTCAAAACTTAAGGGCCACCCCACTTTTTGTGTCATTGTTTATCGTCGCAAGTACGCTAATAAAATACAATGTTCTTTCGACCCAAGTGGGTTAAAAGTTGACCTTAGACAGTCCACTGTACAGGGAACAATAGACAACATTTCATCAATTTCCACGAACGTGTCAAATGCACGTGAAACATCGTCAGTTTTTGTGAAAAGCTGTCGGATATTGGCAAGCGTACAAACGGCAGGCAGGTGGAAAAACTCAGTAAAGTCCTGATGCACGTGCTAAAGGGGTCAGTCGTGAACACTGAGCACTTCTTTTTCGCTACAAATACCGGTACAGTAGGGGCATAATTGTCACTTTCCTAGCCATGCCACCACGACAAAGCCTAACGCCAGTAGATCAAGGCCGGGCGCTAGCATGGCTGCAGGATGAAATTTCCGGACGAGAAGTTGGGAGACGTCTTGGGGGTGTCCCATGCAGAGATCCACATGCTGCTGGCACGATTCCAATAATACTGGAAGGGCAGAACTACGACCCTGCTCAGGACGCCCGCGCTGTACCAGCAGAAGGGAGGACAGATACCTCTGTTTGGCGGCTCTGCGCGACCTAACTGTCACGTCAACCACTCTGCGACCTCAACCGGTGCAGGCTGCAAACGTTAACGTCATCAGAAGCACAGTCTGCCGACGTCTGCGCGAAATTGGCCTGGCTTCATGCAGAGCAGCAGTGAGAATACCCCTCACTCCAGCTCATCACAGAGCCCGGGTTGCCTGGTGTCGTCAACTTGTGAGGTGGAACAGACTCAGTGGACTCAGGTTCTGTTTATTGATGAGTCAAGGTTTACTGTGTCCTTTAACGACGGCAGGGTGAGGGTCTGGAGACGCCAGGTCAGGGCGAGCGATTCACGGATGGATGCATCCAAGAGGTGGATCGCTACGGAGGAGACCCAGTCATGGTCTGGGCAGGCTTCAGTAGGGATAGCAGGACCCCCCACTACGTCATCCGAGGCACCCTGACTGGACTGCGCTATCGGGACGAGATTGTGCAGCCCCTCATCCAGCCAGCTCTCCAAGCCATAGGCGACAATACTGTTCTGCAGGAAGACAACGCTCGACCTCATCGCGCCCGTTTGGCGGATGAGTACCTTGAACAACGAGGCATCATGTGGATCGAGTGGCCAGCTCGTTCACCTGATCTTGCTCCCATCGAGCACCTCTGGGACCTGCTAGGGCAACGTGTAGTCAGCAACCACCCCCCGCCTCAAGGCGTCCCCCAGCTGACTTAGTTCCTGCATCAAGAGTGGGAAGCGATCCCACAACATATTCTCCGAATCCTGGTGAACTCCATGCTACAATGCTGCATTTAATGATTGGCTGCAAACGGTGGGTACACTCTCTACTGTCTGGACCAGTCTTGTGTGACATTTCAAATGAGGGGTGGGTGAACATTCCAACGTACGACTGTTGTTACACGTGCTTGATTTACTCAAAACGTAAATGAAATTGTTACTGAATAAAATAAAGTACTGACTCCAAGTATTCTTACATTATTTGTGTGGTGTTGTGGGTGCATCTGCGAGAAAAAGTGGCCCTTATGTTTTGACCATTAGTATATGTCCAACATTCGTGATACTAACACACAAGCCAGCTGGTCACACTCACCAAAGTGTCCGTGACAAGAGACGTGACGAACAGTCAGACAGAAGCAAAGAGTCCACAGCAGTGCTGACCACGTGACCATCGTGTTGATGAGTAATCACTGGCCAACACAACTGTCCGCGATCGCTGTCTGTGTAACGTCTTCACTCCAAGCCCTTCATTCGTAATGACGGGTTGGCGCACGTATACTAAAACGTCTTTATTTAAAACGGCATCTATTCCAACCACAGTGAATAGTCGTTGTGTTTGCGGTTGCCTTCAAAATCGAACTGTGTGTCGCCTGTTGACTTTTCACTTGAGTGTAATCCAACAAGGAAGTATGATATTGCGGCGTTCTATCGACGTCCGACATTCCAACGCGCCGGTTGTGGGTGAGCCCACTATGGCTGACGTCGGCCTGAGGACCTTTGCTCGCTTGGTTTCCTGTCGATAGCGCTTTATGTCGCGGTGATTCCTGCAGGCAGGGGACCAACTCCACAAAACGCGCTAGCAAAAGCCGAAGTGTTAATGATAAAGATAAGGATAAGGATAAGATATGATAAGATGGGATAACTTGAGATGAGGTAAGATGAGATGCGAAAAGACAATCCAGACCAAAAAAGGTGACTGCCAAGCGTGTAAAATAAATGGTGGCGAAACTGCTCTTTCTAGTCGTGTTTTTTCCTTCGTTCAATTAGTCTTAGATAGCCTTTCATTCTGAGATCAGATCAGATCAGCTTTAATCAATGCCATACGCATAAGCATAAGGAAATTGTTGTGCCATATGAACGAACATTTTCGGGGCCACCACGACTACAGTGGGACCGTGCACAGCCATGTTGGGGCCGACTGCGGCCGTCGTGGGACCGAAGAGCTTTGCTTACTGGGTCCATTGCTAAGATCAACACATGAAACAAATAAACATCGCATGCAGACAAGCCAACTCTAATACACCAAACCACATGCAGCTCTTGAGATGATCCGCAAAACGGACTTTTGACAGAAATAAACAACTTTAGCGATGTAATATTTTCCATTACTGAGTGTAAATAAATATCTGCGCCGGTCTGTGATTTAGGACCTAACAGTTTATAACCATGAAGTACAATATCACACATACTAGCACACACACACACAGATCACGTTTAAAACTGGCCGGTTTTTCCCTTTATCTAAACTTTCGTTGAATTAAATCTAGTCACATGCAAATGAGAACACAACAGTTGGAGAAGAAACACTGTCGAATAGTCCGTTTGAGCAGAGCTTGCCTTATTTTATTTCCAATTAACTTTTGAACAAGACATATTTCAAAACAACACAAGAGCAAAAAGTTATCACTGAACGTGGTCCTAAATTACTTTGAAATTATTTGCCTTCAACCCCAACCCTCAGGATACCATGGAGATGGCCTACTAAAACGTTCACATATATACTCTGTTCAGGGCTATGTGACCTCTGACCTGCATCACCGATGCTGAAACTATGGCAAGCTATGCTTGTTTTTGAGTGGAGTACGATCTGGGTATATTTTAGCAGATTTAAATAACCACGTTCAAAATTTCCCGAGAGCAGCGGCTAAAACCATTGTTGTTATTACCAAATGAACATTTAAATACAGGTTGGCGATCATTTTTTTCTTCTTAGAGTTGTGAAATCAGCTACGTTAAATTTTTGTTGTTGTTGTTTTGGAGTAAAAGCAAATATGAGGCAAGCTTTGCTCAAACGGACTTTACACACGTCACAAATTGCACACTCTAGCCTACCCCGCGATAGAGCTTTGATGCTTGGTTAGGTTGGCTTTGCTACAACTTTACACATATTGTTCTTCACTAGGATGTAGTGTCACAGCTGAACACTGTAGAGAGGGTTTCCTCGTTGTAAAGCCCTTATTTTGTATTTACAGCGTTTGTAGTGTTTGCGTGGAGTGGCGAGTTCCTACTTCCTAATTATGTGCTCTGCAAACAGGAAGCCAGGAAGGGGCACGTGTTCGGTATAGTGCGTTAGTGGCATTGTGGAACCACTGAAAAAACAGTGCAGAAAATAACACACACTCGAGTCGTCAATGTCGTGTCGCAGCATTATACGACTCCATTTGAATGTCTCACCTTCACTGGGCTTTACCCATGATGCTCTCGTTCAAGTGTCGCAACCTGCATGAATTCCCTTAACCACCCCCCCGCCCGATAAACCGGAACATCAATGTGACCAGTAAGAGACACAGATTCTCATAACTCGCAACTGCGGGGTTCATGAGGATCTATGCCTCTTACAGTTGGCTGGTGTTCCGTGTGTAAAACACCGCGTATCGTACAAACTACCCTGGGCTGGCGAAATGCTCAGCCGTGTACACCGTGCATGTAACATAGAACCGGTTTGGATTTAACCCCAAGGCCGCATTTCCCAAACGTAGAAGTGCCACCTAACGACCGTATACCAGTTGCAGTAGATGGATCGACCGGGATAATTCACGGGTAGTGCCAGATTAGCTTGGCGCCTGACGGCGCCAAGCTAATCTGGCACTACCCTTAAAGTATCATGACCGGTCCATGTCCTGTTGTAGTGCCTCGGGGTTAAGTGGGTTAAGATGAACGGGATGTCCAACACTACATTATCGCCGGCGTTATTTTGTTCCGCCGCGTATGTTTCACACACGCTGGTTCGATTTGTTTCTTTGATTGTGTAGGAAGTGGTATTTGGCCATGCGGTAGTTGTTTCTTCTGTTGTTTTTGCAGCTGTTGTTGCTCTAGTTAATTAAATGATATTGTATTTCGTACAATGGATAAACTAACAATCACACAAACTAAAACACCAACCGTCCAAAATGAACATGTCTACTATCGTATGAACGTACAATCTTTGATTAGGTCTTCGAGAAGCAACTGGGAAACTTTCTCTTACTGCACATGAAGCATTCAGTCTGTGTATAGTTCACACAATTCTTACTTAATCTCATAAACTTCCTCTTTATAACTACCAGTAGAAAACAATCACCAAAACAAGATGGTAGTACATATCGGCTTTATCAGCCCTCGATCAGCCTTTGCTGTCACGTGACTGGTACCCCACACTGACTTAGCACACACCAGTACGTCGATGAACAATCTCGATTTTCGCACAGATGTAGTTGTAATGTGCAACTGACGTTGTGCGAAAAGCGAGATTGTCAATGTATTTTGTATAAGTTAAGCAGTGGATGTTGTTGATTTACGAGCCGAAACCTGCTTTTGATACACAAGTTCTGGCTTCGTGGCTCTGCCGAGGAGCACGAAATGCCGTGTGTCAAAATGAAGTCGAAGCTCGTAATTCACCACCACCCAATGCTTAATTAACCCATTTAACCCCACAGCCACACTTTCCAAATTGTATTAGAGTCCTCTAATGACTACGTACTAGTTTCAGGAGATGGATTGACCATGATAATGCAAGGGTAGTGCCAGATTAGCGTGGTGCCATCAGGCGCCATGCTAATCTGGCACTAACCTAGAATTATCATGGTCAGTCCTTCTCCTGCTGTAGGGTGTTGGGACTAAATGGGTTAAAGTATTTACCCACTGTCGTATGCTCTCTGTGTCATGTCATACCGGTCTGATAGTTAGATAGGCTCAATAGAACCTACACGGACGTTTTGCTAATTTAACTTCGGATTTTCTTATAATAACCCAGAAAGGCCCCCCTTCACACACATTCGAGCCACGGACAGCACAGCGAACGGATCTCCGCGCTGCGATACGCTCTCCAACAGCCATCAAGCAAAGACAAAGACCAAGGCACAGAACAGAACAAGACAGAGCCCGGCGTACGGACCCCCGCGCTACGCTATCCAACCCACTGCACAGCCACCAAGGAATACGGACCACCGCAGACATGTTGGCCCGCAGTAGCAGACGCCAACCCGCCCTTATCAGGGCGACGGCACAGAGCCACAACGACCAACAAGGCACAGCCTCGCCACCCACCCGGACGCGACTCCAACATATACCAGACTTCCGAACTCCAAGAATAGGGGAAGACCCTCTTGCCTACGCCAAGGAATTGACCAACCATTACAACGGTTACCTTCACCCACCAGTCCAGCAGACCGGGCGCTTTGCCCAGGAACTATCGGTCCACTACGAGACCCACCCAGAGAGCTACGCTGAAACCTACCACACACAAGAGACGGAAATCGAGCCTCCATAGGAATCAGGCTCCGCAACGGACTTCTCACCACCCTCCCCCGAGATCCAAATCCCAGAACACCTGACACAGGAGAGGGAGTGGTCCAAAAGGGAGAGAAAAGTACGTCTAGGCGCCATGAATCTCGATGGCCTCGTTCGACTGCTAACAACCGCAGCACCAGCCATCCTCTCAATCCAAAGTGACAACCATCAAAGGGCACTAGTCACCACCCGGTGGCTTTTCGAAACAGGAGCCCTAAAGGATTTCCAGCCACCAAAACCCACCAGCATGGGATGCCAAGGAGCCCCCATGACTAATGAAGCGGAAACCCAATCCGACCCACCACCAATGACCAAGTCAACAGGGAGCCTAGCCTCCCCAGCCACAAAGACCCAAGGAACAGGCACCCCCGCTACCACAACAAGGGATACGGGGTGCGCCACCCAACCAACACAAACCCAAGACGCCAACACCGCAACGTCCCAGACCTTGATCGACTCAGGCACGAGCCGTGATCCCCCACCGCCAG
This sequence comes from Semisulcospira habei, assembly GCA_036245525.1. NCBI lineage: Eukaryota > Metazoa > Mollusca > Gastropoda > Semisulcospiridae > Semisulcospira > Semisulcospira habei. The sequence goes on along the minus strand of BTPG01000003.1, from coordinate 208,659,152 downwards.
CCAACAAACCAGCCAAAGCCGCCAAGCGGCAGCGACGAAGACCACCCAAACGCTTCAGGACCCAGCAACGCCCGGCACTACTCGCCACACCGCCACCCCACCTTCGTCTACCTCCACACCACCGCCACCCCCCCCCCCCCACCCCCCAGCCCAGCGCCCGACTCCTCGGCCCAGAATCCACTGGTCACCACCACCGCCACCCAACCTCCCCAAACCCTACTACAGCCAGCCACGGCTCTACCGGCCACCACCACCCCCGCCACCACTTCTACAAGAGATGCTAGAGTGGCTGGCATTTCAACTCCCCCCCCCCCCCCCCCCCCCCCCCCCCCCCAGCGTAGCACCGCAGGAACGGTTAACCGGCCACACCATCCGCCTCCTCCACCATCACCCGCCCGGCCCCGGCAACACCACCAGCCGCTGCGCGACGGAGAGCCAGACAGGCAGATTGACACCCCCCCCCCCCCTGTCCCCCGCCCCCCCCCCCTCCCCCAACGGACGAAATCAGCGAGAGCTTGAAATCCCTGTCCCTCCCAAAAAACGCATGAAAGTGAAACATCTATGTCGTCCGCACATTTTAAAATCGAGCTTTATTGTGACGTTAAGAATTCTGTACTGCGTTCAGCTGCAATTCTGTGCTTGAATTGATGTCCAATGCGGCCATTATCTGAGTGTGTGGTTCCGTCGGCCATCCGGAAAATTAGGGCACGATCGTGGGACACGTTAATGAACTGTTAACGTCATCCGACACACAGACGACGCAAACTGTACTCAAGTTATTACCATGCCTAAAAGACGTGTGTAAAGATCAAATATAAATTCGCCGACATTGGGATAATGTCTGTTTCGCTTTTCACACAGTTGAACAAGATGGCCGTTGTCAAATCAGGACACGGTTGTTATAAGATAAGATAAGATAAGATAAGATAAGATAAGATAAGATACGACACAACACGACACGAAACGCCACAACAAAGCCACGCCATGCCATGCCAAAATACGATACAATACGATAAGATAAGATACTGTTTATTGCCATTTGCATTAAGAAACAGCCTCCCTGATGCTACGCCTTGCTTACAGTGACCGAAAAATCGAAAAGCGGGGGAGGGGACGGGGTGGAGAGAAGGCGCCTTCGTGATAAAACTCTCATCGTTCGCCAAAACATTAAACATCGGAGGAGATGGGAGTGGGGGGGGGGGGGGGTTGGGAGGGGAAGGGTAAATACACTCCCAAAAGCTACTTTGTTATACCATGTTAAATAATTGTAGGCCGGAGGTTGGGGAGGGGTGGAGGTGGTGGTGGTACGGAACACCTGTTACCCCCCAAAAAAGGGACTTTGTTACATCATTTTATAGAATTTCTGATTTCTGGTCGGGGGGGGGGGGGGAGGGGTGGTCGTGGTGGAGGGTGGTGGGGGGGGGGGGGGGGTGGAGAGGTACGAATACCCCCCCCCCCCACCTCCGATCCTCCCCTGTAATACCCCGATCCACTTTTTTTTTTTGGCTCCGCCCCTTTAGTCGGGGTCCGGCAAGCTTGCTATGCACCCTTCACGGAAACAGCTCGTGTAGACTGCTAGAATAATCAAAGCTCGCTCTTTGACTTAGATTTTTGGGTTTGTTGGGAAAACCAATTTTAGGATAACATATAATTATTGGCATTTCATACAGAGATCACATCACGAACAAGGAAGCAAGAAGCAGAATCAGGCAAGCCATCGGGCCCGATGAAGACCTATTCGGCAATGTGAAAAAGAAAAAAAACGCAAACTGAAGTGGTGTGGGCATGTCACGCGTTCAGCAGGGCTTGCCAAAACAATCCTGCAAGGCACTGTGCAAGGAGGACGAAGGAGAGGAAGTCAGAGGAAAGAATGGGAGGACAATATCTCCGAGTGGACAGGACTGAAGCTGTGCGATACACTAAGAATGACAGAGAACAGAGACGAACTGAGGGAGCTGGTTGCCATGTCGTCAGTTGTGCCCCAACGGTTGGCAAGACTACGGATATAGATAGACAAATAGATCTTCTAAAGTATACCTTTAATGGAGCTGTAAAATAATCAGTACAAACTAGGTATTGGGTTTAATCAGTACATAAAGTGGGGATATTGAGGAGGGGTCAAAACACCCCAAAAAGGTATTTTGTTATACCATTTTAAAGAATTCTGGGTCGGGGGTAGGGGGTGCGTGGGTGGTGGTGTGCAACATCTGTTACCCTCCAAAATGGGACTTTGTTACATCATTTAAAAAAAATTGGGTCGGGGGTGGGGAGGGGGGAGGGGTGTGGGCGGGGGGAGTGGTAGTACAGAACACACCCCGCACCCCCGACCAAAAGCTCGCTATTCGACTTAGATTTTTTTTGGTTAAACCTATTTTAGTTCTAAGATATACCTTTATGGAGCTGTAAAATAATCAGTACAAGGTAGGTATTGGGTTTAATCAGTACATAAAGTGGGGATATTTTCACTCAAGAGATTTTGTTTTCATCCCTATGTCACAAGATCAATGCCTTTAGCTCAAACTGTTCCACATGACAGAGCTACAAAACCCCATGTAGCGACTAATTAGCAGATTTTTGTAGCCCTCATTTTAATTCGTCTTGGATGCCATTTTGTGTGTGTGTATGTGTGTGTGTGTGTGTGTGTGTGTGTGTTGTGTGTGTGTGTGTGTGTGTGTGTGTGTGTGTGTGTGTGTGTGTGTGTGTGTGTGTGTGTGTGTGTGTGTGTGTGTGTGTGTGTGTGTGTGTGTGTACACGAAATAGCTCAAATGAGTGACTGTCTTTACCATCCTTATGGACAATGGGTGTGTGTAAAATTCTGGGTGCCCAAGTCAGACACCCATTTTTTCTGAGGGTTGTTTCTGCATTGTCTTGCGGTAAAGATTCATAAAAAATACAAAAATCAGTTTTTCTCATTTTGGCGTTAACACATGCACTGTTGTGCTTAAAAGACACGCCTCCAGTGTGTTTGAACATTTCCCAGCTTGTGTGTGTATGTGTACTCAAATGGGCGTGTTTATGACATCACCCTTCTGAGCTATAAATAGCATAATAGCTGATATGGGTCAACTGCATCGGTGAGCCGAAGTGAAACGGAGAGATACGAAAGGTAGTGGGGCGGGGGGGGGGGGGGGGGGGTGGTATTGTATTTGTGTGAGGGAGGAATTGTTTATGTTGCTGCAAAATGAAGTTTGTTATTTGAGGGTGTGGTTGTTTTGTAAAAAAAAAATAAATAAAAAAAAGGGTGTTATACTTCCGGGATGATGTTGTCGGAGGTCATGTCTTAGACAAATTTCATATGTATTCTCGTGCGCCGGTTGCTATGAAGTGAAGTGATTGTATGAGTGCGCATTGTAAGAGAGGACGTATAGACTTTGGGTGAAGCTGCTGTTGTCTTTTGTCCTGCCCGACCTTTTGGTTCAACCTGTTGCTTTATTTTGTAGGTTTGTCGATGTTATCAATGCCGCATCTCTTTTTGGATTGTATGCACAAATTGATAAATGCAAATGACGTCACAGAGTCAGCGTCGTTACAAGCGTCGTCTGCTGCAGTCAGTCGTTTAGTGCAGTTAAACTAGTGCAGGTTTGGATGGGCCATTTTCGGATGTAATAGTAAAGTATTATTTGTGTGAATGCTGTCCGTTTGAAGGAAGGTTGATTGATTGTACATTGCTTAACGTCCCGACAGGAACAAGACTTTCTCAGGACGTGCCTGCACTGCTAGTGACAAAAACTAAACAGAATATTGAATGTATGTCGTCAGCCGGTCCAATAGGTTAAATAAAACCTACGACATGGGACCTAAATAAAGCTAAGACCATTTAGCAACACACATCCAATATCAAGAGCCACAGGCAGAGTAGACAGTAGGGAGAGTTTAAAAAAAGGAAAATGCAGGTGAATGGACCAAGGGTAGACAGAAACACATGCCCCCGGAATATAGAGAAAACCCCACCCTGTGGGGCTGACCAGGGTGACCCTGGGAACTAAAAAGTAGCCAACCCCACCCAAGTCCCCCAGGGCAGACCCGGTTGGGGTGTTTGAGGGAAGGACTGGAAAGTCGAGTGTTGAGGGCAGACCCGGTTGGGGGTGTTTGAGGGAAGGACTGGAAAGTCGAGTGTTGAGGGCAGACCCGGTTGGGGTGTTTGAGGGAAGGACTGGAAAGTCGAGTGTTGAGGGCAGACCCGGTTGGGGGTGTTTGAGGGAAGGACTGGAAAGTCGAGTGTTGAGAGAAGGCGAGGATGGGAAAAATATCCAGCACTATACGTTGGAATAGATGCATAACAGTTACGACACGCTTGTAAATTAAAACACTTTTAACCCCACCCGGGTCTGCCCTGAGGGACTTGGGTGGGGTTAACTACTTTTTATTTCCCAGGAGCACCCTGGTCAGCCCCACAGGGTGGGTTTTTCTCTCTATTCTGGGGCATGTGTCTCTGTCGGCCCTTTGTCCATTCACCTGTATTTGCCTTTTTAAAACTCTCCCTACTGTCTGCACTGCCTGTAGCTCTTGATATTGGATGTGTGTTGCTAAATGGTCTTAGCTTTATTTAGGCCCCATGTGTTAGGTTTATTTAATGTATTTGACCGGCTGGCGACATACATTCTATGTTGTGTTTAGTTGTTGGTTTTTTTCACAAGCAGTGCAGGCACGTCCTGAGAAAGCCTTGTTGCTGTCGGGACGTTAAGCAATGTACAATAAAACACTTTTAACATTAAGAAAAGTTGAGTTAAAAGAGGTTTTAAAACAGTTTTGATAAAAACTTTTGCCCAACACGCTTCTAAAAACAACATTTTTTTAGTTTTAAACCTTGTACCGCGCCATAAACGCCGCGATTGCTTTTCAGTCTTAGCTGTCCTATAGTGTGGAATGTGGGACTTTGCCAACTGGATTCATCTGGTGCACTCCAAATGAGTATTTGTGAGTGGTTCGACGTGCAACTCAGTGCGCGCCTCTGAAATGACCTACTGATTCCACTGATAATGAAAATCTTTCATTCATAAGAATGCATTGAGCAGCTCTATAAACCAAAAGTGATGACCCCCCTCCTCCCCCCCCCCCACCCTCCTCCCCCCCGCCCCCCCCCCCCCCCAACCCCCTCACAACCCCACCCAAACAATCATAATAATAAAATCAACCAAAGGTATCTTTAGTGAGGTATTTTCACTGTAATGCCAGTTTTGTGTGAGACTGAGAGGCACCCACTTTTTGGGTAGAAACCCATTTTTTCTCCGTCCAGTAGCTCTGTTTCTAGATAAGGTGAGTTCTAAACATTCGCATCAACTCCAGAGCCCTAGAATAAATAGAAATATGGGAACCCATTTTCACATAAAATGGTAGGTAACCCACTCTGAGGGTTTTGTGTCCATGTGTGTGTGTGTGTGTGTGTGTGTGTGTGTGTGTGTGTGTGTGTGTGTGTGTGTGTGTGTGTGTGTGTGTGTGTGTGTGTGTGAGTACTGCAACACAAAGAGCCTTGTTCCCCCTAGTGCACACAGGCGGGGCGAGTTAATGTTGTCGACTCTGTTGCAGTGTATGCGCATTAGGTCACCACAGTCGGTGGGACAAAACCATACGGTCGGCACAGTGTAAGTAAGACGCATTCAGCGGCAATTGCGTTTGTATTTTCGCTGCAAGGCCGACAATGCACTAGAATCACGGTCCTTGTAGCCTCAAATAATTATGTTTGCTGACCTGTGACCTGCTTCAATCCGTAAGGTCTAAAAATTATGGATCAGCAAACAGAATGATAAGTGCCTATTGTGCCACTGTTGCAAATGGTTATACCAACCGTTTTTAAAGAGCATTTCCTGTTCCCGAAATTTCAAATACTCAGTCGTCCAACGAGTCCACACTTGTCTACAGCTTGACATATAAACACAATCATAAACACGCGCACGGATGTAAACAAACAGACCGGGCAGAACTTCACATTTAATTAAATTTATTGTTACAACGACGCGCGAAAGCGACAGCCGTGAGAAAAGATGAACATGTCCCATTTATTCATGTCTACAGACAAGGGAAAAGAACTGTGGCTGAGACGGATCCCCGCCCGCATGGAAACAGGATCGAGTCTTCAGCAAGTACTAACCCTTCGGCTGTCGGTAGCGCTTTTTGTCGCCATGATTCCGACAGGATCAACGTTAACAACAGCCACAAAAACGCGACCGAAACGCACAGGTTTAATCAATTTAACCCCTTTCAGCACGCAGCCGCCAGTAAACAGCATAGTAAAGCTGCAAACTTTAGGGGGTTAACGTCGTAAACTCCCTGTGCGTGTAGCTACTGGTGCTGCATACACTACAGGGGTCAGTCGCATAAGTGAGCTTAGTCCTGCACCAGCCACTAAGCAAGGTACTCCGCTATAGCGGGGTGAGTGTTGTGGCGCTATAGCGGGGTGAGTGTTGTGGCGCTATAGCGGGGTGAGTGTTGTGGCGCTATAGCGGGGTGAGTGTTGTGGCGCTATAGCGGGGTTATTGTTGAGCACTATAGCGGGGTGAGTGTTGTGGCGCTATAGCGGGGTTAGTGTTGAGCACTATAGCGGGGTGAGTGTTGTGGCGCTATAGCGGGGTGAGTGTTGTGGCGCTATAGCGGGGTAAGTGGTGTGGCGCTATAGCGGGGTGAGTGTTGTGGCGCTATAGCGGGGTGAGTGTTGTGGCGCTATAGCGGGGTGAGTGTTGTGGCGCTATAGCGGGGTGAGTGTTGTGGCGCTATAGCGGGTGAGTGTTGTAGCGCTATAGCGGGGTGAGTGTTGTGGCGCTATAGCGGGGTGAGTGTTGTGGCGCTATAGCGGGGTGATTGTAGTGGCGCTATAGCGGGGTGAGTGTTGTGGCGCTATAGCGGGGTGAGTGTTGTGGCGCTATAGCGGGGTGAGTGTTGTGGCGCTATAGCGGGGTGAGTGTTGTGGCGCTATAGCGGGTGAGTGTTGTAGCGCTATAGCGGGGTGAGTGTTGTGGCGCTATAGCGGGGTGAGTGTTGTGGCGCTATAGCGGGGTGAGTGTTGGGGCGCTATAGCGGGGTGAGTGTTGCCGCGTTATAGCGGGGTGAGTGTTGTGGCGCTATAGCGGGGTGAGTGTTGGGGCGCTATAGCGGGGTGAGTGTTGGGGCGCTATAGCGGGGTGAGTTTTGCCGCGTTATAGCGGGGTGAGTGTTGGGGCGCTATAGCGGGGTGAGTGTTGGGGCGCTATAGCGGGGTGAGTGTTGCCGCGTTACAGCGGAGCACCTTGCTTAGTGGCTGGCGCAGGACTAAGCTCATTTATGCGACTGGCCCGCGGTGCCGGTGTGTACGAGCACAAAATCTTTGGCTGTGGGTAGTCTGTTGGGTCGAGGTGATTCTTTCAATCAACAACTGGACTAAACACGCGACCGACAGCCAAAGGGTTAACGAAAATCCTCAAAAAAAAAAAAGAACAGAAAACACAACGCCCCAAAACGCAGTCAAGCATATAAAGGTCTATGATTTCGGATGCACACTAGCAGTAGCACAGTAACATTTCACATCGAGAAAGACTAGATTGTAACCCTTTGGGCGCAAGTCACAGTACTGGTGGCAAATCGGCAAACTGGAGATTTGTTAACCTTAAATATATTTACAATAACGTTTAAAATATATCAACATTTCTCATTTTTTTCAACTACAAATTAAAATTTCATCTTTCCCGTGTAAACGTTTACAATAATTTGCAACAAATTATGATAAACAGGTGTATTTTGAGAGATTTCAAAACACAAACCAAATTTGTAGCGAATATGAGTTTGAGTCAGACATTAATAATTCTCCATTCACTCCTAAACTACAAACTGTTTTGGAAATCTAATGTCAGATTCCTATTTCCCACACCATCTCTATCAGCTATCAATGTTTGATCTCAACTGCACATGCAGAAGAGCATAACGATAAGTTTATTAAAGATCAAAATAAATAAATTCTGTCAAAGTAAAGAAAAGTCTGCTGCAAATCTTCATGTTCGCCACGTTGTGAACGCCGATAGCTCCCCCACCACTAGGTATTTTCTTTGCCAAACACACGTTAACGGGAGAGTGTATTGCTCCAACTGTGCATCGTTTCCGTTACAAACGGAGAGATTAAAAACTTTGGAAATTATCTTGATGCAATTTGTTCAGCTGACTTGGTTTCCAAATATTGTGAATCCTGCCCTGTGCGTGTCGGTAGCGTTTTAGTCGCGATCATTACTGTCGGAACAACGCGACTAAAACCGCTACCGACACGCAAAGGACGAAAGTTGTGTAAACAAGACAAACACTGTATAGTAAAAGACAAAATAAAAATGCGAAAACAACTTTACAACCTCATGCTACAACTCTTTAAAATCTTAAGCAAAAAATGATCACGAAAAGTCGAATGAAAGCAGAGCTCATACGATCATACTTAGCCAAGGCAACAAGTGATATAAACATATATTAAAGAATTTACGCTGGAGAAAAGCAAAGATTGCGTGATTAACCCCTTCACTGACGAGAACAAATGTAAAAACGATCCAACTGCAAGATACATAGATCCTCATGAGCCGCCATAGTTGCGTGGGCTCATGTAGATCTGTGCGTCATGATGAGACCAATCATATTTCATGAACCGGGTTGGTCTTTTAAACGTTAAATGAACCAAGATGTCAGAAACCAGAATGTCCGTACAGCCTGCATACAGTGGCAGGGGAGGGGTTAATGCTGAAACACAAGCATCAAGCATGGACTGCAAAAGATATAGGAGAAAAAACTGCAAACGGGAATAATAAATCCTATTTACGCATTTTCTCATACATTTCTGTACGCTTCCATTTTTCATGAAAACCAGAAGATAACGGCATTCTGGACGACACAAATTCTTTTCCCAGCCGAGTTCTGAACGGAAGAACTTCACTCACAGCTCTGCACATTAAAATTTGCATAGCTAAGCGCAGACTCCGGGTTACGGAACTCGGTTGCAAAAAGAAAATGCGCCCAAGACCACATATCCACACACACAGTCACCGTGCTAATGTATGCACAACATCACCTAACCTACAACATGTACACAGTCCAGCAAAATATGGTGGGAGTGGTATCATAAATGTAATATTTACTGTGCTTTACATACAGCAAAATGTCGATAAACAAACAAAAAAAAAAAAAAAATCACACCTGCTAGTGGACGCACATTGTGATTTGAGTCACTGTAAATTCAACATCAAAAAGCTGAAGACGTCAACAGTTGGTTGTACCTTGCTTAATTCATTCGAGACGTGCCGCCTCCGGATACGCGGCATACGCCGCGTATCCGGAGGCGGCACGTCTCGAATGAGTTAACCTCACAACAGCAACATGACTTTCTCAGGACGTGCCTACGCTGTTTGAGCAACAACAACAAGAAAAAAAAAAGAATATTGAATGTATGTCGCCATCCGGTCTAATGTGCTAAATAAATCTAGGGCACGCTAGGGACACTGCACCATCAAAGGTAATGTAACGTACACTAGTTTACAAAATGAGTAGACAATCATCACAATTATGAAATATGTACAGGGAAACAATAGATTAAAAATGCATTAACTGCAAACACACAACTCATCATATCTTAATTGCAGCAGACTATTTAGGAACACGCATCCAATTTGAAGGACTATCGGCAGCGCGGACAGTAGTCAGAGTTAAGAAAGGAAAATACAGGTGAATGTACCAATGGTAGACAGAAACATATAATAATAATAATAATAATAATAATAATAATAATAATAATAATAATAATAATAATAATAATAATAATAATAATAATACCGCTATTATATAGGCGCTTTTTCTCAATTTTTGGACGAATCGACTCAAAGCGCCGGGAACTGAAACCCAACACGCACACTCACGTAACAGACACGGATTTACGCCATTTAACACAAACACTGTACAAGACAGACGAAGGGCCAGTTCAGCTACTGAAGTTACATAGATTTTTGATCGCTTGTATTTGAAATTTGTAAAGTGGCCTGAAACCGGTACCAAAGTGTGGAGGTGGGGGGGGGGGTGGTTGGGGGTGGGGGGGTGGGGGGTGGGGGGGGGTGGAAGATCCGGAGTACCCGGAGAAAGAACCCCAGACGGTCCGCCCGTATTAACGGTGACACTTACCAGAGGAGAAAAGTCCGACGCCGGAACCCGGTATCGAACCTCCAACCTTTGGCATTGGTGGCAGGCGCCTTAACCACTGCGCCACGGACCGCAGTGGTTAAAAGAGAAAACTCTACCCTGTGAGGCTGACTACTGCAATTAACATTGTATATAAGGTGGTCGAGGGGCTGGTTCCGCCCGTTCCAGCAGGTCGTTTTCTCACGCCAATCATGCTGAACAGGCGAACCATCCAAAGCAGAGAAATTACAGACTGTTTAGGAACAAACATTGTTTAGAAACGTGTGACAAACAAATATCGGCGCTTCAAAGTGCCAACAGCACATTCAGAACAGCTCAGAGATTCCCTCTTCGTCCGTACAGTCATTGTCTGGAACCGCCCAGACCAAGAGACAGTAACAGCACAGACAGTGGAAGACTTCAGAGTACAGTGCCAACTGTGCTTCTAATGTCAGATCGCACTTACTCTCCCGTCACAAACAAGCCAATACCAAGTGCGCAAAGACCATCGGGCCGACGTCGGTCGTCATTGGCCCGCACACGGACGTGCGCGGGCCAGAGGCAGCTAACATCGGACCGATGACTTTTTGCGCATTGGATAGCGGTCCTGCGACGTACCAAATAAAAATCAAGATCCAGACCAATGTGATCCTGAGAACTAAAATGTAGTTAATCTCACACGAGTCCCCATGGCAGATCCGGGTGTGGGGATGGGGGTGCTGTAGGGTGGGGGTGGGGGGAGGGTAGCCGTCAAAAGAATGTGGATACAAAGCGGTTGCTGCAAGAGGTGTAGAGCCCCATGAGGTGTGGCGGGGGTTCATGAGGATATATACCTCTTGCAGTCGGGTGGGTGGAAAGTACTTTTTTGTGTACGCTCAGTCCAAAAGTCAACATGTGCACTAAGTAACAGAAAGCAGTAGGGCACTCTGCCCGAGTCAAAATGTGCACTAGGTAACAGAAAGCAGTAGGGCACTCTGCCCGAGTCAACATGTGCACTAGGTAACAGAAAGCAGTAGGGCACTCTGCCCGAGTCAACATGTGCACTAGGTAACAGAAAGCAGTAGGGCACTCTGCCCGAGTCAACATGTGCACTAGGTAACAGAAAGCAGTAGGGCACTCTGCCCGAGTCAACATGTGCACTAGGTAACAGAAAGCAGTAGGGCACTCTGCCCGAGTCAACATGTGCACTAAGTAACAGAAAGCAGTAGGGCACTCTGCTCGCGTCAACATGTGCACTAGGTAACAGAAAGCAGTAGGGCACTCTGCCCGAGTCAACATGTGCACTAAGTAACAGAAAGCAGTAGGGCACTCTGCTCGCGTCAACATGTGCACTAGGTAACAGAAAGCAGTAGGGCACTCTGCCCGAGTCAACATGTGCACTAAGTAACAGAAAGCAGTAGGGCACTCTGCCCGAGTCAACATGTGCACTAAGTAACAGAAAGCAGTAGGGCACTCTGCCCGCGTCAACATGTGCACTAAGTAACAGAAAGCAGTAGGGCACTCTGCCCGAGTCAACATGTGCACTAGTAACAGAAAGCAGTAGCTGTGGGCACTCTGCCCGAGTCAACATGTGCACTAGTAACAGAAAGCAGTAGCTGTGGGCACTCTGCCCGAGTCAACATGTGCACTAGTAACAGAAAGCAGTAGCTGTGGGCACTCTGCCCGAGTCAACATGTGCACTAAGTAACAGAAAGCAGTAGCTGTGGGCACTCTGCCCGAGTCAACATGTGCACTAGTAACAGAAAGCAGTAGCTGTGGGCACTCTGCCCGCGTCAACATGTGCACTAGTAACAGAAAGCAGTAGCTGTGGGCACTCTGCCCGCGTCAACATGTGCACTAGTAACAGAAAGCAGTAGCTGTCGGCACTCTACCCGCGTCAACGTGTGCACTAGTAACAGAAAACAGAAGCTGTCGGCACTCTACCCGCGTCAACATGTGCGTAAAAATCAATAGCATAAAGCCGGGGATACGAAAACTAGCATTTAGATATACAACAAAAACACGCTTGCAGACATCATAACAACGATGGACACTGTTATTGTATTCCTAACTAAATCATCCAATGTCTTTCTCCAAACTTGCTATATGAATGCTCTTCTGAAAGTGTGACGATATGTGTGTGTTGTGGTGTGTGTGTGTGTGTGTGTGTGTGTGTGTGTGTGTGTGTGTGTGTGTGTGTGTGTGTGTGTGTGTGTGTGTGTGTGTGTGTGTGTGTGTGTGTGTGTGCACAAAAGACCACAAATGGGTGACTGTCTCTACCATCCTTATGGGAAATGGGTGGGTGTAAAATTCTGGGTGCCCAAGTCAGACACCCATTTTTTTCTGAGGGTTGTTTCTGCATTGTCTTGCTTTAAGAAGTTGTAAAAAATAAAAAAAATCAGTTTTTCCCATCTCAAAGTTTTTACACGCACTTTTGTGCTTAAAATGCACTCTGCTAGTGTGTTTGAACTTGCCCCAGCACTGTGTGTGTGTGTGCATGCACAAAACCTGTAAAATGGGCGTGTATGTGTGACATCACCCTTCTCATCTATAAATAACTTAATAGCTGATATGGGTCGACTGCATCGGTCAGCCGAATTGAAACGGAGAGATACGAAAGGAAGGGGAGGGGGGAGGCGGGGAGGGGGGGAGGGTATTTTAGTTGTTTGAGGGAGTAAATTGTTCATGTTACTACAAAATGAGGTTTGTTATTTGAGAGTGTGGTTGTTTTGTTAAAAATAAAAGTGTTGTTGTGTTGTGTTTCCGGGGTGATGTGGAGGGAGGTCATGTCTGGTGAAAATCTTGAGAGCCATGTATATATATATTCATGCGCTGGTTGCTAAGAAGTGAAGTGATTGTATCAGTGCGCAGTGTGAGAGAGGACTATAGACTTTGGGTGAGGCTGCTGTTGTCTTGTGTCCTGCCCGACGTTTTGGTTCAACCTGTTGCTTTGTTTGTGGGTTTGTTGGTGTTATGCTTTCGTTTCGACTGCAACTCCAGTCAGATTGTATGCACAAAATGATTGAATGCAAATGACATCACACAATCAGTGTTGTTACATGCGTCGTCTGCTGCAGTCGGTCGTTTTGGTGCAGTATGAAGAGTGCAGGCTTGGAAGGACCATTTTTCGATGTAATGCTAGGTCAGAGAAAAAAAAAACTAATGTTGCCAAAGGGTGTAATAGTAAAGTATTGTTTGTGTGAATGCTGCCCGTTTGAGGGAAGGACTGGAAAGTCGAGTGCTGAGCGAAGAGAGAAGGTGACAATGGGAAAAATATCCAGCACTATTATGTTGGAATAGATGCATAACAGTTACGACACGCCTGTAAATGAAAACACTTTTAACATTAACAAAAGTAGAGTTTAAAGAGGTTTTAAAACAGTTAAAATAAAAACTGTTGCCCGACACGCTTCTAAAAACAACAGTTTCTTACCTTGTACCGCGCAATAAACGCCGCGATTGCTTCTCAGTCTTTGCTGTCCTATAGTGTGGAATGTGTGACTTGGCCAACTGGATCCATCAGGTGCACTCCAAATGTGTATTTGTGAGTGGTTTGACGTGCAACTCGGTGCGCACCTCTGAAATGCCTACTGAATCCAGGGATAATGAAAATTTTTCATTCATAGGAGAGCATTCATCAGCTCTATGAAACCAAAAGTGATGACCCCCACCCCCCAAACACACACACACACAACCCCCACAACCCCACCCAAACAATCATAACAAAATCAACCAGAGGTATGTTTAGTAAGCTATTTGTTCACTGTGTGTTGTGTCATTGTGCTTGACATTTTTAATGCAGGAAAAAGAAGGAATACACATTAAGTTGGAAAAAAAAATGACAAGAATCAAATAAATGTGGAAAAGAAGCATCAAATATTCCGTGAACTTTACCCCCCACCCGGGTCTGCCCCTGGGGGACTTGGGTGGGGTTAACTAAATTTTAGTTCCCAGGGTCACCCTGGTCAGCCCCACAGGGTGGGTTTTTCCCTCTATTCTGGGGCATGTGTTTCTGTCTACCCTTGGTCCATTCACCTGTATTTGCCTTTTTAAAACTCTCCCTACTGTCTGCGCTTACTGTAGCTCTTGATATTGGATGTGTGTTGCTAAATGGTCTTAGCTTTATTTAGGCCCCATGTTTTAGGTTTTTTTAACGTATTGGACCGGCTGGCGACATACATTCAATGTTCTGTTTAGTTGTTGTTTTTTTTTTTTCCACAAGCAGTGCAGGCACGTCCTGAGAAAGTCTTGTTGCTATCGGGACGTTAAGCAATGTACAACCAATCAATCCGTGAACTTTACCTTATTACAGACACCTAATTTTCTTGAGATAGTCCATGCTAAAATGAATGATTTGACAAGGACACCCATTTTGACTGTAATGCCAGTTTTTTTGTGTGAGAGGCGCCCACTTTATTGGTAGAAACCCATTTTTTCTCCATCCAGTGGCTCTGTTTCTAGAATATGTCTATTTTATTTTCAGTTGAAGAGCTTAGTTATAAGGTGAGTTCTAAACATTTGCATAACTCCAGAGCCCTATAATAAATAGAAATATGGGAACCCATTTTCACATAAAATGGTAGGTAACCCACTCTGAGGCTTTTGTGTCAATGTGTGTGTGTGTGTGTGTGTGTGTGTGTGTGTGTGTGTGTGTGTGTGTGTGTGTGTGTGTGTGTGTGTGTGTGTGTGTGTGTGCATGCGCGCGCGCTCCAAACAAATCCAAGAGACATACATCCTCATGCGCTCTCCGGGCGCACGAGGATCTATGCATGATAGAGATGCGCGAGTGTCTGTGAGAAAGAGAGAAAGGGTCGGGTGCTAGAGAGAATGACGTCATATTTAGAGTATTATGTCAATGTTTGCGTGGTGACGGAATTGCCTCTTTTACGTCACCGCCACTGTCTGTCTATCATCGCCACTGTCTGTCTATCATCGCCACTGTCTGTCTATCTATAGAAGTCAAGTTTCTTTTTTATTGGATTAGATCTTTTCTGAAAAGAATTAATATTCACCAAAGACGTTGAAAGGGTACACAGCTGGCTAGCGAACTCACCGAATGTCTTTCTCCAAACTAGTTATATGAAAAGGTTCAAGTAAATATGACAAAAATTACGGACTCTAATCTGGATTAACCATCTTCCTATGAACGGTTGTTTATGTCTTCAATGAGACATTCAATTACAAAATGCGCGGAGGCTCTCTTAGCCACCCACTTAGGAAGTATTTTTATCAAGTTTCAAGCTTGTGTGTATAGAAATATCGGAGATTCTCTTGTTTACATACATACGCACACACATATATACATACGCACATACGGCGCTTCGCGCCAAATGTACGTTCAGCAGCGAGGTTAGCGTAACTAGACATGACGTAATTTTTATCTTGTTACTTTAATTGTTAGAGGTTTAGCCTGCCCGCCTTTGACACCATGGACATGCTATTAAATTCGCCCCACCGCGACCCGTTCTAACAAGTCTCTTCTATAAATAGAAGGGACTTAACAACAAAAGCAACATTTCAAAATAGTATAAACTCAAAAGTGACTCCTACAGTATACGTAAAGTGTGTAATATTTATCCCAATACTGAACAAAATTAAAAAAAAACTCATTGCAACAACAGAAACTACGCCTAAAACTTATTTATTGAGACCTCAATAATAAACGGACAGGTTTCTACAGAAAACGCAAATGGCAGTTGTATTGTATTAATGAGTTATTAGTTAATATGTATTATACTTCGTTTATCCTTTGCAATTATTTCTCTTCTCTCATACTTATTTTTTCCCTGATAAAGGTTTTTGTTTTCATCCCTGCGTCACAGGACCAATCACTTCAGCGCTAATAGTACTATGTGACCTCGCCATAAAATCCCTAGTAGCGACTAATGCCGGACTTCCTGCAGCTCGCTATTAGCCCACTTTGTTCGCTTCGAAATAACCGTGCCATTTATCAGCTTACTGAACGAAAAATGACGTCGGTGGAAGTTGACCAATGTATAAGTCAATGCGCAGCATTTAAAAAAAAAAAAAAAAAAAAACAAGCATGACGGGTCTATGAACAATAGCAACAAACAAATCTTTCAAAAGTGGTGGAATTCATTAATTAGATTGTGCCGGACCTCCGCTGCGCGAAGCAAATCACTCTCGCTCAGTTCGACCGATACAATGCTCGCTAAAGCATGTATTTTATCGGTCAAACTGTGCACTCGTGATTTATTTAGCTTAAGGTGAAAGTACTGAATGCTACTGTGATTTAAAATCCATGCTTTTGCAATGACTTCCCCAATGCGCAAAAGGCCATCGGGCCAACGTTTACGTTCTTTTGGCACTAGATACAATGCCTATGCTGCCCAAGCTCTCCTGACATTTGTTACTAACGTTTACAGTACTTATATATGCACTCGTATTGTGGTGTTCTGACAAGATAGTCTCTCTTGTCTGCATCCTTAAAACCAAGTGCATGTTTGAAGGGTTACAACAACCACGGACTTGGAAAGGCCAGCCACACTCAAACTGAGACTGATCTGCGGGTTTTTTGATTATACACCGTCGCGCACAATGCAGCTTAATCATGCAATAGCATTAGTACTTTAAAATCTTTTACGGTCATTAGCACTGAGATTTTTTTTTAATGCATGTGCCCAAATGGCATTTTATTTAGTATTGGCGTCGTTCTGTTAATGCTTTCTGTACAAACGGAATAAATCAACTCAGTACAGTTTCAAGATACAAACATTTAGTGAATATTGTGAGCCTGCCCACAAACTTAGGAGTGCCTACTGCAGTCATTTGGGACAGTTTAGCTGAAACAACAGAGCTTGGCTGTTCAATTATGGGGGGGGGGGGGGGGGGGGGGGGAGGGAGAAAGCTTTACCAGAACGATGACAATACACAGGAAATCACCTGCAGTTAATCCATTGTGGCCGTTTGCATAAATAAGCTTAGTCCCACGCCAGCCACTAAATAAGGTATGTAGTAAAACTGTTGCCGCTAGGGTTTCATGTGAAAGAAAAACAGAAGATAATGGTAGAAAACCCTTTAGAATAGAAACAAATAACGACGTTTCGGATCAAAGATCCTTCCTCAGGTGACATGGAAACAAACGTAGAACAGAAAAGAACACGACAGAAAGAAAAGACGTCATCCTGTATAGAGAGAATTTAGAATGACGTAAACACACACACACACACACACACACACACACACACACACACACACACACACACACACACACACACACACACACATACACATATATATATATATATATATATATATATATATATATATATATATATATATATATATATATATATATATATATATATATATATATAATATAATATAATATAATATATATAATATAATATAATATAAGTAGTCCGTTCAGGTATTAAGTTAATGTAACAAGATGTTATATAAATGAGTTTAGAAGGTTCTAGAGTTAGAAATGGATTTAATTTGGGGTGCTAGTTCGTTCCAGGCTTTGGCACCTGAGAACGAAAGGCTGGTTTTATATATATCGAGCCTGGCCCATGGTAGCTGTAACAAACTGTTCCTTGTGTTTTGTCTTTGACTATCCAAGAATAACATACGAAGGTAAGATGCGGTTTTATGGTGAAGAATTTTATGCATAATTATGCATCGATTAAATGTGAACTGTTTGTTCAGGTTTAGCAGTCGGATAGTTCTAAACTTTTCGTCGGTGGGAGAGGGACCAGACACAGTTAACTTTACCCCTTGACGATACAATGAGTTAAGGTTTTTAAAATGTACCTCACTACATCCAACCCAGATAGTGTAGCAGTAATCACAGTGTGTCTTAATGTGGGCATGGAGAAAGAGTCTTCTAGTGTCAGTGTTAACTATTTGACTTAGTATTGATAGCAGGAATAGATTTTTAGATATTGTTTTGCATGTGTTTTCGATATGTGGTTCCCAGCTGAGCTGGTTATCTACTGTGACTCCAAGCAAACGATGTTTTTTTTTAACTTGATCAAGGGGCTCAGAGTTCAGGTATAATGTTAAGGGCAGGAGACCACGTTGATGATTTTGGCGTGAAGTAATTAACATACTCTTTGTCTTTTGGACACTAATTATCATATGATTATGTTGGCACCAGCTTGAAACCTCATCAAGACTTTGCTGGAGGACTTCGTTTATTTTTGGCAATTCGCTGTTTGATGTATGTATGGTAGTGTCATCAGCAAATAAGTCACATGTTACATCGGGATGTGAGATAGTGAATGGTAAATCATTGATAAATATGTTGAACAACAATGGGCCCAAAATTGACCCCTGGGGAACACCACACGTTACTAAACCTTCACTCGAGTAATTACCATTAAGCAAAACTTTCTGTCTTCTGTCACTTAGATAGGATGATATCAGATGTACGGTATTGGAATCGATGTGATACATCGGTATATTTTTTTAATAAGATAGAGTGGTTGACTAAATCAAAGACTTTTTTAAGGTCAAGAAAAAAAAGATAATATATATATATATATATATATATATATATATATATATATATATATATATATATATATATATATATATATATATATATATATATATATATATAGAGAGAGAGAGAGAGAGAGAGAGAGAGAGAGAGTGATATATATATATATATATATATATATATATATATATATATATATATATAGAGAGAGAGAGAGAGAGAGAGAGAGAGAGAGAGAGAGAGAGAGAGAGAGAGAGAGAGAGAGAGAGGAGAGAGAGAGAGAGAGAGAGAGAGAGAGAGAGAGAGAGAGAGAGAGAGAATGATAGGGGAGTACCCTTGGGCACGAAGTAGGCTGAGTGTCTAATACACAAAGCCTGCTAAACACCAACCTGAAGGCAAACTTTATATCACCTTCAAGTTGTGGACTACCTCAGGGAAAATCGGGAGGACCCCAGGAAAGAAAACCCAGCATTTAGCATGGTGCACAACAAGTAATAAGTCATTGAAACAAAGCAAATAAGCAAATTCAGTAAGAGAATATTGATATAAGTTGAGAGTAGGTAGTTGTGAATCTGTCTTCAAGGGTAACTAAAAAATATATATATATATATATATATAAAAAATAGGGGGGAGGGGAGAGAGAGAGAGAGAGAGAGGCGGGGGGGGGGGAGGGGGTGAAGGAGGAAGGGGAAGAAGGGTAAAGGAAAAAGCGTTAAAAGAGAAAGAGGGCTAGAGAGGTGCTTCTTTTTCCTTTGGGTACTTCTTTGCATTTTACACACATGGCAGTCACCTTTTTGGTCTGGATTATTTACCATTCAGATGGCATACTAAAAAATTGATATATAAGTATATATACTCTTTTCAGGGCTATTAGACCTCTGACCTGCATCACTGATGCTGAAACTATGGCAAGCAATGCATGTTTTTGAATGGGGTTCGATCACAGTATGTTTTAGCAGATTTAAATGGCTACTTTCAAAATTTCCCGAGATCAGTGGCTAAAACCATTATTGTCAGGACCAAAGGAAATTTTATATAAATTAGGGCACAGGTTGGTGATTATTATTTTTTTCTTCTTAGAGTTGTCGTGAAATAAACTACGTTCCAATTTTTTTTAGGAAGGGGGGGGGGGGGGAAGAAATATGAGGCAAGCTTTGCTCAAACGGTCTATACACACGTCATAAGCTGCATACTCTAGCTTACCCGCTATAGAGCTTTGATGCTTGATTAGGTTGGCTTTGGTACAATTATACACATATTATTCTTTACTAGGATGTAGGGTCACAGCTGGACACTCTATTGAGGATTTCCGCAGTGTATAGCCCTTATTTTGTATTAACAGCGTTTGTAGTGTTTGCATGGAGCGGCGATTTCCTACTTCACTTCCTAATTAAGTGCTCTGCAACTTTTATCAGAAGCCAGGAAGGCACATGAATCGGAATAGTGCGTAAGTGGCATAGTGGAATCATTGTGTAAAACAGTGCAAAAAATAACCATGCAAACACACTCGAGTCGTGAATGTCATATTACAGCACTGTACGACTCCATTTCAGTATCACCCCTTCACTGGCACTGCCCATGACGCTCTCGTTCAATGTGGCAACCTGCATGAATTCCCTAAACCATCCTCCGCCTGTTAAACCTGGGTATCAATGTGACCAGTAAGAGACACATATTCTCATGAAACCCGCAACTGCGGGAGTTCATGAGGATCTATGCCTCTTATAGTTGGCTGGTGTTCCATATTTAAAACATGGCATACCATTGTACAAACTAGCATGGGCTGGCGAAATGTTCAGCCGTGTACACCATGCAAGTAACATAGAACCAGTCTGCATTTAACCCTTTTAACCCCAAGGATGCATTTCCCAAACTTGGAAGTGCTACCTAGCGACCTTGTGCCAGTTGCAGGAGATGGACCGACCAGGATAATTCAAGAGTAGTGCCAGATTAGATTGGTGCTTGACATCGCCAAGCTATTCTTGCGCTACTCTTGAGAGAAAGAAAGATAGAGATTATTTGGGCAATTTTTTTCATCTTCATTATTTCACGATTTTTGCTAACAAAACACTCATATGGTCACACTGCTCCTTTTTCCCGGATCCCATTTTTTTTTTTTTTTTTGTAAAATAGAAAGAATATGAGATTATTTGGGCAATTTTTTTCGACTCCATAATTTTATGATTTTTGCTAACAAACTTCGTAATGATCATGCCGCCCATATTTCCAGAAATATTAGTATTAAAACAGTGCTCGGAAAGCTTTCCTAACACACCAGCCACTACTGCATTATTAATTTAACATTCACTCTTTTATGTACCTCTCCACATGGTAATATCAACAGGGGGTTAACACCCTGAGTTAATTAATGTACAGGTTATGTAAGTGTGTACATGCTAAAATGTGTGTTTAATATGTTTAATTATAGTTTCAAAAATTAATATTTTTTATTATAAAATGAACCAAGATGAATTACTTCTTCTAAACAATATCAATGCTGTAGAAAACAAGACTTTGACTCGAAAAAACAGCGTCTTTTGTTTGTAATTGTCTATGGAAAGTCAAAAGCTTATCTTGGAAAACAATACATGACAGAAGATATAGAATCCCTCATGGCTGACGAACTAATTAAACTACATTCTAAATATGAAAATCACATCGCTTCACTAATGACTAGAGATTTGAGTCGATCTCTTGTCTGTCTATGCACAAAAGCAGTGAGTCACTTTTTACCTGTGGACACTGACAGTCTATCACATGACCTTGAAAGCAACCCTATTGTTTCAAGTTCATTTGGTAAATTAGCATGTGTCATGTTTTACAAGTTTGAAAATTACCTTGCACTTTGCTTGTTACTGGGAGTCATATTAATTTTTTGAAAATAAATCTTACTGCAGAAGAAAATAGTCGAAACCCAGACGACTCCACAACCGAGTCCTGTGTTGACACAGGTTCAAACGGTCACTAAGACTAAAAGTCCAGGAAGGGTAGAGGCTGGAAAAAGATTAGCTGAAAGGAACAGACAAAAAAAAAAATACAGCTTCAAGCATTAACAGAAAAGGCTCATGTAACTGACCCACCGTCAGGACCAGTGACAATACCAACACCGTCAGGACCATCAGAACCAACCCCATGGGTGTCACCAACACACCCTCATCTAAGTGTAAGACAAACAACTGAGTGTAAACCTGAAACAACAAAATATATAGTTGCTGGATTTGTTGTCGGATTTGGTTATGTAGGTTACCAATTATACAAAAAATACAAACCACAGACTCGTACAGTGTCCCAAAAATTAGACACTCCAAAAACAAAACCAGAAGTTGCCACATTACCAGTAATATCCAAAGCCGTTGACCCATGTCATATGCAGTAATAAATTTATTATTTTAATTTTTATTGCCTAAGAAAATGAGCGACCCAAAGAACTTGATGAATCTTGTGTATCACTCTGCCATAATTAGTGGACTAGCAGTAGCTTACTCTATGCTGGGAAAAAGTCTACTCAAAATGAAATCGGCAGACCTGAGCAGATTAGACTTTGAAGACAGTGCTAAACTAATTGTAGTTGTAACAGCGTCGATTGCTACAAAAGACTTTCTTGTTCAGCAAGGAATTATTCCCGAAAATGTTTCTATGTAAATAAAAAAAAAGTATAGCAACTATAGCTATTATGATTGGCGGGGCCGTTGTTAACGCACTTGCTTTTAGTGGATCAGACAATCTCTTTTCAAAAATGGGTAGAGAGGAATCAGCAGAAGAAATGAAGTGTCACAATGAAGCGTCTGAAAAACTTGCACAAGCCCAGCAGGAGTATGAAAAGCAACGAATAGAAAAACTAGATTTTATCAATGAAAAACTCAGGCTTGAAGGTCACGCACAACATACATTTTCAAATACCGACGACGCAATCCGTGAGTATTTTCTCGTCATTGGTGAAGACATGTCTACCCCAAAACTGAAACTTAGCGACTATTACCAACCAAGCACACAACAAAGAAACGGAGAAATAATCTTTGTTCTAGTGGGAATGACATTTGTATATTTCACAGGAGTTTATATTGCTAGAAAAAATGACAGACCCTAAACTAACAAAAATATATTACTCCCCAATTGGGTACTGGAAAGGAGCAACCGCGATTCAGAAATTACACGTGGCAGTGGGCAGAGATGTAACACTCAATCAAATAAAACAATGGTTACAGAGACAAGCAATTTGGCAAATATCTTTACCTGCACCAAGAAAAATAACAAGACCTCATTTTGAAAACACAACTCCAAATGACACATCAAATGGATCTATTGTTTCTTCCACATGATACAATAAGAAAGAAATGATACAAGTATGCATTAACTGTTGTTGACATATCTTCAAGGTATAAGGACGCTGAGCCTTTAGCTGACAAGAATGCTACCAAAAATATATAGTCATGGTCCCCTGAAATACCCCAGGCTCGTACAGGTTGATGACGGATCTGAATTCAAAGGTGCCGTTAATCAGTTATTTGCGAAGCACAGCGTACTGGTTAGACTGTGATAAAAGCAATGAATAATGAAGGCCATGTGAAGCCTGCTGATGCTATTAAATTGAAAACAATTCCTCCAGCATCAGGGTCAGTACCACCACCACTGGTGCCAGACACAAGTTTATTTACAAAACAGGTAAGATATTTGTATCGGCCCGTTGAGGCAGAGAATGATGTCAGACGCAGAGCGACCGACCCCAGCTGGTCAACGTCTGTAAACAATATAAAAAAATAGCCCCGGCAGTCCATCAATATATTACCTATACGACCCTGCCCCACAGAGGGCATTTGTCAGAGAAGAATTACAGATTATTCCCCCAGACACTGTTACTCACTTTTGACCAATTCAGTAATTAACTCATCAATGAGCTCATCACAAATACACTCAGATAACTTAAGCCTGTAATGTCCAGGTGCATAAGCTTTTTCCTTACTGTGAAACACTCGTTTCGTGTCCCCAACTGCAAGTGACTTTTTGTGTGTTTGGATCATTTCAAGATTGTGTTTGTTTGATCTCAGTGACTTGTTTGGATAATCAGGCATTAATGCTCCATCTAATACTTGCTTATAATGTGCATGACGAATGTCTTTATTTTTAATCGCTTTTTTTTTAATTCCTTTGGCTTTCGACTGACTACATTTTTGGTGCAGTATAGACAGGGTTGGAAGATTTAACGATATAACGATTTAACGATTTAATGAATTAAATTTTTGGTAAAAGAAAATCTAACGCGTTAATGTTTTTAAAAAAGTTAAAGAAAATTCATCGAATTAAAAAATAAAAGTAACTATTATCGATTTTTTTCGTTAAAAATTTCGTTACTTCAGTTCGTTTTTCTACCACGAACAAACAGGTGCCTATGCGCAAAACCGGTTTAACCCAGTTGGAGCCGGTTTGAGGCAGTTTGGAGGATCTATGCCTCTGGGTGAAAAACTTAACGGATCCCCTTTGCTTGAGTAAATCATGAGCGTAGATTATCCCAGGAAGAGGCATAGATCCTCACGAGCCCCCTGCAGTTGTGGGGGCCTCTTTCAGTTTGGGTGGTTTTTGTTTCAGGTGTGAGAAGGCAGATGGCACTCATACAGCAAATATTGGACAGTTGAAAAACGTAACAGAGCCCTTTTGCTTGAGAAAATCACGAGTGTAGATTATCCCAGCAAGAGGCATAGATCCTTACAAGCCCCCGCAGTTGCGGGGGCTCATGAGGATCCATGCCTCTTTCAGTTTGGTGGTTTTTGTTTCAGGAGTTAAAAGTCAGATGGTACAGCAACGATTGGACAGGTGACAAACTTAAGAGATCCACTTTGCTTGAGCAAAACATGAGCGCAGATCATCCCAGCAAGAGGCATAGATCCTCATGAGCCCCCGCAGTTGCGGGGGCTCATGAGGATCTATGCCTCTTGCAGTTGGGTGGTTTTCGTTTCAGGAGTGAGAAGGCAACGATTGGACAGCACAGGTGAAAACCTGAACCGGTGCATGCATACATTTTTAATTGTAGTAGGCATAGATCGTCATTAACCCACCACCCCCCCCCCCCCCCGCCCCACCCCCCACCCAAGACTGCTGGGGTTCTTGAGGATCTGTGGCTCTTGCAGATGAGTGGATTTGTCAGCAGCGCGAAATAAGATCAAACAAGCCTGAATTGTTCCATTTGTAGCCGCATGACTTTTTCTTGTGCTGTGCAGTTTTCCGAGTTTTTTTTTTCTTTCTTCCCCCTTCTCATAACTACTGCATGTATCTGGCCAGATAGTGTTTTAGATAGTGGGTAGAGGAGGAAATCTGGTGGCATGTCACTTTTCAACTGCATGCCACTTTTTGTCTGAGCTGAGCAATAAATGATCATTTATGTATTTAACGCAAATTTATTTCATTAAAAAGAAAAATTAAAGAAAATTTACTTCTTTAATTAAAAAAAAAAGTAAAGAAAATTTATTTCTTTAACCTTTTACCAGAATTAAAGAAAAGTTATTTCATTAAAGAAAAAAAGTAATGACTATCAACCCTGAGTATAGAATACATTTTTTTTATCTCAGACCAAAGTATTCAACTATTGGCACACCATTCAGTTTGTCTTTAAACTTCCCAGGTACTTTCTTGTTATGTGTGCTAAACAGTGGATGGTCCTTAGGATAATCAGACGTGTCACACATGTGTAACTCTGTTTTCATGTCTTTATAAAAGTCTTCAGTAGGCACATCAATGATCATAGAGTCAGTGTCAGTGTATAGCAGATGACACTCAGGATACTTTGGTTTAAAATAATCATAATAAAATTCAAGCATCAACAGTTTTGATAACTCAAGAATTGCCATAGCAATGAATACTGGCTTGTCCAGTTTGACAAAAAAAAAAAAATTGAGTGACATTGCATACAATAATGAATGAAACTCTTTATACCCTGTGTACTGTGGCTTACCTGTAAGTTTAATTGCACCTGTTTCAGTTGTGACCAGTCTCACATCTTTGCACTGATGAGGATTTTCCATTGTCTTGCCAAAACAGGCATTGTTCATAAGCTTAAAGAAGTCTTTGTCAAATGCAGTGTTGCCGTCTCTGGCATGCAATGTTGTGTTCTTCATTATGTAATCTTTCATAAAAGCACTCTGATCAAATTGAATGCCTCTGTGAATTTTTTTTAGTACTAACCCATGTCCAATGTAAAACTGCAGTAAGCGATAGTGGCAAATGTAATTGAATTTGTCATTCAAATTTGGTACAAGTTTAGTGTCTTCTTTTTTTCCTGTCAAACTCATTTTCTCTACAGCCAACGGATAATAATTGTAGTAATCATGTAGATGGTGCGGTTACTCCAGGTCAACTTCAAAGATCCAACCCTTTGCATCATTTTGGTCAAGATTTATAATATAGTTTGTTAACCATATTATGTCATACTATGACAAATCATGTAGACAAAAGTTTTTCAAGGGCAATAACTCACACATCGCCCAGCCATACAAATTGTTCTCGTCTTCGTACGTAATGAATGACCTTGACCTTGAGGGGTCAAAGTCAAGGTCGTCCAGATATTTGTTTTTGGCTTTGGCATAATTGTTTGCTGCTATACTAATGCCTCCTCTCAATCCACGTTCCACCATTACACCCATCGTATGATCAGACAACAGGTCTATAAATATCTTACTGGATTTAAACAATGCATCCCATGTCATGCCAGGACTTGTTATGTAACAAGCTGGGTCAAGACTGTAGTGTAACAAACCCTTTTCACGGTAACTTTCAAATACTTCTGCTAGCAAACAAACGTCAGCTTTCAAGTACTGATCATGATAGTCACCAATTGTCTGACACCCTAATTTATCCCATGCATCAAGCGCGTGCTGGTAATCTGAGTAAGAAATACCTTTACCATTTAGTGTTGAATAAATTTCTCTTTTGGTGGCAGTCTCTTTTCCCCAAACACAACCAAGTGATCAATGTACTCATATGGATACTCTCTTGGCTTGTCTTGACTTCGCGAACGAAGATTTTATAGGAGTTGCCCACGACGTCTGCAGGCTTGTTCGTGGCTGCGGAGGCCAATCCGAGACAGGCAGGTTCGATCGCAGTGGCTGCAGGGGAAGGTATGGCCAGGGTTCTGAGCTGCGGCATCTCCGTTTTTTCTCCTGAGCCGCTTGTCCTTAAGGCTAGCTCTGTGAGAGTCCTCAAAGGAGACAGCTGCCTTGTAAATGGTGGAGCGCCAGGTGTCACGGTCCACAGCAAGCGAAGACCACTGATGGTGGTCGATTTGGCAGGCACTAAGTGACTTCTTGAGACAGTCTTTGTATCTCTTCTTTGGTGCCCCTCTGTCACGGTGTCCAGTAGCAAGCTCGCCGAACAGGGTGATCTTTGGTAGGCGATGATCCTCCATCCTGGAGACATGCCCGCGCCCAGCGGAGCTGTGTCCGCAGCAGCAAAGCCTCGATGCTCACAGTTTCAGCCTGTTCAAGGACCTCGACATTGGTGACATAGTCACTCCAGTGAATGCCCAGGATGGTACGCAGGCAGCGCTGGTGGAAGTGTTCGAGGAGTCGTAGTTGGCTGCGGTAGAGGGCCCACCTAGCAAATGGATACACACCTTTTTTAATCAAGTCTGGCTCAAAATATTTACTTGTTATTGGAAACGATGTCAGACCTTCTGCCAGACTAGCAAGTCCTAAAGACAAATGTTGCATAGAGTCATAAAATTCTATTTTTTTGTCCAGCCTAAAAGTCAAGTACTTCTCAGTTGTCTGCATTATACAACTAATGTTTCTGTAAGACTCATCCACAGCAGGCAAGATAATGTGTGAATCATATCCTTTGAGATTGTGAAAAAAGATAGGTAACTTGTATGTCTTAGGATCTGTTTTTAATAACAAGTTACAATTGTTATGTGCAGCACCTCTGTAGTGCCCAGTTATGTGATCATGGTCACGAACTTTGTCACCCTGGAGGGCTTGTTCACAAATCCAACATGTCACAGCTGTATCAAACTTTAGTTTGTCTTCTTCTGTCATCACCAAAGGCATCTGACATGTTGTGAGATAATGTACTACCTGACTATACAGATGTCTCATTTCTGTTAAAAACATGCTGCATTCCCCCCCCCCCCCCCCCCAACTGTAGATAACATGTTCAGTATGCACACCATCTGACCTAACAAGAATGTATCCAAAAGAACACACCACTTGGTCACTTAGTTTTATAGTCTTTGGTAATGATTCTGGAACAGGACCTTCATATGGTACAACCAGTGATTTAAAATCAGCATACACTACAAACGGCAGCTTTTGGTGATTCCCATAGTTTTTAAAACACACACCTGACTACCAGGATCTGGATACTTAAGTACAGTTTGTATGTCATCAGCTGACCTACAATGTAAAACATGTTTGTGTGCCACATTAATAGAGGAGAACCTTTGTAAACATCTTTTACACACTTCTTGTTTGCCATTGTGTTTTGTTGTATGCCCATGAATTAGACGTGACATACTCCTGATAATTGTGTAGTGGAAGTTATCTCCATCACCAATTAATAACATGTCAACATGTTTATCTTTTGACTGTCAGTAGGTTGGAGCAAGTGGTGATACTCTAATGGGTTGTAATTTGTCAACAGAGTCATTATCCCATACATACACATTCACAGATATACCAGGATTTACTTTTTCAAACAAGTCTATGTCCTCTACCTTAAGAGGGAAATCTATACCACTGAAGTTGAGTTCATTTACAAATTTAGTGTAGTTAGATACGTGATCAGGTCTTGATTTTACAAAGTGTAGTTTAGCAAGCACACACCATATGAAACAAAAATTGTCATTGTTCTGTATATTGACGACAGCCTTTTTGTTTGCAACCTCTATTGGCAGTGGTATCCATGATTTACTTAATATAGGATGATACCTTGACTGTTTTAATTGTAGTTCATGTACATGACCTTCGTGCCAACCAGACCCCTTCATTTTTGCACTGTCAATTGCATGGAGAAAGTCAGGTAACAGTCTGTCACTAAACACAGTTTTCAATTCTCTTTCTGTGTTAACTGTGTGTTGTCTTGTTGATATATAAGATACAATCACTTCACCGTCTACTCTAGTAAATTCTATTTTAGCAACAACCTAAATCTTCACACTGCCTGAAAGAAGATTATCTTGTATAACAGAAAAAGAGTTTTCTATTGATCCATAGACATTGTTACTATTAGATATAGGCAAGTCTGTTGTGTGAAACACGTTTCTTAAGCCAGATTGGCTTGATGGGTTTTGGGCATTGTCCGTCATTTTTTTTGACCGACAAAATAATAATAATAAAAATATTAACGCTGGCACTGTATGTGTAATTCCATTTTATTAACTGAAACACTGGACAAACACAAATTTATTTGGTTTAGTTCTTTCACTAAATCACTACACAAGTCATTAAACCAGCCACTGTAATATTCATTAACAGTGAAAGTTTGTGTCTTAATATCAAAAGCTATTTTTCGTATTATTGTTGGTCTAAATGGATTATCGACACCAAAAGTTATATTACCTGACATGTACAGTGCTACTGGTGTCATAAATAAATTTCCAGGTCTCTTTTTAAAAAGCCCGTTTACATATTTAACGTCTCTAAAGTAGTATCTAATATCTATGATTTCACAAATAGGCCAAGTTTGCATGATTTGTCCGTCTGTCATTTTTATTGGACAAACCAAAAGTATAAATTAATTTACTAACCCATACCCTGTGGGCTGATCTGTCTTTAAGATAAGCTTTAGATGCTTAGTTGATTTCAATTTGTTTTTCACACAGTCTCGTTCATGCTTATTTGGTTTCACATCATTCTCTCTGAGACAGTCTTCAAAGCTGTCACGATCCTTACAATAAAACAAACAGATAAACTTTAACTGTTCTCGAAAATCTTTCAGTACAGCATTATATTTTAGAATGAGAATCCATACACTGATATTTGCGTGTCTGCCACTAAAAGCCAGTTCTGCTAAAGTGTTTCTTTTCTTGACAATGTCTTCCTCTGCTGAGCAGTCATCAACAATAAACAGGGTTTTCTGTCCTTCAAATTGCGTGTAAAAATACTGTAGGTAGTCATTCAGTTTTTTCTCAGGGTCAACTAAGTAAATATTGTGATCTGTCCAAACGAATAAACAGTTGTGATATTCTTTGTTGTGTTTGATCGTAGGACAAAATATCATATTTTCAAAATGGTATATATATCTTTTTGTAATAGATTAAGTACAAATTCAGTTTTACCACACCCAGTGGCACCACAAAATAATCTACAGTGTGGGTCAAGTGTCATCAAGTTCATTTTAATACTAATTATAATTTTAATATATGTGTCCACTTAGTCTACTGTCTTGTATGTTCAGTTGTGCGTCATAAATCAGGTATAGGTATATGTTTATTGCTTCGGCTTTTTCAACCTTTTTTGTATCTGAATTGTAATTCCATCACTGCCGTTTTCAACAGTATGGCCTGACCCATGTAGGTGGTCATTGTCTGTACTACGCAGGTCTAACCAAAGTGCATACTTATTTGTAAGGTGTTGTCCGATCCTAACGTCATACAGATGTAGATCTTTACACGCCATGTTTGCTGGTTTTTCTCTAAGTCTCCCACCCGCAAAGTATTTTGTGATCTCGTCATAGTGTTGGTAAGGCTGCATTCCAGATGCGTACACTTGATTAGGGCGACCTTCGATTGTACAAGACAAATGTGTTATTTTGGGATTGTAAAATTTTTCAGAATCTCTTTTGTATGGGCTCGCCGGTTCAACAAAGAACATGAGAATGCCTTTCAGTCACCTAGCAGGTGTGTTCAAGTTAATGTTCCTGTGATGAAGCTCTATGCTCGTGCATAGTGCTCACACAGTAGGATTAGTATGGAATGGTTTCTGTTAACGGTTTGTTTGTGCTGATAGTCCGTGTGGCACTAGACGCACGTGAAACCTGTAAGACATGGTTAGCGCGGGATTTTTAGTGAGTTCTGTTTAGTGAGTTCTAGGCGGAAGCTGTGTCTGTCAGAGGTCTGGATCGGTAGTGCGGGCTGTCTTGTCGTATGGAACGGTTGTGTTTGAGATACCTAGCCCGCATTCCAAGACTCTGAAGCCTAGATTTCAGGTATGTTTTTATAAATGTAGTATTGATAGTTGTTTAGTTAAAGACAGTATGCGTTGGTAAGAGTAATGTGGTTGTATAGCGGTGTTCCGGTTTGGTTTAGTTATGTATGTTTAGAATTCGGGGAAGTAACCGGTGTTTTTGTATACAGTTGTTACCGAGATAGATAACTAAAAGAATGCGAGGTGTGTATGTCTAAGCCACTATGAAGATAGTACGTGGTTGGTTAAGCATAGTCTTTTCCAGTAATAAGAGCAATGTATAGCAAGAGTGTTAGGCTATAGTCTGTTTCAAGATAGTGACAGAGATATGGGGGTGTACGGAAGTGCACAGTTTATGAAGCACGTGTGTGTGTGTGAATGAACGTGTGAGTTATTTGTATCAGCCAGGTTACGTGACGTTTCTCATTGATCCAATATGTTGTGTGTTTAGCAAGTGTTACGTTGGGACTTTTGTTGTCTATTCAGAGTTCTTGTAAAGAGTGGAAAGATGGACGCCGAGACGTCGAGTCACAGGTGGGACCTACGTGAGGTCATCCCTCCAGCTCTTCACTGAGAGTGAGTCTGACCAGGACCAAGACACCCGAGTCAAAGCGAGAACTGCGCAACAGTACGAGAACGAGGACGTCAGTGCCAAAGAGACAGGACGGCAAGAAGAAGCGTACGACGAAGGACTTTCACACCTAGACGTGAGAAGGACCAACGTAACCAGGCAATAACATCAGACAGGTTGGAGACAGTGTGAAACTAAAACCTAGCCTGGCAAAGATATTGTGATTTGTGTGGGTGATAGTAGAGCAGTGTATATAGTTGATAGTCTTTAATGCGTTTCTTTTCTTTTATATTGTATAAAAGTCACTTTAGAAAGGGAGCCAGTGTGTTGTGTTTTACCACATGAATGCGCCCGTCTGAGTCAGTGGCGGTGTATGCGTCTGTTGCGTGAGAGTCTGTACGTGCGACTGTGGGCAAGTCTGCGTGCGTTACAGTTCCACATCGGGTCGCTCTTGACTTTATGCATTAAACTTTTTCTAATCACCCGGTCATAATAAATTGGCAGTCTTGACTGGTACTGATTTTGAATGAGTCTAGCTAGTTCAGTATGTCTGACAATTTCATATTCCAAAAAGATGTTGGAGATCTTATATGTTGCATTGAGATCAGATGATTTTATAATTTTGCAGTAGTCATTGAAAGTTAGTTCAAAACTCAGACGGTCATTCAGTGCTCCTTGGTAATAAGGCAAATGCGCTGTTAGAATTTCAAATTCCAGTGGAATGTAAAACCTTGTTCTATATGTTTCTGCCATTATAACGTCCTTCGCTGTATTAGTTACTTTATCTCCAGTGTCGATTCTAATTTTCATAATGTTGTCATTCTGTATTCCTTGGTAAATACGATCTTCTTTTTCTTCTATAGTAAGTCAAAGATCTTTGTAACAGTATAACACATCAGCGTCATCAAGGCTAAACACTTCATGACCTTCAAGTTTTACTTTAATAGTTCTAACAATTGCTCTGCCTAGATTGTTAACTAGTGTTCTGTTTTCATCTGCGTCTGACAAAA
This sequence comes from Semisulcospira habei, assembly GCA_036245525.1. Lineage (NCBI taxonomy): Eukaryota > Metazoa > Mollusca > Gastropoda > Semisulcospiridae > Semisulcospira > Semisulcospira habei. The sequence goes on along the minus strand of BTPG01000003.1, from coordinate 208,626,911 downwards.
GTTCAATATTAAATGCTAGGCATGCAGTGCCAGGAACAATAGCGTCACTGGGACCTAGGTTTGGAAACTTGACTGTAAGTGTTTGGTTCTGATCTATGGTACTTGGATTGTTTGTGATGATGATTGATTGTCTAATGCCCTTAACATCAAGAGGCTCATGTAGTTTTCTGTATGGGTCTAACTTTGATCCGTAAGATGATGTCATTTTATTATGCAAAAATCAAAAATATTTAATTAATAAAAACGATGGCCACAGGAGGATTTAATCATGAAGATTTTGAAATGGATGACATGAATGTCTCAGATACTAGTATCACAGATATGACTGGAATGGGAAAAACTTCTCCTATGTATCACAAACTGTTAAAAGAAAAAGTAAACTCATTTTATGACAGTGTTGGTGCGCGCCCAGATGTGATACATCCTAATCAGTTTAAATGTGATAGACACTTATTTGTAAATACAGACAGAGGAAAAGTACAATTGACTTATAAAAAAGATCAAGCTAAGTTTAGAGCTTTATGTACAATTAAAGGTGAAGTCGGTGGTGAGGCAGCACTGCAGCATTACCTTGGTGTTGGTACTAGTAAAAGGTTAACACCGAGACTTGTTAGTGCTCTTCATGACACGCAAACAAGGTTACCAACAGGACAAGAAATTGAAATGGCAACAGTAACAAGCCTACCAGAAATAGCAAACACAGTGATACAAGAAACCTCATTTATGGAAGGTCAAATAAATGACGCTATAAAAACAATAGAAGACCCACCTTTGTCAATGCGAGAGATTATGGGGTTGGATAAATCTCTGCAGACAATAAGAGGTGAAATGGTAAACAATGTAGCCAAACTAGGTGAGCTTGATAAACACATAGAATGTGAAAAAGAAAAACTGGCTACAGCAGACAATGGGAATCTTGACATAGAAATAAAAGGAAGAATACAACACAGATTAAATGATTTGCAGATAAAAGATCAGGAAGGTTAGAAACGATTAGTATTGGAAGAGAAAAACAGAAAACACAGGTCAACAGGATTAGAGAAACTATTCAGAAAATACTTCATGAAGACACAACATTGGCTGAGAGACTTAAAACACTTTTCAGAGAACAGGGTATCACAATTGCTAGTTTAATTACTGCTCTTGGATTTATTATCAGTACTGTTGTGTTGGCTGTCTCTGGTGGTGGTGGTGGCGCTCTTCCACCAGGTCCACCAGCCCCCACTGACCCAAAAGATTTACTATATATCTATCTATATCCCGTAGTCTTGCCGACCGTTGGGGCACCACTGATGACTTGGCAACCAGCTCCCTCCAATCCTCTCTGTTCTCTGCCAGCGTATCGCCCAGCTTCAGTCCTGTCCACTCTGAGATATTGTCCTCCCATCTTTTCCTCTGTCTTCCTCTCCTTTGTCCTCCTTGCACAGTGCCTTGCAGGATTGTTTTGGCAAGCCCTGTTGAACGCGTGACATGTCCATACCACTTCAGTTTGCATTTTCTCACAATGGCTAATAAGTCTTCATAGGGCCCGATGGCTTGCCTGATTCTCCTTCCCACTTCCTCGTTTGTGATGTGATCTCTGTATGAGATGCCAAGCAGCCTTCGAAAACATCTCATTCAGTGGCTTGTATCCTCCTTTCAAGGTCTCCTGTGAGGGTCCATGACTCGCAGGCATACAAGAACACTGAGATGACTAAGGAGCGCATCAGTCTGATCTTGGAGCAGAGTGTGATGTTTCTGTCCTTCCATATGGTCTTCAATCTTGTCAGTGCTGTTGTTGTCTGCACAATCCTGGACAGTATTTCTGGTTTTGATCCCTCATCTGTCACAATGGCTCCTAAGTATTTGAATTTCTTAACTGTTTCCAATTTTTGGCCTCCAACCATGATTTCAGTGCCATTGCCACTGGCATTATTGGTCATCAGTTTGGTCTTCTCTGCACTGATTTCCATCCCATATGCAATGGCTGTACTATCCAGCTTTTCCACCAGCTGAGCTAGCTCTTTCTCTGTTCCTGCAAGGCCATCAATGTCGTCCGCAAAGTGCAAGTTCATGATTGTTCTGCCTCCAATACTGACAGTTCCTTCATGATCTTTCAGAGCATCCGTCATGATTCTTTCCAGAAAGATGTTGAAAAGAGTAGGTGAGAGCAAGCAGTCTTGATATACAGTCGTGGGTAAAAAAAAAAAAAAAACAGTTGTCACATATATCAGACTTGCCTAAGAAATTGGCTCTGAAAGCAATGGACGCTTTGCCTGGCATAATATGCACAGTTGTCAGTTGGCTTATCAGTACTGCAGCGAAGGTAGTTGGGTTTATGACAGAAAATGTGTGGGTCTTTTTGGTTACAGTAGGTGGATTAATAACTGTGTATTTAATGAAACAGGTAAAGAAGTAAAACCCCCAGTCCAGTAAGGCCTATTACCAATGCAGTTCTTTCTGACTCATGTGTGCTGGGGGTTGGTGATGGTGTTACCGCTTGTATGGGTGCTGGGCCTGGGGCGGGGGAAGTAACCATGTGTAATGGTTTTAATGATTGTACTTGCGTGGTTGTTGCCTCCAAGTTCACAGATTGGTTGAGTCCTAATTTTTGACCAACACCTGCAACAATTATTTCATTATTATAATTTGTTATTGTCCCCATTTGGAGTTGAAGGTCAGACGGTAACATGTATAACCCGATGCCAACTACAAAGTCAACTTTTGATCTGGCATATCTGAATACGTCTTGGTATCATTGTATGCTTAATGGGAGATCAACCACTGAATTAATTGAATCTTCTACATTTGTGAGAAACTGTTTTTGTGATTCAAAATTTCCACTCCCGTTTAAAATGTTTGATTTTGTTAGTGATTGTGCACCTAGTATGCACCACACATATGTTCAGATAGACTCATTTACGTGCTCGACTCCCACTTGAGTAAACCCGTCACTTTTGTCTAAAATAAATGTGGTCCTGGAATTAGACTGTTTCTGTTCAATGGAACCTAACCAGACTTGTGATTTTGATGAGAATGAAGTGTAACCGGGGTAGTAATCTTGTGGGTATTGTCTGTGACTCATAGCGTAATACAATGTACCCATGGTGTTGTGATCATCAAGTTTTTGTGTGAAGTCATACCTGGTACTAATGCTTCATTACAGATGCGTTCAAACGCTTTCATATCCATGGGGTTGTTAAACCTGGTGAAACTGGATTCAGTGGGTGGAGGAGTATGGAGTTCTGACAGTATTCTTCTAAGCTGGTAATACGTGTGGAAACGATACACAGACCTTATCAGTTTGTTTGAGTGATTCAAATGGTCTGTAAATGAAACACCACAGCCTGTAGTTGAACACAGTATGGGAAAGATAAGTTGCTTTTGGAACATCTGTAGTGGACTTGATGACCACTTTCTTGCAGTTGAGTCGTCTTTCATTGGAGGGTTTATGTAATGGTCAAAAGGGTTGGGTATTTTGACTTGGAATAAATCTTGTTCACTTACAGCTATATCAAGCTGATTTATTTGAATTATTTTTTCTGTTCATAAGTAGGTGCAACATTATACTTGGCATCTACGTTAAATTGAAATGTGTTTGTAGTAACACTTGTTTGTGATTTAAATTCCATCTTTCTTTTTTATGAGATAATAAAAATGTTTATTACCTTAACAAATCTTGACACAAGCAAACCAGTGTGGTTAACTAATGGGATTGATAATCGCGATGGTAGCAAGGCTGTAGCTATCTATGAAATGTTCTACAGTGTAAAATGGTTTAATGTTGAAGATGAATATTATGCACACGGAAATATTGGGATTATGCAGGAAATTTCCACTTCTAAATTAATGCCTGGGTATTATGACTTCTGTACTATAGCTGAATGATTTCAAAATGAAATTAGAATTAAAGCAACTTTAAATACGGGTAACTTACTTGTTACATTAGAATTTCCGAAAGATAGTAATTATTTAATATCAGATAGACTTTTAATACTACTTGAATTTTTACATGAATTAGACCCACCACTTTTAGATATATTAAAAAAATGAAAATTGGTCATTAAATAAAGAAGAAAAAAATAAAAATAATAAAATAAATGAAAAACTTTTAATACCAAACAAACAACAAATAACTGGAAGATATCCTGTTCATTTGTCAGTACACACAGTATTTAATGTTCATTTGAATGAACTGAACATGACTGAGAATGTTCACAATGGAAAGCCTTCAACTTTGTTAAGATGTTTGCCAACTGGAACTGATCCGTATTGCAAAAGTGTGGCTGTTAGGTTTCCTAATTTACAGTTTAAGAAAATAGGTTCTAGTTTCTTTGAGTCACTGTGTATATCTGTAACTAATCAAGATGACAAACCAGTTGTGATGCATGATTTTAGTGTTGTGTTGGAAGTTAAATAATTTTTATTTTTGTTTATAAAAAAAATGAGTGCTGGTCCAAAGCCGAGAATTATTCCAGTTGCATGTCCTGCAACAGAGTTGAAAGATTTGGCAGATGTACAGGATTTTGAGAAGGAAGGGGAAATAGGAGAGGTGTATGGTTTTGAACTTGATTCTTTTGGCAGGTACAAGCAAAAAGTAAAAGATGATATGAATGACGGAACAAAGAGAACAATTCCTAAACTTGGTCAGCTGCGTGATGTCACTGTACCTATTCCTATGAATAATGTGCTCTACATCTTATAAAAATGTGAGTAATAAGTGGGTAGTTGTTCCTGCTCCTGTTCCACCTATACCTCCACCCACAATTGTCTGGGACATAAAGTTGGAATTTATTAATCCTTATGTATACACTGATGACGAAGGCGCCTTAGTATTCAGAAAAGTTGTTAACTCTGAACCTTTGATTGTAAGCCTTGTTCCAAGTTTTACACAAGACAATTATAGCAGAGATAAACTGAAAATGCAGGAGTACGAAAAAAGATGATATCTTCTTATGCATAGGAAGGGCAGATCAGATGCACAGGTCGTGTTTGCACCAGCGAACTTTCCCATCACAAGAGAAGCGACAATAGTATTTGAAATTATCATGTGAGCTGTAACTTCTGCGAAAGAGGCAGATATAGCACAGGAAATAAAACTAACGTGGGATGAAACATTGACAGAGGCAACAAAAGTTTTTATTGCTATAGAAAAAGTGATAATAATATTGAGGTTTCAAGCAGTTTTCCAGCTGTCAAGATATTAGTCGATAAACTAACTTTTGTTTTTCTAAGTTTCATAAAACTAGAACACATTGATCTTGTTTCATTTTATTACACTATCAAATTGTATACTTTTGATGAGTTGCAAAATGTAATTGCTGATTAAATAATAAAAAATATTTGTGAATAAAAAAATGGTAAACTTCTATCCACAACTACCGATGACTGAGACTGTGACACTTGTGACGCCTGATCTGCATGCGCCAATTGCATCAGATAAAACATTACAGGCAAACGCATCCTGATTAAATAATATTACAGAAGCATTGAAATATTTGGAAAGTGAAGAGGGGAGATACTTCAGATGTAAAAGACGGTATAAGACAGTTTTCAATTCTGTTCAAAACAGTTCAATGGTTACGGTTATGGTTTCAGCTGGTTGCTCTGTAGGGGGTATTGTTTTGTTTGCCACTGGAATTGGAAGTTTGATTGAAATTGCAATTCAGGGTGTTAGTGTTGCTACATGCCTGGCATGCTTTGGTTTAGAAGCCTTAAACAAAAGATTTCACAGAAAATTACAGAAACATGAAGCGTTGAGTACTCTGGTGGGTGTGAAGCTGAGTAGTATGAAACTTATTATCAGTAAGCTTTGGTTGATAATTTTATTGATGACGAAGAATTTAAGAGAGTGCAGGATGATTTGAACAATTACAAAAAACAAAAGTCAGAAATCCAGTATAAGATGCGTAGTCAATCACCCGTGAATGTTGAAGAACTAAAGGCCAGTTTTTTAGCACAAGGAAAAAAGATAGGGGTAAAGGAGACCAAACAAAAACTCCAAGGACTTTTAGGGAAGTAAAAATCAGATTTGGTAATCATTTATTATTTTTGTCATATGCTTCGCAGAGAGATGACACGTCATTTACACCACTTGCACCTAACTATTTAACCCTATCAGCTCCACCACCACCAGACTATTACTAAAAAAAAAGTTTTTTTTGTTGTCCTTGTATCTTGTCAAATTTGTCCGAGTAAGTTGTGACTTAAGTCAAGAACTTACAAGTTGTTTATGTTTAATTTCTTATAAGTTCTTATAAATTCTTATTTTAAGACACATAACTTCTTGTGCCAACTAATTTATAGAAATTTATAAAGTTACCTATAAAGTTATTTGACAGTTATAAGTGACTTTGGAAATTTGTTATCAAGTATCTCTAGGTAAATTAAAAAGTTTGTTATCAAGTGCATATAACAATGTTTTTTTTGGTGTGTGTGTGTGTGTGTGTGTGTTGTGTGTGTGTGTGTGTGTGTGTGTGTGTGTGTGTGTGTGTGTGGTTATTATTAAAATAACTGTGTTTTGGTGTATTGACTTAGAGTCAATGGTATAAATGTTTTTTGTAATATCCTTTTTCATATCTCTAACACTAATCCTTATATACACACATAGGCACACAAACACACGCACAGACAAACACACATACGCACACACATATAAACATACGCATACACACATACACGCACAGACAAATATACACACATACACACACACGCATACACACATACATGCAAACATACATACATACGCATACACACACACACACACGCACAGACAAACATACACTCACACGCATACACACGCACGCATACATACATACACGCATACGCACACACGCATACACACACATACACACACATGCACACGCATACATACATACGCGCATGCACATGCATACATGCATGCACTCACACAGACAAACACAGATACACACATACGCACAGACAAACATACACTCACACGCATACACATGCACGCATACTCAAACACACATGCACATGCACGCACACACATTCGCAAACACACAAACATGCACACATACATACACACGCATACACATACATACATACGCACGCATACAGACATGCACACACACAAACACACGCATACAGACACAATCTTTATTCAGCATGCATAAATATTGTAGACTCCTGTCCGCAGAAAACTTCTCCACACCGTTGTATGACACAAGTATGTTGATTTTTGTATCGTATATGATACACAGCTGTGTACATCACTGTGTAGTCCCGTTTCTAAGACCCTACGTCATTTGTTTACCTTAGCGAATCATCCGCTACCGTCGTACGCGTTACTAAGACCTTACATCATTTGTTTACTTTAGCGAATCGTCCGCTACCGTCGGACGTGTTACTAAGACCCTACGTCAATTGTTTACCTTAGCGAATCGTCCGCTACCGTCGGACGCATTACTAAGACCCTACGTCATTTGTTTACGTTGGATACCAAGATCGTATGAGATAGTTCACAGACATGCTAAGGCCCTTGTAAACAGAATCATTTAACTCTGTGTTCCGTCTATCATTTCTTAGTTGTCCATGGCATGGAAGTGATATTAAATGACTCTGTTTGAGAAAGCTCAATATTCTGCGGTCTAACGCTGTTGATTACACAGCTTTTTACATCATTCACGTAATGGCAAAGCGAAATCGATATGCTTATTTTCAGCATTCTTTCTCCGTTGGGTACTTATTTTCAGCATGCTTTTTTTCCGCGGCGGGCACAGCCTAGTCCCCTGTAATAGCATGTAGTTGGCCACTGGTTTTAAGATAGCTCAATGTTAGTGTAAACAAATCACATTAGGCTGCGCTAACTTTGTAATAACACGCTGACACTGAGTGAATTGACAGAATTGAAGGCTTGTCTCAGGTACTAAGGAGTTGAAAATGTCTAACACACTACTTAGCTAAATTAAACAACTTACAAAAATAACTGTGCTTACTGCATAGAAACCGGCATGTTTTTTTCATACGCACCAGGAAGAAACTGTGGTCTCTCTCAATCACAGCCGTGGTCGCAAATGCCGATCGTTAAGCACTCAGCGCACTGCAGACTAGCCGCGAGGCCTTTTCTTGTTTCTAAATATCACAAATTTATCAGGTAAATTATCGATCTTACCGTAGTATACATTTAAAGATTTAGCGATCACTGAATATCACCTCTGAGAAGTCAAGTCAGTCCTCAAAACACGTCCATGTCCTACAAAGCCGCGTAACAAAAAGAACACGACCAGCTTGGTGTTTGCGAAATGTCACCTGAGGGTTGTCAACAGCCAGTCGTCAGCAGTGCGTGTGTGTTCAGTTAGCCGTGTTAGCGTTAATCAATAACAGGAACGGCTAGGCAAGCTCGGGGCGCTGTTTTAATACGAACATTTCTGAATAAACTGGCTTACATAACCGATGGATTAATTAACTCAGGGTGTTAACCCCCTGTTGGTATCACTATGTAGAAAGGTACATAAAAGGGTGTATGTTCAAATAATAATGCAGTAGCGGCCGGTATGTTAGGCAAGCTTGCCGGGGCGCTGTTTTAATACTAACATTTCTGGAAATATGGGCGGGTTGATCATTACGAAGTTTGTTAGCAAAAATCGTAAAATTATGGAGTAAAAATAAATTCTCTAATTCTCTCATATTCTTTCTATTTTACCGAAAAAAAATAAATGGGATCCGGGGAAAATGAGCGGTGTCAATATATGAGTGTTTTGTTAGCAAAAAATCGTGAAATAATGAAGACGAAAAAACTTGACCAAATAATCTCAATCTTTCTTCTCTCTCTTGACGTATCATGACCGGTCCATGTCCTGCTGTTGTGCCTCGGGGTTCAATGGGTTAAGATGAACGGGATGTGCAGCACTACATTCTCGTCGGGGTTATTGTGTTTTGCCGTGTATGTTTCACACATTGGTCTGTTTCTTTGATTGTTTAGGAAGTGATGTTTGGCTTTGTTGCAGTTGTTGCTTCTTTTTTTCTTGCAGCTGTTGTTGTTCTAGTTAAATGATATTGCATTTCGTGTAGTGTGTAAAACTAACAATCACACAAACTGAAACACCAACCATCCAAAATGAACACGTCTATTGTCTGGTCGTGCAAACTTTGATTAGATCTTTGGCAAGACACTAAGAAAACTTTCTCTTACTGCACATCAAACATTCAGTCTGTGTATAGCCTTCACACAATTCTTACTTAATCTCATACACTTATTCTTTGTTACTACTTAATCTCATACACTTATTCTTTGTTACTACCAGTAAAAAGCAATTATCCCCAAAACATGATGGTAGTATATGTCGGCTTTATCAGCCCTCGATCAGCCTTTGTTGTCACGTGACTGGTACCCCCCACTGATTTGTCACACGCCAGTGCGTCGATAAATGCATGGACAATCTCACTTTTCGCACAACTGTAGTTGTGTGAAAAGCGGAATTGTCCATGTATTTTATAAATTATGAAAAGCTTAGTGGTGAATTATGAACCGAAACTTGTATTTGACACACAAGTTCTGGCTCCGTTGCTCTGCCGAGGAGTCCGAAATGTGGGTCCAAATCAAGTCGAGGCTCGTAATTCACCATCACCAAATGCTTAATTAACCTATTTAACCCCACAATTTGGAGGAGTCACCTAATGAATGCGCACTGGTTTCAGGAGATGGATTGCCGCAAGGGTAGTGCTAGATTAGCTTGGCGCCTGATGGTGCCAAGCTAATCTGGCGCTACCCTTGAATTATCATGGTCAGTCCATCTCCTGCTGTATGGTGTTGGGACTAAATGGGTTAAAGTATTTACCCACTGTCGTATGCTCCCTGTGTGTGCCTAAAGTAACTTCGGATTTTCTTATAATAACTCTAAAAAGGGCCCTCATAGCACAAAAGTGACACATGTATGTCGTCCGCAGTTTGTTTGATGGAGTTTTATTTTGACGTCAACAATTTTGCACCGCGTTCAGCTGCACTGCTGTAATGAATTGATGTGCAGTGTGGTTCTAGTCTGAGCGTGTGGTTCCATAGGCCATCGGGAAAATTAGGGCACGGTCGCCGGACACGTAATAAAATTGTTAACGTCATCTGACACACAGGCGACACAAATTGTACTCAGAAGTTATCACCAGGCATAAAAGACATGTGTAAATATCAAAGATAAATTCGCCGACAGAGGGATAATGACTATTTCACGTTTCACACAGATGGACAAGCTGGGACACAGGGCTGTGTGTTAGTGTCGTTACATTTACAAACATCACAGTCAACAAACAAGGAACAATTAATACTCTGTTACACATAATCTATCCCTTAAATACACGGAAGAAAGCTTTAATACTAGACAATTAATATCACAAATTAATACTCACACACACACACGCTCATCTACCACCGCCACTACCCTTTAAAGCACTCGCACACACGTAACACACACGCATCTTAGTCAGTGAAATCTAAAAATTAATTATAGGTATATCATTTAAGACTTAAAATACAATATAACTAATTTAGTATTTACATGTGTAATGTGTAACTGCACATTTTAGCCAAACGCATTGTCATTCTTTCGTGACCTCCAAGTCTGTGTACACGTTAGTAATGTCTTTCTTGTTCTCGTAAACTTCCATCCTGTCGTAATTACTGTTTGTTGACTGTCAGGCTGGGTGCATTTTAGTAATGTCCTTTTTCTCGTACACTTCCAGCCTGTCGTAATTACAGTTTATTGACTATCAGGCTGGGTGCACGTTAGTAATGACCTTCTTGTTCTCGCACACTTCCAGCCTATCGTAATTACTGTTTGTTGACTGTCAGGTCTGTGTACACGTTAGTAATGTCCTTCTTGATCTCGTACACTTCCAGCCTGTCGTAACTGGACAGGTCAACCTCAATGGCGGCTTCTTCTGGGACTTGGGTGATCTCTAACGTGGCAGATTTTCTCTGCACATCCATGCTTATTTCTCAGAAAAAAAAAATGATAAAAGACAAAGACATTCATTTCTGACAATGCATTATTAACCCCATAAACCGTCTGCTGGAACACACACTGAGTGCAAGATAACGTTTTTATTCAGGATAAAAAGTTTTAGGCATAGCAATGCCTATATTCCAAACTGTCCTGCTGCTCTACAATTATAAAAATACATCAGACGATACAGCAAAAGATAAAACATATATAAGTAATAACAAAAAAATTTTTAAATCCCCTCGCCCCCCTCCCCCCCCCCCTCCCCACCTCCCCCCCCCCCCCCCCCCCCCCCGCCATCAGATTAAATAATAATAATAATAATAATAATAATAATAATAATAATAATAATAATAATAATAATAATAATAATAATAATAATAATAATAATAAAATACAATACAAAAAATTAAGACAATATATATATATATATATATATATATACTGGTATGAACCTAACATGTTAATGCAGACAGTCGAACTATTACATAATATGCAGCAATCTGCTGTGTTGGAGCAACATACTAAGCAGAGGGATAGAACATTCACATCGACAGCAGATATTTATGGACGCGAGCTCTGAAAATAGATAACTTTGAAATAGACTTTAAATGAAAGGGCAAATTATTCCATGACTTAGCACCGGAAAATGAAATGCTAAATTTGAAGATGTCGATTCTCGGTTTTGGGAGATGGAGTAAGCTGTTCCTTGTGTTCTCTCTATTCGTGTGGGAAAACAGCTCACGGAGATAGGGAGGGGCGGCATCGTTTAGAATTCTTTTCACAAGTAAGCATCTATTAAGTTCCAATTGTTTTCTAAGTGGTAGAATATTAAGGGCCTTCAGTCTTTCATCAGTAGGGGACGAACCAGGAAGAAGAAGCTTAATACCTCGCCGGTGAAATGAATGTCTCCACAGCCGTCCTATATATTTTTGGAAGCATAATTACAATGTGTCTTGATGTGTGCGTTAAAGAATAGTTTTCGAGCATCAATGTCAGCTATCCGACTTAATTTGGATAATAAAAAGAGATTCTTCGAAATAGTTTTACAGGCAGTTTCAATGTGAGGCTCCAAGCTTATCTGTTCGTCGACTGTCACTCCTAACAAACGATATATTGACACTTGCTCTATGGACTGAGAGTGAAGGGACAGCTCAAGGGGTTGCAAACCACGTTGATGCTTTTGGCGTGACGTCACCAACATACTTTTCGTTTTAGGAATACTAATAATCATATGATTTTCTTCACACCAAGTTGACACTTCATCTAAACTAATATGTTGAAGGACAGCGCTCACGGTTGAAACATTGTTATCAGATACATGTAATGATGTATCATCAGCAAATAGTTCACAGTTTGTGTCAGGGTGTGATATTGACAGTGGAAGGTCATTTATAAAGATGTTGAATAATAACGGCCCTAGGGTGGATCCCTGAGGAACACCATGGGTCACCAGTCCTTCCGCTGAGTATTTACCATTCAAGAATACTTTCTGCGCTCTGTCTAAGAGATAGGACGAGAGAAAAGCGACTGCATTTGAATCAATGTGATATAAAGGTAACTTCTTTAGTAAGATTGAGTGGTTAAAGAGAGAGAGAGAGAGAGAGAGAGAGAGAGAGAGAGAGAGAGAGAGAGAGAGAGAGAGAGAGAGAGAGAGAGAGAGAGAGAGAGAGAGAGAGAGAGAAAGAGAGAGAGAGAGAGAGAGAGAGAGAGAGAGAGAGAGAGAGAGAGAGAGAGAGAGAGAGAGAGAGATTGATTGATTGTACATTGCTTAACGTCCCGACAGCAACAAGACTTTCTCAGGACGTGCCTGCACTGCTTGTGAAAAAAACAACTAAACAGAACATTGAATGTATGTCGCCAGCCAGTCCAATACATTAAATAAACCTAACACATGGGGCCTAAAAAAAAGCTAAGAACATTTAGCAACACACGTCCAATATCAAGAGCTACAGGCAGTGCAGACAGAAGGGAGAGTTTTAAAAAGGCAAATACAGGTGAATCGACAAAGGGTAGACAGAAACACATGCCCCAGAAAAGAGAGGAAAACCCACCATCTGGGGCTGACCAGGGTGAACCTGGGAACTAAAAAGTAGTTAACCCCACTGAAGTCCCCCAGGGCAGACCCGGGTGGGGGTAAGAGAGAGAGAGAGAGAGAGAGAGAGAGAGAGAGAGAGAGAGAGAGAGAGAGAGAGAGAGAGAGAGAGAGAGAGAGAGAGATAGAGAGAGAGAGAGAGAGAGAGCGAGAGAGAGAGAGAGAGGAGAGAGAGAGAGGAGAGAGAGAGAGAGAGAGAGGGAGGGAGGGATGGGGAGGGAGGGAGGGGAGGGGGAGGGAGGGGGAGGGAGGGGGAGGGAGGGGGAGGGAGGGGAGGGAGGGATGAATGAGGGAGGGATGAAGGGATGGAGGGAGAGAGAGAGAGAGAGAGAGAGAGAGAGAGAGAGAGAGAGAGAGAGAGAGAAATGAAATAAAATGAAATGAAATGAAACTTTATTTCTCAACGGATGAAGTAATTAGCACGTGTGCCATTTTTCATACTTGCCGTTGCTACTGTACAAACACAGGATAATAATTGTAATACTAATAGTACCAAATTACACAAAGAAAAATAGGAGACATTAAACATGATAAGACATTAAACAAAATTCATTCATTCATTCGGTCATACAAAAACAAACGAAAAACATAAAGTACATGAAACGCGCGCACACACATACACGCTCGCGCGCACACACAGACACGCGCCAATGATAACTTGACCTATATACGAAGCAAATCATTTGGATCATAGTGAAAATTCACTTCAGACAGCAAAAATTATTTGGATTATAATAGAAACTTGAATTATGTAATTAGGCGATTATTATTAGTATGGACAAACCATACGGCAGCATGCACTGATTATACGATAAGCACATGTTTGATACGGATACTTGTGGTAGATTATGTATCAGCAGACAAGTACTTGAGGAGGCATTCCTTGAAAGAGGAGAGGGAGCTAGCGTGTGTTATACATGTAGGCAGTTTGTTCCAGAAAGATGCGCCTGAGAAAGATACACTGGTTTTAAATAGATCTATTCTGGGGCGAGGTGTAATAAAGTTTCGTCTTGAAGTAGAATAACCTGAACCTGCCATGGTAAAGAGCTTACAAAGATATTCTGGGTGAAACTCATTCCAGATTTTATACATAAACACACCCTTGTTTAAGAGGTGATGCTTGCTAAGAGGTAGCATTTTCAGTTTTTAAGTCTTTCGTCAGTTGTCAGGGCTGAATCAGGCAGGATATGTTTCGCTGCTCTCCGATGCAGGGAGTTAAGCCTCTTTAAGTGTGTGTCACCGCTGCCATCCCATATCGTGGACGCATAATCAGTGTGGGATTTGACATGTGCATTGTAAAATAACTTGCGGGCATCAACATCGATAAAGTACTTCAACTTTGAAAGCATAAAAACATTTCTGGCAACAACTTTACATACAGCATTTATGTGCGATTGCCACTTCATCTGGTCATCAACAACTACACCAAGTAATCGGTGTTCCGTGACCTGTGTAACGATGTCGTTATGGATAGTCAGGCTGAATGTAAGTGGCTTGAGCTGGTGCTTCTGACGGGTTGCTATCGTCATGCATTCCGTTTTGGAAGGATTTAAAATCATTTCATTGTTTGCGCACCAAGTGGAAATTTCTTTCAAACCCTGCTGTAAATGAGAGAGAGAGAGAGAGAGAGAGAGAGAGAGAGAGAGAGAGAGAGAGAGAGAGAGAGAGAGAGAGAGAGAGAGAGATTCAATGATTCAATGATTCAATGAAGCTTTATTTATCAACGGTTGAGGCATTGACATCGTCACAGACATAGCCATTTTTCAAACCTGCCGTTGCTACAAAACTACGAGACAAAATACAAAAAACTAAGTATATAGTGAAATGTAAATGAAACTGACAAAAACATTGCTAGTTTAGGGAAAGAAAGTCCCATGACAATCTCACACACCTAAACTCTCACACACACACACACACACACACACACACACACACACACCATCACACCATCACACACGCACGCACAGAGTTTGTAATTGGGAGAATACATAATCAGGGTTACAGGGCAGTATATATTTCACAACGTAATGATTACGACTGCTTCGAGAAGTACTTGAAGAGACTGATTTTGAAACGGGCTAGAGAGGAAGCGGATTTTACGTAATCAGGAAGCGTGTTCCAAGTCTGCGTTCCCGCGAATGACAAACTAGATTTGTATATATCAATTCTCGTTTTTGGGACTAAGAAAAGTTGCCTAATGTTACCAAGCCTAGATTCCGACTTAGAGAAAAGAGTTGTGATATATTCTGGTATTTTCTGGTTCCACACTTTGAACATAAAAATAGCCTTATTGTATTTGAAGTGGTCTTGCAGCGGCAGAAATCCTATTTTGGCGAGTTTTTCTTCTGTTGTGAGTCGTGGGTCAGGAAGGATTAACTTAGCTGCCCTTCTGTGTAACGAGTTGAGTCTCTTCAAGTGGACTTCACTGCATCCATCCCACACCGTTGACGCGTAATCAATATGAGAACGTATGTGAGCATTATAGAATAGTTTGCGCGTGTCCGAGTCGGTGTAATATTTCAGAGAGAGAGAGAGAGAGAGAGAGAGAGAGAGAGAGAGAGAGAGAGAGAGAGAGAGAGAGAGAGAGAGAGAGAGAGAGAGAGAGAGAGAGAGAGAGAGATTCTTTATTTTGTTCAAGGCTTTCAGCCTATACACAAACGGAGGGGGTGGGGGTGGGTTGGGCGAAGGTGATTACAAAAAAAACCACACATTATGACCGTGTCTAACAACATGGACAATCTGATCGTGACAAGGAAACCTTGACACTTATACATATGTTTGAGGAAATGTTCACTTTGGCTCATAGTCACACACATACACTGTCAAAACTCCGTGGGTTTTGGCTACACATAACACAGTCTAACAACACGCATGTTAGCCCATGACAATATCGTATCTCACGTGACTCACAGGCCATGTCTTCCAGCAAAGCGTCACAATACTCTTTATATGGGTCAGTGTAAATAGCGTCCCACTTTCGAAAACAGGACAGTGGGTCACGATCTTCTTGAGACATCTGACCGCCGTACACCTTGATGAACCACCTACAAATTTGTCCCTTGCAGTCATAGGTGAAGACATAATCATCACTGTCACATATAATGATCTCGTTGCTACCCGGTGTGTCTAATACTGTTTTCTTGAACACAGTGTTCATTTTCACTTGACGTAGACGCGACTGCTTGATTTTGTTTGACAAGCCAGCCACAACTGCCTTCACGTCCTGCATGACATATCCTCTCTCTGAACGGAGCTGTTCAATGCACGTCATATCTGATGTTTCTCCGTTAGAATCGATAGAAATGTCGTTTGGGCTGGTAGTTCACAACACATCTGTGTCGGATCACTCATGTTGACACTAAAGTAAGCTGCACGTGAATGCTCATGTGTGTCAACTGTTAGACCTACTGCGTTATTTGTTGCTGTTTCAACTTCCATGTCCCATTCAGCAATAAGGGTGGGGGTAGGGCTTGGCATAAAGAATCCAGAGGGCGAAGATCTATGATTAATAAAGTCACTTGCTTGTCTATGTTCGTCATGCTTGTCAATCCTGCCTTTCACAGCCATGCCTGCCCCTGTGTCAGTTAGACTGCTATCATTTTCAATCCAGACCAAAAAGGTGACTGCCAAGCGTGTAATATGCAAAGAAGTACCCAACGGAGAAAGAAACACGCTTAGAAAAGATGGGTACAACACAATTTATTAATATTTCGGGTAAATACCCTTTGTCAAAATAGACAAACAAACAAACATAGAGATTAGCCGCTACTTATCTTCATTTGGCAGAAGGAATGTGGCAACATTTTCAGTAGTGGGATACCCGGTGGCAAAGTCGTTACGCACTCCATCGCCGCTGCCGAAGTCGTTGTTGTTGACGTCGTCACCTTGACGTAGGTTGTTGAATGTTGTAGTGGTAATTTCGTCAATGTGTTGTCTGTGTCGTGCTGCTCGTTGTTGGTCCCTGCGAACCTGTCCCGGTGGTTTTCGCCGCCTCTGGCCAGTGGTGAGTAATGGCGCCGCGCCGGTTGTGTAGCCGCGGACAGGCGAAGTATGATGACTGAGATGTCACCCTCCCCTGCCACTTTCCCACGACGTGACATGGTGGTCGTTGTTGAGCAGAGTGGTCAGGATGTTTGATACAGCAGCTGAGAGGCCAGTTACTGCCATGGTGGCGGCAATATCCACTTGGAAAACCAAATTTCTATCGGAGCTGACACTGAGAAAGGGTGTCGACAGGCCAAGGGGAAGAGAGAGAGAGAGAGAGAGAGAGAGAGAGAGGAGAGAGAGAGAGAGAGAGAGAGAGAGAGAGAGAGAGAGAGAGAGAGAGAGAGAGAGAGAGAGTGAGAGAGAGAGAGAGAGAGAGGAGAGAGAGAGAGAGAGAGAGAGAGAGAGAGAGAGAGAGAGAGAGAGAGACAATGACGATGACAATGACAATGACAATGATTCTTTATTTTACAACGGTGAAAGTTTTGGTGAAACCATTTTTCGAACTTGCCGTTGCTAATCTACTTTACATATAATGCACAAATCACAAAATACTATCATTAAATTGGGAAAAACTAAATATATAACTAATAAAAAATTGAAATATAAAGTTTTAAAAAAAGAAATCATTAAAAAAGCGGAAATAAACATAGAAAATCTCACACATACACACAATTGTAAAGGTATAAATCTTCATACTTACATTCATAAACACAAGCACAAGCAACACACACACACACACACACACACACACACACACACACACACACACACACACACACACACACACACACACACACACACAATACATGCAGCATTAGCATCTTGTATTAACTGAAGATATAACTGAATTGAAGAGTTAGAAAGGGGAAAATCGTACACTACAAGTGCAGGTTGCTATGAAAATCTTACGATGCTGAGGTGAGGTACTTGAAGAGAGCGGTTTTAAAAGACGAAAGCGTTGTTAATGTTGTAACATGTTTGGGCAATGTGTTCCACATGCTAGCACCTGAGAACGCTAAACTTGTCTTATAGAGATCGATTCTAGGTCGTGGCACAGTAATGGACTGCCTTGATCTGGAGTATGCCGGGAGGGAAAACATTTTTTTTTTATATACTCGGGCAGTCTGTTATTCAATACTTTGAACATCGTTATTCCCTTATTGTATAATAATTTTTTTTCAAGGGGAGAATTTCTAAGGTTTTCAGTTTATTATCCGTTGTTGAGTTAGGGTCTGAAAGGATAAGCTTCGTGGCTCTACGATGAAGAGAGTTCAGTCTCTTTAACTGGACCTCGCTTGCGCCATCCCACACCGTAGAAGCATAATCTATATGTGACCTGATGTGGGCGTCGAAGAACTGTTTTCGTGTTTCTACATTAGCTATATGTTTTAACTTGGATAAAATAAACAGTTTCTTTGATATTGTCTTACATATATTACTAAGATGGCATTGCCATTTAAACTGGTTATCTACAGTAACCCCGAGAAGACGATGTTCCGTTACCTGGCTGATAGATTTGCCTTGAAGGGACAAGCTGAGTGAGAGAGTGCCGAGCTGGTGCTTTTGGCGGGTACTTATAACCATACATTCAGTCTTTGCAGGGTTTAAGATCATGGAATTGTTACTGCACCGGCTGTTAATGTCCTGTAATGTGTTTTGTAGGCGCGTGTCAATTACTGACAAATCCTTATCTGGAGTGTGTATCGCAGCATCATCAGCGAACATATCGCATGCAACACTATCATCACTATTTGTGAGTGGAAGGTCGTTAATGAACAAACAGAATAAAAGAGGGCCTAAAATAGAGCCCTGGGGCACGCCATGCTTTACTTTGCAGTGACTAGAATATGTACCATTAAGGAGAACTTTTTGTCTTCTGTTTTCTAGGTAGGCTGCGCTTTTAGTATATAAGGATATTTTCTTTATAAGTATGTCATGGTTCACCATGTCAAAGGCTTTCCGGAAGTCTAAGAAAACTACACCTGTTATTTTGGAATCATTAATAGATGATAACCAGGTATCTGCCATCCGTATCAAGGCAGTGTGACAGGAATGGTTTGGTCTGAAGCCTGACTGCAGTGAATGGATGAGATTTTGGTTTTCTAAGTATTCAGATAGATGCTTATGTATGTGCCGCTCTAAAGGCTTCGACAAAACAGGTAATAGTGATATGGGGCGAAAGTTGTTGATTTCACTCAGATCTTTTGATTTTGGTAGGGGGATCACTTTTGCGTCTTTAAATGCGTCTGGAAAAGAGTTTTGGTTTATACAGAGATTGTAAATATATGTAATACTTTCGACGATATATGGAAGAGATATCTTGAGTATTTTTGAGCTGATCTCATCAGGCCCGGATGACTTTTATTGTCCATCGAGGAAATCAATGTACCCACTTCGGGGACTGCTATAGGCGGTATCGTCAATGGTTCTTTGTCCGTATTTTCCCGGTTACAGTGGTGTACTAGCGCGTTTGGACAAACATACTCACATGAGTTAGTTCCTGTTGGGATTAACGATTCGGCTATAGAGGTAAAGTGGTCATTAAACCTATTTGCAGTGAGGTGGGGTGATAAAGCCGCACTATTTTTATTTGTACCTCTAGTTACTAAATTAATGGCACGCCATACAGTAGATGAGTCTTTGCTTTGTTTAACTACTTTATCGAAAAGAGATCTCTTTGCATTTAAAACCATATATTTAATACGATTACGCTGTGTTTTGTATTCAGTAAACCGATTCTCGCTTCTCAGCTGGTCTCTAATTTCCATTGTCTCAATCAGATCCGCAGTCAGCCATGGTGGAACGGTAGCGTATTTCACTCTTTTGTGTCTCAGAGGCGCGTGTTTGTTCAGCACACCAAGAAAAATTCGGTACCAGGTATCTAATGCTTTATTTGGGTCACTATCTTTATACACGTCGATGAATCGTGCTGTGGCTAAATCAGCCAAGAAAACACTTTCATTACAGTTTTTAAACGATCTATAAGTTATGCACATGTGGAATTGCTTTTTTAGCTTTGGAAGTTTTGACAGCCGTGTGCAGCTAACCGGATAGTGGTCACTTACACTAAGAATATTTACTTGAGTGTTGCTAACTGCTTGAGGTTTGTTGGTATAAATATGGTCTATAATAGTGGCTGATGATGGCGTAATTCTGGTGGGTGATGTTACCAATTGGTGAAGACCGACAAGGGTAGTAGTACATTCCCATGATGGATGGGGTTTAAGAAAGTCAATATTAAAATCTCCAAAAAGAACATCTTTGTTGTGAATGTCTGTTTTATCAATCATGTGTAAAATGCTATCTTACCACTCAAAGGTGGCTGCGGGGTTTCGATACAGAAACCCAACAAGTAAGGGCGGGGATTTAGAGTTTTTGATTTCTACCCAAATACATTCTACATCACCAGTTTCTAGGTCTTGTCGCCTGCTGGTTATGTGTAGAATGGATTGATGGATATATACCGCTACATCTGTCTCACCCTGTACTGACGGGTCTCTCCTGATAATAGAATAATTCGGGATGGCGATGGCTTCATCACTGATGTGGGCGGCCAAACGAGTCTCAGTTAAACCGAATAGATGGAAATAGTTGGGGGGTATTAACATAAACACAGACATCCTGAACCTTGTTTGCCAGGTGGTAGATATTTAGGTGACCGATACGAAATTGTTGGCTTTTTTTCGAGGGTCTGTTCATAGTTGTATAAATCATGTTCAGATAATAAGGTAAAAAACCAGGGAACAAAACTAAGGTACAGGATACAAATAGTAGAAGGTTACGCAATTAAACCAGGAAAGAAATTACATGTACAAGTAAAATATCAGATGAAACAAATAAAGACTAATAAGGTAAAGAACCAGGGGACAAAACTAAGGTACGTGATACAAATAGAAGGTTACGCAGTTAAACCAGGAAAGATTGATTGATTGATTGATTGTACATTGCTTAACGTCCCGACAGCAACAAGGCTTTCTCAGGACGTGCCTGCACTGCTTGTGAAAAAGAAACTAAACAGAAAATTGAATATATTATGTCGCCAGCCGGCCAAATACGTTAAATAAACCTACAACATGGGGCCTAAATAAAGTTAAGACCATTTAGCAACACACATCCAATATCAAGAGCTACAGGCAGTGCAGACAGTAGGGAGAGTTTTAAAAAGGCAAATACAGGTGAATGGACAAAGGGTAGACAGAAACGCATGCCCCAGAATAGAGAGAAAACCCCATCCTGTGGGGCTGACCAGGGTGACCCTGGGAACTAAAAAATACCTAACCCCACCCAAGTCCCCCAGGGCAGACCCGGGTGGGGAATAAACCAGGAAAGAGATTACAAGTAAAATATCAGATGAAACAAATAAAGACTTATTCGACTTTAATCTCAGTACGTCAGCTGAAAGGCGGTTCACGCCAGAAACCGTGTATTACAGCACACGCAAAGAACACAAAAACAAAAGATTGCAGTAAAGAGTAAGAAACGACAAGTGTACGATCTGAGAAAAACCCGCTATAAAGAAAGCGTTTATGTCTGAATTCGTGTGTGTCAACAGAATTCACGCAATGATCGTGCACTGTGAGTCGGGTGTTCCGACTGTCCGACAAAGCGGATTCCGGTCATTAATAACAAATTACACGGATAGTTTACAGTTTGTTCACTGCACTAGAAACACTGTTTCACATAGCAGTATCGCACTAATGATCAGATGTGGTCATCGTTCATGTGTCTCTGTCATCAGATGTGGTCATCGTTCATTTGTCTCTGTCACCAAAAAATCGGTTAATCCCTAGTAACTGTGACAACCATCAGCAGCTAACTTGAGTAAGTCGTCGCCGAGTTTATGCCAATTTAACAAGCGAGGTTGATGACACCTTCACGCAAACTCATACCATCACACACACACACACACACACACACACACACACACACACACACACACACACACACACACACACACACACACACACACACACACACACACACACACACATGAACACAAAACCCTCAGTCTGGGTTACCTACCATTTTATGTGAAAATGGGTTCCCATATTTCTATTTATTCTAGGGCCCTGGAGTTGATGCGAATGTTTCGAACTCACCTTATAACTAAGCTCTACAACTTAAAATAAAATAGACATTTTCTAGAAACAGAGCCACTGGATGGAAAAAAAAGGGTTTTTACCCCAAAAGTGGGTGCCTCTTACACAAAACTGGGATTACATTGAAAATACCTCACTAAAGATACCTTTGGTTGATTTTACTATTATGATTGTTTGAGTGGGGTTGTAAGGGGGTTGGGGGAGGGGGGGGGGAGAAGTGTGTGTGGGGTGGGGGGGGGGAGAGGGGGTCATCACTTTTGGTTTATAGAGCTGCTCAATGCGCTCTTATGAATGAAAGATTTTCATTATCAGTGGAATCAGTAGGTCATTTCAGAGGCGCACACTGAGTTGCACGTCGAACCACTCACAAATACTCATTTGGAGTGCACCAGATGGATCCAGTTGGCAAAGTCCCACATTCCACACTATAGGACAGCTAAGACTGAAAAGCAATCGCGGCGTTTATGGCGCGGTACAAGGTTTAAAACTAAGAAAATGTTGTTTTTAGAAGCGTGTCGGGCAAAAGTTTTTATGAAAACTGTTTTAAAACCTCTTTTAACTCAACTTTTCTTAATGTTAAAAGTGTTTTATTGTACATTACTTAACGTCCTGACAGCAACAAGGCTTTCTCAGGACGTGCCTGCACTGCTTGTGGAAAAACAACAACATACTAAACAGAACATTGAATGTATGTCGCCAGCCGGTCAAATACATTAAATAAACCTAACACATGGGGCCTACATAAAGCTAAGACCATTTAGCAACACACATCCAATATCAAGAGCTACAGGCAGTGCAGACAGTAGGGAGAGTTTTAAAAAGGCAAATACAGGTGAATGGACAAAGGGCAGACAGACACATGCCCCAGAATAGAGAGAAAAACCCACCCTGTGGGGCTGACCAGGGTGCCCCTGGGAAATAAAAAGTAGTTAACCCCACCCAAGTCCCCCAGGGCAGACCCGGGTGGGGTTAAAAGTGTTTTAATTTACAAGCGTGTCGTAACTGATATGCATCTATTCCAACCAACGTATAGTGCTGGATATTTTTCCCATCCTCGCCTTCTCTCTTCGCTCAACACTCGACTTTCCAGTCCTTCCCTGAAACACCCCCAAACGGTCTGCCCTCAACACTCGACTTTTCAGTCCTTCCTTCAAACACCCCCAACCGGGTCTGCCCTGGGGGACTTTTTAGTTCCCAGGGGCACCCTGGTCAGCCCCACAGGGTGGGTTTTTCTCTATATTCCGGGGGCATGTGTTTCTGTCTACCCTTGGTCCATTCACCTGCATTTTCCTTTTTTAAACTCTCCCTACTGTCTGCGCTGCCTGTGGCTCTTGATATTCGAAGTGTGTTGCTAAATGGTCTTAGCTTTATTTAGGCCTCATGTCGTAGGTTTTATTTAACGTATTGGACCGGCTGGCGACATACATTCAATATTCTGTTGAGTTTTTGTCACTAGCAGTGCAGGCACGTCCTGAGAAAGTCTTGTTGCTGTCGGGACGTTAAGCAATGTACAATCAATCAACCTTCCTTCAAACGGACAGCAATCACACAAATAATACTTTACTATTACATCAGAAAATGGCCCATCCAAGCCTGCACTCTTTTAACTGCACTAAACGACTGACTGTAGCAGACGACGCATGAAACGATGCTGACTCTGTGACGTCATTTCCATTCAATCAATTTGTGCATACAATCCAAAAGGAGATGCGGCATTGATAACATCGACAAACCTACAAAATAAAGCAACAGGTTCAACCAAAAGGTCGGGCAGGACAAAAGACAACAGCAGCCTCACCCAAAGTCTAAACGTCCTCTCTTACAATGCGCACTCATACAATCACTTCACTTCTTAGCAACCGGCGCACGAATATAATTATAGGCTAAGTCAAACTAAAACAGAAGATAGTGGCGGAAAACCATTTAAAATAGAAACAAACAACGACGTTTCAGATCAAATATTCTTCATCTGACATGGAAACAAACGTAGAAAACGAATAGGCTAAGTCCCTGGTGAACGTATACATGAATCTCAAAGTTGTCACTAGACATGACCTTTCTCCACATCACCCCGGAAGTACATTACAACTCAACACTTTTTTTAACAAAACAACCACACCCTCAAATAACAAACCTAATTTTGTAGAAACATCAACAATTTACACCCTGAAACAACAAAATATCCCCCCTGACCCATATCAGCTATGAAGTTATTTATAGCTGAGAAGGGTGATGTAATACATACACGCTCATTTTCAGGGTTCTGTGAGCACAACACACACATTGCTGGGAGGGACAAGTTTTCAAACACACTACAGGCGTGTCTGTAAAACACAAAAGTGCATGTTTTAACGCCAAAACGAGAAAAACTGATCTTTTTATTTTTTATGAATCTTTACCCCAAGACAATGCAGAAACAACCCTCAGAAAAAATGGGTGTCTGATTTGCTCACCCATATTTTAACACCCCCCCCCCCCCCCCATTTTTCATAAGGATGGTAAAGACAGTAACCCAGTTGAGCCCTTCTGTGTACACACACACACACACACACACACACACACACACACACACACACACACACACACACACACACACACACACACGCACGCACACACACGACCCACTGGTTTGTACACACATACCCTTTTTAATTCCAGCGCCCAGTCGGTAGGAGCGACTGAATGACCCTGAAAGCAGAAAGGCAATTCCCGACCAGTTGTGCGCCCTGCAGGGCGAAAACTGATCAGACAAAACCTTAGAGCAGTAAACGTCATTCATCGCTTCCCGTGTGTACACAGTGCAGAGATGTGATTCTAAAGCCTGTCCAGCTTGGCCCTGGAAGTAAAAGAGGTAGCGGGATGTCCTTCAGACAAACGGCCTAAGAAACTGCGCCAGCAACTGGAGCAGGTGTTGGGGATCCAGGGTCGTCTTGGTCTCCGCTCCCTGACTCTGGAACCAGGCGTTGGTGGGAGGTGCGGCCACTGGAGTTCTTGCTGGCACTAGTAGCGGGAAATCTGAAGAGAGGAGCTGGGGGACTTGGAGATTTTGTCGCCCCAACACGTTGCTCGATGGCGGTTGGCTAAGCTGGCTGGTCGATGTTTGGCGTGTGGTTGGCGAGGACTGCAGGCGGCCTGGGGCGGCAGACATTAAGTGCTGCGATCCGCCACGAGTTGATGGCGAGTCCCCTTGCTGCCCGCTCTCGTCACGTGACCCGTTACGGCTGATAAGTGGGTTGGATCCGCCCCGTTGACTGTGCCCCCCGGCGTCTCTCTGTTGGTGGTAGGGGCCACGGGGAGGGTCGCCGTAACGGATCTTGAGAGCGATCAGCTTAGTGCCCTCGTCACTAGGGTGGGTCATGGTGTTTTCACGCCTGTACATGACCTGCTTGGGGGCACCGTTTTTGGTCAGGAAGGTAGAGGTATGGTCAACAAACTGAGTGTTTGTTTGTTGACAGGCCTGTTTTAGGTTGAAGTTGGACAGGCGCGCAGGTCGTGACAGGGCGTGGTGACTGCTGAAGGGAGGGATGATGGAAGAGGCCTGGATCGTAGCACGTGAGAAGGCGGCGGACACCAGACGGATTAACTGTAGCCACGTGTCACTTGCAACTGGACCCTGGTTGACACTGCAACTGTTGATTCCTACGTGGAAAACCACGTGCCGGATACGTGGAGTAAGGGTGAGGTGAGTCAGCCATTTGCTCAAAGCATCGACTGAAAGGCCGGATACAGCCAGGTTCTGCACGCTGCAGTCTGTACTCGACATTTTTCGCTCGCTGACTCGCTTCATGACGGAGTCACCGAGCAGCAGAACGTTCGAGTCAGGCCTAATGCTCATGTTGCAGAGGTGGTCGTACGGCGTCTTAGCAGGCTGCGCAGGGGTGGCTTTGGGGGATGTCTCCATATCCTCTTGGGATGATCCGCATGAAGTTTCGTCATTTTCTTCGTCGGTGGCGAGGACTGCGAAGCGATTACGGGTGGCCACAGTAGCCGCTGAGCCGCTTGATGACGGCACGCGCTGTGCAGTCACTGGAGTGCTAGCGGCCGATGATTCGATCTGCACCCTGGGGTGATTGTTGAAGCTAGAGGGTGATGGAGGGCGTGGTGGGGACTTGTTTGTACCAGGCGCTTGGACAGGCAGTGGAGGCGACAGCAGAGACTCCACTTGTTTTTTTCAGCGTACGAAGCTGTGTGTCCTTGCTGAGTGCATGTTTCGTAACTTGTGTGGACAGGGCGCTCTGTTCTCGAGCCAGCTTCTCCACCGCCTTGTCAGTTGAAGTAGCGTAGTCTCGTAGGGACTGGTCCCCAGCTTGGAGGCCGTGCTTGAATTTGGCTTCGTTGTCCCTGATGTTACAGTCGAGGTTGTCCTGTCTGGCGCTGAGGAATGCATTCTGTTGCTTGACAGTAGCCAGCTCCTGTTTGACCGTCTGCAGCTCAGTTCTAAGTTCCTGGATGCAGACGGTGGCTTCCTTTATCTGCTGTTGCAGGATGGACAACAGTGGGGATGATGCAATCTGAGACGCACAGGGGTGGTGGATTTGGCCAGGGGTGGATTTGGATTTGACGGACGCCAACGTCATCGCTTGTGGTTGTCGTGTTAATCACTCTAGCCGAAGAGGGATTAGTGTTGGGTGGGGCTAGGACAGAAACCGAGTTCTCGCCGCCGGGTGTTATGGGCATGGCTTTCAGCGGGGGAGTGTCCTGGGTGACGTCAGGCGAAGGATCTGAGAGGAAGGAGGGGGAGGGGCTAGACGAGACTTGCCCCAAGCAAGGATTTTCGATGTCAAACTCAAGACCGAAGGTTGTTTGAGTGGACGAGGGCGGAGCATCATCGTTGTTATCGTTGTTGGAAGAGCCGGTGGTTATAGCCTCGAGTAGAGAAGTATGATCGCAGGACTGAGTGGAGGGTGGACTACAGGCAATGCTGGCAGCGCTGTCGTCTGATTGACGATGGTGAGGGGGTCTGGGGGGAGAAAAGGGCACTGGGATAAAAGCTCAGTGCGACTTGCTTCAAGTTCATCCACTATTTCTTGGACAGGCTGAAATTCATCATCTATCCACCACTTAGAGTTTTTCCCCTGTATTCTGATAAGATATGACGTGTAGAACGCGGTAATTGTGACAAGACCCCAGGGGTTCCATCTGAAATTTGTATAAGGGTATTATTCAAATCATCAGAGTAAGGGGGTTGGATGGGGGTGTCGACGGTTTTCTTGTTTTTGTTACGGTCTTCCCATGATGCTGATACTCCGGGAGTTGGATGGGCGATGTAGCGTTCCTGCAGTGCTAGTCTCCACGCGAAGACTCTGGAGGGGTCGGTCAGGAAGTGTTTTTGGATTGGATCATTGGTATCAGTGATCTCCTCCAGGGGTTCGAGTGGGGACTGGGCGGGGGTTTCGAGTGGGCACTGGAATTTGGCATAAAAGGAACGGGTTTTGGGGCCTGACATGGTTGAGGGATGGTGTCATCACTGAGCTGTCTTACTACTTTCGAGGTGGCATGATGATTACTGATCTGGTCTGGTCACTCTGCTAAGGCCGGCACGCCACACACGCCTTGATAGCTCACGGGTGCTCTTTGACGCACACAGTCGAATAAATTTGTCTCTTACAAAATCTGTGGAGTAGGCGTGAGCTAAAACACTCCAAAAATCTATTTCCCAATACTGCTTTCTGGACCCTTCCAGCTATAATGTACTTCTTCTACTAAAGCTAAACTGGTTCCATTCACCCTCCTCTGAACATGCATGATAAATAGCATTCTAAATACTAGGAACATTTAGTTCTTCATTCTCCAAGTATCACTCATCACCATCCCAGCCGGCAGGGACCGTGTCTGTGACCTCAGGTTATCTCGCCTGTCAAGGTTTATAAACATCTCCCAACTCTGACACTGGTTTCTGGAAAAGCGGCTTGAGCAAAGGCCAGACCCAGGGTGAGTAAGCCGATACTAATGAGATAACGCAGCTGGTTACTTACGGCCGGCACGCCAGGCTGGCGCCAAGTGAAACAGAAGCAAAGAGTCCATGTCCCACGGCTCGAAGTACCCAACAGAAACAATGATGAAGAAATGAAAGGTTAATAACTCCCGAAATATGAAAGTCACACAAATGAAAAACCACAGTCCAGTAGAAGTTACTATCACAAGTCACTGGGGCAAAAATCTCACATCACAACCAAACATTGCGAACACAATTGGCACTGAAGACGGAGCGATGTTATGATGCGCCTTGCTCCGAAGAGCGAGAGAGAGAGAGAGAGAGAGAGAGAGAGAGAGAGAGAGAGAGAGAGAGAGAGAGAGAGAGAGAGAGAGAGAGAGAATGAAATGAAATGAAATGAAATGAAAATTCTCAACGAATGAAGTAATTAGCGCGTGTGCCAATTTTCATACTTGCCGTTGCTACTCTACAAACACAGGATAATAATTGTAATACTAATAGTATCAAGTTACACAAAGAAAAATTAGGAGACATTAAACATGAAGTGACATTAAACACAATTCATTCATTCATTCGATCATACAAAAACAAACGAAAAACAAAAAGTACACTCAACGCGCGCACACACATACACGTTCGCGCGCACACACAGACACGCGCTAATGATAAC
Organism: Semisulcospira habei; assembly: GCA_036245525.1. Taxonomy (NCBI): domain Eukaryota; kingdom Metazoa; phylum Mollusca; class Gastropoda; family Semisulcospiridae; genus Semisulcospira; species Semisulcospira habei. Next base: position 208,598,191 of record BTPG01000003.1, on the reverse strand, counting down.
TTGACCTATATACGAAGCAAATCATTTGGATCATAGTGAAAATTCACTTCAGATAGCAAAAATATTTGGATCATAATAGAAACTTGAATTATGTAATTAGGCAATTATTATTAGTATGTACAAACCATGCGGCAGCATGCACTGATTATACGATAAGCACATGTTTGATACGGATACTTGTGGTAGATTATGTATCAGCAGACAAGTACTTGAGGAGGCATTCCTTGAAAGAGGAGAGGGAGCTAGCGTGTGTTATACATGTAGGCTGTTTGTTCCAGAAATATGCGCCTGAGAAAGATACACTGGTTTTAAATATATCTATCCTGGGGCGATGTGTAATAAAGTTTCGTCTTGAAATAGAATAACCTGAACTTGCCTTGGTAAAGAGCTTACATCAATATTCTGGGTGAATCTCATTCCAGATTTTATACATAACCACACCCTTGTTTAAAAGGTGATACTTGCTAAGAGGAATCATTTTCGGTTTTTTTTTCTCACTAGGGCCGTTATTTTTTTTTCACTAGGGCCGTTATTATTCAATATCTTTATAAATGACCTTCCACTGTCAATATCACACCCTGACACAAACTGTGAACTATTTGCTGATGATACATCATTACATGTATCTGATAAAAATGTTTAAGCCGTCAAGCCCTGGGGTGGTTTTAGTGGCTATTATTTGGGTAAGTACGGTTTTGAATTACTTAGCAGAAAAAGGGGAGGTTGATGGGTAGATGGTTATCTGAGGGTTGGGGGTTGGGACGGGGGGGGGGGGGGGGGGGTGGGGGGGTGTGCAGTCGCTATATTCGGGTTTAATTTCTTCAGTTATCCCATGCGTTTTGGCTTTTTCAGGGAGATTATTTGTGGAGCTAACGCTGCAAATACATCTGCCAGTAGGTCAGCTTTTTCTTGGTCTGTTCAGTATTTCTGTCCATATGATACCAACGGCACCGGATAGGGAATATAGTTATTTTTTATTTTTTTTGACTAGTTTCCAGGCCTTGTTAGCATCAGTGGGTGAGTGAATTTCATTTTTTATTTGGAGGGTGAGGTGGGCTAATTTGGCTTGGGCTATAATTTGGTTACATTCCATATTAGCTAGCTTCATGGCTTGATGGTTAGGAACAGTTCTATGCTTTTTCCATACATTATAGGTGTTTTTGTTTTTGTTTTTGACAGCTATGGCGCATGCGTCGTCCCACCAGGGGTTTGCAGGCTTTCCGGGTGGAGTGCCGTTGCTACGGGGGATGGCATTTTCTGCAGAGTTTATTATTAATTTGGTAAGACAAGTACAATAGGTGTTTATGTCTTGTGGGTCTACTTTTTGTATATTATTTTTTATTAAGTTTTGGTAAAGCGGCCAATCTGCTTTCTCATATAAAAATGTTCCTTTATTGTGTGAGTTTGTAGTTGGGGGGTTGGTTTTGTAAATATCTGTTTGGATGGTAATTGGGAGGTGGTCACTGCCCAGGGGGTCGTCTCCTACCGTCCAGTTTGATTCGGCAAAGAGGTTAGGGGAAATTAGTGTGAAGGCTATTGCTGTAGGATTATGGGTGGGTAATTTGGGAATTCTAGTAAAGTGTCCTGTGTTAGCTATGAGGAGGTTAGATTTCAAGATGTCTTCCGCCTGATGCTGCGCATTTTCCTGGTGTTGTAGGAGGTCTGGGTGCCATAGTGGGTGGTGGATGTGTAGGTCACCTAGGACTATCCATCCGTCACCCTCCAGGGCACTCAGCCATTCTAGTCCAGAGGGGGATACTGATTTGGGGGCGTAGGTATTTAAATCTGTGGGAAATCAGAGTATTTACCCGACCACATATAGTAGCGCACCTTCATGTTTGTGTATGTATGTTTCTCCTGCCTACTTCCTAAGTTCCGGAGAAAGACATGGGTTATATAAGAGACCTGATCCATTCTTTTGAGGATGGAAATGATTGTCTTATTCTATACCTGCGTATTTCTCTGTGGGCTGGCGATTGGGTGCCTGCTAGGCGGGGGCAGGGGATCTAACTGTTGTCTGTCCAGCGCTGTGATTCCCTTTGATTTGAGTACTGACAATTCTGCCAGCGCTAGCCTCACCTATCTGGTTTGTGAGTAGTAGGTATTTATTATTTTAATTTCTTTAGTTGAGTGGGGAAGTTTTAATTTTATATAGTTACTGTAAATCGGATTAGATGGGTGGAGGGTAACTGGGGATGGGAGATATGCATGTGCTATTTATAGCTGAATGTAGGTAGCAGTGAATATTTTATTAGTGGATTTACTATTTATTACAGTAATAGGGGGGTAGTAGTAACCAGTTATGTGTGGGAGTTTAGTTTTTACGGTATATAGGGATTGAAGGCAGATCATTTCGGGGGTTGTTGCATTTAGACAATTAATGAATTGCGGACAGTTATGATGATTGACCTGCAGTTCTATTGAATTATTTTAAGGCTTGGTGTGGATTTGTGTACGTTTCTATCGTAGGGGAGGCTGGAAGGAAATCAAGTTTAGAGGGGAGAGATTGACACCATATTGGGGTCTTTCTGTCTGGCTTACTCCTGCGGGGGAGGAGGGGGTATTTTGTTGTATGGATATTATGATGGTGACTACTAGTTGGTTTAATTGGAGAATTGCTTTTAGTATCTCGTGAAATTTGCCTCGGGAAACGGCGGAGATGAACATTTGCATGTTATGCTGAATATCTGCTAGCATGTGGGTTTGAGATGTTCTCTAGTGCTTTTTGGGGACAGGTCGGTATTCACTTCGTGGGTGGAGAAATCTAGCTGCCTGCGACTTTGTACTCTTATTGGGGAGTTTTCGGTGGGGGGAGGGGTGTGTTAATTTGGGGGTGCTCTGAGCTGTTGTGGGGGCTACGGCGTCACGGTAGGTGCGTTTAGCTGGGGTGTTTTTTTTACTAATACGGCGTTGGTCGCTCCAAACACTGGCACCTTATCGACTATGTCCTAGTGCGTCAGAGGGACCGCAGTGACGTCCTCCTCACCAGAGTGATGCCCAGCGCAGAGTGCCACACTGACCACCGCCTTGTCCGCTGCAAACTCAGGCTCCACTTCAAGCCAAAACCCAAGAAATGGGGGCCCCCCAAGAAAAAGCTTGATATTGCCAGCCTTCAGCGTGACGATGTGAAAGCTGCCTTTCAGACAGATTTACAGCGCAGGCTCAAAGACACAGCGGACCCAGTAGACTCCTCCCCTGAAACACTTTGGGAACAACTGAAAACTGCTATTGCAAAATCCTCTGCAGAAGTCTTGGGTTTCGCCAGAAAGAAGAACAAAGACTGGTTTGACGAAAACGATGTAGAGATCCAGGAACACCTAGCAAAAAATAAGAGCCGCCCATCAGGCCCACCTAGCCCAGCCTTCCTGCCCTGTGAAGAAGTCTGCCTTCCGCCTCGTCTGCAGCAGTCTCCAGCGCAAGCTCAGATATCTCCAGAATGAGTGGTGGACCAGACTTGCACAGAGGACCCAGCTTTGTGCTGACAATGGTGACTACAGGGGCTTCTACGAAGCACTGAAAGCAGTGTATGGCCCCAGGCACCTGGTACAAAGTCCCCTGCGAAGCGCGAATGGCCAGGCACTCCTCACAGATAATACCTCCATCTTGAACCGCTGGTCGGAATACTTTCAGAGCCTCTTCAGCGCTGAGCGCACTGTTCAAGAAGCAGTCGTCCTACAAATCCCACACCTCCCAGTAAAGGTTGAATTGGACGAACCGCCCACCGCTGAAGAGACCCTCACAGCCATCCACCAGCTCAAGAGTGGCAAAGCAGCAGGCATTGATGGAATACCGCCAGAGATCTGGAAACATGGAGGCACAGCACTGCACAACAAGCTCCATGACCTCTTTCTCTGCTGCTGGGAGGAAGGAACACTACCAAAAGATCTCCGTGACGCAGTCGTTATCACCCTGTACAAGAACAAAGGCGAGAAGTCTGACTGTTCCAACTATCGGGGAATTACCCTGCTGTCCATTGCTGGGAAAATCCTTGCAAGGCTGCTCCTGAATCGGCTGGTACCTGCCATCGCTGAAGACCAACTCCCAGAGGGCCAGTGTGGCTTCAGAGCAAACAGGAGCACCACCGATATGGTCTTTGTGCTGAGACAGCTACAGGAGAAGTGCCGCGAGCAGAACAAATGGCTGTACGTAACATTTGTCGACCTAACAAAAGCGTTCGACACTGTGAGCAGGCAAGGCATGTGGCAGATCCTGGAGCGACTTGGCTGTCCCCCAAAGTTCCTCAACATGATTGTCCAGCTACACGAGGACCAGCAAGGCCAGGTCAGACTCAACAATGACCTCTCAGAACCATTCCCTATTCTCAACGGCGTAAAGCAGGGCTGCGTGCTGGCACCGACCCTCTTCACCATCTTTTTTAGCATGATGTTGAAGCAGGCCACAGTGGACCTCGATGATGACGATGCAGTGTACATCAGGTATCGTCTCGATGGCAGCCTGTTCAACCTCAGACGACTGCAGGCCCACACGAAAACCCTAGACCAACTGATTCGTGAGCTGCTTTTTGCTGATGATGCTGCCCTCGTTGCACACACAGAGAGAGCCCTGCAGCGCATCACGTCTTGCTTCGCAGATGCTGCCCAGCTCTTTGGACTCGAGGTCAGTCTGAAAAAGACAGAGGTCCTCCATCAGCCGGCACCCAAGACAGTGTATCGCCCTCCTCACATCACCATTAGCGAGTCTGAACTAAAGTCAGTGCACCAGTTTACTTACCTTGGCTGCATTATCACGTCGGACGCCAAGCTGGACAAGAAGCTTGACAGCAGGCTGGCAAAAGCGAACAGTGCTTTCGGGCGACTTTTCAAGCGGGTGTGGCACAATCAACAGCTGAAAACAGGCACCAAGATCAGCGTGTACAGAGCTGTGGTCCTCACCACCCTGCTGTATGGTTCCGAGTCCTGGGCCCTCTACCGCAGCCAACTACGACTCCTCGAACGCTTCCACCAGCGCTGCCTGCGTACCATCCTGGGCATTCACTGGAGTGACTATGTCACCAACGTCGAGATCCTTGAACAGGCTGAAACTGTGAGCATCGAGGCTTTGCTGCTGCGGACACAGCTCCGCTGAGCGGGGCATGTCTCCAGGATGGAGGATCATCGCTTACCAAAGATCACCCTGTTCGGCGAGCTTGCTACTGGACACCGTGACAGAGGGGCACCAAAGAAGAGATACAAAGACTGTCTCAAGAAGTCACTTAGTGCCTGCCAAATCGACCACCACCAGTGGTCTTCGCTTGCTGCGGACCGTGACACCTGGCGCTCCACCATTTACAAGGCAGCTGTCTCCTTTGAGGACTCTCGCAGAGCTAGCCTTAAGGACAAGCGGCTCAGGAGAAAAAACAGAGATGCCGCAGCTCAGAACCCTGGCCAGACCTTCCCCTGCAGCCACTGCGGTCGAACCTGCCTGTCTCGGATTGGCCTCCGCAGCCACGAACAAGCCTGCAGACGTCGTGGGCAACTCCTATAAAATCTTCGTTCGCGAAGTCAAGCCAAGAAAAAAACGGTGTTGGTCTGTTTTGTTTTGTCCTTGGGGGTTTGATTTTGTAGCCTAGCGCTTTGTTTGCTGGAACGGGGGGAGGGGGGGAGGATGGTTTACGGGTTGGCTTTGGCTGGATCCAGGCGGATTTATCTAGTTCAGGGGGGGGGGGCGGGGTGGGGGGGTTGGGGTGGCTTGCTTTTCATTTGAATTTGAAGTTGGGCCCTCCTGACGGCCTCTTAGTAGGGGATGTAATCTTTGTTACGTTTTCGGTTGGCTTCTCGGTAGAGGAATAATTGGGGACATTTTTGATAGGCGGTGCTATGAGCGCCGCCGCAGTTTACACGTTTTGGTGGGACATTGTCTGGGCAGGCAGTCCTGAGATGTTTTTGACTGCCGCACCTGACACAGATTTGGTGTTTTGACCTGCACAGTTGAGCCGTGTGATCCAGTTTGCAGCACTTGGTGCAGTGCGAGGCAGAGGATGCGTACGGCTCAACGGGCAGCATCACAACACCAATCTTTATCTTGGGGGTGGGGGGGGGGGGGAGTTTGGTCAGGTTGAAAAATTATATTTTGATGGCTCTAGAGAGGGAGTTATCCTTATTGATCAGTCTAGAGATGTTTGTAGTGAATCCTTGAGAGGATAGGGAAGTTCTTATCTGGTCTAGCTTGTCGGGGAGTGGGATTCCGTGCACCACCCCCACCATCTTGGGGGTGGGAATGGTGCACTCGACCGCCGCGCCACCGACATTAGTTCTACTAGCCAGGAGTTTTTGCGATCTTTTGTTTGGGCACGCGACTATCCACATGTCTCGGTTTCCTACTTCTGAGCGTGAGCTCCGAGGAAGCCACTCCTGCGCAGTCACAAAGGTGAGGCTGCAGGATGCCATGATTGCGGAGACGGGTAGTGCCGGCTCCGCAATTGGTTCGTGACTGGGTCGCTCGTCGCTCTTTGTACGTTTAGGTTGAAATTTGTTTTGTTTTTTTCTTTTGACAGTTTGGTAGAGGTCTACGTTTCCGTTATCCGTCTCATCGACGGGTATAAAAGACCCGTCTATGAGCAGCGGCGGTAGGTCGCTCTGAGAAGTGACAGAAGCCCGGCGGGTTTTTCCCTGGTGCTAGTTAAATTTGGGCTAAGACCAGGAGAGAGGAATTTCTCCGGTGACGGTTCTTCTAGTGGGGGGCGGGGGGGGGGGGGGAGGTCCTATGAGCTCCCGAGGCATCTTTTTGTGCAATGATGTCTGGGGAGTTAGGTGCATCAGCCAGCTCATTTGTGAGTGTGGCTGATGGTGAGAGATTGTCAAGGTGAGGGGAGGACCTCGCGCGCTTGCTCTTAGCTCTACGCTTTTTTCTCCTTTTCCTTGAAGGAGTGCTGGAGTCGTCCTGGTTTGAGGCCGGGGAGAAGGAAGTTTCCTCCACGGTCTCGTTCCCCGAAGACTCCGAGGATAAGAACCCGATCAGGGAGGCCGTACAGTTGGCCTCCGTGCGGGCCAGTCTCCAGGAAATTAGACTTTTGCTAGTCTCTGTAAAGAGTTACTGGATAACGTTTGGCTAGAGAGACTCTAGTTTCTTTTAAAAATTATTTAGTGTCGCGGCGAGTGACTATCGGTATTAATACCAAGGGTATGCCAACCCAAAGATGAGCTCGTCGGCGGTGGAGGGTCACGGCTTTTCTGACAGTCTCTTTGGTCCTTAAAAGGACCGAGTTTGCATTGAGAGATTATGTGAGACTGTCAGTGGCCGTTGGAAATGCCCGTGAAAGCGGAGTGTGCCCGTGAAGGTTGGGTGACAGTAGTAGCAACGGTAGTGGCGGCTTTTGAGTAGTAGTAGAAAAGTGATGGGTGTAGTGGCGACGAAGGCCTCTGGCACCGTAAATTGAAGAAGCGTAGAGTGGCGGGTGTAGTGGCAAGGTAGGCCTCTGACACCGTGGAATAGCAGTGGCGTAGGGCAGACAAAACAGCAGTAAAATAGTAGGCAGTGGTAGGTAGGTAGGCAGACAAGAAGACCCAGTATTGTAGACGGGTGGCGTTTCGCTGCGGTGAGCTGGCAGCTGGTGAGTAGTATTCAGCGGTGGCGTGTCTAGGCTGTGACCGACAACAACAAGCAAAGAAGTCTGAATGAAGGCATCACGTCGCTCCGCTCAACACAAGAACTCTGTACACAAGGTCCTGACATCATAACACTTGCAACACACACACAACGTGGATGATATGAGGTACATTACGTAACAAATAACTCTCACACGTTCATTCACACACACGTGCTTCATACCACGAACTACTTTAGCAACATATCATAAATCTGTCACTACACTAAAACAGACTATAACTTGACACTTTCGACATTCATTATTTCATACGTTGCTATACTTAAACCAAATACATAATACCTTCACCGATCATTTAGGCATACACACCTCACATTCATTAGTTATCCACCTCAATAAATAACTACATAAGAAAATCACCGGTTATCTCAACCAATTCTAAAACAACATAACTGAATCATATGAACGCTGCACAACCGGATAAAATCGAACTAACGCATACTACCGTTATTTCAGTAGCTATCGATAATACATATAAACACATACCTGAAATCTAGGTCTCAGAGTCTTGGAATTGGGCATAGGGTATTATCCCACATACATCCGTCTTTGCGGACAGCATAGCCCGTACTAACTACTCAACGCCTAGGTTGGACTGAACTACCGCCTAAAACTCCGTGCAAAACGCTTTCCTTATGATTGCAAGTGACCTCACGCATACACGGGATATTTGTCACAAAACAAACCGCTAATAAGACCGTACCATACATAAACCCAGTGTGAACTTTATGCAAGGGCATAGAGCTTCATCAAAAATCTAAATATGACGTCATTCTCTCTAGAGCGCGCGGCTCTCTCTCTCTCTCTCTCTCTCTCTCTCTCTCTCTCTCTCTCTCTCTCTCTCTCTCTCTCTCTCTCTCTCTCCCTCCCTCCCTCCCTCCCTCCCTCCCTCCCTCTCTCTCTCTCTCTCTCTCTCTCTCTCTCTCTCTCTCTCTCTCTCTCTCTCTCTCTCTCTCTCTCTCTCTCTCAATGCCATTACCAAATCACGTCAAACACCACCATGTACTCCTATACCTGCTGATACCATTAATCAACATTTCCTGTCTGCTGCCGACTCACTTTTAAATAAAAGTACTAATAACCTAAACAAGCCGACTATTTATGTAAAACTAAAACATTTTTGCGACGAGAGACTTGCGCCAAACGATTTTTTTAGTATTCCGTACTTAACTGTTTTCGACGTAGGCACGTCTATTAGTCAGTTGAAAAATATACGCTCCCTTGGTCATGATGGCACTGATAGTTTCTTTTTAAAACTGTCTGTCCCCTATGTGGTCGAATCTTTAACATTTATCTACAATTTTATAATCCAGCAAGGTACTTTCTTAAGAAGTTGGAAAATAGCTAAAGTCATTCCGCTGCCTAAAACTAAAGACCTCACTGACCCCAACAAATTTAGGCCAATTTCACTTTTATCAACTTTGTCAAAACCTATAGAAAAACATGTCCACAGGCACCTGAGTCACTTCCTGGAGACACATAACTTGATTTATCCGTTACAGTCAGGCTTCAGACCCCGCCACTCTTGTCACACGGCTCTGTCTCATCTGACCAATACCTGGCTAACTTCAATAAACAATGCTGAAATGACCGGTGCTGTATTTTTAGATTTTTCTAAAGCTTTTGACTTAGTCAACCATGAACTGTTGCTACAGAAGCTGTTGGCATACCACATAGACACAGATTCCGCTGCCTTCTTTAAATCTTATCTAAGCAATAGATCTCAGTATGTTTTTGTCAACGGTAAGCGTTCCTCAGAAGGTGTCATTAAGCATGAAGTACCCCAAGGGTCTATTTTAGGCCCTCTCTTGTTTTTAATTTTTATTAATGACTTGCCTTTGTGTATCTCACAATCAAATGTGCGATGCATATGTCGCTACTCTCAACGTGTCGTCGGCAAAAATATGTACAATTAATTCTTCTTTGCAACATAGTCTATGAGAGGTTTCAAATTGGTGCCGAGACAACTACATGATACTTAACCCATCTAAAACAGAGTGCATGCTAATCACTACACGTCAAAAGCACCAGCTAAACCCACGGCCACTTAGCCTTTCCCTTAACTGTCAGCCAATTAAACAAGTTAAGGAGCGCCGGCTGTTAGGCGTCATTATAGACGATTAATTGACATGGCATGCGCATGTAAACAGTGTGTGCAAAATTGTGTCCAGAAATCTTTTTCTTCTTTCAAAACTTATTTACTTTACGAACTCACCAACTAGAAAACTCTTCTTCAGCGCTCACATCCAGTCCCACATTGACTACGCATCTACAGTCTGGGACGGGTGTAGTGATGCGTGCTTAAAAAGGCTTCATTCCCTTCACCGGAGGGCAGCTAAGCTAATCCTTCCTAATAGCAGAGACAGCACTGACGACCGACTTAGGGCCCTTGACATGCTTCCGTTACCTCTTTCTGTTCAATAAGGGCGTGTTAATGTTTAAAGTCCGAAAATCCAAAACCCCGCGTTACATCTCGCATTTGTTTAAGGATGCTAACACACCTTACAAGACATCAAGGAACAAACTGTCAGTACCTAGGCCACGACTTGATATATTTAAAACTAGTCTGTCTTACTCAGGGGCCAAACTGTGGAACTCGTTTCCGGCCAATATTACCGAGGCATCTTTATTGTCCACCTTCAAGGCAAGACTATTCCGGCACTTAATTGAGCCGCCGAACAAAGCGCACGCGACTGCTGCGTTCTAAATAATGACCATTATCAACATGCAAATGTGTGGGTGAGAGTGTATGTGTGTGCTTGCGTGTGTGGGGAACAGTGTGTTTTGTGCATATTTGTTTATGCTGGTGTGTGCGTGCATGTGTGTGTGTGTGTGTGTGCGTGTGTGTGTGTGTGTGCGTGCGCGTGTGCGTGCGCGTGCGTGTGTGTGTGTGTGTGTATGTATGTGTGTGCGTGCATCTTGCGTGCATGTATGTGTGTGTTGGGTTAGTCAGAAGGAAGTAAAACGTCTAGATAATCTTGACGTTTATGCTTACAGTTTTTGACTTCAATGTACCGAATGTAGTCTTATCAGTGTGCAATGTATACTATATATGTGTTTATTATGTAGTAGTATTTCATGTACCGTATGAATGCATATTAGCCAGACGTGGGTCAGGACTGTGCTTCGTCTGACGCGGGCGTTGGTTGAAGGCCCGGGACATACATTACGATACAACGTTTGTCCCGGCCCTTAATCCAATGTTTGAGCCGTAGCGGGGTCTGACCTAACTCTGATTTACGTACTTCCGTGCGTGTGCTTGCGCGCGTGTGTGGGTGTGTGTGTGAGTGTGTGCAAGCGCGTGTGCGTGCCGGCGTGCGTGCGTGTGTGTGTGCGTGTGTGTGTGTGTATGTGTGTGTGTGTGTGTGTGTGTGTGTGTGTGCGCGCGTGTGTGTCTTCATGTAGTTTGTAGCAAGGACAAGAATGAAAAAAGGTCTGCGCACCTATTCTTTTATCATTAAAAAAATAAAGTTTCATTTCATTTCATCTCTCTCTCTCTCTCTCTTTGGTCAGCGCCACCCCCTGTTTGCAGCAGCAACAAAATCCAACGACAACCTCCACGCAGCCTGCAGACAGGCGGATATCGCCATAGTCGACCACACTGCCACCTTCTTGACCAGGAACCTCGCCCCCCGTCAGGCCCTTTATCGTGACGGTGACAGGAAACACCCCAGCGCCGAGGGCACCAAACGCATGGCCCTCAACATACGGTATGGTGAATACCGGCCTTCTGCACCTCACCGCGACCAAGTCGCGCGGCAATCTACAAGGACCAGTCTGACCACAACAGTCTACAGCCTTGCCATTCTGACAGATCAGAAGGGCGTGGCCACAACCTGACTCGGAGACACGACCATGGCAGGTCTGAGGGGCCAGTCCACCACGGCCAGGCCTTATCAGGTCAACTGAAGCAGCCAGCAATGTACCGCCCACAGCCGGGTGACGCAATTTCCCACCATACGCGTCCCCAACAGGTTTTCGTGGGACATCAGCCAGCAAACTTTCAGCTGACTGACTTTCCGCCCTTGGGTCCTACGGGACCAAGTCCTGCAGTCACGCCGGCTCCGCCATCTTCTACTAACGCCTGGGATCGTGCTGGCCCTGCTTGTGTTGACAATTTTCACCTCCCGGACCAAGTCTTGAGACAAATCGCACAGCTTATTTATTCATCCAGGCCCAGTGCATAAGCACATCTGCCTGTTTGTAAGTGATTGTGCTGCAGTGAATCCTCGTGGCATCATAAATACCTCATGTTAAGTACAGCCAGTGCGACACAGTTCAAACCTCGATTTCGTCAGACACGGTGCCGATACAAGATTGTGTCACAGAGACTCTTTATAACATTAACTATATTTAATGTTATGCGAGTCGCTGCGACACAGTGCAAGCTGCAACGATTTATTAAACAGTACAGTACAGTTCACAAGATTGTGTCACGGAGACTCTTAATGATATTAACAAATCTTAATGTTAGTTGTGTCACTGCGATAATATGCGATGATTTAGCATATCAAACTATGCTGATACAAAGTATGCTGATACAAGATTGTATCACAGAGACTCTTCCTAGCACTAATGAATCTTGGTGTTGTGTGAGTCGCTGCGACACAATGGAAACCATGATTTAGTTTATGAAACTATATTGATACAGAATTGTGTCACAGAGACTCTTCATAACATCATCTAAGCTTGATTTAATGTGAGTCACTGCGACACAATAATAAACAATGATTTAGCGACTGAAACCATGCCGACACAAGATTGTGTGACAGAGACTCTTCATAACGTTTTCTATTAACTGTTGTGAGAGTCTTTTCGACACAATGTCAGCACTGATCTGATATTTGGAGTGGAGGATGATGTCATCCATTACTTTATTTTTAATAGTAAACATATACTTTCAGACATACAGACTTTTTATGACGTTTTAGATTGACAAGATGATTTGCTTTTGCATAAACTTATTATCACAGACTGTTGCATGACGTCTCATTTATACCACGAATGTGACTTTTTCTTCGTACACGGTAACTATTACAACTATGTGTGGTGTTGCATGGACCCAAAGGGACCTATCTTCAAACCTGTGACTGGACTATAACATAGAGCACGGTGGACTTTTATTGCGTTGCTTGACAACCTTGCTTATCCCTGCTTTCCGGAGAAAAGCTAACCAGTGCGTCTGCGCAGGCTGAAACAATTCAATACTCGAGTGGTTTCTCAGTTGGCGACACAGCTAATCCAAACAAAGGAGTGACGGATTGTATTGACCGCGTGTTGTCTGCTGTGATTGCGCTAGTCACCGGCAGCAGTCACGTGTGAAGATTGTTTGAGCGTGTGATAGTTTGTTTGAACCGCCTACAGCTCTTGACTATTGGAATCCTCTAGTACCAATTGGATACTTAGACACTTTATATTGTGTAATTACATGCTAGGTGTTTACACGATTTTTTTCTTCAGTCCACACATTGTTTTTCTTGTTTTTGTTTATTTTTGTATTTGCTGTTATTATTGTTTTTTCTCTGTTCTGCTTGACTATCCATACGTTCCCTTTTAATATGTCAACAGGTGGCAACAGCATTCATTCTTTAAATATCGGTCATCTTAATGTGTATCACCATTGTCACAAAATACCAGATATAACTATTCTCCTAAACCAGTCCTCACCATTTCACATTTTTGGATTTACGGAATCTCGTCTAACAGCTAACATTAGTGACCATGCCATAGCTATATACACTTACTCCATTCTCAGGCGAGATGCATCTGCCCCCGGACATAATGGCCTAGCAGTGTACGTACACAATTCCATCAACAACTATGTAAAGAGGCGTTGTGATTTAGAATCCCCTAATATAGAGTGTGTAGGGGGCTGTTCGGCAGCTGCGTCCTACATAGGACGGACGGGCATCACCGGTCCTCATCCATCTCCTTAATCTCTCACGTGCTGGCTCCAAGCGCCACACCCTGGCAAACCACCTCAGCTGATGGGCTAAACCACGTGAGGGGGTGGTGTTCACATTGCACCACTAGGCGGATCAGCTGTTTCTGACAGCCAAAGGCTAGAGGACGGAGGAGATCAGGTTGGATCCAACGGCCAAATGTGGGGGAGTAAACCTTTCAAATCAGGAGTGGAGCCCCGAAGGCAGACAGCTGCCTGTATTCACGCACTGTTCTGGCAGCTCCTGCAGCCAAACTGGTGCCAAACGTACTGCTTTGCATTCCTTTGGATACATCAGCGAGGCCGAGAGGGGGATCTTGACGACTGGGCACCCCAGGATCTCCATACACTTCGCCCAGGCTTGCGCCCTGGAGAGGTCACTCCAGTGACTGACCCAGCAAGTGCATATACCCATTGTCTTCCGAGACAGGATGCCAAATAATAATGATATAGAGTGCATGTGGTTAGAAGGTAAAACGACTAAGTCCTCGCCTGTTCTTATAGGTTTTGTATATAGAAACCCAGCGGCCTCAGCCTCCTGGCAGGACGAGTTTGTGTTAATGATGGATGTGGTTCAGGAGTCCAAAGGTGATGTACATATTTTGGGAGACTTCAACATAGACTTGCAAAAGCAAGGACACACTTCGTGGAGATCCATGTTGAATTTTTTAGGGTTGAAACAGCTTGTCCAGTCACCTACTAGAGTGACTTCCTCATCTTCAACGCTAATAGACCATGTATATAGCACAAATGTCAGCGTTGTAAAAAATGTTAGCGTACCTAATATTTCCATTAGTGATCACTTTCCTGTTTGTTTTACGTTGTCTGTTAGGTTAGCTAAACAGTCAATCAAAGGACACACTACCATAATGTATAGATATTTTAAAAAATTCGACCAAACTGCCTTTTTATATGACCTATCTTTAGTACCATTTTATGACATACAAAACAGCAAAAACCCTAACGATGCCCTGTCACGCTGGTACGGGCTGTTTCTCGCCGTTCTGGATAGACACGCGCCTAAGCGCATCAAACGCGTCAAATATCCTGTTATGCCAAAATGGCTCTCTGGTGAGATAAAACAAGCAATGGAAGTAAGAGATGAATTAAAACGAGACAAGAAATTTACTGAATACAAGAAGCAGCGAAACCATGTCAAATCTCTAGTTCGTAAAGCACAGAGGCAAAATGCAGAACAAATTCTTGCCGACGGCAAAGACATCCGATCAGTCTGGCAAGTAATAAACAATTTCACCAAATGTAACAGTAAACGATCGCCTAATATTCCGCCCGATCTTACTGCTAATGCGTTCAACGCTCACTTCATAACTGTTGCTCAAACTCTGGCGAAGTCAAATACACCTAACCCTGTAAACTACACTTGCTCTCATCAACTACGTCACCATAGTCAACAGAGAGCCTGCGGCCCATTTTTAGTACCGCTTATGACTGTCCTAGATGTAGGTAAATCTATTTCCAGTTTAAAGAACAAATCGTCGTGCGGTCCAGATGGTATTACTAGTCAAATTTTAAAACTATCTCTGCCCTACGTCGTCGAATCCCTGACCTTTATTTATAATTTATCGATCAGACATAACGTTTTTCCCGACGAGCTGAAAAAAGCGAAGGTAATCCCGCTTCCCAAAAGCAAAGATTTATGTAACCTAAACGAGTACAGGCCCATTTCCATATTATCCTGTATTTGAAAACCGCTCGAAAGACATATCCATACTCATCTTCTAAACTTTCTAGAGCAAAACCATCTGATAACTACAGCACAATCAGGATTTCGACCTCTACATTCGTGCCAAACTGCCCTCAATCATTTAATTGATAAATGGCTCTATGCCATAAATGACAGTAAAGTATCAGGTACAATCTTTCTTGACCTGAAAAAAGCTTTTGATCCTGTCAACCACTCTATCGTACTAAACAAACTACCATTCTATCACATTGACTCAAATACTATCTCCTTTATATCTTCCTATCTCAGGGACAGAACACAGAAAGTACTGCTAAATGGCAAATATTCCTCTGATGGTTTAGTAACTTGCGGTGTTCCACAGGGGTCTATTCTAGGGCCCTTATTATTTAATCTTTTTATTAATGATCTGCCACTGTGCATATCTCATTTAGACGCAAACTGCGATCTGTTTGCAGATGACACGACCATACACACATCTGATAAAGATATCGCAACCATTAATAATGTACTCCAACAAAGTCTTGATGAAGTAGCAGGCTGGTGCAGTGATAATCACATGATTATTAGTATTCGAAAGACAAAGAGCATGTTAGTTACTACACGTCAGAAACACCAGCATGGCCTACCACCTTTAACACTCTCCTTAGATAGACAGCTTGTTGAACAAGTAACTAGGCATCGCTTATTAGGCGTTATAGTGGACAACCAATTAAGCTGGGAGCCGCAAACTGACTCAATTTGCAAAACAATCTCCAAAAATCTGTTCCTGTTATCAAAACTACGCCATATAGTTAATACTGATATCCGTAAACTCTTTTTCCATGCGCATATCAAAACACATTGTGACTACAGTTCTACCGTCTGGGATGGATGCAGCGAAGTTCACATGAAAAAAGTTAATTCCTTGTATCGTCGGGGCATTAAATTAATACTTCCCGATCCTACTTCGACTGATGAAAAAATAAAATCTCTCAAGTTACTAACATTTAAGAAACAGTTTGAATTTAATCGCTGTGTTCTACTGCACAAGATCATGCACGGAAAAGCCCCACCCTATCTAAAAACTCTATTTTCCGACAATAATAGGAAAAACACGAGAAATAGTTCGATCCACCTTCCAAAAATTAGATTAGACATCTGTAAAACCAGTCTGTCTTTTTCAGGCGCTAAAGCGTGGAATATGTTACCTCCACACCTAAAATCAATTTGTAAGATTAGCGTCTTCAAAGATCGCCTCCATAAATATTTACTTCAGAAGTAATAGTATGTTCGGCTCCCTTATGCTACTATTCGTATAGTTAGTGACAAGTTTCCTATTACCTAATACTCTTCTACTGTTGCTGCAGATTATGTAATAGCTCGACTGTCTGCATTAACATGTCAGGTTCATACATGTGTATATAATTATATATTTTTTAATTTTGTATTTCTATTTTCTTTCCCTCTGAGTGGTGGTGCGGGGGGGGGGGGGGATGTGTCTTTTTACTTACATATATTTTATCTTTTGATGTATCGTCTGATGTATTTCTATATGTGTAGAGTAGCAGGACAGTTTGGAAGATAGGCATTGCTATGCCTAAAACTTTTTATCCTGAATAAAAACGTTTCATAATCATCATCATCATCTCTCTCTCTCTCTCTCTCTCTCTCTCTCTCTCTCTCTCTCTCTCTCTCTCTCTCTCTCTCTCTCTCTCTCTCTCTCTCCCTCCCTCTCCCTCTCTCTCTCTCTCTCTCTCACGGAGCTTGGTGTGGATGCTCAGGCTTGTGGTCCTCCAGATGGGTTTCAGCATTGCGAAGGCTTGTTTGGCTTTGCTGATTCATACCTGTGTATATAATTATATATATATATTTTTTTTTCCCCCTCTGAGTGGTGGTGGTGGGGGAGAGGGGGGGTGGGGAGGGGGATGGGTCTTTTTACTTACATATGTTTTATCTTTTGATGTATCGTCTGATGTATTTTTATATGTGTAGAGTAGCAGGACAGTTTGGAAGATAGGCATTGCTATGCCTAAAACTTTTTATCCTGAATAAAAACGTTTCATCATCATCATCTCTCTCTCTCTCTCTCCCTTTCTCTCTCTCTCTCTCTCTCTCTCTCTCTCTCTCTCTCTCTCTCTCTCTCTCTCTCTCTCTCTCTCTCTCTCTCTTTATTTCTTTCTAATAATAATAATTATTATTACGGTATTTATAATGCGCTTATCTTATAATAATGATAACTCTAAGCGCGCACTCACAACTCGCGCACGCATGCGCACGCTATAGACAATGACTCATTCAGTCCTCTCTGCGCCGTCTGGTGCTTGAGGCGACGGCAAGGGAGCGCCACTTTTGTCTGTCAGCTGCTATTTTGGGTGCTGTTTGCAGAGTAAGGCCTCTGTTCTTGAGCTCTCGCTCCACGGTTCGGCGCCACGTCTCCTTTGGTCGTCCACGGTTTCTCTTCCCCTGTGGTGTCCATCTCAGTGCCACCCTTGGTAATGAGTCGGGTGACATTCTGCAAACGTGGCCTAGCCATCTCCATCTCCGTGTGGCGATGGTTTCAGCGATGCTGTCTGCGCCTGCTCTCTTCCGTAGTTCCTCGTTTGTAATCATGTTTGGCCAGAAGACCTTCATGATCCGTCGCAGGCACTTGTTCTGGAAGACTTCCAGCTTGCGTTCCGTAGCGGTAGTGGATTTCCAGCACTCTGACCCATATAGAAGGACACTCAGCACGTTGCTCTTAAAAATACGGAGCTTGGTGTGGATGCTCAGGCTTGTGGTCCTCCAGATGGGTTTCAGCATTGCGAAGGCTTGGTTGGCTTTGCTGATTCTTGTGGTGATCTCCCTTGTGCAGTCTCCATCTGTGGTAACCTTGCTGCCCAGGTACGTGAACTCGTCCACCTCTTGCAGAGTTTGGTCATTGATGGTGATTGGGTCGCCCACTATGGTGTTCTTCCTCATGACTTGAGTCTTCCTAATGTTGACCCCGAGACCTATGGAGCTTGCTGACTGTGTCAACCGTTGTGTCTTCTGTTGCATGTCCTGGTTTCTGCTTGCCAGCAGCCCGATATCATCGGCATAGTCGAGGTCATCCAGCATTGAGGTCAGCGTCCACTGGATTCCCTGCCTCCTTCCCTCTATGGTGCGGCGCATGATCCAATCAATTGCCATTGAGAAGAGGATCGGCGAAAGAATACATCCTTGTTTCACTCCGGTTTCCACCTTAAACAGTTCGGTGAGCTGGTTGTTGTGGACGACTCTGCACTCAAAATTCTTGTACAGGGACCTGATGACGTTGACAAGTTTCTGGGGGATTCCATAGTATCGCAGGATTTTCCAAAGGGAGTCTCGATGCAGACTGTCGAAGGCCTTCTCAAAGTCTACAAAGACCACATAGAGGGATCCATTCCATTCGTTAGACTGTTCAAGGATCTGTCGCAAGACGAAAATATGGTCAATGCAGGACTTGCCTTTCCTAAAACCTGCCTGCTCCTGGCGGAGGATGCCATCCACTGCTGTCGTAATGCGTTCAAGGAGAATGCGGCTGAAGATCTTGCTGGTGAGGGATAGTAAGGTGATGCCTTGCCAGTTGTTACAGTTCCCCAGGTCTCCTTTCTTCGGAAGTTTGGCGATGGTGCCGGTCTTCCAATCGCTCGGCGCTTCCTCAGTGTCCCAGATCTTTTGAAAAATCTGACAAAGAAGCTGCGGCGTTACCGTATCTTGTACTTTCAGCATCTCGGGGCACACTCCGTCATCGCCATGTGCCTTCCCGTTCTTCAGCTTTTGAATGGTCTGCTTGACTTCCGCAATAGTAATGTTGCCGAGGTTAATGTCCAGGTCCTCCTCCGCTTCAGGAATGTCAGTGAAGGTTGGTGGGTCTGAGCGGTTCAGGATGAACTCGAAGTGTTGCTTCCATCTCTTCAGCTTCTCTTCCTCTACTGTGATATGAGTTCCATCTTCAGCTCTCACTGGATGGTCGTGGTGCTGCCCGTAATCGCCCTTCAGCTTCTTGGTGTTCTGGTACACTGTCTTCATGTCTCTCTGTTCTGCAGCTGCCTCCGCTTCTTCTGCCAGCCTTTCTGTGTGCATGCTCTTGTCTCTTCTCGCTGATGTCTTCACCGCTTGATCTTTCCCTCTGTATTCTCGTGATATTCTTTCCTTCAGTCTTGGTGATTTGGTTCCAAAATTTTTTTCTTGATCTGTCTTCTCTCTTCTATGCGAGCCCACGTGTCTTCTGAGATCCACTCTGTCTTCCTGCTCTTTCTGTATCCTAAAACTTCCCCTCCTGTTTCCTTCATGGCTCTGTTGAAATCTTCAATAGTCAGCGCTGTCTCATCTTCCAAAACACTAAATCTATTCCTGAGGGCCAACCTAAACTCTTCTTTCACTTTGGGGTCTTTGAACTTGGCCACGTCGTAGCGCTGATTTCTGGTGTCTCCTATCTTTACTTTCCTAAGCTTCAATGTCACCTTCCCCACCAGAAGACTATGGTCGCTGCCAATGTCAGCATGTCGCATCACTCGCACATCCTGCAGAGAGTGCCTCCAGCGACCATTAATGATGATGTGGTCGATCTAGTTCTGGGTCTTGCCGTCTGGCGATTTCCATGTGAGTTTGTGGATCTCCCTATGCGCAAACAGGGTCCCTCCTATGACTAAGTCATTCTCCTCGCAGAAATTGACCAGCCTCTCCCCGTTGTCGTTGATCACACCCGCTCCATGTCGTCCCATGGTCCTCTTTCTGTCTTCATTGTCGCAGCCGACCTTAGCATTGAAGTCAACGATCAGCATCAGCACGTCATGTCGAGGGATGTCTTCCAAAACAGCTTGGAGGGCGTCGTAGAATGCATCCTTATCCTCTTCTTCCGCATCGTCTATCGGTGCGTAGCCCACGACAATAGACAGCTTTGCGTATTTGGAATTCATCCTGACGTACAGCAGGCAGGCGCTCGTTCACAGGTTTCCACTGTAGAACGGTGTTGGCCTTGCTCTTATTGATGATGACAGCAACTCCTTCTCGGTGTTCGTTGTCTGTTCTTCCAGACCAGATGATGACTTCTCCGGAGCTCAACCTCTGTCTGCCAGCACCAGTCCATCTTGCTTCTGTTACTCCCATAAGGGTTAGTTTGTGGCGGTTCAGTTCACTTACTGCTTGCGCCAGCTTTCCAGTCTGGTAGAGCGTTCGCACGTTCCAGCATCAAATTCTGATCCATCGTTTTGGCGTCAGGAGTTCCGCTATCGGGATGGAGACGTCCTTGCGGCTTTGGTCCCCATCCGTCATAAGTCCAGTTTCCTGGTCTGTTTCGCTCCCAGCGCCGGTTGTCGCTTTTTCCCTTGTTGTCGTTTCCGTAGCAAGTTTCTTTTTACAGGGTGGAGTCGCTAGCCCCACGCCTAACCCTCCTCCTTTATCCTGATTTGGGACAGGCAGTTAAGCCCCCAAAGGGGCCTCCCTGGTGGAGTTAGACAATGACTCACGTACCACAAATAGTAAAATACATTACGACGGTCAGCTTGGGGTAGGGAGTGTGGTGATATAGTGCTAAAACTGTTGAAAAAGGTGGGTTTTGAGGGCGGACTGGAAGGAGGAGAGAGTGTTTCTGACGGAGAGAGAGTGGGAGAATGTTCCAGGTGGATGGACCGTAGACGGAGAAGGAGCAGGGGCCAAAAGTGTTGAGTTTGTTGCGAGAGATGTGGAGGCGGAGAGGGTCGCAGGCAGAGCCGAGGGAGCGGGAAGGTGTGTAGGGGTGAAGTAAGTTGGAGAGGTAGGCAGGAGCGCAGTAGTTCAGGGATTTGTAGAAGAGAGACAGAATTTTGTATTGGATGCGTTTGGGGATGGGGAGCCAGTGAAGGAGTTTGAGCAGGGTGTGATGTGGTCGGATTTTTTCTTTCTGAGGACGAGGCGGGCAGCATTGTTCTGGACGCGTTGGAGAGTGAAAGTGGTGAAGTTAGAGAGGCCAGAAAGGAGAGAGTTGCAGTAGTCGATGAGAGATAAGATGAGAGAGAGCAAGTTTGGTGGCAACTTCGGTAGTGAGGTATTTTCTGATCTGACTGATGCGGCGGAGGTGGAAATAGCATGCCTGGGCCGTGGCAGAGACGAAGCTGGTCATGGACAGAGAGGAATCGAGGATAACGCAGAGGTTTTTGGCCGAGTCAGAGAGGAAGATGGGGGTGCTATCGAGTTGAAGGTGGAAAGAGGGAGGGAGCTGGGAGAGTTTCTGGCGAGTGCCTACCAGCATGGCTTCCGTTTTGTCGTCATCCAGTTTTTCACGTCTTCGTAGCAGTCAGCCGTACGAGTCAGTAGTGACTGGGTGTTGTCGAGTTTGTCTTTGTCTAGCAGTTGTGAGTCGTCAGCGTAGAGGTGGTGGTGTATGTGGTGAGACTGGATGATGTTGGACAGAGGAGAGGTGTCGAGTGTGAAAAGGACCGGGGCCCAGGACGGACCCCTTTGGAACTCAGCAGGAGAGCGTGACTGGGTTAGAAGAGACGCCGTTGATGGTGACGGACTGCTGTCTGTCGGAGAGGTAGGAGAGAAACCAGGAGTGAGCAGTGTCAGTGATGCCGAAGGAGTGGTGGAGTCGGTGGAGGAGGATAGAGTGGTCTATAGTGTCAAAGGCGGCAGAGAGATCGAGTAGTGTAAGAAGGGAGATGTTGCCCGAGTCTTTGGAGAGTAGCAGATCGTTTAAGATTTGTAGAAGGGCTCTTTCAGTGCTGTGATGTTTGCGATAGGCAGACTGGAATGGACTGAGGAGGTTGTTGTCGGTGAGGTGGAGGTTGAGCTGGTTGAGAACAACCTTCTCAAGAAGCTTGGACAGGAAAGAGAGTTTGGAGACTGGGCGATAGTTCTTGAGTTCGTTTGGGTCGAGGTTGCGTTTTTTTAGGAGAAGACGACCGATGGCGGACTTGAAGATATCGGGGACGGAGCCGTTTTCACAAGATGCGTTGATGATATCGGTAATGAAGGGCAGAAGTTTTGGAAGGCCGTCACGGTAGAGAGAAGCTGGGAGGGGTTCTAGTTCGCAGGTTTTGAAGGGCATGGACTTTATGGTCTTGAGGACTTCATCCTGAGAGACGGGGCGGAAGGACGAGAGGGGAGTGCCGGAAAAGGTGGGGTCGGGAGGGCAAGGCGGAGAAGGCAGAGTGTCGAGTGTGTTGCGCAGAGTTTGGATTTTGTCCGAAAAATAGGTAGAAAAAGCGGACGGGAGTTCTTCTTTGCTGTGTGTGTTGGGGAGAGGAGAGTCTTTAGGAGTGCCTTGGAGTGTGTTCATGGTGGCGTAGAGGGTTTTGGAAGAAGTGGATTCCATGATTTGGTTTTGAAGGTGTTTGTGTTTAGAGTCGGAGATCATTTTGCAGACTTTGGATCTAGTTGTTTGGAAGATCTGTATGTGGACGGTGAGGTCAGATGAGCGCCAGCGGCGTTCCGCTTGTCGGCGCTCGCGCTTCGCCTCAGCTATGTCGTCAGTGAGCCAGGGGGAGGGGAGTCGGTTGGGTATAGAGCAGGTGGTGACAGGGGCATGGGTGTCTAGAAGTATTCGAAGGGAGAAATCGAAATGGGATGCAATATCGGGAGAGGGGTCGGGGTCCAAGAGAAGGTCGACAGCTTCGTTGAAGAAACTCTCGCGCTCGACAGATTATAGTTTGCGACGAGAGACAATTAGCTTGTTTGTTTGTTTTTTTTTTTCGGGGAAGGTAGATTGAGGGAGACGAGAATAGCGAGGTGGTCAGAGGGAAGCACAGAGGAGGTGTCAGAGTCGAGAAAGAGTTGATCGGAGGTGCGGGTGATGATCCATTTGAGGGTGTGGCCGAGTCGGTGGGTGGGTTTAGTGATGTGTTGTGTAAAATTGTGGTTTGAAAGTGACGTGCAAAGGCGTTTTGTGTCAAGGTGGTCGGGTTTGTCAAAGTGGAAGTTAAAGTCGCCTAGAAGGATGTGTTTTCCGGGTCGTGTGCTGTAGTGGTGGAGGAGGAGGTCAAACTCGGTGAGGAACATGGAGTTTGTGAGTTTGTTTTGAGAGCTTGGAGGGGGGCGATAGATACATGAGAAGATGAGGGACTGGCCAGGGAGTGTTGCTACGGCCTCGACAGATTCAAAGGAGGGATGAGTGTAACGCACGCAGACTTGCCCACAGTCGTACGCACAGACTCTCACGCAACAGACGCATACACCGCCACTGACTCAGACGGGCGCATTCATGCGGTAAAACACAACACACGGGCTCCCTTTCTAAATTAACCTTTATACACTATAAATGAAAAGAACGACTTAAATGATTATCAACTATATACACTGTTCTATTATCACACCACACACGTATCACAATATCTTTGCCAGGCTAGGTCTTAGTCTCACATTGCCTCCAACCTGTTTGATGTTGTTGCCTGGTTACGTTGGTCCTTCTCACGTCTAGGCGTGAAAGTCCTTCGTTGTACGCTTATTGCCGTCCTGTCTCTTCGGGCACGGACGTCCTTGTTCTCGTACGGTACTCAGTTCTCGCTTGGACTTGGGTGTCTTGGTTCCCAGTCAAACTCACTCTCAGAAGAGCTGGAGGGATGACCTCACGTAGGTCCCACCTGCGACTCGACGTCTCGGCGTCCGTCTTTTCACTCTTGTTACAAGAACTCTGAATAGACAACAAAAGTCCCAACGTAACACTTGCTAAACACACAACATATTGGATCAATGAGAAACGTCACGTAACCTGGCTGATACAAATAACTCACACGTTCGTTCACACACACACACACGCACACGTGCTTCATAAACGGTATCTGTCACTATCTGTCACTATCTTGAAACCGACTATAGCCTAACATTCTTGCTATACATTACTCTATACCCTGGAAAAGACTATGCTTACCCAACCACGTAATATCTCTTCATAGCGGCTTAGACATACACACTTCATATTCCTTTAGTCATATAACTCGGTAAACAACTGTACACAAAAACACCGGTTACTTCACCGAATTCTAAACATACTATACTAAACCAAACCGGAACACCGCTATACAACCACATTAATCTTACCACGCATACTGTCTTTAACTAAACAACTATCAATACTACGTTTATAGAAACATACCTGAAATCTAGGCTTCAGAGTCTTGGAATGCGGGCTAGGTATCTCAAACACAACCGTTCCATACGACAAAACAGCCCGCACTCCCGATCTAAACCTCTGACAGTCACAGCTTCCGCCTAGAACTCACTAAACAGAACTCACTAAAAATCCCGTGCTAACCATGTCTTACAGACTTCCCGTGCGTCTAATGCCACCACAAACAAACCGTTAACAAAACCCGTACCGTACTAATCCTACTCGTTAACAAAAACCGTACCGTACTAATCCTAATGTATGAGCACTATGCACGAGCATAGAGCTTCATCACAATTCCCCCTTCCTCGGGAAAAAAAGAAACGACCGAGTTTCTTTTTAAGACTACTCGACGTAATGTTATCCGAAACAGGAAAGGACTAACTTTGACTATCTAGAATACAAGAAAAACATTACAGCCTCAACGCATACCTTCAGATCGCACAGCGACAGCAAAACAGAACTAACGCGCTAAAACCTCCAGAAATGAAATCGATCCAACGACTGCCCACACGATCGCGAGATCCAAGTCTCCGACCTACCTACAATCGCGAGACCCTAGTCTCCGATCTACCTACAATCGCGAGACCCTCGTCGCCACTGATGCGACTGCACTGCGAGGAACGTGAGCTCGCTTAATCGCTCCGACTGGCTGCACACCCTGCATGTTACCCAGAACTAAATCTACCACTGGCTCGTCGATGACGCACGAAACCAGATCACCTGTGAAAAACTCCGTGTCAATCTCTATCTTCGCTAACTGAAAAACTTCTACCTTTCCTCCAAACGAAAGTACCCTCTGCGTCTCCCCCGTGTACTGATCCTCCATAACCAGGCTACGTCTGACCCCCGCGGTCGTCGTACCTGAGTCACGGAGAACAGAAACAAGACATCCATTTACCACACCGTCCACCAGTGGTAGGCAACCACCTCCGTCATCTGAACACACTGCGCCCACCTGTGGTTCCTCCCCGACTGGGACCGCAAAA
Organism: Semisulcospira habei; assembly: GCA_036245525.1. NCBI lineage: Eukaryota > Metazoa > Mollusca > Gastropoda > Semisulcospiridae > Semisulcospira > Semisulcospira habei. Next base: position 208,572,889 of record BTPG01000003.1, on the reverse strand, counting down.
CTGGCTACGTGAGTAGGCTGCACCGCCCCCTCCACCATACCAGGATTATTAGGACCTTGATGAGCCAGATGGCCGTGCTCCTGATAACTAGCATACTGCGCGCCTGCACTGTAGTACGGACAGCTCCGACTGAAGTGCCCGTACCCACGACAAGAAAAACACTGCGTGTCCGAACTCGCAACACGACCACGACCATACCCACGCAAAGAAGTCCCTCCACGTGCGTACGGATCGCTACCGCCATTGCTGTTACCTCGATCACCGCGTCGAAAACGCAAAGTACCTCTACCGTTAATCCGCTGGCCTCCACGTAAAGTATTGACCCCCCGGTAACCCTCAGTCGTGTTAGCAGCGACCAACCCGACTGGCGGTGTCTCGGTCCTACGCGCGAGGTTTTTCGTAGGATGCGCCATCCGAAAAGCCTCCGTGTTCTGCACTAACTCGTCCGTAGTCTTGAGGTTACGCTCTCTCAAGAATACCGCTAGATCCTTGGAAACGCTACCAAAGAACTGTTCAGCCAACATGAGATCGAACAATGCTTCGTACGTGTGGTCGATCTTTGACAGTTCGACCCAACGTACGAGCAAATGGGACAACCGTTTGCCAGACGACATAAACGATTCCCCTCTCTCTGGCCGACAAGCTCTCAAGCGTTGCCTAAAACCTTCCGCATTACACTGGAACTTCTGCAAGAGACACTCCTTCAAAGTCTTGTACTCTAAAAAAAAAAAAAAAAAAAAAAAAAAAAAAAAAAAAAAAAAAAAAAAAAAAAAAAAAAGTCTCGTACTCTATGTTCCCCGAAACGGTCAAACTATGGTAAAGACTCAAGGCCTGTCCCTCAAGCACAGATGAAAGCAAAACGGGCCAGTTGGCAGGAGGCCAACTCAACGCCTGCGCATGAGACTCAAAACGACACAAAAAAGCGTCAATAGAGTCCACGGACTCTTTAAACATCGGCAGTTTAGGAAAATTGCGTATGCCTCGGCCTACTGAATCACTATCTGGTCTAGATCCCGCATCTCGAGCTAACTGTAGTTGCACCTCCCTATCTTTCTCTTCTTTCTCTCTCTGGTACTCTAATTCTCTTTGTCTTAACGCATGTTCCCTCTCGTCCTTCTCTCTCTGAAACGCTAGAGATTTCTCGTCTTTCTCTCTCTGAAACGCTCTCTCTTCTCTCTGTACTTCTAACTCTTTCTCCCTAAAGACTCTTTCTTTCTCATCTCGCTCTCTCTGAGCTTCTAGCTCTTTCTCCTTTAAGACTCTTTCTTTCTCTTCTCGCTCTCTCTGAGCTTCTAACTCGTTCTCCTTTAACTCTAATTCCTCCTTCTTATGTATTCTGTCTTTCTCTTCTCTCTCTCTCTGAATTTCTAGCTCTTTCTCCTCCCTCTGTATCTGCATTTCCAACTCTTTCTCCTCTCTAAGTCTACGAATCTCCAACTCTTTCTCGTCCTTCACCCTCTGAACTTCTAACTCTTTCACCTTTAAGGCTTTCTGAACCTCTAGTTCCTCTTTCTTAAGTACGCTTTCTCTCTCTTCCCTTTCTCTCTGAGCTTCTCTTTCTTCTCTCTGAGCTTCTCTTTCTCTCGCTCTATCTTCCCTATCCCTACATTTCTCTACGTAATCAAAAAGCTTCTCGTCCCTAAGTCCTAACCTTTCACCCTGTTTAATGTAAGCCTCTACCGGGTCTACCTCCATATTTGCTACAACTTCCCAAACTTGAGCACGTAAAAATACAAATACCACAACCAAATCAACGGAAAAACTTAAAATGAGAACTTACAACAATATCAACATACGCAGAAAATAGTGACCTACCCTAAAATCGCTACTCACTATCGCCCGCAGATACTTCTAACCTACCGCTAAAACAGGGTCACCACTGTAACGCACGCAGACTTGCCCACAGTCGTACGCACAGACTCTCACGCAACAGACGCATACACCGCCACTGACTCAGACGGGCGCATTCATGCGGTAAAACACAACACACGGGCTCCCTTTCTAAAGTAACCTTTATACACTATAAATGAAAAGAACGACTTAAATGATCATCAACTATATACACTGTTCTATTATCACACCACACACGTATCACAATATCTTTGCCAGTCTAGGTCTTAGTCTCACATTGCCTCCAACCTGTTTGATGTTGTTGCCTGGTTACGTTGGTCCTTCTCACGTCTAGGCGTGAAAGTCCTTCGTCGTACGCTTATTGCCGTCCTGTCTCTTCGGGCACGGACGTCCTTGTTCTCGTACGGTACTCAGTTCTCGCTTGGACTTGGGTGTCTTGGTTGCCAGTCAAACTCACTCTCAGAAGAGCTGGAGGGATGACCTCACGTAGGTCCCACCTGCGACTCGACGTCTCAGGGTCCGTCTTTCCACTCTTGTTACAAGAACTCTGAATAGACAACAAAAGTCCCAACGTAACACTTGCTAAACACACAACATATTGGATCAATGAGAAACGTCACGTAACCTGGCTGATACAAATAACTCACATGTTCGTTCACACACACACACACACACACACACGTGCTTCATAAACTGTATCTGTCACTATCTGTCACTATCTTGAAACCGACTATAGCCTAAAATTCTTGCTATACATTACTCTATACCCTGGAAAAGACTATGCTTACCCAACCACGTACTATCTTCATAGCGGCTTAGACATACACACTTCATATTCCTTTAGTCATCTAACTCGGTAAACAACTGTACACAAAAACACCGGTTACTTCACCGAATTCTAAACATACTATACTAAACCAAACCGGAACACCGCTATACAACCACATTAATCTTACCACGCATACTGTCTTTAACTAAACAACTATCAATACTACGTTTATAGAAACATACCTGAAATCTAGGCTTCAGAGTCTTGGAATGCGGGCTAGGTATCTCAAACACAACCGTTCCATACGACAAAACAGCCCGCACTCCCGATCTAAACCTCTGACAGTCACAGCTTCCGCCTAGAACTCACTAAACAGAACTCACTAAAAATCCCGTGCTGACCATGTCTTACAGATTTCCCGTGCGTCTAATGCCACCACAAACAAACCGTTAACAAAACCCGTACCGTACTAATCCTACTCGTTAACAAAAACTGTACCGTACTAATCCTAATGTATGAGCACTATGCACGAGCATAGAGCTTCATCACAATGAGCAAAAGGTAGAGACTGAGAGAAGGAGAGTTGAGCGGAAAGACAGTCCCTGTAGATGATGGCAATGCCACCTCCTCTGGAAGCGCGCGGGAAGGAGGCCAGGCGGTAGCCACTCGGAGTGACGCTGGCGATGATGGGTTCATCGCCAGCTGAGCGGAGCCACGTTTCGGTGATCACAACATCTAGGTCATTGTCTAGAATGAAATCTGAAATCACGTCAGCTTTGCCAACTTTGCAGACACAGTTTTAGGTTGGAAGAGACAGCAGAGGGAGAGGGAGAAGAAACGGACGAAGAAGAGGACAGAGGAGGAGGAGGTCTAGTGAGGGGGGAGAGAGGATGGAGGGGGGAAAGAGGAGTGAGGGGTGGAGGGTGGAGGAGGAACAGGCGGGGAAGGAGAACCGGGTAAAAAAGAGGATGCGAGAGGAGGGTGGGGGAGAGAGGGGAGAGGGGGAGGAAGGGGAGTAGGAAAAGATAAGGAAGAGGGAGGGGGAGGGTGAAGGGGAGGAAAAAGGGGGAGGAGGGGACGAGGAGGAAAAAGCAGGCGGAGGAGGAGGGGGTGAGGGGAGGAAGGGAAATGAGGGTGGGGGAGGGGGCAGCCGAGGAGAGCAGGGAGCAGAGGAAGAGAAGAGAAGAAATGGGAGAAGAAGGAAGGAAGGGGGAGAAGGCGGGGAGGCGGAATTGGTGGAAGAGCATTGGAAGAAATGAAGAAGTGTGTGGTAGTGCGTCCTGCCTTCTGCTAATTCCGCCCCTGCGGCCTCTCTTACGCAATCGGATGCCGCGTAAGGCATCTGCAACACTGTCGGCGGCACCGATGCGCAGTAGGTGGCGTGGCAACGTAGAGATAGCAGTTGTTGGCGTGTGTATCTGATGAGCATGATTGTTTGTGAGGGCAAGAAAGAAAATGACGGGGAGAGGGTGCAGCAGGGTGTGTGTGTATGCGTAAGTGTGTGTGTGTGTGTGTGCCGCTGTGTGTGTGAGCGGTGCGGTAGGGAAGAGAATACGCAAGGGAGAAAATGTACAGTAGGGGTGTGTGTGTGTATGTGTGTGTGTGTGTGTGTGTGTGTGTGTGTGTGTGTGTGTGTGTGTGTGTGTGTGTGTGTGTGTGTGTGTGTGTGAGTGTGGTAGGGAAGCGACGCTGAAAATACGCAAAACCTACACTGAAAGGGCAAAATGGATACGGGGTAAAAATAACAAGCAGCAGACGATCCCAGTCGGTCAGCGGCGAGCTCGGACAAAGGCGCCAAAAAACAAAAGTGGGGAGGGCGAGATGTCGACCGGGGATAACAAATTTGGGGCTGCACACGTAAAACCTATAGGACTGTAGGAACACGGACGACAACCAAGCAACAAGAAAAAACTACCAAGTGAGTAGGAAAAGCACTGTCAAGGGAGAGAAGTGTGCATGATAGACCAATGATCATAGATCTACTTTGGTCCAAGCACACACACAAAAAAAAAAGATAGGAAAGAGGGGGCGCTAAGTAGGAGACTGAAAGCAATGCATATGGAAGCAACCAAGCAACAGATGTGACCGCGTAAGGCAGACAGACTCATACAGTAAACACTTCATACACTAGCGCGCAGCACGGACATAGAACAGGGCAGAGGAAAAGGCCCGCGGATCAACGCGGACCCACGCTGCGGAAGAGGCAAAAATGGCGGGGTAAACAAGTTCAAACGACAGACTATTCAATACGAAACCACTCGAACAGCATCCAGATCCGACGAAAAACAAGCATATAATCATCATCAGCACACTCTTATACGATACTCAGCAGCTTTCAGCACACATAAACACAGTACATCCAAAGAAAAGGGATTAAAACACTGAGAGCACGAAAACGTGGTGGTCGAACAAACAAGATGTGCTCTCTCTCTCTCTCTCTCTCTCTCTCTCTCTCTCTCTCTCTCTCTCTCTCTCTCTCTCTCTCTCTCTCTCTCTCTCTCTCTCTCTCTCTCACTCTTGAGCGCAGCAATGAGCTATCATGGCAATCGGCATGACCATGAGGCTGGCACCAGCTGTGTAATCTGACAACCACACCCACCCTCCTCCATGGGCCCCTCCACCCGCGCCAACCATGTCAGATAATTAACTATCCCACCATCTTCCCTCCACCACCACACCCTCCCCTATCCCACCATCTTCCCTCCACCACCACACCCTCCCATCAGTCCACCACCTTAAATTTCACCATGGGCTGCTAGCTTTATGCTGGCACTTCATGTGTAGCATACCACCACCCCTTCCCTCTACCACCGCCGCCCCCTCCCCTATCCCTCCACCACCACCATGGGCCCTATCACCCGATCTGCAAATGCCAAGCACGCCATGGACACTTCCATTGAGAAAATTCGCCATACAATGGATCCTATTCAAAAGACTTTCACTAGCGATAAACTTTCGCTATGGAGATTCATACTCCACACACGGTACGTCGCCGGGTGTCCAACCGCCATTACCGCCGACTGGTTCGACTACGAGCAAACCAGAAATCAGCTCAGTATTATCACCCTCCCCACTCCAATGTGCAACCCTTCCCCTCCCAATCTCTACAAGACATTTCTCCAACTCTACCTCGAATCGAGCAAGCTCATCACTATCACCCTCTACCATACTACAGGCACTGTGCTTGTGCAAGGGACCGCATGCCGACAGTGGGTGGATGAGGAGTTTGACAAGATGAAAACAATAGTGAGCACAATGTCTGACGAGACAACTACCCCTGCCATTGAACCCCCGATATCTAAATCCTCGTCCGAACACCCCCTGATTACCCCGTCAATACCTGCCATTGAACCCCCCTCATCTGACTCATCAACTTCACCCTCCCAGTCTCCACTCGCATCTCAGCCCGGCCATCCAGTCTTAAACGCAAATAATCACCCACAGCTCCGCCCACCAACGGGTACACCCGTGGCTAATGAAATCACCGATATCCCGGACAAGATCAACGCAGCCCCTTTAACACCATGCGCCCTGGTTCCTCTGACTGAGAGTACGGCACTGAGACTGATCATCGCGCTGCAACATCAACTGGCCGAGTCTACAGCCGCTATCACCACTCTCCAGTCAGAGCTGCGTCAGTGCCGTGCCGAGCTGCAGGGTGTTAGGAAGGAGTGTGCTGACCTCAGACAGGGGCACGACAACTTGGCATCCCTTGTCCTCGACAGCGAGGTAAAGGCCAAAAAGGAAATCAAGGCTACTGATACAGGGCTGCGAGAGTTGATGAACACAACTACAGCAGAGATTAAAAACGACCACGCTATACTCACCAAAAAGATGAGCAGCCTCGTTTCCTCCAGAGACTGTCATGCAGGAAAGCTAGACGAAATCAACAAACGCCTTGACACTTTCGTTAGCCAGTCCATTGAGATAAAAACCCCTCATGCTCGACAACCTTCCCCAGCACCCTCCACTACTGCACCCTCCTTCCAGCACAATCATGCTGACGTCAGCATTGAATTCCTAGCCAACGTGTCAACATCAAACAGGTTCCAGGGGTTGGGCCAGAATGATAATCAGTCTGCTGTCCACCAGCCCCAAAATACCGGCGTGAAAAAGGGACAGCAAACTTACAAGCAGCAGTACGGCAATATGACACCACTGGACAGACTCCGCAGAATGAAAATCCGCCCTGAGGTAAACACTCTTCTCATTGGAGATTCTGTCACCGAATTCATCGATGAGAAGAGAATGACGACTGCTGACTCTATGGTGCAGAATCTATCAGTGTCAGGCCTCAGGGTGGATCACCTGGGTCAGTGGCTGAGCGCACAACCCCTAAACCCTAATATACGGACTGTCACCATCCACGTCGGCATAAACAGCTGCTGGGATGGGGCTGTCAGCCAACTGACGTGGCTCAAACTTTGTGTCCTGCTGTCAGCAAAGTTCCCCAAAGCCAGACTACAAATGTCTTCCCTCCTCCCGACACGTGGCAGCTATCATCCCCTACACCGACCTGCACACGACTCGAACAAAGCCCTCAAAACTGTGTGCAAACAGGAAAAGGTCACTTTTATCGACCACACATCAACTTTCCTGTCAAGCAGAGGTGCACCCAAGCAGGTCATGTATTATGATAAGCTCCACCCCAGCGACCACGGTGTTAGTGCACTGGCCCGGAACATACGACGCGCTGACCTGCCGCCGACGTCCCCGGGTGAGGACAGACGGGCCGCACAGCGGAGCAGTGGCCACTCATCCGATTCGCGTCCTCTCCCCGGGTCACAGTACACTGGTGAGGACAAGCGTATTACGCAACACCACCAGCAGCCCGGGCCTGCCCCCGCCGCTCTTGAGGCAGCCCCTGGTCAGGCCGCTGATAGGCGTGAGTCTTCTGCGACCAACAGCAGTGGCCTGGAGGCTTCTCGCAGGTCTCGGGCACACACCACCACCCCTCTGTGTCAGGAACAGAGGCATAGTCGGCCGCTACAACTGTCCGCTGCTACGGAGTACCCTCCCTTACCATCTACTATGACAGCGAGCCATCTTTCAGCGCCTAATACCAGAGGATGGGAGAAGAGGGGATTAGCCCTCACTGCCTCCCCTCTTGATTCACATCAAGTTCAGGCGCTAAGTGTTAGCATTGCACAAGCCATATTGCAATTCTACTCACAGCAGTAACCCCCACCCCATCCCATTACCCTCCACCTCGCCGCACGCCCCCCCCCCTCCGCCCTCCCCCTTTCCGCCCTACCCCCCTCCCCCGGTGTAATTAGGGAAGTTAGGGATGTTTGTTTGTTGTAGCGCAGACTGCATCATTTTGTTGGTTCGCGTTGTAGGACACTGCAAGCTGAACGTGGACACTTGTGAATTCAGTGCCAAGTGCCGTTCACACATATATGAATATATAAAACTGTCGTTTGAAACAGTGTTCGTGACTGCTCGGGTGGACAGAGTTTCTGCGTCATTTGAATTTTCTTTTCTGTTAGGTTGTGTGCTATTTTTCTCATTTGCATTCTCTACCAGGGAATAATAAGATTATGTGTCAATTTCTTTCGTGACACAAAGACGTCAGTGACTTGACCTTCATTGTTGATGAGAAAAAACAACCACCAAACATTACAGGCCTAGCATCGTGTGTTTAGAGCGAGTGCTTACGACGTCCAGTGTTGTTCTTCACCAGTAAGATTAATTACACTGTATACGGAGTCGCTTGAAGGACTTTCTCTAGCGAGCTCTGCAGTCTCATTGACGATATTTCCGTCAAAAGTGTGGACTATAGTTTTCAATGCTACTGTCTGTCTGTGTTAATATTAATTAGTTGCACGAATCGCAGCCACACAGACTCTCACTGTTACTTGTGACAATTGCTGAAAACTAATTTTCTCCGAATTTTAATCTTTTGTTGATTCGGGGTGTGAGACATTGAAGAGTACCTGGGATATTTTAGTCCCCACGGACGTGTGTAAGCCTTCTGAAGGCCTATTCCCCTGCGTACAGTGATTACGCCTCTAGTCTTTGTTTATTGTGTTTATTGCACTTAGAATAGTTTAGTTAGTGATTTTATACTTTTTATTTGTATCATTATTATTACTTTCTATTTGGCACGTGTTACGGATACATTCTGTTGATTTTCTTCTTTTTTGTTTTTCTACAAATACATTGACTTTGCGTGAAATGAGTGGCGTAAAACTCAAGACGAAAGATCTCCGCATTGGTCATCTCAATATTTACCATCTTTGCAATAAGTTGCCTGACATATGTGTTTATCTAAATGGAGCAGACCCGTTTCATATTTTTGGACTGTCTGAAACACGTCTCAATTCAAATGTATCAGATATATCCATCCAAGTTCCTGGATTTACTGTCATGAGACGTGATCCTACGGCCCATGGACAGACAGAATTAGCTGCTTATGTTCACTCGTCTATTCAAGATTTTATACGTAGACGACATGATTTAGAAACCAAAGATATTGAGTGTATGTGGCTTGAAATGAAGGCCCCCCAATCTCCATCATTTCTTATTGGCCTTCTGTACCGCAACCCTGCTGCGAACTTTGAGTGGTATGATGATTTCCTTAGTATGTGTGATAAAGCTTGTAATCCCAACTCCAATGTCATCCTCATGGGAGACTTTAACATAGACATGCTAAAGCCTCACCATGCGTGGGACTCTACGTTAACGTTGTTGGGTCTGCAACAGTTAATCACTTCACCCACACGGATCACACAAACAACATCCACACTCATAGATCATATATACACAACCAAGCCAGAGTCTGTTCATAATGTATCTGTCGGTAACCTTAGTATCAGCGACCATTTTCCCATCCGCTGTACGTTGTCTACTAAACTCCCTAAAGCAAAGAAAGGATGCCATACATATATCACCTATCGCTCCTTTAAAAGTTTTAATGAAAGCGAGTTTTTGTTTGATCTTAACAGCGCACCTTTTGATGAAGTATTTAGTACATCTGACCCTGACAGCGCTCTGTCTGTTTGGTATACCATCTTTCTTAAGATCTTAAATAAACATGCGCCCCTGCGGAGGAGACGCGTCAAACACGCATCACTCCCGCCGTGGCTTACTCAAGACATCATTCAAGCCATGAGGGTGAGAGATGATCTGAGACAGCAGAAGTGCTTCACTGAATTTAAGCGTGAGCGCAATCGCGTAAAATCTCTTGTGCGACAGGCTAAAAAATCTTTCATTGATCGCTTGATTAAACAAGACAAAGACATGTCCACGCTCTGGCGCGCTATGGCCGTAGTGACTGGAGGCAAGTGTAATAAATCTCCTTTAATCCCTTCTGATCTGACTGCAGACATGTTTAACGACCATTTCCTCTCAGTTGCCGAGTCTCTTGTCCCTTCAGAAGCAAGTTCTCAGCCCTACTCTTGCTCAGACAGACTAGTTGACTTTTGTAGAACGCGAACTGCAGGATCTGATCCTTTCGTGATTCCACCACTGGCAGTGCACGAAGTCGGTAGGACAATTAGTTCAATGAAGAATAAGAAATCGTCCGGGCCAGATGAAATCAGCCCCAAAATACTTAAATTAGCTATTCCTTATGTTATTGAAACAATAACCTATATTTATAATTTGTGCATTCAAACGAATATTTTCCCAAATGAACTTAAAAAAGCCAAGGTTATACCCCTCCCGAAAACAAGAGATATGACTGATGTTAATAACTATCGCCCCATCTCACTATTGTCCATCCTTAGTAAACCACTTGAACGGCATATCCATAAACATCTCTTGGAATATTTAGAAAATCATACATTAATCCACCCCCTTCAGTCGGGATTCAGACCAAAGCACAGCTGTCACACGGCCCTAGCACGTCTAACTGATGTGTGGCTACGCTCAATAAATCAGGGCGAATTTACCGGCGCTGTATTTATTGACTTACGAAAAGCCTTTGATCTTGTGGACCATAAACTTCTACTTTCCAAGCTAAATGTGTACTTCGGTAGTTCGTTTGGCAATAAATGCATTTCTTCCTCAATTAACTACAGCCAGAAATCTCTTTACCACCATGGCACAACTCCACTTTTTGCCTCATATCTTAGCGACAGACAGCAGCGCGTCATGGTCAATGGATCATACTCCTCAAGCGGATTAGTAACACGGGGAGTTCCCCAGGGTTCAGTCCTAGGGCCTCTTCTGTTTTGCCTCTTTATTAATGACCTACCGCTACATTTGACTAGCGACAAAATTTCATGTGATTTATTCGCTGATGACGCCACAATTCACACCCCGGACAAGAGTATTGATTATTTAAATGGCCGTTTGCAGCAGGGTTTGAGCGAAATTTCCACTTGGTGCGCAAACAATGAAATGATTTTAAATCCTTCCAAAACGGAATGCATGACGATAGCAACCCGTCAGAAGCACCAGCTCAAGCCACTTACACTCAGCCTGACTATCCATAATGACATCGTTAATCAGGTCACGGAACACCGATTACTTGGTGTAATTGTTGATGACCAGATGAAGTGGCAATCACACATAAATGCTGTATGTAAAACTGTTGCTAGAAATGTTTTTATGCTTTCAAAGTTGAAGTACTTTATCGATGTTGATGCCCGCAAGTTATTTTACAATGCGCATGTCAAATCCCACATCGATTATGCGTCCACGATATGGGATGGCAGCGGTGACATACACTTAAAGAGGCTTAACTCCCTGCATCGGAGAGCAGCGAAACATATCCTGCTTGATTCAGCCCTAACAACTGATGAAAGACTTGAAAAACTGAAAATGCTACCTCTTAGCAAACATCACCTCTTAAACAAGGGTGTGGTTATGTATAAAATCTGGAATGAGATTCACCCAAAATATCTTTGTAAGCTCTTTACCAAGGCAAGTTCAGGTTATTCTACTTCAAGACGAAACTTTATTACACCTCGCCCCAGGATAGATCTATTTAAAACCAGTGTATCTTTCTCAGGCGCATCTTTCTGGAACACACTGCCAACATGTATAACACACGCTAGCTCCCTCTCCTCTTTCAAGGAATGCCTCCTCAAGTACTTGTCTGCTGATACATAATCTACCACAAGTATTCGTATCAAACATGTGCTTATCGTATAATCAGTGCATGCTGCCGTATGGTTTGTGCATACTAATATTAATCGCCTAATTACATAATTCAACTTTCTATTATAATCCAAATAATTTTGCTGTCTGAAGTGAATTTTCACTATGATCCAAATGATTTGCTTCGTATATAGGTCAAGTTATCATTAGCGCGTGTCTGTGTGTGCGCGCGAGCGTGTATGTGTCAGTGTGCGCGCGTTGCGTGTACTTTTTATTTTTCGTTTGTTTTTTTGTATGACCGAATGAATGAATGAATTTTGTTTAATGTCTCTTCATGTTTAATGTTTTCTAATTTTTCTTTGTGTAATTTGGTACTATTAGTATTACAATTATTATCCTGTGTTTGTAGAGTAGCAACGGCAAGTCTGAAAAATGGCACACGTGCTAATTACTTTATCCGTTGAGAAATAAAGTTTCATTTCATTTCATTTCATTTCATTTCATTTCTCTCTCTCTCTCTGTCTCTCTCTCTCTGTCTCTCTAACTCTCTCTCTTTCTCTCTCGCTCTCTCTTTTTCTCTCACAAACATTCGCGCATCTCCAGGAGGAATAGATCCGCAAGCGCTCTCCAGGCGCATGAGGATATATGCCTCTTGGAGATGTTTGAAACGGGCGCGCACGCACGCACACACACATCAACGAGATTTCAGAAGAGCATGTAGGTGACCAGTGTACTTAGTATATCATGTAGCTAGGTAAAGTCAACCTGCTTTCACACAAATTATAGCAAGACTGAAATTGTACCGTGACGTTCTAGGCTTTTCACCATTTTCTCAAGTCTATGAAGCAAAAGTGAAACTCATATCTTGTAAAATTAAAAGTTATGTAAAAACTAAGCTTACGTCATGACAAATGACGTTTGACAAATCAATGACGCCAATGTTCTGCGCCCCTAATAGAACTTACTGACGCATTGGCAGATCTGCGAGACTTATTCAATCGGAGATAATTCAACATGTCATCGACAAAAGGTGGAGACCCTTGACAGCGAGGACAGCTCTCATATAGAAGGAACTTTGTGGGTTAAAGGTCATCCCATCTTGTGCTTTTCTTCTTTTGTTTTACGTCACATCCTTCAGTTGCCACATTCATTCTTCGATAAGATAAAAATCGACTGATCTCTATTCTTGTTTGGTTGTCAATTTCGAAATAATAATATATTGTGTTGTTCTGGTTTTTTTGTGTGTTTTATTTTTTATGCGTGTTTTTCCGTTGTGTTTTGTCGGGTAAAATGATCAGTGTGGTCAGGCGCCTCACTGTGGACTCAACATTGCCTCAACAGTACCGTTTACTGCATTCACAAGGGGCTTTCAAGTATGCGTGTGTGTACCCTCTACAGAAAGTGTTACTACAGGCAGCTGATCATCTCAGAGTGAAATATGGACAACTTTGATAGACCTAGCGGAACTGAACTTAATCAGTCAACAACAATACGTACCTTGTAAACTCAACGTCATGATCCCCAACCGTCACAGGAACGTGGACACACAGTGGTGTCAGCAAGAGGCGTAGATCCTTAACTTTCTCTCTGACTTTACGGTAATTTCTACGGGTTTTCTGTACACACACACACACTGCAGAGTATGTGTGTGTGTATATGTGTGTGAGTGTGTTTGTGTGTGTGTGTGTGTTTGTGTGTGTGTGTGTTTGTGTGTGTGTGTTTGTGTGTGTGTGTGTGTGTGTGTGTGTGTTTGTGTGTGTGTGTGTGTGTGTGTTTAAGAGAGAGAGAGAGAGAGAGAGAGAGAGAGAGAGAAATGAAATGAAATGAAATGAAACTTTATTTTTCAAAGATAAATGATTAGGTACACAGACCTTTTTTCAATCATGTCCTTGCACACGCAGTCACACATCAATCTCACGCGCGTGACTAAAACTAATAAAACTGGAAAGGCAAAACGTGAGCCCCCCAAAAAAAAAAATAGTTAGCAGTCACTCACTCAAACACACACACACACACACACACACACACACACACACACACACACACACACACACTCACACACACACACACACACACTAAGAACCTGATTAAACATGAACGATAAAAGCTTAGTTTGAACAGCAACAGCAAACTCGACAATACAACTCAATGCGCTGGAAAAACGCCGACACAACTACACAACTATGGGCTTAAGTTTCTTTTAGCTGCCGAAATAAGCGGGCTCTGAATGTGGACAAAGAAGGAGCCCCAGTAATGTCGATAGGCAACAGATTCCATAGTTTGGCTCCTGTGTAAGACAACTAGTTTTGAATATATCGAGGCGCGGCCGTGGTATGGATGGATTGTTCCTCGTCGTTTTATAAGGCGTATGAGCAAGGCTAAATAGATCTGTTAGATAACTAGGCGTTTTAGAGTGGTAGATTTTAAACATAAGTACGCCTTTATTGTACATAAGTAACTTACGCAGAGGCAGCATGTCGAGGGCTTTGAGTCGGTCGTCGGTGCTTTCTTTACTATCCGGGTTGATTAATTTGGCTGCTCTACGATGAAGAGCATTAAGCCTGTTTATGCACGCATCGCTACATCCATCCCAAACTGTAGAAGCATAATCTATATGGGATTGAATATGTGCGTTATAAAATATTTTCCTTGTCGGTGTATCTGTACAATAACGCAGTTTTGAAAGTAGATATAAATTCCTGGACACTGTTCGACATACGCTGCTGACATGCGCGTGCCATGTGAGTTGGTCGTCGATAATGACGCATAACAAGCGTTGCTCTCTAACTTGTCTAATCGGCTCAGAGTTGAGAGAAAGGCTAAGCGGGGGAGGATGTAGCTGCTGCTTTTGTCGTGTAGTTATTAGCATGCATTCTGTTTTAGACGAATTTGGTACCATATAGTTAGTGTGACACCATTTTGAAATATAATTTAAGCCCTGTTGAAGTGAGGAATTGATTGTGAAGATAGACGACACGTCGAGAGTAGCATCATCAGCAAACAGGCTACAGTGTACGTTTAGATCTGAAATATGCAATGGCATATCATTGATGTAAATGGAACATAAGAGGGGCCCTAATATTGAGCCCTGAGGCACGCCATGCTTTAGTACGCTTTCAGGGGAACGTTTTCCGTTAACAAACACATACTGACGTCTTCCGTGCAGGTAGGATTTGAAAACGTCCAAGGATGCTTTGTTTACGTGATACACTGATAGCTTTAGTATCAACATATCATGATTTACTAGATCAAAGGCTTTTGAGAAATCTAGAAATACAGCCCCCGTCATTTCAGCTTTGTTCATTGACGTAAGCCAAGTATTGGTCAGGTGAGCTAGAGCTGTGTGGCATGAGTGGCGAGGTCTAAAACCTGACTGTAGTGGGTAAAGCAAGTTATGTTTTTCAAGAAAATAGCTCAGATGCCTGTGTACATGTTTTTCTATTGGTTTTGACAGAGCTGACAAGAGAGAGATTGGTCTAAACTTATTAGGGTCTGAGAGGTTCTTACTTTTAGGCAGAGGAATAACTTTGGCTACTTTCCAGCTGTTTGGAAATGTACCATGTTGTAAAACGAGATTATAAATAAATGTCAAAGACTCGACCACATACGGGGCAGCAAGTTTTAAAAAGTATGTATTTATCCCGTCGTGACCAAGCGAGGGCTTTTTTTTGAGTTGGCTAATAGATTTGCCAACGTCAAATACAGTAAGCGGAGGAATACTAAAGGATACGTTTGGCGCGAGCTTGTCCTCACACAAATCTGTAAGCCTTTCGGATATAGCTGGTGTGTGAGTTGTCGTACTGCTTAACAACGAATCAGCAGCAGACAAGAAATGGTTGTTAAATGTGTCTGCAGATATAGATGTACATGGTGCTGTTCGTCTTGATTTAGTGAACGCATTAAGGGCGCGCCAGACAGATAAGGTGTCTGTTTTGTTGTCCATCAATTGCTTAAAGTGTTGTTTTTTTTGGCCTCTAATACCATGTATTTAACACGATTTCTCTGCTTGCGGAAGGCACCAAAATCTTTGTTGCGTTTTAGTTCATTTCTGACAGCAATGGCCTCTTTAATGTCATTGCTTAACCATTGGGGTAAATGTACATGTTTCACCCTCTTTTCACGCAACGGCGCATGCTTGTCAAGAACCCGACGGAACAATCTATACCAATCGGCCATCGCATCTTCAGGATTCGTATCACTGTAAACCGAAAAAAAGAGGTTTCATTTAGTTCGGCTAGAAACATATCCCTATTAACTTTTTAAACGATCTATAATAGATAGTGGTATGCTGGTTTTTCCGATTTTGTTTGTCCAACCTCAAAGCCCAGCTGCAGCACACAGGGTAGTGGTCACTGATCGCCACTTGAAGGGCACAAGAACTAAGAACCCTTGAATTGTTGGAGGTGTATACATGATCAATTAGAGTGGCAGACGACTCTGTAACTCTAGTTGCAGACGTGATAATCTGCTTGAGACCAACCATAGTGATTGTGGATTCCCAAGCAGGGTTCGAGACAAACATATTAATGTTAAAATCGCCAAGTAATAACACTTCAGTGCTGCTTTTGTTAACCTTATCCGCTATATTTAAAAAGTCGTCATACCACTCAAATGACGCAGACGGGTTTCGGTATACAAATCCAACAAGCAAAGGGGCCGATCTGTTTGTCTTCACCTCAACCCACACACTTTCAACAGAGTCTGATTCCAGGTCTGTTCTTCTGCGTGTAAAGTGCGCAATAGAGTCATGCATATAAACAGCTAATCCTGTTTGCTGAGGACGTACAGGATCACGCCGGATTACTGAAAACCCCGGTATCGAAATAGATGCGTCACTTATGTCGGAACGTAAACGTGACTCTGTAATTCCGAAAATATGAAAGGGGGTGGGCTGAGAGAGGAGAACACACAAATCATGAATCTTGTTTAACAAGTGATAAATATTTAAATGACCCAAATGTAAATTGTGAAATGTTGAACTATTCGACATGTTAAAAGAAAGAAAATTATAAATGCAAGTAGAGTACAATTAAAACTGTACTGAGCACAATGATCGTGCTGTCATGACTTCCAGTACTGTCTTGCCTCAAAATTAATGTGTCCGTTAGGGTCACTACCTAGATAGTGGCTGACGGTAATCTCAACAGCATACCCACAGAGCTTCACATCTACGTTTAGGCGGCCTTTCAGAACTGGTTTACTAAAAGACCACAAGATATATCGTAGCAATACAATGAGTTAGTGAATGTGCTCAAGGACGAAACTTAATATCAATTCAGCTGTCAAATAATTCACTAATTTGTGAAACTTGAAATGCCAAAACTTATAAACTGGAGTATAATTGAGGCAAATATGTCGGTTTTAATAAGAGCTCGCAAGACTGTGAGGACTAAGGTGCTCTTGGGTGTACGATGGCACGGGATAGAAACAATCAGGTGGCACCCCAGAGTACGAATGATAATGCTGGGGCAATCCAAACACTTGATGATTATAGCCGTACACCGGCCATGTGAACACCTGAGGCCCAAGAGAGTGTTGCGTCACCACTGGCCAGGAGAGCCCTGGCTGCTGCAACGAGGGGTTTACTGGCATTGATGACGCAACACCGCCTTCGGCAATATACTTCGTCTGCTGCGTCTGCCGCTGCTCGGGTCGTTGCCAGGTAACGTGTCTGAGCGGCTCACTGTGTGCGGTTGCCTCATCCGAGCGGCCACTCTTGCTGGTGGGAGTGTGTGAAGCGTGGCGAGGCTGGTCGCATGGCTGGTTGTCGGCTGGTAGCCACGTTCGTCTGATGTTGGCCGCCAGTCGGGTCATGCCCTTGTAGCTCAGGGCAGCACCATCAGCAAACAGCATGTCTCTGGTCAGTACCCTGCGCACCTTGGTCTTTGCGCGCAGACGTGAAAGGTTAAAGAGGCTGCCTTCACTCCTAGTGTGGATGAAGACGCCATCTTCTGACTGACTGAAGGCATGGCGCATCAGCAGGGAGAAGAAGATGTCGAAAAGTGTAGGGGCTCATGAAGATCTATACATCTTGCAGTTGGGTAATTTAGGCAATGAAGAGTTAATTGTAAGCTTTTTGTTACATGTAGAAAAATGTAACTCACCAAAGTGGCCATCACAGGTGATACAGCGAACTGTCAAACAGAACCACAGAGCCTACACCGGCAGCTTTGACCACAAGACGAACACACAAGGAAGCCATGGACCCGACTGGGCACGGAGCAATCTCTCCATGCACAGAACCTTACTGCACCGAGTACATAGGACGAAGATTTTACCCGTACACGAGGCTCGCTTGCCAGCAGACAGCTAACATTGCCCACCCTGTTATGTCGATCTCAAATGCACTGTGTATTCAGCTTGTTTAAAATCCAACCAGGAATTTTATTGAAGTGTGCTAGTTATGAAAAGAAGCACCGAGGTGGTGAACATATATAATATGTCACACTAACCGAAACATTGTTCAACCCCTTCCCTGCCACTGGAAGCATTAAAAAAATGTTTTCTTTGTTTGTTTGTTTCTGAAAATCTTCTTCATTTAATGATCACAAGCCAAAACCGTCCTAGGAGCATAGATGCAACTTGATCTTAGCAAAAGGCATAGATCTTCATGAGCCCCTGCAGTCGCGGGGGCTCATAAGGATATATGCCTTTTGCAGCTGGATCGCATTCATTTTTCTTCTGCAGTTAGAAGGTTAATATGGAAATGTGTTTCAGCAGAGCTACAGTGAACACAATGTGTGGGTACATGTACAGATTCTGACAAGATTTCATCAGTGAGAGCCATCTGCTCCATGGCGGCTTTGACTGCCAACATACGCCGTCACAACTAGTTATGAATGTTGTCTGGCTTCCACTAGGATTTTTATACCCTTCTTTTCAAGAGCAAATTTCCATTTGCAACGCCAGACTTTGTTCATACTTTTAGCGTCGAAAGACTAAGTCAGTCATTGATTGATTCTTTCTCTGTAGGCGTGTGCGTTGTTTGTTTGATTGCTTGCTTTTGTTTGTGCGTGTCAGTGTGTGTGTTCGTGTTTGTGTGTGAACTGCGTAGTGCTGAGTACCTTATTTATCCTCATAAAGATAAACATGTGCGCTGGTCTGTGATTTTGGACCAAACGGCCTGTGACCTGTAGCCATAAAGTCACAACCAGCACACAAACATAATCACAAGGTTGACATACTGTACAATAACTGGGCTTTTCATCTCTGAAGTTTACACTAGTGGAATAAAATACACACCTCTTACACCCACAGCTCCTAAACCCTGGGTTTATACAACAAGGTATTTACAGATATTGAGTTCCTCATTCCCAATGAGACTTACTATCATAATGATCACTTCAGAGTCGCAAAGTTTTCTTTCAGTCTTTTCTTTATAAATAAATGTGCTGTTGCGTGGTTTTAGAGCTGGATCTATGTCGTAAGGCCCCAAAATCACAGACCAGCACACATAATAATCAGGGTCAAATCACGCGTTTGCCTCTTGGAAATAGTATTGAATAATCCTCTCGAAAATTCACTGTTGTAGCAAAGCAAAGTATTACAACACGATGACGATGGGATGAAAAGCGGTTCAATAAATACAACTTCACGAACAAGGCTCCAACACACCTGCGGTACAGTGCTGATGATAAGGTACGTTGGCATGTCTTTAACTTAATTAGATTTACCTTTAAAGGCCCACTACCACCGTAACTGTTCATAGATACACTTCCGAAACAGATGGTTACGAAACGCTACACCCAGGTCTAGTTATGGTTCATGTAGACACAGGACAATCCAGTTCCGCACTTGTCATCTTTATATCAAGTAACCTGACAGTGACTCCACTCCGTTCTATAACTACAACGCTATCGGCACGAGAAGCAGCTGAAAATAGATTGCAAGTATAACGGCTGCAAAAAATTAATATATGAGGTTACGCGTGTGCTTTTGCTGCGTGTCCAAACTGCTGTTAAAGTTCATCAGGTGTCGACAAGGCATAACAAACACAAATGGTGCTGAAATGTGTCTTCAAATTTAAGCATAATGGTACTTTCACAGGATGTTGCGTCTCAATCGGGCACTTCAAACTTTTCCCCCGTGCACGAGCCTTGCTTGCATTTACACGGAGCAGGGAGTTTTACCCCTTCGCTGACAGGCATGCGATGATAGTTGCGAAACTGACCACCTCAACATAACGGGTAGTAAGACACTGTGCTAATGGTCAAAATTTAAGGACACTTTTTTTTAATCGCAGACGCACCGGCAACACCACACAATAATGTAACAATACTTGAAGTCAGTACTTTGCTAATTTATTCAGTAATAATTTCATTTAAGTTTTTACGTAAATCAAGCAATTGTAACAACAGTAGTACGTTAGAATGTTCACCCACCCCTCATTTGAAAAGTCACACAAGACTGGTCCAGTCAGTAGCGAGTGTACCCACCGTTTGCAGCCAAGCATTCAATGCAGCGTTGACGCGTGGAGTTTACCAGGGTTTGGAGAACATGTGGGATCGCTTCCCACTCTTGATGCAGGAACTTAGTCAGCTGGTGGACGCCTTGAGGTGGGGGTGGCTGCTGACTACACGTTGCCCCAGCACGTCCCAGAGGTGCTCGATGGGAGCCAGATCAAGTGAACGAGCTGGTCACTCCATCCTCATAATGCCCCGTTGCTCAAAGTACTCATTCACCAAACTGGCGCGATGAGGTCGAGCGTTGTCTTCCTGCAGAACAGCATTGTCGCCTATGGATTGGACAGCTGGCTGAATGAAGGGCTGCACAATCACGTCCCGATAGCCCAGTCTAGTCAGGGTGCCTCGGATGACGTATAGGGGGGTCCTGCCTTCCCTGCTGAAGCCTGCCCACACCATAACTGAAACTCCTCCGTAACGATCCACCTCTTGGACGCATCCATCCGTGAATCGCTCGCCCTGGCGTCTCCAGGCCCTCACCATGCCGTCTTTGAAGGACGCAGTGAACTCTGACTCATCAGTAAACAGAACCTGAGTCGACATGTGCCTGTTCCACTTCACATGTTGACGACACCAGGCAACCCGGGCTCTGCGATGACCTGGAGTGAGGGGTATTCTCACTACTGCTCTGCATGAAGCCAATGCCAACTTCGTGCAGACGTCGGCAGACTGTGCTTTTGCTGACGTTAACGTTTGCAGCTTGCATCAGTTGACGTCACAGAGTGGTTGACGTGACAGTTTGGTCGCGCAGAGCCGCCACACAGAGGTATCTGTCCTCCTTTCTGCTGGAGCAGCGCCGGCGCCCTGAGCAGGGTCGTCAATCTGCCCTTCCAGTTTCTTGGAATCGTGCCAGCAGCCTCTGGATCACTGAATGGGACATCCCAAGACGTCTCCCAACTTCTCGTCCGGAAATTCCATCCTGCAGTCATGCTAGCGCCCGGCCTTGATCTACTGGCATTATGCTTCGTGGTGGTGGAATGGTTAGGAAAGTGACAATTATGCATCTACTGTACCGGTATTTGTAGCGAAACAGAAGTGCCCAGTGTTCACGACTGACCCCTTTAGCACGTGCATCACGACTTTACCGAGTTTTTCCACCTGCCTGCCTTTGGTACGCTTGCCAATATCGCACAGATTTTCACAAAAACGGAAGATGTTTCACGTGCATTTGACACGTTCGTGGAAATGGATGAATTGTTGTCTATTGTTCCCTGTACAGTGGACTGTCTAAGGTCAACCTTTAACCCATTTGGATTGAAAGAACATTGCATTTGATTAGCGTACTTGCGACGATAAACAAAGACACAAAAAGTCGGGTGGCCCTTAAATTTTGAACATTAGTATATATCGCGTTTCTAGTGTTACCGAGGCGGTCGTATTATTTTTTTTTTTTTAAATATAAGTCACATATCGCGCTCAGGTCATAGGACGAGCAATGCTACACGCAGAACTTGAATATTTTTGCTGCTTTATTACAAAAAGGCCCTTTTGTGAATCCACTTAGTCTAATTTACTCTGTTCACGAGTATTTTTTTTTTTAACTAACTAAAGAAAGACACAAACAAACAATAAACCCTTTGCGCTGACTTTCGGTCACCATGCAAAATCAACTTGCCCATCTAAGTCATTCTACGTCTGCTAAGCATAGATATGAGAACATGTGAGCGAGGGTACTAGGCTAACTCCATCGCTGGCAAGTGTGCGAAGACTGCGTTTTGAAGTCATCGTTATTTCAGCGCCAAAGATCCCCAGCAGTCTAAGGAACATGGATTCAAAGTGGTGTCAAAAAGAGGGATAGATCCTCGTGAGTCCCCGCAATTGCGGGGGCGCATGAGGATCTATATCTCTTGCAGTTGGGATTGTGTTTAACCTATAACGACAGTGAAGGGGTTAATAACATATCTTACTGCAGCGTCTCAGTGTTTGTTGACTGTCAGGTCTGTGTACACGTTAGTAATGTCTTTCTTGTTCTCGTACACTTCCAGCCTGTCGTGATTACAGTTTGTTGACTATCAGGTCTGTGTACACGTTAGTAATGTCCTTCTTGTTCTCGTTTACTTCCAGGCTGTCGTAATTACTGTTTGTTGACTGTCAGGTCTGTGTACACGTTCGTAATGACCTTTTTGTTCTCGTACACTTCCAGCCTGTCGTAATTACTGTTTGTTGACTGTCAGGTCTGTGTACACGTTAGTAATGTCCTTCTTGTTCTCGTACACTTCCAGCCTGTCGTGATTAGACAGGTCAACTTCAGCGTCCTCTGGGGCATTCTCATACATTCTTGAATTCCTCGACACGTCCATCTTCATACATGTATCTGGAATAAGTAAAACGTGAACATTACAACTACACCGTTTTTGTCTGGTCTTTTCAAGTCTCTTCTATCAATAGGCTGGGTGGCGGTTGAGCAAATTAAAAAAAATGTCTATGACGACAAAAAGCTGGCAGGTCTGAAAGTCTGACAACAAAAGTAACCAGATAAAAATTACGACATGTCTACTTACACTAGGGTGTAGGGGGCTCTGGATAGAGGTAGCACCTTTGCTGTTCGGCAGCTGCGTCCTACATAGACGGACGGGCATCACTGGTCCTCATCCATCTCCTTAATCTCTCACGTGCTGGCTCCAAGCGCCACACCCTGGCAAACCACCTCAGCTGGGGGGCTAAACCACGTGAGGGGGTGGTGTTCACATTGCACCACTAGGCGGATGAGCTGTTTCTGACAGCCAACGGCTAGAGGACGGAGGAGATCATGTTGGATCCAACGGCCAAATGTGGGGGAGTAAACCCTTCAAATCAGGAGTGGAGCCCCGAAGGCAGACAGCTGCCTGTATTCACGCACTGTTCTGGCAGCTCCTGCAGCCAAACTGGTGCCAAACGTACTGCTTTGCATTCCTTTGGATACATCAGCGAGGCCGAGAGGGGGATCTTGACGACTGGGCCCCACAGGATCTCCATACACTTCGCCCAGGCTTGCGCCCTGGAGAGGTTACTCCAGTGACTGACCCAGCAAGCGCATATACTCCATTGTCTTCCGAGACAGGATGCCAAAAAACACTTACACTAACCTCGCTGGTGAACTTCCTTTTCGCAGGATGTACGTATGTGTGTATGTGTATGTGTATGTGTATGTGTATGTGTATGTGTGTGTTTGTGTGTGTGTATGTGTGTGTGTGTTTGTGTGTGTGTGTGTGTGTGTGTGTGTGTGTGTGTGTGTGTGTGTGTGTGTGTGTGTAAACACGAAAATCTCCGATGTTTGTGTATGTACAGACTTGAAACTTGGTTATGTACTTTGTTCAAGGGGTGCCTGGGACAGCCTCTTAGCATATTTGTGTTGTTGACTCGAAATTTTGGATATAGATAGATTGAAGGCAGACAATGAAGAAAGACATACACAACACACACACACACACACACACACACACACACACACACACACACACACACACACACACACACACACACGCACGCACACACACACACACACACACAAACACACACGAGCGCAGGAACGCACGTACGCGCGCGCACACACACACACACACACATACATACACACACATACCTTGACACACACACACGCACACATTTATGCAGGCGAAAAGAGAGGAGGTGAGGAACGTGGCGCGTTTGAAATGTAGGCCGGACAGTATCTTGCTGTGGATGTTGCGTCACTCAACTCCTCCTTAAAGCATCTAACCGTGTATAGGCGCCTTATAAATCCTCTTTATTATTATTATTATTATTATTATTATTATTATTATTATTATTATTATTATTATTATTATTATTATTATTATTATTATTTTTATTATTATTATTATTATTATTTAAACAAGACAGCTTTAGGTGTTACATGAATCTGATTAATTAATTCATCACTGTCTTGGTCTAACTCATTCACTGTCGAGAAAAACTACAGGAGTCATTATTTCTCAGGGCTCTTTTTCCCTTAATTAACAAAAAATCAGAAATGCAATTTTCGATGACTGGCAGTGAAAGGGTTAATTATCACCTACACGTCATCGGATAGTTACCCTTTTTAGATAAACCACAAGCGTCAGAGCAAAAGAGAGCGAAAAAACAACTGCCGGGTCGTGGGTAGGAATCACGGTCCAGGCCTAAGTAGCTGGGTTCGCATTCCAGGAAAAAAACCCGGGATTATTCTACAGCATGTCTGTTGGAACGTCGATCCGTCTCATGCTGCTGTGGTCGGTACTAAACGGATTCAATTAAAACTACAGCAAACTCAGGATATACCGAATCGCCAGGGGACCCAATGTTTCTTATTGTTATATCCGATGTGGTTTTTTTTTTTTTATAAGCGAAGTAATTCACGTTGAAAAACTGCTGCTGTGACCTTTGACAACGTGTTGCTGTATCCGCCTTGTGTTATATCCGACCTTGTGTGATGAAACTCTATGCCGATGCATAGTGTTCACACATTAGGTTCAATACGGTACGGTTTTTGTTAACAGTTTGTTTTGTGCCGATATTCCGTTAGACCGAGACCCACGTGGAATTTCTAAGGACATGGTTAGCACGGGGACCGTTAGTGAGTTGTAGGCAAACGCTGAGTCTGGCTGAGCTGTAGAAACCTTAGTACGGGCTTTCTTGTCAGAGGAAACAGATGAGTTTGAGATACCTGGCCCGTATTCCAAGACTCTGAAACCTAGGATTTAGGTATGTTTCTATATATGTATTATTGATAGTTGCTTAGTTAAAGACGGTATGCGTTGGTAAGAGTAATTTGGTTGTATAGTGTTGACCGGTTTGGTTCAGTTATGTTGGTTTGGAATTCAGTGAGGTAACCGGTGTTTTGGGTATACAGTTATTTACCGAGATGGATAACTAAAGGAATGTGACGTGTGTATGTCTAAGTCGCTATGAAGGTAGTACGTAATTGGTTAAGCATAGTCTTTTCCAGGGTAGAGAATAGTGTATGGCGAGAGTGTTAGGTTATAGTCTGTTTCGTGGTAGTGACAGAGTTGTGGGGGAGTTACGGAAGTAGTTCGGGTTATGAAGCACGTGAATGAACGTGTGAGTTATTTGTATCAGCCAGGTTACGTAATGTTTCTCATGTTATCCAATATGTGTGTGTGTTTAGCAAGTGTTACGATTTGTGTCCTTGTTTTTGTTTAGAGTGCTTGTCGTGGAGAGAGAGAGAGAGAGAGAGAGAGAGAGAGAGAGAGAGAGAGAGAGAGAGAGAGAGAGAGAGAGAGGGGGGGGGAGAGGGAGAGGGAGAGAGAGAGAGAGAGAGAGAGAGAGAGAGAGAGAGAGAGAGAGAGAGAGAGAGAGAGAGAGGGGGGGGGGACGCCGAGACGTCAGTCACCAGGACCTAACGCGAGGTCATATCTCCAATTCTTCACTCGGGGAGTGAGCGGCCGGTGCCAAGACACGAGGGTCACAGCGAAGATACAGTACGAGAAACGAGGACGTCCACGACTCGAGAGACAGGACGACTCGAGGAGCGTACAAGAAAGGACTCGCACGCCTAGACGTGAAAGGACTGACAGTAACCAGGCGAGAACACCAAACAGGTTGGAGACTGTGAGAAACTAATACCTAGCCTGGCAGTGATATTGTGTATGTGTATGTGATGTTTGGATGTAGTGGGGAAGGTGTAGTGTGAATAGTTGATAATCTTTTAAGCGTTGCTCTATTTTATTGCGTATAAAAGTTCCGTTAGAAAAGAAGCCCGTGAGTTGTGTTTTACCGCATGAATGCGCCCGTCTGAGTCAGTGGCGGTGTATGCGTATGTTGCGCGAGAGTCTATGCGTACGACTGGGGGCGAGTCTGCGTGCGTTACACTTGTTATAAGCCGAGTAGACTGTATTGTATAACAACTGTATGAAGGGTCTGATCATGCATGGTCAGTTTAGTCTATATCTCGCTCAATGGACACGCAGGTGGGGGTAGACTTCTCACTTCTGGGGCCAATGTAGTTGAGCCGGCAAATGTAGTCGTGCCATCATTTAGTGCATTGATACGTATGTAATAATAAATAATAATAATTACGGTATTAATAATGCGCTTATCTTATTATAATTATAACTCTAAGCGCGCACTCACAACTCGCGCACACATGCGCACGCTTTTGACAATGACTCACGTACCACAAATACATGACGACAGTCACCTTGGGGTGGGGAGTGTGCTGATATTATAGTGCTAGAACTGTTTAAATAGGTGAGTTTTGAGGGCGGACTGGAAGGAGGAGAGAAAGTGTTTCTGACGGAGAGAGAGTGGGAGGGTGTTCCAGTTGGAGGGACCGTAGACGGAGAAGGAGCGGGGGCCGAAATGTATACCTTTGGGTATACCTTTTTACTTCTATAAGAAATAGAGAAATGCAGTCAAATGCAGTTGTGCCATCATTTAGTGCATTGATACGTATGTCTGTGTACGTGCTTGCCTTGTCATTTCAAAGAGCCATATGTAACTGTCCCATCAGTTAGTGCGTTGACAGGCAGAGCGGTGGACGGTACCAGTCTAGTAGGTTGACGTGCTAGTTTGGCGTCCTCTGTACGACAGGCTTGTCAGGCACTGCAACCGGGCTGTCGCGGTCGGTCCAACTCTCAAGGACTGGGCTGTGTCTATGGATACATGTGTAGAGGAAAGAGGGTGAATGTACTGAGGGTTACTCTCTATTTTACGACATTTCATTGCGCACCTATAAGTAGTCTCTGTGAACCTGTAAAACACTTTTTCAGCGCGCGCATGCTCGTGTGTGTGTGTGTGTGTGTGTGTGTGTGTGTGTGTGTGTGTGTGTGTGTGTGTGTGCGTGTGCGTGTGCGTGTGTGTGTGTGCGTGTGTCTGTGTCTGTGTGTGTGTGTGTGTGTGTGTGTGTGTGTGTGTGTGTGTGTGTGTGTGTGTGTGTGTGTGTGCACAACGCCCTCTCACTGATGATGATGATGATGATGATGATGGCGATGAAACATACTGGATAAAGTTTTATGCAATGATAACGATGATGACAGGCTCTAAGCGTTCTCCACTTCCCATCCCTCTCCCCCGATAGAGCCGTAATACTTGGCTACACTGTCATCAGCAATACTGTAAGCCCGTGTGTAGTGTGTCATGTGACCCCTAGAATTCTACAGACGATACCGTTTTGGGGAAAAGAAGCGTGAACACGGGGTCAACACGGGTCTTTCCCCCCGAGCGGTATGCTGGTCAGCAGCAGTCGAAGGGATAGAATGAATTGTGAGATCAAACTGATCACTTTTGGGATAATACAGCATTTTGACTTTTTACTTTGAAATCTTTAAAACAGGATTTTCTTCGCGCTCAGGCCTCTTATGTGTATAAAGCAGCACCTGATGTGCAGCTCATGTTCCCAAGTAAACGTAAAGCAAGACATTTAACAGGGTAAAACCGGGTACACATTCCGCGACTGACGGGTATGGTCACACGGCCAAGGCGGCTGTTATGTGTTTTTTGTGTACCAGGCGAATACATTCATTTCAGTCCCTGCACAGCCGAGAAAACAGACACGCGGAACACCACGCACATCAAAGGGCATAGAAAGGAAACCTAAAAATGGAGATTGAAAGACCTTTAATTTATTCGAGACGTGCCGCATCCGGATACGCAGCTTATGCCGCGTATCTGGATGCAGCACGTCTCGAATGAGTTAAGTAAGGAAAAAATGAAAGTCGACGTTTCGGATCAATGATCCTTCTTCACGGTGATGTGGATGTGGTTTTCATGGGGTGACAGTTGGGGACACATGATAACACACACACACACGTCAGAAGATATATAAAGTAGAGAATGCTGATGCCTTTATTGCTACTCTATTTGCGTACACGCTGACAATAATAGCTAAGTGCCAGTGCCCAGAAGACTTCTCACTTTCGTCTAAAAGCTGAAACAGGTGGATCGACAATAACAGTTCAATGGCAGGTCCTGTAAGCATTCTCACGTTCATTTCCTAATTCATGATGACAAGCTGTAGAGACGTGCCTGTTTAGCGTCCCAGTAAGCAAAGATCCTGTCATGATTCTCACGTTCATTTCCTACTTCATGATGACAAGCTGTAGACACCTGCCTGTTTAGCGTCCCAGTAAGCAAAGGTCCTGTCATGATTCTCACGTTCATTTCCTACTTCATGATGACAAGCTGTAGACACCTGCCTGTTTAGCGTCCCAGTAAGCAAAGATCCTGTCATGATTCTCACGTTCATTCCCTTCTTCATGATGACAAGCTGTAGACACCTGCCTGTTTAGCGTCCCAGTAAGCAAAGGTTCTAAAAGACTTCTCACGTTCATTTCCTACTTCATGATGACAAGCTGTAGAGACGTGCCTGTTTAGCGTCCCAGTAAGCAAAGATCCTGTCATGATTCTCACGTTCATTTCCTACTTCATGATGACAAGCTTTAGAGACGTGCCTGTTTAGCGTCCCAGTAAGCAAAGATCCTGTCATGATTCTCACGTTCATCTCCTAATTCATGATGACAAGCTGTAGACACGTGCCTGTTTAGCGTCCCAGTAAGCAAAGGTCCTGTGATGATTCTCACGTTCATTTCCTACTTCATGATGACAAGCTGTAGACACCTGCCTGTTTAGCGTCCCAGTAAGCAAAGATCCTGTCATGATTCTCACGTTCATCTCCTAATTCATGATGACAAGCTGCAGTAACGTACCTGTTTAGCGCCCCAGTAAGCAAAGATCATGTAAGGATTCTCACGTTCATTTCCTAGTTCAGATGACAAGCTGTAGACACCTGGCTGTTTAGCGTCCCAGTAAGCAAAGATCCTGTCATGATTCTCACGTTAATTTCCTACTTCATGATGACAAGCTGTAGACACCTGCCTGATTTAGCGTCCCAGTAAGCAAAGGTCCTGTCATGATTCTCAGGTTCATTTCCTACTTCATGATGACAAGCTGTAGAGACGTGCCTGCTTAGCGTCCCAGTAAGCAAAGATCCTGTCATGATTCTCACGTTCATCTCCTACTTCATGATGACAAGATGTAGACACCTGCCTGTTTAGCGTCCCAGTAAGCTAAGATCCTGTCATGATTCTCACGTTCATCTCCTAATTCATGATGACAAGCTGCAGTAACTTGCCTGTTTAGCGCCCCAGTAAGCAAAGATCATGTAAGGATTCTCATGTTCATTTCCTAGTTCAGATGACAAGCTGTAAACACGTGCCTGTTTAGCGTCCCAGTAAGCAAAGGTCCTAAAAGACTTCTCACGTTCATCTCCTAATTCCTGATGACGAGCTGTAGACACGTGCCTCTTTAGCGTCCCAGTAAGCAAAGGTCCTAAAAGACTTCTCACGTTTATCTCCTAATTCCTGATGACGAGCTGTAGACACGTGCCTGTTTAGCGTCCCAGTAAGCAAAGATCTTCGGGCCAAAGATGGCCGCAGGGGCCCATTGTGGCCATCTTGGGCCCGAAGAAGTGTTGCTTCTGAGGACGGAGACCCTCATGATAGAGCAGCCTGATGCACTGGTGTACAGTGGACTTTGCTAATAACAAGGTGGGGTGGAGACCCTCATGATAGAGCAGCCTGATGCACGTGGTGTATAGTGGACTTTGTTAATAACAAGGTGGGATGGAGACCCTCATGATAGAGCAGCCTGATGCACTGGTGTACAGTGGACTTTGCAAATAACAAGGTGGGATGGAGACCCTCATGATAGAGCGCCCTGATGCACTGGTGTACAGTGGACTTTGCTAATAACAATGTGGGATGGAGACCCTCATGATAGAGCAGCCTGATGCACTGGTGTACAGTGGACTTTGCTAATAACAAGGTGGGATGGAGACCCTTTTGATAGAGCAGCCTGATGCACTGGTATACAGTGGACTTTGCTAATAACAAGGTAGGATGGAGACCCTCATGATAGAGCAGCCTGATGCACTGGTGTACAGTTAACTTTGCTTTTAACAAGGTGGGATGGAGACCCTCATGATAGAGCAGCCTGATGCACTGGTGTACAGTGGACTTTGCTAATAACAAGATGGGATGGAGACCCTCATGATAGAGCAGCCTGATGCACTAGTGTACAGTGGACTTTGCTAATAACAAGGTGGGATGGAGACCCTTTTGATAGAGCAGCCTGATGCACTGGTGTACAGTGGACTTTGCTAATAACAAGGTGGGATGGAGACCCTTTTGATAGAGCAGCCTGATGCACTGGTGTACAGTGGACTTTGCTAATAACAAGGTGGGATGGAGACCCTTTTGATAGAGCAGCCTGATGCACTGGTATACAGTGGACTTTGCTAATAACAAGGTGGGATGGAGACCCTCATGATAGAGCAGCCTGATGCACTGGTATACAGTGGACTTTGCTAATAACAAGGTGGGATGGAGACCCTCATGATAGAGCAGCCTGATGCACTGGTATACAGTGGACTTTGCTAATAACAAGGTGGGATGGAGACCCTCATGATAGAGCAGCCTGATGCACTGGTATACAGTGGACTTTGCTAATAACAAGGTGGGATGGAGACCCTTTTGATAGAGCAGCCTGATGCACTGGTATACAGTGGACTTTGCTAATAACAAGGTAGGATGGAGACCCTCATGATAGAGCAGCCTGATGCACTGGTGTACAGTGGACTTTGCTAATAACAAGGTGGGATGGAGACCCTTATGATAGAGCAGCCTGATGCACTGGTGTACAGTGGACTGCTAATAACAAGGTGGGATGGAGACCCTCATGATAGAGCAGCCTGATGCACTGGTGTACAGTGGACTTTGCTAATAACAAGGTGGGATGGAGACCCTCATGATAGAGCAACCTGATGCACTGGTGTGCAGTGGACTTTGCTAATAACAAGGTGGGATGGAGACCCTCATGATAGAGCAGCCTGATGCACTGGTGTACAGTTAACTTTGCTTTTAACAAGGTGGGATGGAGACCCTCATGATAGAGCAGCCTGATGCACTGGTGTACAGTGGACTTTGCTGTTAACAAGGTGGGATGGAGACCCTCATGATAGAGCAGCCTGATGCACTGGTGTACAGTGGACTTTGCTGTTAACAAGGTGGGATGGAGACCCTCATGATAGAGCAACCTGATGCACTGGTGTACAGTGGACTTTGCTGTTAACAAGGTGGGATGGAGACCCTCATGATAGAGCAGCCTGATGCACTGGTGTACAGTGGACTTTGCTGTTAACAAGGTAGGATGGAGACCCTCATGATAGAGCAGCCTGATGCACTGGTGTACAGTGGACTTTGCTGTTAACAAGGTGGGATGGAGACACTCATGATAGAGCAGCCTGATGCACTGGTGTACAGTGGACTTTGCTGTTAACAAGGTGGGATGGAGACCCTCATGATAGAGCAGCCTGATGCACTGGTGTACAGTGGACTTTGCTGTTAACAAGGTAGGATAGAGACCCTTTTGATAGAGCAGCCTGATGCACTAGTGTACAGTGGACTTTGCTAATAACAAGGTCGGGTGTAACAACACAAGTGGGATATGACAACCAAAGTTCGGAGGTCACGACGACACATTTAACCCATTCAGTGCGAGATAATGTGAACACCACCTAACTGCAAGAGTTATAGATTGTTGCGGGGGCTCAAGAGGAACAATGCCTTTTGCTGACCGTCACCACTTTAAACCCATGTTCGTGGGACATTTAGGGGTTTTGGTCTTGAATATTTCAGAAGACTGCAGAAACACAGCGTGCGTCAGTTGACACTGAACGGGTTAATGTATAAATGACTTTGATGGTAACACACTAACAAGCGTGCGTTCCCTGTTTTGTTATATCGCAAGTTTACTGCATACAGCTCACGGGAAGTGCCTGATGATTAGCTTGGTGCAAAAAGGTTTCCAATCAAATGCGCATATGGTCATCGGGCCGATATCGGCCGCAGATGGACCCCGCACGGCTGTGTACTGGCTGTGTGCTGGTTGTGTACTGCACGACTGTGCGCAGGCCAACATCGACCGATGTCGGCCCGATGGCCATTTACGCAATGGGAAGCCAATCAGACACCACCTTTGAGCTGTCAGGGTCGAGTCATATTGCGGCTGTCCAGCATAGAAAGACATACACGTGCATTAAAAAAATACGGGGAGTAAACATCAAATTAATGTACACAAATCGCGGGAAAATTAATGTTGTTTCATTTTGACAAATGCTGGTTTGCCATGGTTAGAACATTCGCACACAAGGCAGTTCAAACGCATATTGTGATAAATGTTTTTTTTTTTTTTTTTTTTTTTATAATAACTGTAAACTAACCACAAAACGAGTGCACTGTAATATTTACATTTAAGACACATTTAAATTTAAAAAAAAAATACAAAACAAGAAGAAGAAAAATGCAAAAAACAAAAGCAAACCCCATACAAACAGCACTAAAATGCACAACCAAGCAACCAACCATGCACTGAACCAACCAAGCAACCAACCAACCAAACAAACGACAAAATAAAACAAAACAAGAAGTGGTTACAAACAAGTCAATTTCCTAATTACTTTACCCTGTTTCCATTTCCGAATCGTTTGCTTTTAGCTTTAAATAAATATTAACTTTAAAAACAATATTATCTGTGCGTGTGTCAGCTCTGTCAACATCCTCCAGGTTTGTGTACTGATTACATCTGCACTGAATGAGAGCACTACATAGATATATGTACGAAATCAGAAATATGTACGAAAAACGGCGCGAAAAAGCAAACGGTACGGAAATGGAAACAAGGTACGGTAACTAGTAAATCTGCTCTACTGATTCCAGCTTGCTACAAAACTGTCATTTGACAAAGTTGCTACCCAATGCGCAAAAGGCCATCTGGCCGACGTGGGCCAATGGCCTTTTGCGATTTGGGTAGTTTCAGGGAACTATCAAACAGACCTAAAGTGGCGTTGACTGTCTACCGGCGGTCCCACTCCCTGACATCAACGACAGAGCCCCCTTCCCCCTCCCCCTTCCCCTCTTCTCCCCCTCTTCTCTCTCTCCCCCCCCCCCCCCCCCCCCCCCGTCAGATCGCCCAAGGCACGCAGGCAGGCCAACAGTGAAATCTCATACCCTGTAGTGAGTACGGGCGTCTTGTCACAGACGCAGGCAATAATAATCTCCCGCGGACCCGCTCTACCAACAGGCTTCGAGGCTGTCACTCACGTGACCTTATTCTGTCATATCTCCCACAAAGAGACTCGTCATGGATTCCCCGTGTAGTTGTAAATATGTCAAAGGTCACATGCTGGTCACAAGCCCATTGGTAGTGAAGGAAAAAAAAAAAGAAATACCACACGCAGAAAATGTTTTGCTGCTTACTGAAAAAAAATGTTTTACTGAAAATTAAATAGTATATATTACATTGAGACTATCCATGAGTGATATGCTTGAACAAAATAGCTTAGCTTTAGGCTTTCCGTTCAAGTTTCCCGTCTACGTCATTTTAAGTTCAATATGAGTAGATATGACTATCGAAGAGATGTTTACTGGACGAAAACTCCAAAGGTCTAAAATCCTGTAAATGTTTTCTGAACACCTGCAGGTATATGTTTCCGTTTGTACTGCGCATGCTTGTGCCCAGATGGGTGAATAGTGAACTGAACTTGAAGCTGGATGTTTTCATGTACGAGAATTTTATGAATGGACGAGTTTGCGCAAAATATAATTCAGAAACATTAACTCATTACATCCAGAGTCCGAAATAGCTCATGCGGTTAAGGGTCGGAGCAGGAGAGCGAAGGGAATCGCCGGGTCGTGGGTTCGAACCCCCGTCCCGGCCCCGGTAGCTGGACTCGCAATCCAGGAAGAAAAGACGGGCTTGTTCAATAGCATGTCCGTTGAAAGGTCTCGGTAAATCAAATTGGCACCGTTGGAGAGCGCCTGAGTTGATCAGTGTTCAGGTCGTACTCCATAGGCAATAGATTTCCCTGTCCCCCATAACCCGCCCGTCAGGTCCGTCCATTATCATTTCGGTGCCGTGGACGTTAAACTCCGAAATAACCAACCATCATTACATCCTGAGGATGACATTATCTATTTCGTGTAGACATCCCGTGATTTCTACATCACAGTTCTGGAGACAGATTGACCATGTTAGTTCCAGGGTGGTGTCAGAATAGCTTGGCGCCTGTAGGCCCCAAGCTATTCTAACACCACCCTGGAACTATCATGATCAATGTACATCCTGAATGGTATGATAATTTGCTTAGTATTTTTTTAGTATTTTTGATAAAGCCTGTAAACCTAATTCTAATGTCATACTTATGGGAGATTTTAACATAGACATGTTAAAGTCTCATCATGCATGGGACTATACGATGACGTTGCTGGGTCTTACTGAACAGTTAGTCACTTCGCCGACACGCATAACGCCAAAAACATCTACACTCATAGACCACATCTATACCACCAAGCCGGAGTCCACTAAGTTCCCAAAAGCAAAGAAAGGATGTCATACGTATATCACTTATCGTTCTTTAAAAAAAAAAAATAGTGAGAGCGACTTTTTATCTGACCTTAATAACGCACCTTTTGATGACGTGCTGAGTGAAACTGACCCTGACAGCGCTCTGTCTGTCTGGTATAGCATTTTTCTTACTATTTTAAATAGACACTCGCCTGTGCGGCGGAGGCGAGTCAAACACGCATCACCCCCCCCCCCCCCCCCCCCCCCCCTGTGCTGACTCATGACATCATTTAGGCCATGAGGGCGAGAGATGATCTGAGGAAACAGAAGTGTTTTGCTGAATTTAAAAAAACAAAACGTGAGCGCAATCGTGTCAAATGTCTAGTGCAGCAGGTTAAGAATTATTTCATTGATCGCTTGATTAAACAAGACAAAAATATGTCCACGCTCTGGCGCGCTGTGGCTGTAGTGACTGGAGGCAAGCGTAGGAATTCCCCTGTAATCCCGTCTACCCTGACTGCCGATAATTTTAACCATCATTTCCTTTCAATTGCCGAGTCCCTGGTCCCTTCTAAAACAAACTCTCGGCCCTATACCTGTCCTGAAACCCTGATTGATTTCTGTAGAACGCGAACTGCGAGTTTTAATCCTTTCGCTATTCTACCTCTGGCAGTTCACGAGGTTGGTAAGACAATTAGTTTCATGAAAAATAAAAAATCTTCCTGGCCAGATGAAATAAGACCCAAAATACTGAAACTATCCCTTTCTTATGTTGTAGAAACAATAACTTATATCTACAATTTATGCATACAGAAAAATGTTTTCCCAAAAGAACTAAAAAAAGACTAAAATTATTCCTTACCTAAAACAAAAGATCTGTCCGATGTTAATAATTATCGCCCATTTCACTTTTGTCTGTCTTAAGTAAACACCTTTAACGACACATTCATAAGCATCTTTTAGAATACCTCGGAAAACGAAAACTAATCCACCCCCCTCCAGTCACGTTTTCATCCGAAGCATAGTTGTCATACAGCCTTAGCGCGACTTACAGACGCGTCGCTAAGTTCAATGAACCAAGGCAAATTTACAGTGATGTTTTCATAGATCCACGGAAAACTTTCCACCTTGTAGATCATGAAATTCACCTTTACAAGCTTATTATATATCTGGATGGTTTATTTTCAAGTAACTTTTGTTTATATATTAGACGCCAACTCTCAGGCATCTATTCATTCCTTAAAAACAAATTTGTTTTTTTGCTTCCTATCTTACAGACAGACAGCAGCGCGTGATGGTCAATGGATCTTACGCTTCAAGTGGTTTAGTAACAAGTGGAGTGCCCCAGGGCTCTGTCCTGGTACCTCTTCTATTTTGCATATTTATTATTGACCTGCCACTACATTCCACGAGCAACAGAATTGGTTGTGACTTGTTTGCCGATGACGCAACAATCCACACCCCCGATACGTGTCTCGAGTCTTTAAATGGTCGTTTGCAACAGGGACTGAGCGAAATTTCCAAATGGTGTGAAAATAATGCAATGATCATTAATCCCACCAAAACCGATTGTATGACGATAGCAACCCGTCAGAAGCATCAGCTCAAGCCACTTACGCTTAGCCCGGAAAGCCAAGACCACACCATTACACAAATGACTGAACATGGCATACTTGGAGTTATTGTTGATAACAAGATGAAATGGCAATCTCACATCAATGCTGTCTATAAAACTGTGTTCAGAAATGTTTTTATGCTGTTTAAGCTAAAATAACTTATTGATGTCGACGCTCGCAAACTATTCTTCAATACCCATGTCACATCCCACATCGATTATGCTTCCACGACATGGAACGGCAGCGGTGACATACACTTGAAGAGGTTTAACTCCTTGCATCGCAGGGCAGTGAACCAGAACTTGCCTGATCCAGCCCTTTCTACCGACCAAAAATTTGAAAATCTAAAAATGCTACCTCGACAGGCACAATCTCTTTAACAAAGGGGTAGTCATGTATCAAATCTGGAATGAAATCCACCCAGAATACTTGTGTAAGCTCTTCATCAAGGCAGCTTCAGGCTATTCAACATCAAGGCGTAACTTCATCACACCACGCCCAAGGATAGATTTATTTAAAGCCACCCTCTTTTTTTTAGGGCGCCTCGTTTTGGAATACACTGCCAGCGCACATAACACACACTGGTTCACTCCCCCCTTTCAAGGAAAGCTTCTTCAAGTACCTGCCATCTAACAGCTCATTCACTGGTTAGGGTATCCCCATACCCCCGCGCTCAGGTGTGCGTGTAGGTGTGTGTGCGCGCGTGAGTGTGTGTGTGTGTGTGTGTGTGTGTGTGTGTGTGTGTGCGCGCGCGCGTGCGGAGCGTGTTTGATTTCAGTGAAAGAAGGGATTTTAAAGAATTTTTTTTTTCCCGTTCACATTATTAGCAATCATAATCGTTGCCTTCCATTTTGCTTTAACCATTTTTGTTTTGTTTTGAATGACTTGTTATATTATGTGTACTTGTATGTTAGTAGCTTTGTACCTTTGTATGCTAGTAGCTGTGTACCTTTAGTAGAGTTGTACCTTTGTAGATTAGCAACGGCAAGCGTGAAAAATGGCACATATGCTAACTGCTTCTTCCGTTCAGAAATAATGTTTAATTTCAATAACGTTTCATTTCATTTCATTTCCTGTCATAGCGTGTCAGGGCTTTATGGGTTAACAGAAACAGCTCACCATAGTCGCTTAGTCGTAATTACTGTTTGTTGGCTGTGGCGTCTGTGTACACGTTAGTAATGTCCGTTTTGTTCTCGTATACTTTCAGCCTGTCGTAATTACTGTTTGTTGGCTGACAGGTCTGTGTACACGTTAGTAATGTCCTTCTTGTTCTCGTACACTTCCAGCCTGTCGTAATTGGACAAGTCAACCTCATTGGCGGCTTCTTCTGGGACTTGGGTGTTCTCGTATGTGGTGGATGTTCTCGAAACTTCCATCTGTATATCTGGAATATAAAACC
>BTPG01000003.1:208527907-208530407 GCA_036245525.1 Semisulcospira habei | reverse complement strand
AATGGCCAGGCACTCCTCACAGATAATACCTCCATCTTGAACCGCTGGTCGGAATACTTTCAGAGCCTCTTCAGCGCTGAGCGCACTGTTCAAGAAGCAGTCGTCCTACAAATCCCACAGCTCCCAGTAAAAGTTGAATTGGACGAACCGCCCACCGCTGAAGAGACCCTCACAGCCATCCACCAGCTCAAGAGTGGCAAAGCAGCAGGCATTGATGGAATACCGCCAGAGATCTGGAAACATGGAGGCACAGCACTGCACAACAAGCTCCATGACCTCTTTCTCTGCTGCTGGGAGGAAGGAACACTACCAAAGGATCTCCGTGATGCAGTCGTTATCACCCTGTACAAGAACAAAGGCGAGAAGTCTGACTGTTCCAACTATCGGGGAATTACCCTGCTGTCCATTGCTGGGAAAATCCTTGCAAGGCTGCTCCTGAATCGGCTGGTACCTGCCATCGCTGAAGACCAACTCCCAGAGGGCCAGTGTGGCTTCAGAGCAAACCGGAGCACCACCGATATGGTCTTTGTGCTGAGACAGCTACAGGAGAAGTGCCGCGAGCAGAACAAAGGGCTGTACGTAACGTTTGTCGACCTAACAAAAGCGTTCGACACTGTGAGCAGGCAAGGCATGTGGCAGATCCTGGAGCGACTTGGCTGTCCCCCAAAGTTCCTCAACATGATTGTCCAGCTACACGAGGACCAGCAAAGTCAGGTCAGACTCAACAATGACCTCTCAGAACCATTCCCCATTCTCAACGGCGTAAAGCAGGGCTGCGTGCTGGCACCGACCCTCTTCACCATCTTTTTTAGCATGATGTTGAAGCAGGCCACAGTGGACCTCGATGATGACGATGCAGTGTACATCAGGTATCGTCTCGATGGCAGCCTGTTCAACCTCAGACGACTGCAGGCCCACACGAAAACCCTAGACCAACTGATCCGTGAGCTGCTTTTTGCTGATGATGCTGCCCTCGTTGCACACACAGAGAGAGCCCTGCAGCGCATCACGTCCTGCTTCGCAGACGCTGCCCAGCTCTTTGGACTCGAGGTCAGTCTGAAAAAGACAGAGGTCCTCCATCAGCCGGCACCCAAGACAGTGTATCGCCCTCCTCACATCACCATCGGCGAGTCTGAACTAAAGTCAGTGCACCAGTTTACTTACCTTGGCTGCATTATCACGTCGGACGCCAAGCTGGACAAGGAGCTTGACAGCAGGCTGGCAAAAGCGAACAGCGCTTTCGGGCGACTTTTCAAGCGGGTGTGGCACAATCAACAGCTGAAAACAGGCACCAAGATCAGCGTGTACAGAGCTGTGGTCCTCACCACCCTGCTGTATGGTTCCGAGTCCTGGGCCCTCTACCGCAGCCAACTACGACTCCTCGAACGCTTCCACCAGCGCTGCCTGCGTACCATCCTGGGCATTCACTGGAGTGACTATGTCACCAATGTCGAGGTCCTTGAACAGGCTGAAACCGTGAGCATCGAGGCTTTGCTGCTGCGGACACAGCTCCGCTGGGCGGGGCATGTCTCCAGGATGGAGGATCATCGCTTACCAAAGATCACCCTGTTCGGCGAGCTTGCTACTGGACACCGTGACAGAGGGGCACCAAAGAAGAGATACAAAGACTGTCTCAAGAAGTCACTTAGTGCCTGCCAAATCGACCACCACCAGTGGTCTTCGCTTGCTGTGGACCGTGACACCTGGCGCTCCACTATTTACAAGGCAGCTGTCTCCTTTGAGGACTCTCGCAGAGCTAGCCTTAAGGACAAGCGGCTCAGGAGAAAGAACAGATGCCGCAACTCAGAACTCTGGCCATACCTTCCCCTGCAGCCACTGCGGTCGAACCTGCCTGTCCCGGATTGGCCTCCGCAGCCACGAACAAGCCTGCAGACGTCGTGGGCAACTCCTATAAAATCTTCGTTCGCGAAGTCCAGCCAAGAGAGATGCGTGACTGACATTTCTTGTGTATGAGGGTGGTGTTTGCGTTAAAGGACAGCTTATCATCTATGACTGTTCCAAGATACTTATACTCAGTCACACGCTCAACAGACACATCATCAATCTACAGAACAGGGACAGGGGCAGGGTTTCTTCGAAAGTCTATCAGTAGTTCCTTGGTCTTACTCACATTTAGGTCTAGAAAATTATCTTTACACCAAACACTAAAACGTTCTACTTATGCAAAGTAAGTCGCATCATTATTGGAGAAATCTTCTAAGGCAGTGTCATCCGAGTATTTTATAAGAAGGGTAGAGTCAGTGCCACTACAATCGTTAGTGTAAAGTGTGAACAGCACAGGGGAGAGAACTGAACCTTGAGGGGCGCCTATGGAAGTGAAACTAAGGGATGAGAGAGCTGTTTGAAAGCGAACTGACTGGGTCCTATTTACAAGGAAGTTGACAATTCATAGGATAAGCCTTGGCGTTACATTGTAACAGAGACGTTTTTGAGCTATAAGATAAGGTTGTATAGTGTTGAAGGCTGAAGAAAAGTCTAT
>BTPG01000003.1:208505407-208525407 GCA_036245525.1 Semisulcospira habei | reverse complement strand
ATTGTCAAGTTACTTGATATAAGGACGACGTGTCCTGAACTGGATTGTACTCTGTCTAAAGGAACCATAACTAGACCTGTATGTAGCTTTTCGTAACCATCTGTAACAGAAGTGTATCTTTTAACAGTTACGGCGGTAGTGTTTCTTCAACATAAGTACGATCAAACGCACGTGGACTGGCCTTCGATTTGGGATGTTACGGCTTACATGAAGAATTTAGTGACCACTGTCACAGACGACACATTCACCCATAATAAACATAATCGATTATTGTTGTCATTTTTCGCATTAAACTGAGACACACTTCAATCAATAGCCTCATCAATCAAAGATGCATACTTTCAAGACACGTGGGACCCATCCACCCCTTATTGCGCGTGCAGCTTCCACTGACCTTGTTACGCACGTCTTTACAGTTACTGCTGCAGGTTTCTGTACAGTCCAGACCACAGACCGATTCTTTCGGATTTAATTGTTGTATTGTAATTTACAATAGACCTCAGGACTTTCCACAATCTTTTTCTGTTTAATCATACATGTATCTGACTACGTTTGTTGAAGAATCAATTACAAGGCAGCTTCCTGCACTTTTCCTGAGTTTTTAAATTGATACCTTTACACAGAGGTGTTTTGAAGTTCCCGTCACAACTGACGCAGGATCCGTCGCCGCGGTTACAGGGGGTGCCATTCTTACAGGCTCCACACACGCCAGTACAGTCTGGTCCATAATAGCCGACTTTACACTCTGCAGTACACAGGGTAACCGAGAAGTATGTTAGACTACCACAAAACTCAAGTCGAAGACAAATAAGCCAATTGATTACAATATATATCATCGCATGTTCTTTACATAAAACAGAGAGAAAAAAAAATATCACAACTTGCAGCCGAGGCCGACAGCACTAATCAGACAGAAGAGATACTTGACGTACTTCTTGCGATATCTTGTGTAGGAATACTAATACAACCCATGAACAACTAGCGCCAGTGTGTACTAAACAACATATAACACAATACAGACAATCAATAGCAATACCTTTACACAGAGGCATCATGTAGTTGCCTGCACACTGCCGACAAGACCCGTTGACATGGTGACAGGGCCCATCACCCATACAGGCCCCACACGTTCCTGCGCAGTTTTCTCCATAGTGTCTTGCTGCACACACTGCACGGAACATTGTTATGTAGAACAAGAAGAAAGGCAAAGCCCTTATGGCTCACGTGTATCACCGATCCACACGTCTGACCTTCTGCACTAACAAAATACATGTTTTCCCAAAATTTAATCAGTTTTCACACATCTGTGAAACCCCAGTGACCTTTGCGATGAGTCGACTAAACTAGGATACACAGGAAGGTCTTGTCATCGGCTACCTTTGTGCCAAATTTGACTGAAAGGTTTGCGAAAATGTTGATAATAACTATACTTATTGGCATTTTATACACATTTGTCGACCTCTTCACCTTTTCCGAAGGGGTATCCCAATTAGTATGCATAGACAGGTCTTCTCGTCAGGAATTCTGTAGCAAGTTTGGGTTTGAAGTTGTAAATAGTAATTGAGAAAAAACATTTCTTGTCAATATATGGTTATTTTTTACCCTTTTTAAGCTCTTGTGACCTTGACCTTTCCGAAAGGTCATCCAAATTAGTATGCACAGAAAGGTCTTAGCATCATGTATCTCTGTAGCAAGTTTGGGTCTGGAGTTGTGAATAGTAATTGAGAAAAAACATTAATGTCAAAAATGGCCTTTCTTTAAAACCTATTTCCTGAGCTCTTGTGACCCTTGACCTTTTTCCGATGGGTCATCTAAATTAGTATGCATAGATCGGTCTTATCATCAGGTATCTCTGTAGCAATTTTGGGTTTGAAGTTGTTAGTATTTGAGAAAAAAACGTGTTTTGTCAAAATATGGTGATTTTGAATCTATTTCTTGAGCTCTTGTAACCCTTAACCATTCCGATGGATCAACCAAACTAGTATGCATAGAAAAAATCTTACCATCAGGTATCTTTTTACAAAGTTTGGGTTTAAAGTTGTAAATAGTATTTGAGAAAAAAATAAATTATATCCCAAAATAGCTATTTTGATATATTTCCTTATCCCCTGTGACCTTGACCTTTGTGTAAAGATCTGTTTGACATCGCACACTATATGATACACAATAGGCCGGCCGTACACACTTGAGCGACACTAGTCAGTCTGAATTTTTTTGTCTAGTTCATGTGTGTTTCGAGGAAGTTTTGCTTTGAATTGCCGGTACTCCTCATCGTCAGTGGACCAAACCGTTGAGATGAAAATTTAGTGTAGCGTTCAGCTGCACGTATCTCGATCTCCGTTTAATCCTATCCCCCGTATTGGCTGGGGATTAGGATTGATAGCTCTAGGGCTCTCCTACTGACTTGTGTTAGTAGGTCGTTGGATCACTTTCGGAAGGATGCTCGCATAGAGTTGTATCCTAGTGTTTGTGAGGTTCAACTTTCGTGTCGGACAATTTTCCTTCATTGCGCCAGTTTTTTTTTTTCCTTCCTCTCCCCTTTCCTTTTTCCTTCCTCTCCACTTTTTATTTTCTCCACTCTCCTCCCCCTGCTTTCGGGGTGGCGTTTAGATACCCCTTCGATTACTTCAAAGGAGGTAGAAATTTGATGTCTGTCTTTTTTAAACACAATGATTAGGTATCACAGGTTTTCTGTGGATTTTTTTA
This sequence comes from Semisulcospira habei, assembly GCA_036245525.1. Lineage (NCBI taxonomy): Eukaryota > Metazoa > Mollusca > Gastropoda > Semisulcospiridae > Semisulcospira > Semisulcospira habei. The sequence continues at coordinate 208,522,701 of BTPG01000003.1, read as the reverse complement.
ACTTAATCCGTTCACGTGTATTTAGGGGTGAACTCGTACAGTTCATTTTGTTTGCAGTCTCTGGTTTTGGGTGCCAACAGAGTCAATAGGATAAGGGGGTAGGGTCTAGATATTAAGGGTGAAAGCGGTCCTAGCCCTAGAAATAGGTGGTCACATTTTTTAACACACTGTGGTCGTTGGTGATATTGGGAAATCTGCAGGAATTTTAGGGACAGATTTCATGCAGAAACATGCCTGTCTATTAGACTTGGCACAAGGTTCTGTGAGAGTAGGCGAGGCAGTGGTTCAGTTGAAAAGGGAAAAGTCGAATATCTGTGCAAAAGTACAGGTGTGCGATACTGTCATCGTGCCCCCTAAATCGGAAATGTTTGTCAGGGGATCCTTTGTACAGCAACGTACTTTAGGAAAGACTGATGTATTGTTAGAAGGCATAGACAAGTTCAAGAAAGACACAGGGTTAGCGGTCCCTAGGTGCATGGTTCAGGTTACGGACGGAGAGATTTTTGATCCGCTTACCAATTTTAGTTATAGAGATGTTAAGGTGAGAGCTGGCACAGAAGTAGCATCTGTGAAAACTGTGTTTTCCGTGAATTCTTTGTCCGAAGGGTCGGAGGCGAAATAAGTAGTGCATGCCGACGATAAGCTTCCTAGTCACCTCGAGCACTTGGTTAAAGGTGTGCCGTCAGAAATAAGTGAAGGAACAAAACAAAGTTGAAAGAAAGGCTTGTTGAGTTTCAAGATGTTTTTCAGTCCCCAGGTGGTAAGCTTGGTAGAACGAGCAAAGCGAAACATACGATTGATACCGGGGATAGTAAGCCAGTGAAACTACCTCCCCGTCGTCTTCCGCTAGCTCAAAGAGAAACGGTGGAGAAAGAAATTGAGAGGATGTTAGAAGAAAATGTCATAGAACCCAGTAATAGTCCTGGGGCAGCAAACGTGGTGTTGGTCAAGAAAAAGGACGGGTCTGTTAGGTTCTGTGTCGACTACAGGAGATTGAATCATGTGACGCGCAAAGATGCGTATCCCCTTCCTCATATCGGAGATTCACTTGATGCTTTGTCGGGTTCTTGTTGGTTTTCAACTCTCGATTTAGCTCAGGGTTTCTTTCAAGTTGAGATGGACGAAAAAGATAAACAAAAGACTGCGTTTGCAACACACAAGGGCCTTTTTAAGTTCAAAATTATGCTGTACGGGCTTTCAACAGCCCAGCGACATTTGAAAGGTTGATGGAAATGACACTGAGCGGTGTTTTGTTCGAAAGGTGCCTAGTTTATATTGACGACGTAATCTGTTTAGGCAAGACAGAAAGTCAGGCACTAGAGAATCTCAGGGTGTTTTTCCAGAAGTTCAGGGAAGCAAATCTGAATATAAAACCGTCCAAATGCTGTTTGTTTCAAACTGAGTGTACCTTTCTCGGTCATGTGTCGCGTGAAGGGACGACGTGTGATCCAGCGAAAGTGGAGGCAGTGGTAGACTGGCCTGTCCCTACTAACGTCACGGAGGTCAGAAGCTTCTTAGGTTGTCGTGATCACCGAAACGTGGCTCCGCTCAGCTAGCGATGAACCCATCATCGCCAGCGTCACTCCGAGTGGCTGCCGCCTGGCCTCCTTCCCGCGTGCTTCCAGAGGGGGTGGCATTGCCATCATCTACAGGAACTGTCTTTCTGCTCACCTCTCCTTCTCTCAGTCTCTCCCTTTTGCTCATCCCTCCTTTGAATCTGTCGAGGCCGTAGCAACACTCCCTGGCCAGTCCCTCATCTTCTCATGTATCTATCGCCCCCCTCCAAGCTCTCAAAACAAACTCACAAACTCCATGTTCCTCACCGAGTTCGATCTCCTCATCGACCACTACAGCACACGACCCGGAAAACACATCCTTCTTGGCGATTTTAACTTCCACTTCGACAAATCCGACCACCCTGACACAAAACGCCTTTGCACGTCACTTTCAAACCACAATCTTACACAACACATCACTAAACCCACCCACCGACTCGGACACACCCTCGACTGGATCATCACCCGCACCTCCGATCAACTCTTCCTCGACTTCGACACCTCTTCTGTGCTTCCCCCCGACCACCTCGCTATTATCGTCGCCCTCAACCTACCTCCCTCGAAAAAGCCCAAGCTATTTGTCTCTCGTCGCAAACTAAAATCTGTCAACCGAGAGAACTTCTTCGACGAAGCTGTCGACCTTCTCTTGGACCCCGCCTCCTCTCCCGATCTTGCATCCCATTTCGATTCCTCCCTTCGAAAACTTCTAGACACCCATGCCCCTGTCACCACCTGCTCCATACCCAACCGACTCCCCTCCACCAGGCTCACTGACGACATAGCTGAGGCCAAGCGCGAGCGTCGACAAGCGGAACGCCGCTGGCGCTCATCCGACCTCACCGTTCACAGAGAGATCTTCCAAACCACAGATCCAAAGTCTGCAGAATGACCTCCGACTCCAAACGCAAACACCTTCAAAACAAAATCCTGGAATCCACTTCTTCCAAAACCCTCTACGCTACCATGAACACACTCCTAGGCACTTCTAAAGACTCTCCTCTTCCCAACACACACAGCAAAGAAGAACTTCCGTCCGCCTTCTCCTCCTATTTCTCCGACAAAATTCAAACTCTGCGCAACACACTCGACACTCTGCCTTCTTCACCTTGCCTTCCTGACCCCCCCCCCCTTTTCCGGCACTCCCTTCTCGTCCTTCCGCCCCGTCTCTCAGGATGAAGTCCTCAAGACCATAAAGTCCATGCCTTTCAAAACCTGCGAACGAGACCCCCTCCCAGCTTTTCTTTACCGCGACGGCCTCCCAAAACTTCTGCCCTTCATTACCGACATCATCAACACATCTCTAGAGAATGGCTCCGTCCCCGATATCGTCCGTTCTCTCCTAAAAGAACACAACCTTGACCCAAACGAACTCAAGAACTACCGCCCAGTCTCCAATCTCTCTTTCCTGTCCAAGCTTCTTGAGAAGGTTGTCCTCAACCAACTCAACCTCCACCTCGCCGACAACAACCTCCTCAGTCCCTTCCAGTCTGCCTGTCGCAAACATCACAACACTGAAACTGCCCTTCTACATATCCTAAACAACCTGCTTCTCTCCACTGACTCGGGCAACATCTCCCTTCTTACGCTACTCGATCTCTCTGCCGCCTTCGACACCATAGACACTATTCTCCTCCGCCACCTTCACCACTCCTTTGGCATCACTGACTCTGCTCACTCCTGGTTTCTCTCCTACCTCTCCGACAGACAGCAGTCCGTCACCATCGACGGCGACTCCTCCAACCCAGTCAGGCTCTCCTGCGGCGTTCCACAAGGGTCCGTCCTGGGCCCGGTCCTTTTCACACTATACACCTCCCCCCTGTCCAACATCATCCAGTCTCACAACATACACCACCACCTCTACGCTGACGACTCACAACTACTAGACAAAGACAAACTCGACAACACTCAGACACTACTGACTCGCACGGCTGACTGCTATGAAGACGTGAAAAACTGGATGACAGCAAACAAGCTCAAACTGAACGACGACAAAACGGAAGCCATGCTAGTAGGCACTCACCAGAAACTTTCCCAGCTCCCTCCATCTCTCCACCTTCAACTCGACAGCACCCCCATCTCCCTCTCTGACTCGGTCAAGAACCTTGGCGTTATCCTCGATTCCTCTCTTTCCATGACCAGCTTCGTCTCCGCCACGGCCCAGGCATGTTATTTCCACCTCCGCCGCATCAGTCAGATCAGAAAATACCTCACTACCGAAGCTGCCACCAAACTCGCTGTCTCTCTCATCTTATCTTGCATCGACTACTGCAACTCTCTCCTTTTCGGCCTTCCTCACTCCACCACTCTCACTCTCCAGCGCGTCTAGAACAATGCTGCCCGCCTCGTCCTCAGAAAGAAAAAATCCGACCACATCAATCCCCTGCTCAAGCTCCTTTACTGGCAACCCCACCCGGGTCTGCCCTGGGGGACTTGGGTGGGGTTAGGTATTTTTTAGTTCCCAGGGTCACCCTGGTCAGCCCCACAGGGTGGGTTTTTCTCTCTATTCTGGGGCATGTGTTTCTGTCTACCCTTTGTCCATTCACCTGTATTTTCCTTTTTAAAACTCTCCCTACTGTCTGCACTGCCTGTAGCTCTTGATATTGGATGTGTGTTGCTAAATGGTCTTAACTTTATTTAGGCCCCATGTGTTAGGTTTATTTAATGTATTTGACCGGCTGGCGACATACATTCAATGTTCTGTTTTTTTTTTTTTTTCACAAGCAGTGCAGGCACGTCCTGAGAAAGCCTTGTTGCTGTCAGGACGTTAAGCAATGTACAATCCTTTACTGGCTCCCCATCCTCCAACGCAACCAATACAAGATTCTGTCTCTCTGCTACAAATCCCTGAACAACTACGCTCCTGCCTATCTCTCCAACTTACTTCACCCCTACACTCCTCCCCGCTCCCTCCGCTCCGCCTCTGACCCTCTCCGCTTCCTCATCCCCCGCACCAAACTCAGCACTTTCGGCCCCCGCTCCTTCTCAGTATACGGTTCATCCACCTGGAACACTCTCCCACTCTCTCTCCGTCAGAAACACTCGCTCTCCTCCTTCCAGTCCGCCCTCAAAACTCACATCTTTCAACAGTTATAGCACTATATCACCACACTCCCCACCCCAAGCTGACCGTCGTAATGTATTTTCACTATTTGTGTTACGTGAGTCATTGTCTAAAGCGTGCGCATGCGTGTGCGAGTTGTGAGTGCGCGCTTAGAGTTATAATTATTATAAGATAAGTGCATTATAAATACCGTAATTATTATTTTATCACGTCGTACTATAGGAAGTACATTTGTGGCTTTGCAGAGATAGTTTGTCCCCTGACTAACCTGATAAAGAAAAACCGGAAGTTTGACTGGTGTGAGAAGTGTCAGAATGCGTTCGACAAATTGAAGGCAGCTCTGGTCTCTTCACCCGTCTTAGCTTACCCGACGAGAGAGGGCAAATTTATCCTCGATACTGATGCTATGGCAACAGCGGTAGGTGCCGTGTTGTCACAGATCCAAGGTGGATAAGAGAAAATGATCGCTTACGCGAGTTGTACTTTGTCTAAGTCTAGGCAGAGATACTGTACCACATATAGAGAGTTGTATGCAGTGGTAAAGTTCGTCAAGTATTTCTCACACTATCTTTGGGGACGTCCGGTTTTGGTCAGAACTGACCACAACTCCCTTAGGTGGTTGAAGTCATTCGATCAGGCTGAAGGCATGGTAGCCAGATGGGTGGCTACATTGGAAACATACGATTTCCAGATAGAGCACCGGAGATGAACTCTACACGGAAATGCAGATGGTTTTTCTACAATCCCTAGAAGACGTTGTTTGAGGGAAGAGTGCAGTCAGTGTTGTGTGCATGTAAGGGTGGTGACACGCTCGCAAGTGTGTGGCCATGATGTATCAGACTGTGGAGAAGCAAGCGGTACTCAAAGGAAACCTGCTTCACCGAAAGGTGAAGAGTTCCGCATGTGGACCCAGTTGTCGGCGACAGTCAGGGCAGTACTACCAGTAACAGGACAGGTGTAATGGTCAGAGTAGATGACATGGTTCAGAATGATTCTGCCTCAGTGTCAGCTGGGGATGCCTTATATTCTGCTCAGTCTATTGCATCTAATCCTGGCATGTCGAGAGATGTAGAGAGCGCGTCCCTAGAGGAAAGGGATGGGGTGGAGCATGGTGTTGATCGGACCGGGGTTGATTTCTGTGTGGATGAGAACAGTGTTGATTCCTGTGTGGATGATAACAGTGGGTCCTATAGTGTTCCTGTAGCGTCGGACGCTATTTCTCGTGAGAGCGGCAAATGATTTGCTTTCTGGTCTCGTGAGGACTTAGCGAGGTTCCAAGAGAGGGATCCAGTGTGTAGCACTATGTTAGCCTTAATAGCGAAGGGAGAGAAGCCTTTAAAGCCGGAAGTTTCAAAGTATAGTGCAGCCGTTAGAACACTAATAGCTCAGTGGGACAGTCTGAGAGTAGTGGATGGCTTGCTGTACTTCGTTTCCAGTAGATGTCTCACTCAGGATGAGGCACTATTGCTAGTAGCCCCAGCTGAGATTAGACAAGAAGTGTTACGTATGTCACATGACATAAGATGTGCAGGTCATTTGGGCCGTGATAAGACCCTGGCAAATGTCAGACGTCACGTGTACTGGCCAGGCATGGCGGATGACGTTGCCAGATGGTGCAGACAGTGCGACATGTGTGCAAGAAGGAAGCCAGGTCCGGGCAGGGCGAAGCTTTCTATGCAGCACGTGAACGTGGGTATGCCCATGGAGAGGATAGCCATAGACATCCTGGGTCCACTGCCCATGTCACACGACGGATTTGAATACATTATGGTCGTTGGAGACTACTATTCAAAGTATGCGGAGGCATATTGTCTCTCGGACCATACAGCCCAGACTGTAGCGGACAAACTTTTAACAGATTTAATCTGTAGATTTGGTGTTCCGCTGACTATTCATACAGACCAAGGTAGAGAGTTTGAATCTCATCTGTTCAAGTATCTATGCGAAGCATTAGGATCGAACAAGACAAGAACTACCCCGTATCACCCAGAAAGTGACGGGATGGTAAACAGACATAATCGGACTATCCAACAGAACCAAGACGATTGAAGTGACCACCTCGACTTGGTTATAATGGCGTATAGGGCTTCAATTCACCATTCAACTGGGTGTACGCCCAATCTAATTGTCTTTGGCAGAGAGGTTAATCGTCCTTTGACGTTAGAACTTGGTGTTTTTCCCCATGGAGACGTGGCTGAGTGTCCTGTAGAATACGTCGAGTGGGTTCGAAATACTCTAGAGAGGGTATTCAATTTTGTGCGACAAAATTCCGAGGCTAGTGTCGTGAAGCAAAAATATTATCATGACAGAGACTGTAAAGAAAGAGAGGTCGAGCCAGGAATGTGGGTCTGGAGATGGCACCCGCCAAAAACGAAATAAAAACTTGGTTTAGGATGGACGGGTCTATTCCGAGTCATAGAGAAGGTGGGTAATAGCTCTGTGAAGATCGCTAAAAGTGGGAGAGTGGTCCACCTTAATGATGTAAAACCTATGAGGGCAGAAACCCGCCAGATAGCGAAAGCGAGAACGAAAGTCAGAGCGAGAGTGAGAATGAGAGCTGTGACAGCAGTGGAGATGAAACACTGATAACCGTTGAGAGGGACGAAGTAACACTAAAGAGGACTAGAACAGGGAGGGAGGTTAGAGCCCCAACAATATACTCTCCTCTGACTCTAGCTGAGTTGAACTAGCTATAATCCCGTTTTGTTTCATTGTTTCATTACAGTGGCTGAACTCGTGGTTGAAAAGATCGAGCTGAGCTGTAAAGCGTTTAATAAAAAACATGTGTGCGAGGCATGCGGCCACCGAGCCACTACCCCAAGCGAGATGAGGCGCCATGTCCAGCGCAGGCACCCAGTGCTAGCGGCTGACCACCCGGTGGGGGTGGGGGGGGGGGGTAAGGGGAGGAAGGTGGGGATGGGGGCACACCGCCCTGAAAAGGCCGGTTGTCCACCCACATCGGCACCGTGGGGAGCAGCTGCTGACTAAGGTGCAGAGGGCCACCGCCGGAGACAGGCGCGAGAGAAATGTCAACCCGAAAGGGGCACCATCTCTTTCCGGGCATGTAAACCGCAGATAAGGCTCAAGACACGCCAGTGTCATGTGCAAAATTCACGTTGGGAGAACTTTTAGAAGAATTCTGGTATTGGGTATAGTTTGATAAATGCAGCTACTGTTATACTCTTGACTTCTGGATCGTATATCATTTTTCTTCGCATGACAATGTCTTAATCATCTGACTAAGAAATTATGCTAATTGAAGAGTTTGTATGTTAGCAACAGACTGGGTCTGGTTGTTTATGTTTGTACTGCATTTTGAACTGTTTGTGTTATGTATATTACTGTGTGCATTTAGTCTATACTCTCTTAAGTACTCAAACCAAGGGTAATCACAGCGCTGGACAGACAACAGTTAGATCCCCTGCCCCCGCCTATCAGGCACCCAATCGCCAGCCCACAGAGAAATACGCAGGTATAGAATAAGACAATCATTTCCATCCTCAATAAAGAATGGATCAGGTCTCTTATATAACCCATGTCTTTCTCCGGAACTTAGGAAGTAGGCAGGAGAAACATACATACACAAACATGAAGGTGCGCTACTATATGTGGTCGGGTAAATACCCTGATTTCCCACAGTAGATGCACAGAACATTACACAACAATGTAACGATACAAATTTTGCCTCGAGTTATACATGATATTCACAAACCAGATAGGTGAGGCTAGCGCTGGCAGAATTGTCAGTACTCAAACCAAGGGGAATCACAGCGCTGGACAGACAACAGTTAGATCCCCTGTCCCCGCCTATCAGGCACCCAATCGCCAGCCCACAGAGAAATACGCAGGTATAGAATAAGACAATCATTTCCATCCTCAATAAAGAATGGATCAGGTCTCTTATATAACCCATGTCTTTCCCCGGAACTTAGGAAGTAGGCAGAAGAAACATACATACACAAACATGAAGGTGCGCTACTATATGTATATATACTCCATTCTTTACTGAGGATGGAAATGATTGTCTTATGCTAATTGAAGAGTTTGCATGTTAGCAACAGACTGGGTCTGGTTGCTTATGTTTGTACTGCATTTTGAACTGTTTGTGTTGTGTATTTGATTTTGTTAACTGTATGTACACGCTTGTGCGGGATTTTGTTGTTGTTATTATTGTGTGCATTTAGTCTATACTATCTTAAGGAGGGGGAGTGTAGCAGGGGAGATAATTTGGCTCAGTGTTTTAGTACATTAAGTACCAATTTCTCCCAGCACACCCCAGGCCATCAGGTCAGCAATGCTGCTAAGTGTCAGAGCGAGTAAGTACCAAGCCAATCGGCAAGAGGCACGCCGAACACGCCCTTAGAGGTGAGAGTATAAATAGCGGTGCCTAACAAAGGCGAGCAGAAGTCCGAAATAGCTCACGCGGTTAAACGTCGGAGCAGGAGAACGAAGGGAATCGCCGGGTCGTGGGTTCGAATCCCTTCTTGGCCCCGGTAGCTGGACTCACAATCCAGGGGGAAAACGGATTTGTTCAATAGCATGTCCGTTGAAAGGTCCTGGTAAATCAAAGTGGCACATTTGGAGTGCGCCTGAGTTGATCAGTGTTCAGGTCGTACTCCATAGGCAATAGATTTCCCTGTCCCCCATAACCCGCCCGTCAGGGCCGTCCATGATCACCTCGGTGCTGTGGACGTTAAACCCGAACTAACCAACCAACCAAGGCGAGCAGGCTCTCCCGCAAGGGAAGACTCTGTTCTGCAAAGAACATTAAATAGGAGCAGGCTTCCCCATCATGTCGGCCGGCGGAGACTCCTACCACCGCGCCCTCATCACCACCCAGTGGCTGATAGAGACCGGCGCCCTGAAAGGACTAACCCCCCGCCCCCCTTCACACACACACACACACACACACACACACAAACCGCCAGCATCGGATGCCAAGCGACGACTACTACAAATGACGCAGAAAGTCAAGCAACAGTCACCACCGACAACAGAGGGACTGCAACAACAGCCCCGAAAACCGAAGCCAAACAGACGAACACTCCCCCCGCCATACCAAGAGAAGAAGAGGGCGCCACCAAAACAACCGCAACAAAGGACGCCAGCACCGAGACTCCACTGGTCTCCACAGTCACAGCCAAGAGTGCCGACGCTCTACCAACAACCAACGACTCAAATCCCACCGCACGCCGGCGACAGCGCCACCGCCCACCAAAGAATTTCAGGACCCAGCGACGTCCAGCACTGCTAGAAACACCACCACCCCACCTGCGCACACCATCGCCACCTCGCCCTACCACTCCAACGCCAAACCCCGAGACCCAGAATCCACTGGCCACCACCACCCCCAACAAGATTCCCCGCACCCCAGTACCACCAGTCTCGATTCAAACAGCCAACCCCCCCCCCCCCCCCCCACCACCAGACGTACGACGGTCATACCGATCACCACCACCACCACCAATGCCACTCATAGAAGGCTTCCTCCAGTGGCTGGCTCACCAACTCCCACCCACCTGGTACAGCAGCTACGGTTAAACCGGCCACCCCACCCGCCTTCTCCACCACCAACCGCCCGGCCCGGCACCACCACCAGCCGCTGCGCGACGGAGCGACAGACAGACAGCCAGACGACCCCCCCCCCCCCCAAACCCCCCCCCCCCCCCCACCCCTGGACGAAATAAATGAGAGCTTGAAGTCCCTATCCCGTAAAAAAAAAAATCGCAATCGCAAGAGAAGACTGTTCTGTAAAGAACATTAGTAAGTTAGAACCCCGGTAAGGAATACTGTCCAGCAACGGACATACTGTAATTATTTAAGTAGGTAATTTAAGTACTTAGTTAAGTGAGTTATGGACCTATAGAACTTGCCATTAGAATCTGGTTTTCATTTGGGTTGATCGTTATGTCTAGTGTGTAGGCTAGAGTAGCTTTGGGTGTATAGGGTTTAATGAGTAGGTAATCATAGCGATGATTCCAGGTGTCTTATGAGCGTCTGTATTATTGTGTTCTGTTTTGTGCTATAATGAATGGTTTTTGACATGTCTGACATCATGACTGATAATGGAATGTAATTATGTACTGTAAATAAACCTAAAGCACTTATAGAAATCTCATCAGTGAGAGCCTGTGAGACTGACGAATGCGAGGATGCGAGTCAGTAATGTGTGTACACGTTGGTGCGAAATGGCAGCGCAAGTGTGTGTGTGTGTGTGTGTGTGTGTGTGTGTGTGTGTGTGTGTGTGTGTGTGTGTGTGTGTGTGTGTGTGTGTGTGTGTGTGTGTGTGTGTGTGTGTGTGTGTGTGTGTGTGTGTGTGTGTGCGACTGAGAACATGCTGAGAGTCTGTTGACCGTGCTTAGCTTACCAGTTAAGTGGGACACACATGGCAACGCACGCACAGTCATTACGATCATATCAACTAGGGTTTCTCTGGATACTGTGGTAGGTCCATTGTGCTATTAGTATTTTGAACACAACGCGAGGCCGACACACATTTGTAAGTGCGCATGCGAGACCAGTGTAAAAGACAAGATAGACTAAGTAGTTGAATTACACTCCACAGCAATATCCAGCCCTTCCATAAGCATAAAAAGGGATACGGACTAAAAACTAGACTGGCACATGCACGTTGAATGGGCAGTCCACTGAGTCTGACCATCTGATAACAAGCCAGCCAGTACTGAGTGGTTACAGGGATAAAAGGGCGCTATGTCATTTGTTCTTTTGTCTATTGTTAGTGTGGCTCTTCGTACATTCACGTGTATGTATGCGCCCACCAAAGACAATGTGTACCTAGCAGGTGGTAGTTCATTCATGCCGGGCCCGGATGTTACGTGTTGAGTCGTAGTCGTAGTATGATATCACACCAGACGCACGCACGTAAGGTTCTTTTTAAAAAAAAACTTCATTCAGCTGCAACCCGTAACACGTGGCTTAAGGTTGTATACACTACTGGAGTAACAGTTCCAACAATATTTTATTTTAGCGATGCGATCTCCACACAATGCATTCCCAAATGCACCAACACTGATACAATGTCTCCTCTGCAAAATGTCAACACTGGCGACACACTGCGTTTCTCCTACAACGTACACCACCGTTAAGCTGCGTCTCTCGCAATGTACACCTTATACGGGCCACCTACCTACGATAAACTGTGTGTCCCTACAACTGACAATGCATGACAATGTACACACGTGCTTCCTAGCACCATCTTTAATAGTAAAACAACTTTCCAGAATAATCTAACGAAATCATACAACGCAACAAATCAGAACGGAACACGTAAAAGAAACTCATAAATATTAATATTAAAAAAAAACTTTCTAGAATAACGACAATAATCTACAAAAATTCGACTGCTAATTTCAGCCCCAAATCCTAGTATGTAATGACGTCATGCAAAAATATGGCAGACCGTTCACGATCTAGCCTACACTTTCTGGAAGTTTCGCGATCTTACGCAATACATACTGACTGGCTGCTAAATTCACGCGCACAGAAAACAACTATGACTAAAAATAGTGTTGCAAAATGTTGCCTACTCCCGGATGTCACATATACGAGGTCACCAGAGAGCGCGACCCTGCTCGAACGCTCCGGTCTACGCAAAACAAAAATCGACCGCTCTTCTCCGTGCGACTTTGCTAGAAGCTTCCAGACTAAATCTAGCGTATCATAACAAAGCCAATTACGCTATCTGTGCGAACAATAAAGAATCCCACTGAAAAGGTACGTGATTCGCAACCATGTTAGCAAATAAATATCGGATCGTTTCCTACGATTAACACATGCATGCTCTCACAAAACAACACAACCACAATCGTAACACCGGAACTGATTTTCGTAGCTACGTACTGTTACAACCACCTTTCTACCACTCTGAAAGTAGTAGTGCGATGCACGGTCAGTGGCATAGGGGTAGCTTAGTCCCCTGCCTATATAATAACGCGCATATATACCTCTCAGTGTTCCTATGTACAGGGTTCAGCGTTTTCAACAAGTATGATTTCGCTCCCATGGTTTTGTTTGTTCTTTAAATTCGTTGCTTTTTCAGTCTCGGGCCGGACTGTATTTCTTTTTCACAGGTGTCGGCACACTTTTGTTTGTGTCCCACCGTTTCTCTGTTTTGTTGTTGTTATTGTTTTGTTCTTTGTTTAAAGCAATTTTTGTTGTTGTTGTTGTTTGCCGTATTGTCGGCTTTTAAATTCTTTTCCCTTGCCTCTCTCATTCTTTTTCGGCATTTACTTCTGTGCCATTTGTTACTGCCCTATGTAGTGCTATGTAGTGCACTGTGGGTGTGCCGCCTTCACTTATTTATTTCCGGCACCGCAGTGTGCAGGCAGCCCTGCTTGTTAGTCTAATGTACATTAGTTAAGGAGTACCGTGTAGGCTCCCATAGTATGAGGATCTATGTCTTTCTGACAACGGCGGGTGTTGGGGTATACCCATTGGTGTGCAGGGTCAGTTTAAATTATGCAGACCCCTCACAGATAATTTCCAGATGTCCGTGAGACGAGGCTGCGTGGGGGTCCGTGCGTTCCCACGTACTTTCCGTGTTCTTTATTCTCTATCCTAGATGGAAGGTTGTTTCTTCCAAAAGGTTTAAGAGAGTGAATTCACATTTCCGTTCGGAATATTCCTTTTTATGTGTGCTTTTTGCGTTCATTGTTAGTTAGTTTCATCACCACCAACATGATGTTTGTTTGGAATGCTCAACTTCCAGTCGATATGCTTTTACAGATTCTGGCTTGAGGTTGGATATCTTATTTTCAGGTGGGCTTAAAGCTTCTTGTTGATATCTCAGCTCGACGGATTTTAAGATATGATGCTTTTTAATATTCTGTTATGCTAGCATCACAGAATTGCATGGTTTTCTAGCAACCAAGACAAAATATTGTTATGCGACTGACTTGTCTGTGTGTGTGTTGACCGGCTCACACAGTCCATTGCATGCATAATACCGGAACAGAGCAAGTCTGACCTAGCGGAAAACACGGGCGTTGTTAGACACCAACGATCAGTAAGTGAAGATGTGTTTGACATCGTACACTATATGATGCAATGGCCTGTTTATCGGCCGGCCGTACACACTTGAGCGACACTAGTCAGTCTGAACTTTTATGTCTAGTTCATGTGTGTTTCGATGACGTTTTGCTTTGAATTGCCGGTACTCCTCATCGTCAGCGGACCAAACCGTGGAGATGAAAATTTAGCGTAGCGTTCTGCTGCACGTATCTCGAAATCCGTTTAATCCTATCCCCCGTATTGGCTGGGGATTAGGGTTGATAGCTCTAGGGCTCTCCTACTGACTTGTGAAGGAGAAAGAAAAGGTGGAAAAGTGAGTTGAAAAACATAAATAAAAATAATTTTTAAAAAATAATAAAATGGCACAATGATGGAAAATTGTCGGACACGAAAGTTGAATCTCACAAACACCAGGATATAAATATGCGAGCATCGTTCCGAAAATGAGCCCCAACGACCTACTAACACAAGACAGTAGGAGAACCCTAGAGCTATCAATCCTAATCCCCAGCCAACACGGGGGATAGGATTAAACTGAGGTCGAGATTCGTGCAGCAGAACGCTACAATAAATTTTCATCTCAACGGTTTGGTCCGCTGACGATGAGGAGAACCGGCAATTCAAAGCAAAACGTTCTGGAAACACACATGAACTAGACATAAAAATTTAGACTGATTTGTGTCCCTCAAGTGAGTACGGCCGGCTGATAAACAGGCCATTGCATCATATAGTGTGCGATGTCAAACACATCTTTGCACACTTATCCCCTGTGACCTTGACCTTGTGAGAGGTCACTCAAATTGGTATGTTTAGAAAGGTAGTGCAACAAAGTATCCTTGGGCCAAGTTTGAAGACAGTAGCTTGAATAGTGTCCGAGAAAACGGCCACCATTAAAGTTTACTACGGACGTCGGACCCCGGCGGACGGCGGACAGCGAACATAAGACGGCCGAACGACCACGGGCCCAGAACATAGACTCACTTTTGCTTTGCACGTGAGCCAATAAGAGGAGTATAGACTTAAGTCATAGTTTTCCTTCTTATTTTAAACACTACCAAACAGCCTTCTTCAAAACAAGATGGGATGAACCATAACCTACCAATTCCCTTCTATATGAGAGCTGTCCTCGCTGTCAATGGTCTCTAATTTTTGTCTTTGACCTGATTCTGACGTTGAATTATCTCCTATTGAAAAAGTCTCGGAGATCTGCCATTGTGTCAGTGAGTTCTATAAAGGCACAGGACATACGCATCATTGATTTGTCAAACGTCATTTATCATGACGTAAGTTTTTACTTTTTACTTAATTTTATATTTAAGTAATATGAGTTTCACTTTAAGTTCATAGGGTTGAACAAGATGGGATGAACCATAACCCACAAAATCCCTTCTATATGAGACCTGTCCTTGCTGTCAATGGTCTCTACCTTTTGTCTTTGACCTGATTCTGATGTTGAATTATCTTATATTGAAAAAGTCTCGCATATCTGCCAATGCGTCAGTGAGTTCTATAAGGGACGCAGGACATAAGCGTCATTGATTTGTCAAACGTGATCTGTCATGACGTAAGTTTTAGCTTTTACAAAATGTTATGTTACGTGGTATAAGTTTGACTTTCGCTTTATAGTCTTGAGAAAAATGGTGACAAAACTAGGTCTTCACGGTACAATTCAGTCTTGCTATAGTTTGCGTGAAAGCAGGTTGACTTTACCTAGCTACATGATATTGTAACATCCCCGCTTCTGTCACTCTTCTGCAACTCTCTATTTTATCTAGCTCTTTGTCTATATTTAGCTGCGGAGGTCGTGCGGGTGTTGTTTGTAATCACTTTTGTGCACCTGTGATGCTCTTGATGCGACACCTCTGCCACGTTCTCTTTAACGTGGCAGCGGAATCACATCAACATATCAAGATGGCTAATCATTATTTTGTCAGGATAAAGCTTCGCGTGTGTTTCAATTTTAATTCCTTCTCACCCAGACACAAACTCACGCACCAACTGTAACCGCGCCAATCAATCTCACGCACTAAACTGTTAGCTGATAAACGACAGAGATAATAAATTTAGAAAAACAAGGTTCTTTTCACGGTAATCATATTTCTCGTCTCTTCAGGAGGATAATTGTTTTCTCTCTCAAGTCACTAAGTCGTATCATTTTCTTGTTCTTCTTTTTTCCGGTTACTCTAGAAAAATGCTTGCAAGTTCTCGGTAACTTTCTAACGTTACTACTAAATAATAGGTAAATAAATAATCCTTTTCTTACTTTCTTTGCTGGGAAATACCTCTGTCAGTTTTCTCTCTCGGTTATCCTAACCGATCGATTGGCTGACCTTTACGCATTCTGGCTGGCTAATTGTTAGCAACATAGGGATATAATCTGTTTAAGGGAGTTAATCTGAAAGTTCTGTTTGGCAAAATACTAGCGGAAAAGAAGCAGAATCCTACCGTGACGACCACAGATTACTCACTGCATTACCAAAATCGTATGCCACAAAAATTATGGTGATCTTACGTGTGAAATAAAAAAAGTTTCAGCGAGGCGACGAAAGGTTTGTAGCCAGCCGCGTATAGTTGTGACGAATCTACTATTTCTTCGAAGATGACGTTTTGACGAGACCCTTGCCTCTTTAGTTCTGTAGTTTCCGCCAAAGATGAAGACTGAAGGAAATCGTCTGCAGTTGTGATGTGGACCACTACCTCTTCTGTCGAAGTAGAAGCCCTCTGTACTTTCTGGTGAAGATGAAGACCGAAGAAAAATTGTCTGTAGTTATGATGGGATCACTACCTCGTCTCTCGAAGTAGAAGACGATCTGTTGCTGGCCAGTGGATGTAGAAAATATTACGTTGCATCGGCGAAGTCATTTGGCGGAAAAAAAAATTGCGTCAGAGGAGCAGGTAGATGAATTTGTTGGATCGGGTGCCCGGCTTTCTTTCCCCGTGTTTTTATACTTTTTATTTCCTTCTTTTTCCCTATGTCTGGACACTTACATTTACTTATTCAGGTTCCTACTGAACTGATTCTAGTAGGCACGCGTAAGGCTGTAGTTGGTCATTCCTTTTGGATACGCCACAAAACAAATTTAGAAACCTCATTCATCATGTCAGGAAAAAAAAAAATCTATTCTGGTATTGGCTTAGATCAAGCGTAGTCAAGCCGCATTGCTTATTACAAGTGGATTGTGGACCGTTACTCGCAAGCATTCTTCTTTACAATGTCGATAGATAGGCATAATAAATCGTATTCCGTGTCGTATTATGTCATCATATAACATCACTGCAATTCAGAATCGCTCGGTTTATAAAAAGTTTCAAATATTCATTCAGGAATCGGTATTCTAACGGAGAGTTTTGTTTCTAGCAGATCAAAATGGCTGCCTTCAAAAGTGAAATGCTTTCACGCGAGAGAATAAAAGCTTATAACTTCCAAACTGCACTGAAATGAAATCTCAGGACATAATATGAGTTTAAGATTAGCTACAGAATTCCGATTATAACCACAATTTGTCTTGTCGTTAGTTTTTCTTGAGGATATCATTTGAAATTCGATCTCCGCTCGAAAATTTGCCCTTGTCATTATTTCCGGTAAAATTATCTCCACGTTAGTCTGCTAAGGTGCTAATAAGCGAACAGTTTCAGACTGCTTTCCA
>BTPG01000003.1:208492907-208495407 GCA_036245525.1 Semisulcospira habei | reverse complement strand
TGTTGACAGTAGCGAAATGGGCCTGAACTTGTTAGGGTCGGCAAGGTCTTTCGTTTTAGGTAGTGGGATCACTTTGGCTGTTTTTAGAGAAGATGGAAATATCCCCTGCTTTATGCAAAGGTTGTATATATATGTCAAGGTATCTAAAATATACGGTAGGGCCATTTTCAGAACTGAGCTACTAATACCATCATGGCCAGACGTACGTTTGTTCTTTAAGTACGAGATGGATTTTCCCACGTCGTATATCGTTAACAGCGGAATGCTGAATAACGTGTCAGGGTCCAGCCGTTCTGCACAAAACGTCTTTAGCTTTTCGGACACAGCTGAAGACTGACCAGAATATGTATTTTTTAGCAACGTACTGGCAGCCGAGAGGAAATGCTGATTCAAGATATCAGCTGATAACTGTGTACATTGTGCGGTATTTTTGGACCTCGTAAAAGCATTGATCGCTCGCCACACAGATACGACATCTTTCTTTCCGTTCATAAGACGGTGAAAAAGTGACCTTTGAGCTTTCCTCACTAAATGTTTAACATGGTTTCTTTGCCTTCGATAAGCAATAAAATCCTTCTTTCTTTTATAGTCATCTCGGAGCTGCATGGCATCCTTGATTTCCTTACTTAACCAGAGAGAGAGAGAGAGAGAGAGAGAGAGAGAGAGAGAGAGAGAGAGAGAGAGAGAGAGAGAGAGAGAGAGAGAGAGAGAGAGAGAGAGAGAGAGAGAGAGAGACTTACATATATCTCTAGCCCAGACAGTGATGCTGTAGACAGGGTAGAGACGGCCCATGTTGACCTGCCACCACGCGTTGTATTGACCAGAAGTAATGGAAGCACCATCAGCTGTGTGAATACAGTTGATATAGTTGTTATAGTCGAGGATACCGTCCGTATTGTTGTTGACAGCAAACCTTCCATCAGTTGGGTAAGGGAAATCGCCGTGGTACGAGCTGAGTTGACAGGACTTGTTGAACGCGACGTTTTCTGTTGGAAATACTACCAATGCGCTAGACAATGCCTTAACTTACTGAATATACGCAAAAAGGCTTTGGTACTAGAACAACTTTCGGACTACTCCAACTCTTATACTCTTATGTACTTGCAGGACACAACTTGATTTTGCATAAACTGTGCACGTAGCGGTAAGCCTGCTTTGGGCTCCTTACAAATTTCTAACATCATGTTTGTGAATAATACGATTTTCATATCTTGACTAAGGACATGCTGCATCCAATAAAGGAATAATAGTGAGATAAAGTGTACGAGGAACGAATCCAAACAATGAACGAAACCGAAATCACGGCGGAACACCAGTGTGTACCATACGCACAGACAAGACTCCAAACATCTCCAAGCCGTCCGGGCTCATGTGTACTTACGTCCCTTCGAGATGTTTGGAGTGCTGTCTCCGTGCTCATGAGGATCTATGCCTCTTGGAGATGTTTGTAGTTATGTCTGTACTTATGGTGCAGGATGGATAACCGCCGTGATTTCGCTCTCGTTCGTTGTTGGGAGTCGTTGTTGCAAACGGATCCTCACTACTAGTTGGCCTTGTCTGTCATGTTTTATACGTTTTTTATTTTTTATTTTTTTATTTACTATGTATTATGATAATGTTGCGCGAAGGACTAACCTTTATTATGGAAGTTGTTTGTAGTTAAACGAAAGACTTTCTGCTCTACTTCATCTTTATACACTGGGGAGTTTCTGAGTTGCGCACAAGCGGGAGTAGGAAACCTCTGATATGTGCCGATTAATATGGACTGTAAAACGACTGTAAAACGCAGGGTAAACAAGTCTGATTAGAAGCAAGACAACAACGAAATCTCCTTGTGTCGGCGAATGTTAGCAGTCAAGCCAGCACTGGAGCAGATCGCTTTAAAGCAACGACAATGGTTTTATTACACTCACCAAAGTGTCCGTGACAAGAGACGTGACGAACAGTCAGACAGAACCACAGAGTACACACCAGTGCTGACCACATGACCACTGGTCTACACAACTGTCAGGGATCGCTGTCTGTGTAACGTCTTCACTCCCACCCTTCACTGGGAGCTGCAGGTAATGCAGATTAAGTGCACATCTACCTGTATGAATACACATCTATTCAAAGCGCTGTGAATGTTTCTTGTGTCTGCCTTTGACTTGAAATTCAAGTTGCGGACCGCCTGAGCAGTGTCAAACCAACCAGGAAGCTAAGTGCGCCGAGGGGTGCTGGTTTATCCAATACCAACGCCAGTTGGTAATTCATGGTGGGCCTTACGACGATAAGTAAAACGGGTTGAACATAACGTCTTTTGCCACTAGGAAAGTGATTTCACCGACGAGGCACCACTGATATAGTCTATACCAATTTTGACACCACTGGGCTTTGAACTTGCGCACTACCGGGTTAGAGTCCGGCGCTGTACCAGTGGCAAAAGACAGGAAGTCAATACTCCTCATGATCGCACATGTTGTTCACATGATCATGACAGTATGACCAGTTTTGAGAAGTC
>BTPG01000003.1:208390407-208480407 GCA_036245525.1 Semisulcospira habei | reverse complement strand
AGCCAGACAAGAGTGTTTCCAGAAGAGTCTTTTATTTCTTGGTCATCGTGGGTCTAATAGGTTGGGCACAACCAACCTACTAGCATGGCATACTAAAATGGCGAAAATACCGGAGCTCGGTCTCTCGCTTCTCAGCTCCCTCTATCTATCTATCTCACTCTCTTCGTTGTGTACTCTCTATCTATCTCGTTCCCTTCGTTGTGAGCTCTCTCGTTCTGGTCATTGTGCGAGCTCTCTCTCTATCTCGTTTTCTTCGTTGTGAGCTCTCCCGTTCTGGTGTTTACCCCCAATATATATACCCGTTCTGGCCGAGGGCATCGCCCCTTTGTCTCAACCAGTCAAAGGGGCTATTACTGTCACCCATATTATTCCACATCTATCATGGTGGCCAGCGTCCCCTGACCCTATCTGTCAAAGGAGCTATTACTGTCGCCCATAATCTATCCCCCATCTGCTCTGGTGGATAGCGCCCTCTGATCCTAGCTGACCAGGGACCCATTACTGTCTCTCATAATTATTCCACATCTATTATGCTGGTCAGCGTCCTCTGATCCTAGCTATCAAAGGAACTAATTACTGTCTCTCCTAATTATTCCACATCTATTATGGTGGCCAGCGTCCTCTGATCCTAGCTATCAAAGGAACCCATTACTGTCTCTCATAATTATTCCACATCTATTATGGTGGCCAGCGTCCTCTGATCTTAGCTGACCAGGGACCCATTACTGTCTCTCCTAATTATTTCACATCTATTATGGTGGCCAGCGTCCTCTGATCTTAGCTGACCAGGGACCCATTACTGTCTCTCCTAATTATTCCACATCTATTATGGTGGCCAGCGTCCTCTGATCTTAGCTGACCAGTAACCTATTACTGACTCTCATAATTATTCTTTGTCAGCAGGAGTCTGTGTTCCTCACTACTAACGAGGGCTCATTATTTATTCATTAGTCCCAGCTTAGTAGGGCCGGCCACTTGTCAACTCCACGTGAGCCCGTGGTACTAATTATACCCTCGTTATTTTCATATCAAGGGAAATTATAAAATTACCCGACCGTGATATTGGTCGTATACACTTATAGTGTAACAACTCCTCCCAAACCTACCCGAAAAAAAGGAATCTTAATTCACAAGATTCGTTTTTTTTTCATTACACAATATTCAGACCACAAAATCATTTCAAACAATTAAACATGTTATCCACAAAATACATCATTTTTCGGAATGACCGCTTATTTAAATCGATCACTCCTTATTAAAAATTATTATTGTCCGGCGTAATCACGCCAATAAATGTTCACATCAAAATCGTCGACTCAGTTATGTCTTTGCACATGTGTTCGTTATTCTTCACGATTCTTCCTGGATCGCAACACGTTGATCCTTGGTTACCCCAACGACGGGTAAACTTGACAACGTTCGAGGCGGGGAGTAACTGCACTCCTCCCTCCATCATCGGCGTAGAGTCCTTCGCTCTTGCGACGTCATTCACGTCTGCTGATTGCACAGCCGCCGAAATCAACGTAGGCACAGTGACCTCACGTTCACCCTTCCTGAGTCGTGATAGTATGGAGCCAAACCATGCGCTAGTTTCCTTCTTATATCGTATACACCCTACCCCAATTATGATCACTACAACTGTCCCTACGATAGAACCAATGATGATCTGTTTCCATATCGCCCATTCTTGTTTTGGATTAACGAATCGCATGCTCTGAAGTCGAGCAATTAGATGATCCATTGGCATTTCCTTAATTTCATCTAACTCTTTGGACAAAGAGATGGGATCGTAGTCTGGTAAAGCGCTATGAAATGGTTTCCATAACGTTATATTGGAAAATGCATAGTTTTCCAGCCATCCTATCAATTTGTCTTCCACCTGATACTGGCTCTCTTGTTGGTAGTAAAGGGTTAACATCAATCTATCACTAATAGCCGTACATGATTCATTGAGGCGGATTAGCGATAATGGTGGGTTGATTTGTTGGTACGTGACCCCTTTACCGTGACAACTAATACTCATCTCTAGTGGACTATGATTACTAATGACCCATAGCCCATCCATTATATACCGTGCCATAGGTAACACTGTACCCAACTTGACCTTTGTTTGGCCGTGTGTTGCAATTTCGTCTGAATTGTTTAAAAACAGCGCCGTAACACAAAACTGATTAATGTTCATAGGATATATTGCACTTCGAATCGCACAGAATCCTATCAAGGGTTTGGAACAAGCTTCAAGTTCAGCTTCCGTAAGGAGCGCGAACCGCGTACGTTGCGCGTCTACTGCTATTGTTGTGGATTCTAAGTCATACTGAGCCGTCATTGATTCTGGCGCAGGCCGACCTGAATCTCCAGTTACTAGTGGTAACTTCATCAAGTTTTTGAAATACGACATTGTGATTAATATGTAAACCCTGCGCTAGCCCCAATACTATCAGACTAAAAACAAAAAAAACTTCATCTTGTTGTTGTCTGCAACATACGAGATATCACCAGAGACTTATACCACTGTCTCTGACAAAACTCAAATCATGCTTCATGATTTACACATTACACTAGTCCTCTCTCAGATACCGTCTGAGAGTCGCATTTCTAATTTGAAGCCTTCTTTGGCACAAGAGTCAGTATCGCTTCAAGAATTTCCCTAACCCCATTAGTCTGTAAACTAGGCTGAATCGAACGATTGTCGTCGATCTCCCCATCATCAGAACTGTCTGATGTGCCCTTGTTACAACTAACGTTTACTGCTGAGAGAGATCTTTTCTCTCTTGTCTTTAGGCGCTTTCTTAACTCCATTAACGGAACGTCCTCCTCGGATGAAGAATTCTCACGCTCTTTTCGCACCCCCCCCCCCCCCTAGTCAGTCTGTCTCGTGCGTTCTCTTGCCCTATTGCATCGTCACTGTCGCTATCGGATGATTCTGGAGCTACAACCTGGGTGGCTTTACGTAATGTTCTCCCCCTGGCTTTTGGAATCGGCCACTCGCTAATTTTGGCTATCCGCAAGTGTTCAGCATGTGAACTGACCTCAGTGCCATCTAGTTGATGTCGTACCCTGAATGTGACAGGCGACAATTGTTCCACCACTCTATAGTGCGACCTCCACTTACTGTCTAACTTATTGTGTCTACGGTGATTACGAAGGTACACTGGATCACCGACCTTAATCTCGACAGGCTGTACACCTCTATTAGCATACTTAGCCCCCTTCTTCTGTGCTTTCTTAATTCGCCGATACACCTGGGTGAAGGCCTTGTGTTGCTGCTCAAGCGCTATCTTGTGAAAATCTTCACCAGCGTATTTTCTTCGGGGTCTAAGGATGTTATCTAACGGTAGCACTGGATCGCGACCGTACAGTAAAAAGAAAGGAGATTCCTGCGTAGTTTCCGAAACACAAACCCTATAAGCTGCTAGTACCTGGTTAATATGCACGTCCCATGTCGAAAAATCCTCTTGTATCTTTTTGGACAGAATGTCGTTAAAAGTTCTATGGAAACGTTCGACCTTAGCATTGGACTGTGGATGATAAAGACTGGTCGTGACATGATCTATGTTCAGTTCTGCCAGCGTTTCTGCCATAACCCTATTCACATTCTCAGACCCATTGTCTGATACTATCTGCAATGGACAGCCATGTCTGGGTAGAATTTCTTCTACGAGCAGCTGTACCACTGACTGCGGCGTTTTATCTGGTACAGGGAACGCCTCTACCCAACCTGTCAGATGACAGATGAATGCTATGACATAGCGATTCCCGCTAAGGGAGCGGTCAAACGGACCTGCCAAGTCCAATGACAACTTAGCGAATGGGTATGGAGGAATGTCCATTTCCTGTACGGGGGCCCTTTTCTTTTGTAACACTCTAGACTGACAGATGACACACCCACTAACATATTCATACAGTTGTTTGTACATGTTAGGCCAGTAATACTTTCTGCTGACTGTGTCATGCGTCTTGTCTATTCCTAAGTGACCATTTTCGTCATGGTACTGTCTGACTACGTACTCTACCAAGTGAGACGGAACATACAATCTGGCTACTGGTTCATCATCAGGATGAGACAAGAAATATAGAACATCCTCTATCAGCATGTATCTCCTATTGACTGTCATGGTTCCTTGTTCACTAATCAATAAGTCCTTTAAGCGCACTATTTCAGAATCCTTCTCCTGTTCCTCAATAATATCAAACCCTGGAAGATCAACTTTTTCCAGCTTCTCGTCACACCCTGCCCTTATTGTACAACTAGCAAACTGCTTGGGTGTGAATTGGTTGGAGTTTATGACTCCTATGACAAAAGCATTGTCATTGACCTCTCTGGTTAACTCTTCTTCTTCCTCATGCTCTGGCATGTGAGTACCACTCGGCATTCTGGACAGTAAGTCTGCCAAAACATTTTGGGGACCTGGGATATATTCAATCGTACAATTATATCCTGAAATGCCTAGGGCCCACATCTGCACCTTCTTATTTTGCATTGGTGAATTAAGCAAATACTTAAGAGGCATGTGATCCGTGCGGATTACAAACTCCGCATTATGCAAGTAGTGATTTAGCTTTTGAAGCGCATAATGGATCGCAAAAGCCTCTTTCTCTATTGTCGACCATTTCCTCTGACTGGTACTAAGTTTATGGGATAGAAAGTAAATAGGTCTTTCTACCTTTGAGCCTGGGGAAATGTCTGAATCCTCATCGCATTTTTGCGCGAGACATGCCCCCCACGCATGTGTCGCTGGCATCCGTGTAAAGGATGTACGGACGCCGTGTATCTGGATAGGCTAACACTGGTGCTACAGCTAACGTTTCCTTCATCAAATCAAACGCTTTCTGGCATTCTTCTGTCCAACTGAATCTCGCATACTTTCGTGTCAGTGCTATGATTGGTTCAGCCATCTGGGAGAAATTAGGAATCATTTTCCTGTAAAACCCAATCATACCAATGAATGAACGGCACTCTCTGACACAGGTCGGAGCCGCCATAGCCCTAATGACTTTTACCTTTTCCTCATCCGGTTTTATCCCCTGGTTACTAATGACAAACCCTAAGTATTTGGTTTCTTCCTCAAAGAACTGACACTTCTTGAGTTTCAGCTTCAGGTCATGCTGTCTCAATCGATCGAAGACTGTCTGAAGGTGACACAGATGGTCTTCTATTGTTTCTGAGAAGATCAAAATGTCATCGAGATAGGCACAGGCAAAACCTTCTAAACCGGCTAGCACGATATTCATAAGCATCATGAACAATCCCGGTGCTCCCACCAAACCAAAAGGCATTTTCGTGAATTCGAATAATCCCTTGTGGCACGCAAATGCTACTCTATCCCTACTCTCCTGATCCGCCATCTTGACCTGCCAGTATCCCGACTTAAGGTCCAGACTGGTAAAATACTTGGCCTTTCCAAGCAGTGACAAGATGTCATCTATCAGCGGTAGTGGGTACGATGTTTTCTTTGTAACCTCATTCAGTTTTCTAAAGTCAACACATAAACGTTTCGACCCATCCTTCTTGGATACAATCACTAAACTAAAAGACCATGGGGACTGAGAACGTCTTATCACACCTGCCTGTAACATCTCTTCTAGAGCCTTGTCAACAATCTCTCTATCTTGAAGCGGGATTCTATACGGTTTTATCCTAATGGGAGGATGATCGCCGGTATCTAGTTTCATCGTGACAGTGTCAGTAGCCCCTAAATCAAGGTCGCTATTCGCGAACAAGTCTTGATTGTTCGTAATGAGCTCTGACACTACACCTTTCATATTCTCCGGCGCAGTGACTTCCGTCAAGTCGACTGCCGATACCTGCCGATCCACCGACCCTATCTGTACTTCATGTACTTTCTGAACTGCTGTTACCTTCCCTACAACACAACCCCTTCTAACTCTATACGTCTTGTTTGTGTTGTTTACTATCAGTATGGGATACGTCTGGTGATTATTTTGCTTGACTACCGTGCTTGTCACTAACAGTCCCGGTTCTTGTGCTATAAATCCCTTGTCTGTTTCCGAAATCTCTAAGAGTGTCTCTCTTGCAAAATACGGAGCATTCTTCATCCGTACCTGGAGTACTTCTGCCGTCTGAGGTTTTATCACTTTCGTCTTAGTCACTCTGACCAAAGACGAAATGTGGATGTCCTGTTCATAGGGCACATAAACACTTCCGACTCTGAGTTTCTTCAAGTCAAAATAAATCCTCACCCCGTTTTTGTCTAACCAGTCATTTCCCAAAATAAAGTTCCTGTTGAGCCCTGATACCACGTAGAACTTATGTTTAAACTTTTGCCCCGCTACCGTAAATTCTAATTCTGAACTCCCCAATACTTGTAAAGCTTCTCCACTAACTGACTGTAACGACACATCTCCCTTTCCTAACTTTGGCTTATGACTGAGTTTATCGTAAGCCCCCTTGCTAATCAAAGACACCTCTGCTCCCGTATCGATCAAGCTACGAAATCGTTGCTTCCCAATTTTGAACACTATGCACTTAGGACTACCCGCTACATTAATGCTAAACAACTGACTCTTTCTACTTTTCCGGTCCTGCGTAACGGCTTCGTGTGCCGCAGAACCTTCTAGTTTTCCTGCCTCGGCGGAAACCTTCTTTGACCTTGTGGCCGCCTGTTTCTGGCCTTTCTACATTCCCGCTGAATGTGACCTCGTTCCCCACACTTCCAGCATTGAATCGGGGGACGCATTGTTTGCTGACCAACCGTCCCTATCACTCGGCAATTTCGTGCCTGGTGCCCTACTCTCCCGCATTTAAGACAATTACGGTGACGAGCATGGTCTACTTCAATAGTCTCTTCTCCACCCCTAGCTGTCGCTCTCGGCTGACTAACTGGCCGATTGTTTATCGTGCGTAGCTCAAACCTATGGCGAAGGTTTTCCTCCTGCATGGCCACCTGCACGGCCATATCTAACGTATTTGAGTTGTCCCTCAGGACTTTCATCTTAAGAAAGTCCTGCGCCAATCCGTCAACAAAGAAATTTGTTAGTTGCCGTTGTACCACAGCAGCGCCCATCTGACTCGGGAAGGCTTCGCCGGCCAGAGTCATTAGTCGCTCTGCGTACAGAGGCACACTTTCCCTTGGGTTTTGTTTCACCCGCTGTAGCAACGCAAGAGCATGATTTTCATCGGCGATTTCGCCGAACCTTACGGTTAGCTGCCTTTTCAGTTCATCCCAATCCCCTGCCGCTTCCGTTTGTAAGAATCGATGGATAAAATCACTCACCACCCCCGAGCTTGCTTGATAAGCAATGACGGGGCGCCTGTTAAGGGCTTTTATTAACACTGCATATTTGTCAATTTCTTTTATCCACTCCCTAAATTTGGTAGGCTTTCCGTCAAACGTTCCTACCATCTGCCCTATACTCTGGGCGTTAATCGCCTGACTCATTTCCTCTACTTTTTCGCCTAAAATCCTAAACACTTCCTCTGCCATTTTTGTTTCTTTTTAAATGTAACAACAACACAACTCTAGCTAACTGGTCTGGCTCCTATATAAGACTCAACAAGGGTTAAACGAAAAAAGTCACTTACCCCGTGATCCTTTCGGCTGTTGGTCTTGAATGAGTCGCAGACGTCCCGTGGGCTCGAACTCTGTTTTGTCCTTGACGTGGGCTCGAACTCAGCTTTTCTTGAAGTGGGCTCGAACTCTGCTTTCCCTTGACGTGGGCTCGAACTCTGCTTTTCTTGAAGTGGGCTCGAACTCTTCTCTTCTCTTCGGGTTGTTGGCTTGCACTCGTCTCTTCTCTTTCTGGTCTGCTCTTCCACCATTGCGTCGTTGGCTGTCGATTTGGTGCTGATAGTCTAGTTTTTTCTGTTTCTTCGTTCCTCTGTTTCTTCCCGTTCCGAGATCCTGGTCACGGCCCCAAATAAGAAGATAAGGTAGTGTTACACTACCGCAGCCACACGCAAGGTGTTGTAGATGGAAGACGCAGCCAGACAAGAGTGTTTCCAGAAGAGTCTTTTATTTCTTGGTCATCGTGGGTCTAATAGGTTGGGCACAACCAACCTACTAGCATGGCATACTAAAATGGCGAAAATACCGGAGCTCGGTCTCTCGCTTCTCAGCTCCCTCTATCTATCTATCTCACTCTCTTCGTTGTGTACTCTCTATCTATCTCGTTCCCTTCGTTGTGAGCTCTCTCGTTCTGGTCATTGTGCGAGCTCTCTCTCTATCTCGTTTTCTTCGTTGTGAGCTCTCCCGTTCTGGTGTTTACCCCCAATATATATACCCGTTCTGGCCGAGGGCATCGCCCCTTTGTCTCAACCAGTCAAAGGGGCTATTACTGTCACCCATATTATTCCACATCTATCATGGTGGCCAGCGTCCCCTGACCCTATCTGTCAAAGGAGCTATTACTGTCGCCCATAATCTATCCCCCATCTGCTCTGGTGGATAGCGCCCTCTGATCCTAGCTGACCAGGGACCCATTACTGTCTCTCATAATTATTCCACATCTATTATGCTGGTCAGCGTCCTCTGATCCTAGCTATCAAAGGAACTAATTACTGTCTCTCCTAATTATTCCACATCTATTATGGTGGCCAGCGTCCTCTGATCCTAGCTATCAAAGGAACCCATTACTGTCTCTCATAATTATTCCACATCTATTATGGTGGCCAGCGTCCTCTGATCTTAGCTGACCAGGGACCCATTACTGTCTCTCCTAATTATTTCACATCTATTATGGTGGCCAGCGTCCTCTGATCTTAGCTGACCAGGGACCCATTACTGTCTCTCCTAATTATTCCACATCTATTATGGTGGCCAGCGTCCTCTGATCTTAGCTGACCAGTAACCTATTACTGACTCTCATAATTATTCTTTGTCAGCAGGAGTCTGTGTTCCTCACTACTAACGAGGGCTCATTATTTATTCATTAGTCCCAGCTTAGTAGGGCCGGCCACTTGTCAACTCCACGTGAGCCCGTGGTACTAATTATACCCTCGTTATTTTCATATCAAGGGAAATTATAAAATTACCCGACCGTGATATTGGTCGTATACACTTATAGTGTAACACCAGCCCTCCACAGTGGTGTCAGCAAGAGGCACAGATCCTCATGAGCACCAGCCCTCCACAGTGGTGTCAGCAAGAGGCACAGATCCTCGTGAGCACCAGCCCTCCACAGTGGTGTCAGCAAGAGGCACAGATCCTCATGAGCACCAGCCCTCCACAGTGGTGTCAGCAAGAGGCACAGATCCTGATGAGCACCAGCCCTCCACAGTGGTGTCAGCAAGAGGCATAGATCCTCATGAGCACCAGCCCTCCACAGTGGTGTCAGCAAGAGGCGTAGATCCTCATGAGCCCCCGCGACTGCGAGGGCTCATGAGGATCTATGTCTTTTGCAGCTGGATGGGTGTTCGCTTTTTCAGTCAGGCGTTAATTCGCAGATCACATGGAATGTTGTGTATGAAGGAATGAAAGAGAGCAAAGCGCTGTAAACAGCGTGCAGACAGGTAAATGTGTTTGCGTGAAGCGACAAGACCCTGTTTCTATCTGAAGTACTCTGCAAGCAGAAAGACACAATTTGAACTAGCAAAGAGCGTACAGCGGTTTGCACAGTCCCAGTCAACACAGTCTTATGGGTCCCACGCGGGCTGACATATGGGGCTGATATGGTTTGCCTATATGGGGCCCACATGGGATGTGCAAATAGGTCCCAAATGGGCCCCGTATGGGCTGACATGATGTTGCCAGGATAAATCCCAGATGCCCCCCACATGTTCCCATGATAAATCCCAGATGCCCCCCACATGTTCCCATGATAAATCCCAGATGTCCCCTACATGTTCCCATGATGGATCCTAGATGCTCCCAGGATATCCCCCAAGTACTTCCATGATGGATCCTAGATGCTTCCAGGGTATCCCCCAAATACTTCCATGATGGATCCTAGATACTCCCATGATGTATCCCGGATACTTTCATGATGTATCCCACATACTTCCAGGATGTATCCCGCTTACTTCCAGGATGTATCCCGCATACTACCAGGATGTATCCTGGATGCTTCCAGGATGCAGAGAAGAATCCACCGGAGAAAAAACACACTTAGAAAAGACAACACATTTTATTAATATTTTGGGTATTTCAACATAGACAGTAAAGTATACAATTCAGTCGATACTTGTCAGCGAAGAAGCAAAGTAGCTGACAAGTAGCGACTGAATTGTATGCTTGTTTATGTTGAAAATACCTAACATATTAACATATTGTGGTGTAAATGTCTTTTTTAAGCGTGTTTCTTTCTCCTTTGGATTCTTCTCTGCATTTTACACACTTGGCAGACACCATTTTGGTCTGGATTTTCCTGCATGCAACCCATGTTGTGCTTGTACAATATCCATGTATCGCTTCTTGTTCTTCAACCTTCACATAAACATACGTGCATGCATGCACGCATACACAAACAGCACCATCAACAGAGAGAGCGAGAGAGAGAGAGAGCACAAACAAAAACTTCATAGTCACATACACACAAAACATAAAATAATGAGGAACCTTCACTGGATTTATTTTTGCAGTAGTAGTTGTATTACATATGTATATTTTATTACATTTTATTACATTCCTCTAGTGAAAATGAGTAATGAGATATCTATAAGTGTGATATACGTCTGAAAAAGAAAGACAACTGAGAACTTGTAAAACGCTCGGCGAGTTATGTCTTACTCATAACACACACACGGTGTGTTATGCCTCATATCACACTCAGTGTGATACATCTTCTGCATGAACACATTCTACTTTGGCGTCACCCCACCCGGGTCTGCCCTGGGGGACTTGGGTGGGTTAACTACCTTTTAGTTCCCAGGGTCACCCTGGTCAGCCCCACAGGGTGGGTTTTCCCCTCTATTCTGGGGCATGTGTTTCTGTCTACCATTGGTCCATTCACCTGTATTTTCCTTTTTTAAACTCTCCTTACTGTCTGCACTGCCTGTAGCTCTCGATATTGGATGTGTGTTGCTAAATGGTCTTCGCTTTATTTAGGCCCCATGTCATAGGTTTATTTAACGTATTGGACCGGCTGGCGACATACATTCAATGTTCTGTTTAGTTTTTATTTTCACAAGCAGTGCAGGCACGTCCTGAGAAAGTCTTGTTGCTGTCGGGACGTTAAGCAATGTACAATCAATCACTTTGGCGTCAATATGAGCATATACAGTTTGCAAGCTGAGTGGAATAGCAACAGAACAAATCTACACTGGATACATTCACACCCAATACAGTGGATAAACCCTTGGTGGTAGAGTTTTGATATATCAAAGTAGTTGGGTACAATTAATTATGCCTAAATAGGTCTGCGATAAATTTAGCGACGTTGATCTCTTCAGCGTTAGTTTACCTGTCTGTAAAAATGTCACAGCTTGTAGCTTTTTGGTTGTTTCTGACAGAAATCTGAAATGGTGATGTAATAAATAGATTGCTCCACCTCTCTGTATTTTCCTTGGTACCGGTCCTGACTGCCAGCTGGCTGTTGTGTCGTGGACTTGTTTTAATGTGGACTCCGGGTTGTGCTTCTGTACCCCTTCTGAAAAAAAGTAGATACTACATTAGTTTCCAGTGGCTTATTTATTCAAACTTTCCAACGGAAGCTTATGAGGATCTATGCTGTATGATATCAAACGGAACATAGCGGCTGCAGTTTGAATGTCTGAGTGTTCTGCAGCAGGCAGGCAGGCACGCCCGCCCGCAGCGCGCGAGGCTGTGGATATTTTTAGGTCCGTGATAGCTACCGGGCAAGACAGCGGGGCTAGCATTAGTGAGGGGCCCAAGGCTCATAAAACAGCTCGAATGTTCACTTCATAGTAGAGACATGCCACTTGGTATATAAGTAAACAGTACCTCTCCGAACAATATTAGCCTCAGAAACACATTGACAGCGCTCTCAGATGGGAATGGCCATCGATTAATTAGGTCAACCTGACCCATAAACTCTTTTGTTCTTGTTCTTAACCATAACTATTGAACATGCAACTGGTTTGAACTAAAAGCAACATGGAAGTTCAATATGCATGAAATGGAACCTTCACATGATATATCATGCAGTCAGAATTTTGCCGGATGTGATATCTGATGGGTCACAGTTAATTAGGTCATGACCATCTGCCCATTTTATCACGACTACAGATTGATCATTTTAGCAGTAACTAAGAAAAAAAACTGTGATCAAGCACAACGTGAATGTGGTGCTTTGGACCGTTGAAATACGTTTCCTTTCATATCGGTATCAACAGCATTTCACAATATTTTCTTTAGCAGTAATTAATTAGGTCAACATGACCCCTTTTAGGTTTATTGCTTGCTTGTTGTCTCTGCCTTACAGTGTGGTCTGGTCAGTTTTTTTCACACATGTACAAACGTAAACTGGACTTGGAAACCTCTGAGGAAATCAAAAATTGACATTAATTTCATCATAATAATAATAATAATAATAATAATAATAATAATAATAATAATAATAATAATAATAATAATAATAATAATAATAATAATAATAATAATAATAATGAAGATTTATAGGCGCCTATACATGGTAAGATGCACTAGGCGCCGTACATACGACAAGAAAAATATTACACAAAAGGTGACAAAACCAAAGCCACATGTACAATTACACAAAAGAGCAGAAAATGACTAAATACATGAACACTAATAATCAAGATGGGAAAAGATGGGTTGTAAGACTGTGTTTAAAACTGGCACTAGACTCACTGTGTCTCAATGATTTTTTAATAACACTTTCTCACATTTTGTATTGATTATGCCCCCACCCAGGTCTGCCCTGGGGGACTTGGGTGGGGTTAACTTTAGTTCCCCGGGTCACCCTGGTCAGCCCCACAGGGTGGGTTTTCCTCTCTATTCTGGGGCGTGTGTTTCTGTCTACCCTTGGTCCATTCACCTGTATTTGCCTTTTTTAAACTGTCCCTACTGTCTGCGCTGCCTGTAGCTCGTGATGTTGGATGTGTGTTGCTAAATGGTCTTAGGTTTACTTAGCATATTGGACAGGCTGGCGACATAATTCAATATTCTCGGTTTTTGGGGGTTTTGTTTTTTTCACAAGCAGTGCAGGCACGTCCTGAGAAAGTCTTGTTGCTGTCGGGACGTTAAGCAATGTACAACCAACAATGTATTCGAGGATTATGCTTGTGTTTCGTCGGATCTGGTTGCTGTTTGAGTGGTATCGTATTGAATTGTGTCTGTCATTTGAATTTTTGTTTACGTCGCCATTTTGTTTCTTCCGCAGCGTGGGTTTCGCCGGGCCTTTCCGCGCCCTGTTTTTCATGTGCTGCGTGCTAGTGTGTGATATGTTTACTGTGTGAGTCTGTTTGCCACCCGTTGTTGCATCTGCTGCTTGGTTGTTGTAGTTTCGTTCGTGTTCCCACCGTTCTATAGGTTTACGTGTGCTCTCTCGTCGACATCTCGCCCTCCCCACTTTCGGCGCCATTGCCCGATCTCGCCGCTGACCGACCGGAAATCAGGTCGCTCCCCTACCACACCGCTCACACATACACC
The DNA here is from genome assembly GCA_036245525.1 of Semisulcospira habei. NCBI lineage: Eukaryota > Metazoa > Mollusca > Gastropoda > Semisulcospiridae > Semisulcospira > Semisulcospira habei. Next base: position 208,466,878 of record BTPG01000003.1, on the reverse strand, counting down.
GGCACACACACACACACACACACACACACACACACACACACACACACACACACACACACACACACACACACACACACACACACACACACACGCGCGCGCACGCACGCACGCACGCACGCACACACACACACACACACACACACCCTACTGAACCCTCTTCTCGCCTTCCTCTTTCTTGTCCTCACAAACAATCATGCTCATCAAATACACACGCCAACAACTGCTATCTCTACGTCGCCACGCCACCTACTGCCCGGCCGGTGTCGCTGACAGTGTTTCAGATGCCTTACGCGGCATCCGATCGCGAAAGAGAGGCCACAGAGGCGGAATTAGCAAAAGGCGGGACTCACCACCACAAACACAACCACACACTTCTTCCCCTTTTCCTATGCCCTCCCACCCCTTCCGCCTCCCCCTGCCTCCTCGATTTCTCCACCTCCCTTCCTTCTTCTCCCATTTCCTTTCCTCTCTTGCTCATCTACTGCTCCCTGCTTTCCTCGGCCGCCCCCTCCCCCGCCCTCCTCTCCCTTCCTCCCCTCACCCCCTTCTCCTTTGCCTGCTTTTTCCTCCTCGTCCCCTCTCGCCCCTTTCTCCTCCCCTTCGCCCTCCCCCTCCCTCTACCTCAGCTTTTCTTACTCCCCTTCCTCCTCCTCCCCCCTCTTCCCCTCACCCTCCTCTCGCATCCTCTCTCTTGGCCGGTTCTCCTTCCCCGTCTTTTCCTCCTCCCCCCTCTCCCCCTCCTCCCTCCTTCCCCCCTCCATCCTCTTTCCCCCCCTCCCCACCCTCCTCTTCCTTTGTCCTCTTCTTCGTCCGTTTCTTCTCCATCTTCCTCTTCTGGCTCATCCAACCTAAAACTGTGTCTATTCAATGCACAGTCTGTCTGCAAAGATGGCAAAGCCGACGTGATTTCAGATTTCATCCTAGACAATGACCTAGATGTTGTCGTGATCACCGAAACGTGGCTCCGCTCAGCTGGCGATGAACCCATCATCGCCAGCGTCACTCCGAGTGGCTACCGCCTGGCCTCCTTCCCGCGTGCTTCCAGAGGGGGTGGCATTGCCATCATCTACAGGGACTGTCTCTCAACTCACCTCTCCTTCTCTCAGTCTCTCCCTTTTGCTCATCCCTCCTTTGAATCTGTCGAGGCCGTAGCAACACTCCCTGGCCAGTCCCTCATCTTCTCATGTATCTATCGCCCCCCTCCAAGCTCTCAAAACAAACTCACAAACACCATGTTCCTCACCGAGTTTGATCTCCTCCTCGACCACTACAGCACACGACCCGGAAAACACATCCTTCTTGGTGATTTTAACTTCCACTTCGACAAACCCGACCACCCCGACACAAAACGCCTTTGCACGTCACTTTCTAACCACGATCTTACACAGCACATCACTAAACCCACCCACCGACTCGGCCACACCCTCGACTGGATGATCACCCGCACCTCCGATCAACTCTTCCTCGACTTTGACACCTCCTCTGTGCTTCCCTCCGACCACCTCGCTATTCTCGTCGCCCTCAACCTACCTCCCCCGAAAAAGCCCAAGCTCTTTGTCTCTCGTCGCAAACTAAAATCTGTCAACCGAGAGAACTTTTTCGACGAAGCTGTCGACCTTCTCTTGGACCCCGCCTCCTCTCCCGATCTTGCATCCCATTTCGATTCCTCCCTTCGAAAACTTCTAGACACCCATGTCCCAGTCACCACCTGCTCCATACCCAACCGACTCCCCTCCCCCTGGCTCACTGACGACATAGCCGAGGCCAAGCGCGAGCGTCGACAAGCGGAACGCCGCTGGCGCTCATCCGACCTCACCGTTCACAGAGAGATCTTCCAAACCACCAGATCCAAAGTCTGCAGAATGATCTCCGACTCCAAACGCAAACACCTTCAAAACAAAATCCTGGAATCCACTTCTTCCAAAACCCTCTACGCTACCATGAACACACTCCTATGCACTTCTAAAGACTCTCCCCTTCCCAACACACACAGCAAAGAAGAACTTCCGTCCGCCTTTTCCTCCTATTTCTCCGACAAAATCCAAACTCTGCTCAACACACTCGACACTCTGCCTTCTTCGCCTTGCCTCCCTGACACCCCCTTTTCCGGCACTCCCCTCTCATCCTTCCGCCCCGTCTCTCAGGATGAAGTCCTCAAGACCATAAAGTCCATGCCTTTCAAAACCTGCGAACTAGACCCCCTCCCAGCTTCCCTGTACCAGGACGGCCTCCCAAAACTTTTGCCCTTCATTACGGACATCATCAACACATCTCTAGAAAATGGCTCCGTCCCCGATATCTTCAAGTCCGCCATCGTCCGTCCTCTCCTCAAAAAACACAACCTCGACCCAAACGAACTCAAGAACTACCGCCCAGTCTCCAATCTCTCTTTCCTGTCCAAGCTTCTTGAGAAGGTCGTCCTCAACCAACTCAACCTCCACCTCGCCGACAACAACCTCCTCAGTCCCTTCCAGTCTGCCTATCGCAAACATCACAGCACTGAAACTGCCCTTCTATATATCCTAAACGACCTGCTTCTCTCCACTGACTCGGGCAACATCTCCCTTCTTACGCTACTCGATCTCTCTGCCGCCTTCGACACCATAGACCACTCTATCCTCCTCCACCGCCTCCACCACTCCTTTGGCATCACTGATTCTGCTCACTCCTGGTTTCTCTCCTACCTCTCCGACAGACAGCAGTCCGTCACCATCGACGGCGTCTCCTCCAACCCAGTCATGCTCTCCTGCGGCGTTCCTCAGGGGTCCGTCCTGGGCCCGGTCCTTTTTACACTCTACATCTCCCCACTGTCCAACATCATCCAGTCTCACCACATACACCACCACCTCTACGCTGACGACTCACAACTACTAGACAAAGACAAACTCGACAACACTCAGACACTACTGACTCGCACGGCTGACTGCTATGAGGACGTGAAAAACTGGATGATAGCAAACAAGCTCAAACTGAACGACGACAAAACGGAAGCCATGCTGGTAGGCACTCGCCAGAAACTTTCCCAGCTCTCTCCCTCTCTCCACCTTCAACTCGACAGCACCCCCATCTCCCTCTCTCCGCCGTGAGATGGCCTTCGTCGCCTGCTCGGCGTTAAACCCAAATAACTAACTAACTAATCTCCCTCTCTGACTCGGTCAAGAACCTTGGCGTTATCCTCGATTCCTCTCTTTCCATGACCAGCTTCGTCTCCGCCACGGCCCAGGCATGTTATTTCCACCTCCGCCGCATCAGTCAGATCAGAAAATACCTCACTACCGAAGCTGCCACCAAACTCGCTGTCTCTCTCATCTTATCTCGCATCGACTACTGCAACTCTCTCCTTTCTGGCCTTCCTCACTCCACCACTCTCACTCTCCAGCGCGTCCAGAACAATGCTGCCCGCCTCGTCCTCAGAAAGAAAAAATCCGACCACATCACTCCCCTGCTCAAGCTCCTTCACTGGCTCCCCATCCCCCAACGCATCCAATACAAGATTCTGTCTCTCTGCTACAAATCCCTGAACAACTACGCTCCTGCGTATCTCTCCAACTTACTTCACCCCTACACTCCTCCCCGCTCCCTCCGCTCCGCCTCTGACCCTCTCCGCCTCCTCATCCCCCGCACCAAACTCAGCACTTTCGGCCCCCGCTCTTTCTCAGTATACGGTCCAACCACCTGGAACACTCTCCCACTCTCTCTCCGTCAGAAACACTCGCTCTCCTCCTTCCAGTCTGCCCTCAAAACTCATCTCTTTCAACAGTTCTAGCACTATATCACCACACTCCCCAGCCCAAGCTGACCGTCCTAATGTATCTTCACTATTTGTGTTACGTGAGTCATTGTCTAAAGCGTGCGCATGCGTGTGCGAGTTGTGAGTGCGCGCTTAGAGTTATAATTATTATAAGATAAGCGCATTATAAATACCGTAATTATTATTATTATTATTATTGATTACGCCTTAAGTCCCAACTGCAACTGTGTCCCTTCAGCGTCTCTTCCATGTACACATGTACAACCGCAGTGTGCCAGTCAGAGACAAACATTGAAACATAAGTCAGTGTGTTTTTGTTTGAGTTCAGATGCACAATATGTTTTCATTTTTGCACTTGCATTTTAGAAGCATTTCGAGTGTCTATTATGATCACCCGACAGATACCTGTAATAACCATGAGGTCACCACTGTTTATTTTATACATTCTGTGAATGGGCATGCCTCCTGGTACCACGATGGACCCCTAAAGGCTATACGGGCCCTGTGTGTAAGTGGGCTGGACACATGGGTCCCATATGGTGCCAGGATCTCGTGCTGCCTGGGGTACAAATGTACAGTATTTATGTATGATATATGTAAAAACTGTGCATACAAATTTACCTAATCAAACTCGAGTCAGTTTGTGGTGGATAATTTGTTTGATTTAATATCTTAGCGATGCAATATACAATCCCATTTTGATCTATCCCCTTTAGAGGAAGTGGCCATGATGCTCTCGCTCAACTGTCTCAGCCTGCATAAAACTCCCAACACCACCCTCCGCCCCAGAAACGAGGATATCATTAAGATCAGCAATAGACATTGATCTCAGGGCCGGATCCAGGGGAGGGGGGGACTTTGATACTACAGCACCCCTCCCCTCGGCTTAAAAAAAAAATCAATCACTACCAGGCCAAAACATGGTTCGAGAAGGAGGGGGGTGGTTTAATGTTATTGCAGCACCCCCCCCCCTCACCCGCTTTTAGGTATCTTTGGAAGCACGCGCCTTTTTCCTTTCTACCATCACGCGCCTTTTCTCTCTCTACCTCCCCCCCCCCCTCCCCCATCCGCTTTTCGATTTTTTCAGACCTTGGAAGCAGGCGCCGACTCTTTTTGTACCCCCCTCTCCCTCCCGATTTTCGATCTTATCGGACCCTGGGAGCACCCGCCTTATCTCTCTCTCCCCCCCCCCCCACCCCCACTTTTCGATTTCATTGGGCCCTGGAAGCATGGTCAAGCGCCGAGGAGGCCTTTAGTATGAGTTTAAAGGTCCGAAACAGAAATGTTCACCCCCACCCCTCCCCCCTCTAGGTAACTGATCTGCTCCTGAACTGTAAACAGTTTTCATATTGTCGTTCAGCACCCCCACCCCTTAAAAACTGATTGATCTGGCGCTGGATCCCCATGTAGGGGTTCATGAGGATCTATGCCTCTTGCACATTAATTGTTTACGCTGTTTTCCAACAGTACAGGGGGTCAACTGCTTAGACCCATCTTTTGGTCAGTCAACTAAGACCAATTCTCCTCCATAATGAGAAAAACACATCGCTGCTTTGTGAAAGGAGATTGCATTACAAAAATGTGTGTGTGCGTGTGTGTGTGTGTGTGTGTGTGTGTGTGTGTGTGTGTGTGTGCGCGCGCGCGCGTGTGTGTTTGAGCTCACACGTTCGAGCGGGACCCTTTAAACTGTAGTTTGTAAACAGCTGTGTGCAGAACTGCTTGTATGGTCTTTGAAAATCACTAGTGTGAAACGTTATCATGGTTATAATCTCATCTCGTGTGCATGCACGCTTCCGGCAACAAGGTGTTTTCAAACGTGCGCATGAGAACAGCCAACTGGGGTTTCGTCGCTTCGTTGACTATAAGTCTTTTGCCGACTTGCTCTGCTTTTTTTATCCAGATAATAATAGACAACAGGAGTTTGTTGACGTTTACTGTGCCAGTGTGTGTGTGTGTGTATGTGTGTGTGTGTGTGTGTGTGTGTGTGTGTGTGTGTGGATGTGTGCGTGTGTATGTGGATGTGGATGTGTGTCTGTGTGTGTGTGTGTATGTGGATGTGTGTCTGTGTGTGTGCGCTTGCTTGCATATCGTATGACTGAGACAGTATATTGAGACATATTTTGATGTGTGTTTATTTGCAGTTGGATTCATAGAATGAAGGCTTGCAGATGTGTGTATGCACGTGCGTGCTTGCGTGTCTCTGTGTGTGTGTATGCGTGTGTGTGTGTGTGTGTGTGTGTGTGTGTGTGTGTGTGTGTGTGTGTGTGTGTGCGCGTGCGTTCGTACATGCGCTCTTGCGTGCGTAAGTGCGTGTATTTTCAAATAAATATGTGCACAAATTTCAGATAATTGACACCACCCATTTCCCACTTCCCCCCACCCCCACCCCCCACCACCACCATCCACACACCTGTCTGTTCACCGCATGGACGATTCTTAATGAGCTTGGGGTCAAAAGTTCGCGTACGCGAAAACGAGGCTATCTGGGGCTGGACGCGCGACAGCAACATGGCGAGTGAAAGTGCAGAACGTCGAGACCTTAGAATTGTGCCGTATTTTGAGCATTAGCAAATATCTGACCACATACAAATCAGTCCCCTGTATACCAATCACAACCATTTGAATTGAAGATTGATTGAATTGTAAAGAAACTTGTCAGCAGATTGAGCATTCAGAAGATTGTGTTTCATATGATTTTCTTCTACACGCCTGAGTGATGAGAGATATATGAGTGCTTTGTTAAACTTACAAGGAACTTGTAACATACTGAGTGCACACTATTTTTTAAAAAGATTTGACAGCACATTAGCATGTCGGAGGGGTCAACTCGGTTATATTTTGTGAATTTAGCCACCGAAAAAACAACACGGCTTGAATTCAATTATCGGTTGTGGACCTACTTAGTGTTGTCCCATGCTCCCCCCCCCCCCCCGCCCCCTAATGTTTCCATTTTGGTGAATTCAAGCATGTGTGGGTGTGCGTCAGGTAGATAAATAAGCTAGCGGGTTAACACTATCTATAAGTGTTTGTCCTCTCTTAAACATTTTGCAGTTGGTAGCAATTTCAGAAGTATTTTTCACAGGCATCATTTCAACCAAGTCGCTGCTGATAGCTAAAGGGTTAAAATTGTCGATGTCAGAAGACTGCAGCAGAATAGCATTTATGCCATTCATCACTGTGTGTGTGTGTGTGTGTGTGTGTGTGTGTGTGTGTTTGCGTGTGTGTGTGCGTGTGTGTGAGTGTGGCAGCACTACTCAATCATCTAAAGGGATCAACTATGACATTTGAAGGGTAGTGCCATGGCACTTTCATGTGTTAAGCTGATCAGACAATACTCTTAAGTTATCACAGCTAATCCCCTGAGTTTTTGGAATCAAGATTGAAAGACAAAACTTTAATACAATGACATTCTATAGCAAAACACGCACACATACACACTTGAGTACAGGTACCCAACTTAAATTTGACAACAACAACAATAAATGTTAACACAGCAAAACCTGTTTTTGGCAATCACCATTTTTGCTAGAAGAAAGTGGCCTTAAACATCTCATGCTGTCTCAAGAGAGATCTTGAAGGGCCAACAGGGTCGCCTAGGCTGCAGCCACCTAAATGTTGGTCTGTAAAGACTGGTGATCTGCTCTAAGGATGGACGCTCAACACAGTTTCTGCTGTAGACCATAAAGTCTATACATGCAAGTTTTTGTCACACCCAACACATTTGCACATGCACCCACATGCAGTCTTTTTTGTTTGTTTGTTGTTGTTGACCAGCAGACAGTGAAGAAGGCAATGTCCATTATTAGCCGAAAATACCATATTTAAAATACAGAAGTTAAGCCGTTGCCCTCAGCCCGCGGTACAGGTGTCACAGCTGTAAGACAAACAGAAGGAAGTTCTCTTTTATTCCCACCGATATTGTTCTTTTGAACAAAGTGGCATAGACTTCTATTAAATGTATTCAGCTGTGAGCTCTGTACTCGAGCATAAGGGGGATGGAAGGTGTCAGCTTTGTTCTTGTAAGGTTTATGTGATAGTTGTCAGTATTAGCATAGATGTCAGTATTAGTATAGTTTCTAAATTCTGCGTGCTTGGGTGCCTGTGTGCCTGAGTGTATGTGTGTGTATGTCCGTCTTGTCCATATTGTTTTTTTCACTTTACTTGATATCTACATATATATTTATATGCACCCGTCCAGACTGAAATTGCCCCTTCGTGGGATAAATAAAGTTTTCAGTTGTCTTGACTTGACACACGAGCAGACGAATTCGGATCAACCGGATCCCTCCGTTCAGTTTCGGTTGCTTTTGAAAAAGTATGAATAGTAATAAAAGTTTCGTGTTTTCTTTATTCTGTGCTCTATTTGATGTGCACACAGGAACAAAGGAATAGTGTTTTGATCTGTGCTTCGACTGCTCCTTCTCTGTCGCCATTGTTTATACTGTCTGCCCCTGCCACAGTGTTCCCCAAATAGCCTCGCTTTCGATGCGTGACCTTCACCTCATGAATATTCGTTGAGAATGGTCCATTGCCCGACAACCATTCCTGTGGCCTTGGTGATAGGGCAGACAGAGAACGTGTACACATGGACTGAACCCTTGGTGATCTTGAGAAGCAGAGGACGTGAACACATGGACGTGGTGATAGGGCAGGCAGAGGACGTGAACGCATGGACGTGGTGATCGGGCAGGCAGAGGATGCGAACACATGGACGTGGTGATCGGGCAGGCAGAGGACGTGAACACATGGACGTGGTGATCGGGCAGGCAGAGGACGTGAACACGTGGACGTAGTGATCGGGCAGGCAGAGGACATGAATAATAATAATAATAATACCGTTATTATATAGGCGCTTTTTCTCAATTTTGGGGAAATCGACTCAAAGCGCCGCGCCTGAAACCCAACACACACACTCACGAAACAGACACGGATTTACGCCATTTAAGACAAACACAGTACAAGACAAACGAAGGGCCAGTCAGCTACTGAAGTTACAGAGATTTTTGATCGCTTGTATTTGAAATTTTGTAAAGTGGCCTGAGACCGGTACCAAAGTGTGGGGGGTGGGGGTGGAAGAACCGGAGTACCCGGAGAAAGAACCCCCGACAGTCCGCCCGAATTAACGGTGACACTTACCAGAGGAGAAAAGTCCAACGCCGGAACCCGGTATCGAACCTCGCACCTTTGGCATTGGTGGCACAAGGACGTGGTGATCGGGCAGGCAGAGGACGTGAACACAAGGACGTGGTGATCTTAAGAGGCAGACGACGTGAACACTTGAACGTGGTGATCGGGCAGGCGGGCGTGGGGCTGTAAAAATCGTCAGCATTTTGGAGTGCATGAATAATATATTGGCACACACACCTTTCACTCAAGCTAATCTGGCACTGCCCTTGAATTATTACGGTCGATCCATCCCCTGCTGACGTGCGTGGGGACTAAATCGATTAAATGAAAACTACAGTCATGCTAAAAGAACTCCAGTATATGCAGGGTCTGATCATTCGCGGCCAGTTTAGTTTCAATCTCGTTCTTGGGACACGCAGGTATCTTTTCACATCTGGAGACAAATGTAGTTGAGCCAAATCTCCTCGTGCTATCAGTTAGTGCGTTGATAGGTATGTGTGCGTATGCCTTTTCACTTCTAAGAGCCAAATGTAGTTGAGCCAAGTGTAGCTGTGCCATCAGTTAGTAGGCAGAGGGGCGGACGGTAACCGTCCAGTGGGTTGCCGTGCTGGTTTGGCGTCTTCTGTCAGGCTCTGCACTGGGCTGTCGCGGTGGGTGCAACTCTCAAGGGCTGGGCTGTGTATATGGATACACGTTTAGAGGAATGTGAGTGAATGTTCTGAGGGTTACTCTCTAATTCACGACATTTCATTGCGCACCTATAAGTAGTCTCTGTAAACACGTACAACTATTTCAGCTTAAGCGCGTGTGGGTGAGTGTGTGGGTGTATTTGTGTGTGTTTGTGTTTGTGTGTGTGTGTGTGTGTGTGTGTGTGTGTGTTTGTGTGTGTGTGTGTGTGTGTGTGTGTGTGTGTGTGTGTGTGTGTGTGTGTGTGTGTGTGTGTGTGTGTGTGTGTGACCATCCCAGTGATGCGCGGGACAATGGCGGCCGATGTAGGCCCGATGGCCTTTTGCGCATTGGGCTCTCTAGGCGCAGAACATTTGTGTGAGATCCCGTACACGTTGCACCTGTACAGCGCACGCTTCACTGAACACGCCGCAGCACACTAGTGGATTTTCGGTAGATATTTGCCCACCTCGCCTCGCACTTGAAACATCTTCCGCTTTAGGGAAAACATTGCCACACACAACTCAGGCCAACATATATTGACCTCTCCACTGTCAGTAGTCGCCATTTGTGTTTCCGGCTACCGCAGCGCCACACAGCCCAGGCCGCCCGTGAAGCATGGACACAAAGTGGCGTCAGCAAGAGGCATAGATCCTCATCAGCCCACGCATCCGCGGGGGCTCATGAGGATCTATGTCTCTTGTAGTTTGACCCTCTTCCTTTTTCCAGGCAGTGAAAGGGTTAACTGATGATGATGATTATGATGATGATGATGATTACGACGATGAAACTGACATACTGGATAAAGTCGGAGGCAATGATAATGATGACACGCTGTAACCCTTCTCCTCCTCCCTCTCCCCCGATAGAGCCGTAATACTTGGCTACGTTGTCATCAGCAATACTGTAAGCCCGTATGTAATGTGTCATTTAACCCCTCGATTGCTGCACATGATACCTTTCTGGGGAAAAGAGGCGTAAACACGGGGTAAACACGGGGTAAATACGAGGTAACCAAGGGGTAAACACAAGTAAACACGGGGAAAACACGAAGTAAACACGGGGTAAACACGGGTAAACACGAGGTAAGCAAAGGGGAAACACTGCGGAAACACGGATAAACACGAGGTAAACAAGGGGTAGACACGGGGTAAACACGGGGTAAACAAGTGGTAAACACGGGTCTCTTGGCTTGACTTCGCGAACGAAGATTTTATAGGAGTTGCCCACGACGTCTGCAGGCTTGTTCGTGGCTGCGGAGGCCAATCCGAGACAGGCAGGTTCGACTGCAGTGGCTGCAGGGGAAGGTATGGCCGGGGTTCTGAGCTGCGGCATCTCTGTTTTTTCTCCTGAGCCGCTTGTCCTTAAGGCTAGCTCTGTGAGAGTCCTCCTTTGAGGTAAACACGGGTAAACACAAGGTAAACACGGGGTAACTTTGGGCAAACACAGGGGTAAACACGGGGTAAACACGGGTAAACACGAGGTAAACATGAGGTAAACACGGGGTAAACAAGGGTAAACACGAGGTAAACATTGGGTAAACACGGATAAACACGAGGTAAACATGGGGTAACTACGGGGTAAACATGAGGTAAAAACGTGGTAAACACAGGGTAAATAATAATAATAAAGAGCATTTATATCGCGCGGAATCCTCAGAAGCAGTGGGCTCTAATCGCGTTACAAAAAAAATGTATATACATGCAGAATCTCACTACTTTTAGAAAAGTTTAATCTACGCAAACACACACAACTAAAACACACATAACAAAACCAAACCATTCACAATCACAAGTTAAACAGATTTTGATCATGCCGATGCGCCACCACGATGGTGCTACGCGGTCAACAGAGGGAAGACCTAAGATCAAGGCCACCACGATGGTGCTAAACGGTCAGCAAAAGAAGGCCCTATGATCTAAGCCAACATGATGGTGCTACAAAGTCAACAGAAGGAGGACACAAGAGATCAGCACAACCGCGATGGCGCTACAAATAGATGACCTGTGATCGTCTGAGCCACCAAATGGTCAATACACTAAGGATGTAAAGTGAAGCCACCAAGATGGTCCTACACGGTCAACAAAATGAGGACCGATGTAATAAATGCCACCATGATGGTACTAGGTGAGGCATCATAAGCCACAGAAATATGTATGCAGATACGGGCAAACACGGGGTAAACACGGGGAAACACGAGGTAAACACGGGGTAAACACGCGGTAAACATGGGTAAACACGGGGAAACACGAGGTAAACACGGGGTAAACACGGGTAAACACGCGGTAAACACGGGTAAACACGGGAGAAACACGGGGAAACATGAGGTAAACACGGGGTAAACACGGGTAAACAAGAGATAAACACGAGGTAAGCAAGGGGGAAACACTGTGGAAACACGGGTAAACACTAGGTAATCACTAGGTAAACACGGGATTAACATTGGATAAACACGAACGGGTAAACACAGGATAAACACAAGGTAAACACGGGTAAACACGGGGTAAACGCGGGTCTTTTCCCCCGAGCGGTATGGTCAGCAGCAGTCGAGGGGTTAAAATGAATTGTGAGATCAAACTGATCACTTTTGGGACAATACAGCATTTTGACTTTGTACTTTGAAATATTTACAACAGGATTTTTTTCGTGCACAGGCCTCTTATGTGTATAAAGCAGCACAAGATGCGCAGCTCATGTTCCCAAGTGCTGTGTAAACGTAAAGCAAGACATTTAACCGGGTAAAACCGGATAAACATTGCGCGACTGACGGGTATGGTCACACGGCCAAGGCCGCTGTTGTGTGTTTTGTGTACATCAGGCGAATACATTCATTTCAGTCCCTGCACAGCCGAGAAAACAGACACTCGAAACACCACACACATCAAGGGGCATAGAAAAAAAAAATTAAAAATAGAAGTTGAAAGCTCTTTAACTCATTCGAGGGATGCGGCACGTCTCGAATAAATTAAGTAAAAGAAAAAAAATTAAAAAACAACGTTTCGGATCAGAGATCTTCACTGTGATGTGGATAAGATTTTAATGGGGTGACAGTTGGGAATACATCAGAACACACACACACGTCAGAAGACAACAAGTAGGGACTGTTGATGCCTTTATTGTTACTTTATTTGCGTACAAGCTGACAACTACAGCTCACTGGAAGTGCCCATAAATCATATCACATTCATCCCCTAATTTGCCTAAAAGCAGAAACAGATGGATCGACAATAACATTAAATGGCAGTGCCTATCAGACTTCTCACGTTCATTTCCTAATTCATGACGACAAGCTGCAGAAACGTGCCTGTTTAGCGTCCCAGTAAGCAAAGGTCCTGTAAGACGTATCACGTTCATCTCCTAATTCATGATGACAAGCTGCAGATACGTGCCTGTTTAGCGTCCCAGTAAGCAAAGGTCCTGTAAGACGTATCACGTTCATCTCCTAATTCATGATGACAAGCTGCAGATACGTGCCTGTTTAGCGTCCCAGTAAGCAAAGGTCCTGTAAGACGTATCACGTTCATCTCCTAATTCATGATGACAAGCTGCAGATACGTGCCTGTTTAGCGTCCCAGTAAGCAAAGGTCCTGTAAGACGTATCACGTTCATCTCCTAACTCATGATGACAAGCTGTAGAGACGTGCCTGTTTAGCGTCCCAGTAAGCAAAGGTCCTGTAAGACTTATCACGTTCATTTCCTAATTCATGACGACAAGCTGTAGAGACGTGCCTGTTTAGCGTCCCAGTAAGCAAAGGTCCTCGGGCCAAAGACAGACGCAGCGGGCCCATTGTGGCCATCTTGGGCCCTAGTTCATGATGACAAGCTGTAGAGACGTGCCTGTTTAGCGTCCCAGTAAGCAAAGGTCCTCGGGCCAAAGATGGACGCAGCGGGCCATTGCTGCCATCTTGGGTCCGAAGACGTTTTGCTGCGTGGGATGGAGACCCTTGTCATAGAGCAGCCTGATGCGCTGGTGTAGTGTAGACTTTGCGTAATAACAAGGTCGTTTGTACTATTTAACACAAGCGGGATATAACAAGAAGCTCGGATATATACTACCAAAAGTGGGTTATGACAACTGATATAAAAAGTACGGATATATCATAACTAAAGTGGGATATGAGATCTGATTTTATAACAAGGTGGGATATATGGGGAGACCGGGGCAGGATGAGACACAAAAGTCTCTTTTCAATCTCAGACAGGCCGTGTTAAAAATTTAATAAAATATGCGATGTTTGCCACAACAACTGATTAAAAACGCAGATTGATACACCCCAGGGCAACGATAGGGCAGCTTGAGACGCAGAACTTTAGTTCGGATCACAAACACACAGAGTTAAAGTTAGCTCTTTGACTATAGTTTAAACAAAATACTTAATCATTGTTTTTAAAGTTAAAAGGAAAAATCAGACCAGAAAATTCAAAATGTTTGGCACAATCAAAAATTAAAATCTGGTGCAGGTTGAGACAAGAATTAATTTTTCAAATATATCAAGTTACAAGCACCACTCTGGTTAGATATGCAGCAGTCATAGATCTAAAAAAAAAAATCATATGCTCAATAAAAGCGACTAGATTATATTTAAAAGGCCCTCAACAAAACATGAGAAACCGGTGGCTGTTATGAGCCGACGTGAAAATCGAGGATATAAATGTAAGCCAGGTGGGAACTTAGTCAGAATTCAAACAAAGTGTCCCATTTAACTTCGGAATCAGACGTCCGTATATATGTTCTCACTTATAATTCATCCCCATGGTAACCCCTTCACCCAGTCCTTCCCCTCTCGTTCATTGTCATCTCAGAAAGAGGGGTGAACTTTAATGTTTCGCTGGGTGAGGTAAAAAGGCCAGACCAAGATTATTTTTCGAATCAAGTGGAAAACTACTTCTAGATGACATCAATATGTATTGCTCGAGCTCAAACTCAAGAAAAGAAAACCTGCCATGTTTTGCAGCTCTAAATGAAAGTTTAAAGCCGTTTTCGTTTAGCTAAGGTCTTGATTACATGCCACAAAGTCACTTTGTGTACTAAAAAGACGCTTCAGCAGCACTGTACAGCGAGTGTCCTTCATGCACTACCTGAATAGCCGCGGCAAGATTTCCTATGGAATAATGTGTCCGATTCGATTTACTTTTCAGCTAACCACACAATCTTCCAAAAGATTCATCAATTAGCAAAGTAACACATTCTGTAAAAGAATATACACAGCTTCGACAACTAACACTAAAAACATAAAATGTTAGTAAAGTACTGGCACTGGCATGCACTGTTCTTGAAATAAAAATTATCTCTCCGTTTGACAGCTCTGTCAACATCCTCCAGGCTTGTGACTGATTACATCAGTACTGAATGGGAGCATTATATATAGTATTAAATCAGAAATGTGTGCGGAAAATAGCATGAAAAGCAAATGGTACGGACATGGAAACAGGGTACATTAACTAGCGAATCTGCTTTACTGATTCCAGCTCCGTGCAGAACTGTCATCTGCGTAGAGCGACCTTGCGTGTGCTCACGCCAGGATCGACCAGTTTGACTGCGTCATCAATGACAAGCTGACAAAGTCGCTACCCAATGCGCAAAAGGCCATTGTGCCCGATGGCCTTTTCGCATACGGTAGTTTCAGAGAACTATCAAACGGGTCCTCACTATAAAGTGGTCTGGACAGGTTACTGGCGATGCCCACTCCCTGACGGCATAAACCAAAGAGCCCCCCCCCCCCCCACACACACACTCATCTCCCCCCAACTCCCCCCCCCCCCGCCTCCCGCTCCTCCCCCCCCCCCCCCCAGTCAGATCGCCCAAGGCACGCAGTCAGTCCAACAGTGAAATTTCATAACCTGTAGTGAGCACGAGCGTCCTGTCACACACACAGGCACTATAATCTCCCCGCGGACCCGCTCCACAAATAGGGTCTGCGAGACTGTAACTCACGTGACCTTATTCTGTCATACCTCACACGGATTGGACAGAATGCGACGGGGTTTCCCCGTGTTGTAAATATGTCAGAGGTCAAAAGGAGGTCACTAGCCCATTAGCAGTGAAGGGCAAAAAAAGGAACACCACACGCAGAGAATGTTTTGCTGCTTTCTCAAAAAATATTTTACTAAAAATCTAAGCCCATAGTATAAACATTGAGACTACCCACGAGTGCTAGTGATATGTTTGAACAAAATAGCTTCGCTTTGACTTCCCGTTCCATTTCACCATCTACGTCATTCTAAGTTCACTATGCGTAGATATGCCTATCGAAGAGAAGTCTACTGGCCTAAAACTCTAAAGGCCTGACTCAAGTGCTGTAAATGTTTTCTGAACACCTGCAGCTGTATGTTTCCGTATGTAATGCGCATGTTTGTGACCAGATGGGTGAATAGTGAACTGAACTTAAACCTGGATGTTTTCATGTACGAGCATCTGTTAAGTTCTAATTGTTTACTATGTGGTAAGATATTAAGGGCTTTCAGTCTGTCATCAGCAGGGGAAGAAGCAGGAAGAATAAGCTTAATACATTGCCGGTAGAGGAAATTAATATTGTTTTAAATGAATATCTCCACAGCCGTCCCAGATATTGGAAGCATAGTTTACAAAATCGTCTTAATGTGTGCGTATAAAAAAAGTTTTCGAGCATCAATGTCAACTATACGACTTAATTTGCTTAATAGAAAAAGATTCTTAGAAATAGTTTTACAGACAGTTTTTATGTGAGGCTCTCAGCTGAGCTGTTCGTCGACTGTCACTCATAACACCGCCGTGAGATGGCCTTAGTCGCCTGCTTGGCGTCAAACCCAAATAACTAACTGTCACTTCTAACAAACTGTATTATGACACTTGCTCTATGGGCTGAGAGTGAAGGGACCGCTCAAGGGATGGCAAAGCACGTTGATGTTTTTAGCGTGTCGTCACCAACATACTTTTTGTTTACAAATACTACCCATCATATGAGTTTTTTTCATACCAAGTGGACACTTCATCTAATCTAAGTTAGAGGACAGCGTTCACGGTTCAAATTTATTTTAATTAAATAATGTAATGATGCGTCAATAGCAAATAGTTCACAGTTTGTGTCGGGGTGTGATTATAGACAGTGGAAGGTCATTTATAAAGATGTTGAATAATAAAGGTACTAAGGTGGATCCCTGAGGCACACCACGGGTTACCGTTCCTTCCGCTGAGTATTAACCCATTCAACACTTTATGCGTTCTGCCTAAGAAACAGGTGGAGAGAAAAGCGACTGCATTTGAATCAATGTGATATAAAGGTAACTTCTTTAGTAAGATTGTTTGTTTGACGAGATCAAAGGCGTTTACTTTAAGATCTATAAATGCTGCACCAGAGAGAGAGAGAGAGAGAGAGAGAGAGAGAGAGAGAGAGAGAGAGAGAGAGAGAGAGAGAGAGAAGGGGCGGGGGAGAGCGAGAGAGATGATGATGATGATGATAATGATGATCATGCAAAGTTTGAATCCGGACATAATACGTTAAATCATCTTCGTGACTTACACACAGCTCTGGCCCAGACATTGATTCTGTAGACAGGGTAGGGACGACCCAGGTTGACCTGCCACCAAGCGTTGTATTCACCACTAATAGTAGCGGCACCAACGGCAGTGTGAATACAGTTGATACAGTTGTTATGGTCGAGGATACCGTCTGTATTGTTGTTGACAGCATAGCTTCCATCATTTGGGTAAACCGGGTGGTACGAGCTGAGTTGACAGCTCTTGTTGAACGCCACGTTTTCTGTTGGGAAATGTATGGATATCACTATAATAATGTGCGCTGCACTTTTGTTTCACTGATTGAATATATGCAGAATGACTTATTACTAAAACAACTTTTGGACTTCAACATTTGCTTCTCTTGTGTTTTATACTTCTTACACTTCTCATGACTTTATCTGCGTAAGTATCTGAAATCCGGATTTGTCTCGATCTAATTGTAAACATCATGTAACTAAATACAGTGTGTACATTGTAAGAAACCAAGTTTCTAAGCGACCTGCACCATGCAATACAGATTTATCAGTTTGCATTATATCACCTCTATAAATGTTCTTACTCTGTCTTATAATAATTCTGCACGAAAGGGCTATCTTAGAGTATGAAATTCGAATATCATTACAAAGGTCCGTAACTTTGGCAGCAGAAAACACGTTTACTAACACGGAGTGTACATAAAAATGATAGAAAAGTATTTGAGTCAATACAACATTGAAAGCCCGTTGTGTGGCAAATGTCAGCAAAGTCAGCCCAGGAGCAGATCGCTTTAAAGCAAAAGACACTGGTTTTAATGCACTCACCAATGTGTCCGTGACAAGACACGTGACGAACAGTCAGACAGAACCACAGAGTCCACACCAGTGCTGACAACATGACCATCGTGTTGATGCGGGAACACTGGCCTACACTGACAACTGTCCGCGAACGTAGTCTGTGTAACGTCTTCATTGTCCACTCGTCATTGTCTGTGGTATGGATTGTGCACGCTAACACACATATCTTCAAAGCGCATTTGTAAACACTCAGCTAGTCAACAAACTGTACATATAAACACCCACCTAGAAAACAAACTGCACATGAAAACACCCAGCTAGTCAACGAACTGCACATGTAAACACCCAGCTAGTTAACAAGCTGCACATGGAAACACCCAGCTAGTCAACAAACTGCACATGTAAACACCCAGCTAGTCAACAAACTGCACATGTGAACACCCAGATAGTCAAAAAGCTGCACATGTAAACACCCAGCTAGTCAACAAACTGCACATGTAAACACTCAGCTAGTCAACAAACTAAACTTGAAATTCAGGCTGTGGTTCGCGTGTTCGCTGCAGATTAAGACAAGGACGTGTATTACGGTATGCTATTTTTTTGTATCGGACACTACACCGGTTTTAACTCGTTCAAGAAAGTGCCGAGAAAATGTGAACGCCGCCCAACTGCAAGAGGTTATATATCCTCATGAGCCCCGCAGCTGCGGGGACTCATGAGGATCTATGCCTCTTGCTGACACTATTTTGAATCCATGTTCCTGGGACAACTGAATTTGTTTTTGTCTTAAATAAAGGAGGATTGCAGACTCACAGTCTGTCAGCTGCCACTGAGCGGGTTCAGTATGTGATTGCGAGCCATGTATGCTGGTCAGGAACACGTTTCTGGCTAACGTGTTTTGCCACCACTGAGGTGATTTAAAAGACAGGTCACCAAAAACAATCTAACCAAATTGTCTTCCCCACATAGATTCGAACTTGCAACCTTTCGGAATAGAGTACGGCGCTGTAGAATTGGATTAGCCCAGGTTCTTAAACACGACAGTTTGCGCCCATATTAACCCCTTCATTACCATTGGACGCGGCTTGTGTTTTTATAATCATTATTATCTGAACGCCAAAGAGCCCCAGCACGTCAAGGAACACAAGCTACAGATCCTCATGAGCCCCTTAGGATCTATGTCTCTTGCAGTTGGATCGTGTTTTCTTTCTTCAGGGCACATACACTGATTTGATGAAGGCAGAACAAGAGTATAGGTTATATGACGACGAATACAGCTCTTGAGACACTGATCAGACAGGTATATCTGTTCGCGTGACGCGGTGAGGTTCAGTTTCTAATTAGGTGCTCTGTGGTCAGAAGCAAACATTTCAACTAGCAAAGAGCGTACCGCGATTTGTACAGTATACAAGTACAGTATTTACATACATAGGACTGTATAAAATGTGCAGACAAATCACATAATCAAACCTCCAGTCAGTTTGTGGTATAGATTTTGTTTGATTTTTTTGTCAGCGCTTCAATATACAATACCATTGTGATCTAACCCCTTCAGTGGAAGTGGCCATGATGCTCTCGTTTACTGTCGCAGAAATGCCCAACACCGCCTCAAAAAACATGGATATCACTAAGATTAGCAAGAGACATTGATCATCATGAACCTCCGCATCTTCGGGGGTCTATGAATATCTATGCCTCGTGCATATTGATGGTTTCTGTTTTCCAATATTAATGGGGTTAAATCGCTGAGTCCCATTTGTTGTCAGTTATCTAAGATCAAACCTCCAGCACAATGTGTGACTGTCATATGTATCGTCCAGTTATTTGTCAGTATCGTCTGCTACAGAATAAGTTCGTGTATAGGAATACATAAAGCTGATTGGGGTTCACTTGTGACTGCAGTGTATCTCATGTTCTGTGTGCACTGGCCGATATGACTCTGCGTGCCTTATGTAGGCCCAGAGCCGACGGAGTTCAAACTCCACCAACTCAGTGAGCATGGGCAATGTAGAGCCCGTATAGGTCGTTTGACATCGGCGCGCACAAAGTTTTTCGCTAATATTTCCGCAAAGAGCCGCATTTCTATACCAATCTTAGAACAAATACCATTCATTGACAGTTGACCTAATTCGATTTTCTTTTAAGGAACTCGAATGTGTCAGTTTTGCTGCACAATCGTAAATATTCCGAATTTATTTATGAAATGGCTGATTTTACAAACCTAAATGTGCCCAGATAATATTAAGCCCAGTATAACAAAGATTATTTGTCACGGTGCACGTGAATTGGCCAAGTTTTTAAACCTGAAACAGTGAAGGCATACATGAAGTCTGCACGCGTAACCTGGATATTGGACTCTGCAGGGGCTCTATTTAGGGGAGTGAAAATGGCTTGTCTTGTTTTTCACCAGATTGTTACGACTGTACAGTTCTAAGTTAGTTTATTACCATAATTATGTTTCCATGTAAAAAAAAAACACAATAAAAACATTGGAATTTATCTTGATATCAGTTACTAAGACTGAAATAACACACGCACACACACACACACACACACACACACACACACACACACACACACACACACACACACACACATGACACACACACACACACACACACACACACACACACACACACACACCCGGATTAAACTCTAAAATATGATTTTCGTGCTAAATGCTAAGCAAATACTGGTATTAAATGTGAAGTTAAATCGAAAAATCATAGGAGTTTAGTAAAAAAAAATAAAAAAAATCCATATTAGGTCAGTTGGCACTTCATGATATTTTTGTTGTTAAAATGGTACACAAAAGTGTTTATATGTGGAGGTATTTGGGAAAAACGTGGTAGGCTCCGATGTCAAACAGATGTACCTGTGTTCAAAAACACGTGCGGGGCGGAACAAAAAGACTCAACATCAGCTTTAAGTGTCCCGCATGACGAAAGTGCGTGTGTGTGTGTGTACGTGTGTGTGTGTGTGTGTGTGTGTGTAAGTGTGTGTGTGTGTGTGTGTGTGTGTGTGTGTGTGCGTGCGTGTGTGTGAGTGTGTGTTTGTGTGCGTGCGTGCGTGCGTGCGTGCGTGTGTGTGAGTGTGTGTTTGTGTGCGTGCGTGCGTGCGTGCGTGCGTGCGTGTGTGTGTGTGTGTGTGTGTGTACTCCCGCGTTCAAACAGGACCCATGAGACTTCAATTTTTATGCATCCGGACCCACTTGACGTTTTATCCGCTCAGAGTGTGGCACGTATTTTTGCACATGGCAGTAACGTTCTGTCTTTTCTTATGAAATGCACAACACCATCCTCCGCCCGATAAACGTGGATATCAATGAGACGGAAAAAAAAAAAAAAAACCCACGTCTGCAGGGGTTTATGAGGATCCACGTCTCTTGCATGTTATATTTTTGGTTTTGGCTTTCAGCACTAACGGGGACAGCCTATTGTCATATCTTTGTCATGAACAAAAACACTTGGTGATTTGTGACAGAAGATAGCTGTGCAAAGTTTATCGCATGACAAAAGTGCGTGTGCGTGCGTGTGTGTATGTGTCCGTGCGTGTGTGTGTGTTTCTGTGTGTGTGTGTCTGTGTGTGTGTGTGTGTGTGTGTGCGTGCGTGCGTGCGTATGTTTGAGTGTGTGTGCGTGCGATTGAGTGTGATCTTGCGTGTACTTGTGATCGTCTGCGTGTGTGTGTCTCTCTCCCCCTGTATGTCTGTGTGTGTGTGTGTGTGTGTGTGTGTGTGTGTGTGTGTGTGTGTGTGTGTACGTGTGTGTGTTTGCATGCGTGTGACTGTGTATGCGTGTGTTTGACAGTAGCGGAAGATGGCGAATCGTCACTTGTGCCCAGCGAGGCTGTCTGCTGATATACTGATGAGCAAAGGAAATCGCGACATTTTTTTTGAAGCACCGGAAACACTCAAGAGTATCCGATGATTCTAAAATTGTCGCATTTCTTTCGCTCGTCAGTGTTAGTAGATGCAGTGGTGTTATTTCGCCTGAACAAGACACCAACAACTGCCCAGTGCGCAAAGGGCGGTCCGTGGCGCAGTGGCTAAGGCGCCTGATACCAATGCCAAAGGTGCGAGGTTCGAAAACGGGTTCCGGCCTCAGTAAGTGTCACCGTTAATTCGGGCGGACCGTCGGGGGTTCTTTCTCCGGGTACTTCGGTTCTTCCACACCCCCCCCCCCACACACACACACACACACACTTTGGTACCGGTTTAAGGTGACTTTACAAATGTCAAATACAAGCGATCAAAAATCTCTTTAACTTCAGAAGCTTTGTCTGTCTTGTACTGCGTTCGTCTTAAATGGCGTAAATCCGTGTCTGTTACGTGAGTGTGCGTGTTGGGTTTCAGTTCGCGGCGCTTTGAGTCGATTCGCCCAAAAATTGAGAAAAAGCGCCTATATAGTAACGGTATTATTATTATCAAAGGCCATCGGGCCGACATCGGCCGCCGTTGGCCCGCACACAGCTGTACACGGGTCAACAGAGGCCGACGTCGGCCCGATGGTCTTTTGGTTGTGCGGTACCAACAAGTAGGGCTGGTACGGTGCATATACTGGTTTGTGATTTTGATCTTACGGATTTGAGCCGCAAGGTCCGAAATCCCGAACCAGAAGACAAATGCAAGTGACCTGCCTTGTAAGACACGGAATAAGACGATAAAGTCCGCAGTTGTGAACAGCGAGCTTCACGCTGTATTACCATGACAATCTCGCTGTTCACAAAGTGTCATGACTGTCTTTTGCCTTCACAGGGCTGAAATCATTACAACTGTCCTCGCACAGAAAGTCACCGTAAGGTCCAAAATCTGAGATCAGCAGACACATGGGGATAAGTGAAACAAGAATGGGAACAAGTGTATGAAGAAAATGAAAACTAAAAGAATACACACGACAGACATATTGAAGATTTTATTGCAGTTTTATTTGCGTACAAGTTGAAATAATTTATTGATGATAATATACCGACGAGCAAACGAAATGCGACAACATCCTTGTCATCAGAAACACTGCGGTGTCTTGAATGATGTCACATTTAGACTCGAATGATACGCATTTCTTTAGGTCGTCAGTATAGTTCAATGGTGCTAGTTGAATAGCCCTTCGCCTCTTTGCGGAGGGGGTACTTATAATGGAGATTGTGGGGATAGAGGTGAAAGGAGTGGGATAAGGGTGTGGTCGAGGTGGAGGGTGAGGACATTTTCAACGCTGGCGAAATGAAGAGGGAGTGTAGGTTCCCATCTCCAAAAGAGGGACCTTCATCTAGCATTGTACAGTTATTTCGGTCTGGTGAGGGGGTCCGAGCGCTTATGGCATTGCTTTATAAGTCGCATGCAGTTCAATTAAAACGATGTCCGATTCCGTCCTTAAAACGATTAAAACATTAAGTTTCATGTAAGACTATATCAGTACAATTTATACACATTAATTTTCAAATAACAAAAAGCAAGGAAGCATTCACTGATAAGCAAAATTCTTTCATTAACCCCGTCAGTGGTGACAAATATCAACATGATTCAGCTGCAAGAGGCATAGAGCCTCATAAGCACCCGCATTTGCGGGGCCTCATGAGGTTCTATGCCTCTTGTTGACGCCATTTGGTATCCATGTTTCTTGTACGACTGAGGCTATTTGACATAAACTCAACAAATATTTGAGAATTTGCGACCGTTGAGAGGTTAAAAAGATAAATGGATAAAAGAGAAACAGCTGGATTTCACAAAATACAAAGTGACTCCAATAGCTGCCAATAAACATGGAAGCACACACAGAAATACTTATAATATACTGACGAGCAAAAGATGTGCAACATTTTACTTTGGTACCGGTTTCAAGGCACTTTATAAATTTCAAATACAGGCGATCAGAATTTCCGAAACCTCAGTAGCTGAGCTGACCCTTCGCACCACTGTCCTGTGTCTGACTTGTACTGTGTTTGTCTTCATAGTGAATGCGTGTGTGTCACGTGAGCGTGCGTGTTGGGTGCAGTTCGCGGCGCTTTGAGCCGATTCGCAGAATTGGGAAAAGCGCCTATATAATAACCGGTATTATTATTATTATTTTGGGTCATCGGAAACACTTTTGCGTTTCAAATGATTCCAAAAATGTCACATTTCTTTTGCTCGTAAGCATATAATCTGATTATTAATTTATTATTTGAGACAATATGATGTACCTGTCAAGAAAATGATCAAGCTCTTTAAAAAGCTCTCTCTCACCCTCTGTTATATGCCGATTTTGTGCTTATAAGATAAATTTGTGTTATTGCGCAAGTGTGTGCGTGTGGATGTGAATATCTGCCGCATGTGTAATTGCGTAAATTGAGAGAAAAGCACCGCTGGAGTTACTTCACATGATAAGCAATGTACATTGAACAATTCAAGGGTACAGCTCAAACATGCTGTTATTATATTATATTGAGCAGCATATTGCTTGATATAGGTCCGATAACAGGTAGATGTGATTGCGAGACCCGAATCAAAATGTCCGAGTCGGTACGACGAGAATATTTGATTGGGTGGGAGGAGTGAGAGTAAGGGAGGTAGGCGTGGGCGGTACAGGGGTGACTAAGAAACGGAACTGAGAAGTACACCAGTCATTCTGCTAGGGCAGCAGCCGCAAGCGACAGCGTATAATTTGAAAGACAAACCCACACCGCAGGAAACAACCAGTAAACCTAGAGGTTGGGATAGATGTTGTCTTACATGTTTGACAAGTGAGAGCCACGGGAATAAAACGCCTCCGTTATTTTGCCCAACTGACAGGAAAGTGTTGGTTCAGTGTATCAGCGTGAGGGAGTAGTGTGGAGCTGAGCGTGAGATTGAGGTGTGATAGTCATAACGTGTGGGTAGATGCAGAGTCGCGGAGCGGTGCGCGCTGTTCTGACCAATTTTCGCCCAAGTTACGCTCCGGAACTCTGGCCTGCCATTAATTGGCCGAGAGGGGCGATGATGTCAGAACAAGGGCGCACCGGTGGGAAGGAGAGAGCGAGCGAGGTCGGGGAAAAGAGGGGTCGGGGGTGGGGGGCGTGAGAGTGACTGGAGTTTACATACATGTATAGAAAGTGGTGTCAGTATCAAGAGTCGATAATAATAATACTAATACTAATAATAATACTACTACTACTATTACTACTACTACTACTACTACTACTATTAATAATAATAATAATAATAATAATAATAATAATGTACATTTATATAGGGCTTAACCTTGAAATGAATGGTGCTCTAAGCGCTTTACAAGATCAAATATTACAGAACAAAAAGTACAAGAAAGAAAACGATACAATAAATGTTACAAAAACTAAAGTGACACATCAAAAGCTCACACGCACACATACACACACACCGTTACAAGAACAGTTGCTGCCAAAGATTGCTTACGCACTGAAAGTGCATCTAACTATATGCATAAGAAAACAGATAGGTATTGAGCAGTGACTTAAAAGCAGACAGGTGCATGTCTGACATGGGCTGGAAAGATGTACGGATAAACAAAAATAAAAATACACAGCAAGTTTCGCATTACTAGACCTCCAGTTACTATAACACAACCCATCCTCCTGCCTATACACTCCTTTCCCCTCTGTACCTTTCTCCCCTCCCCCTTCCTTCCCCAAACACACACTTCCAGCCTGTAGTAATTAATGTTTGTTGACTGTCAGGTCTGTGTTCACGTTAGGAATGCCTTTCTTGTTTTCGTACACTTCCAGCCTGTCGTAATTAATGTTTGTTGACTGTCAGGTCTTTGTACACGTTAGTAATGCCTTTCTTGTTCTCGTACACTTCCAGCCTGTCGTAATTAATGTTTGTTGATTGTCAGGTCTGTGTACACATTAGTAATGCCTTTCTTGTTCTCGTACACTTCCAGCCTGTCGTAATTAATGTTTGTTGATTGTCAGGTCTGTGTACACGTTAGTAATGCCTTTCTTGTTCTCGTACACTTCCAGCCTGTCGTAATTAATGTTTGTTGATTGTCAGGTCTGTGTACACATTAGTAATGCCTTTCTTGTTCTCGTACACTTCCAGCCTGTCGTAATTAATGTTTGTTGACTGTCAGGTCTTTGTACACGTTAGTAATGCCTTTCTTGTTCTCGTACACTTCCAGCCTGTCGTAATTAATGTTTGTTGACTGTCAGGTCTGTGTACACGTTAGTAATGCCTTTCTTTTTCTCGTACACTTCCAGCCTGTCGTAATTAATGTTTGTTGACTGTCAGGTCTGTGTACACGTTAGGAATGCCTTTCTTGTTCTCGTACACTTCCAGCCTGTCGTAATTAATGTTTGTTGACCGTCAGATTGATTGATTGTACATTGCTTAACGTCCCGACAGCAACAAGGCTTCCTCAGGACGTGCCTGCACTGCTTGTGAAAAAACAAAAACAAAAAAATAGAATATTGAATGTATGTCGCCAGCCGGCCCACTACGTTAAATAAACCTACAACATGGGGCCTAAATAAAGCTAAAACCAGTTGGCAACACACATCCAATATCAAGAGCTACAGGCAGTGCAGACAGTAGGGAGAGTTTTAAAAAGGTAAATACAGGTGAATGGACAAAGGGTAGACAGAAACACATGCCCCAGAATAGAGAGAAAAACTCACCCTGTGGGTCTGACCAGGGTGACCCTGGGAACTAAAAAGTACCTAACCCCACCCAAGTCCCCCAGGGTAGACCCGGGTGGGGGTGTTGACCGTCAGGTCTGTGTACACGTTAGTAATGTCCTTCTTGTTCTTGTACACTTCCAGCCTGTCGTAATTACTGTGTGTTGGCTGTCAGGTCTGTGTACACGTTAGTAATGTCCTTCTTGTTCTCACACACTTCCAGCCTGTCGTAATTGGACAGGTCAACCTCAATGGCGGCTTCTTCTGGGACTTGGGTGATCTCGTATGTTGCAGATGTTCTCTGTACACCCATGCTTATTTCTAACAAAACATGATAAAAGAGAAAGACAGAAAGGGTTAATTCATTTCTGACAATGCATTATTAACCCCATTAACCGCCTGCTGGAACACACACACACACTGAGTGCAAGAGGCATAGATCCGCATGATGCCCCGTGTTCGCGAGGCCTTATGTGGATCAATGCCTCTTACCGGCCTATTTCATGCCAGTCTGTCTCATTATAGCCAACAGTGACAACGTGAATCCAGTGAGATGGTTTACAGACATTATTTGTATCCTCGAGCAGTGAAGGCGTGAAATGACTGCTTTAGGTCGTGTTCAGTGTTCAGCAATCTGAATGCCTAAAAACGTTTGCCTGTTGGCAGCACTTTCGTCGAGTTGATTCTTACAATAATACTGCATATAGACGTCATACCAGTTCGGGAAGGAAGTTCAAACGACGTTCAAGAAAGTAAAGCAACATCTAAAAACTGCAAAATGAACTTCAGACCCCCCCCCCCCCCCCCCCCCCCCGCAAAAAAAAAAAAAATCGCCAGACAGAAAACTCTCATGCTGCATTTGTCTTACACAAGAATGTGCATGCATACTATTACATTGCATTGAAAGTTGCAGATATGGAAATGTGCTGTGTGGCCAGTTAGATAACACTGGCAGATTCTCATTCTGTGAGGGGGTTTGTAACTGCCAGCAAATTCAAGCGCATAAATTAATGAAAATTAACAAAGACGAATATAGACTCGCACGCGCGCGCACACACACACACACACACACACACACACACACACACACACACGCACACACAGAAGCACAGAGAACGCACACACAGAAGCACAGAGAGAGAGAGAGAGAGAGAGAGAGAGAGAGAGAGAGAGAGAGAGAGAGAGAGAGAGAGAGAGAGAGAGAGAGAGAGGTGAAAAGGGACACCTTACCAGAAGCCATGGTTGATGCATTCTCTTGAACGTTGCGCGGTTTACTGTTCCTCCTAGACAAGTTAGATTATACAGGTATTGTACATTTTCTCGCGCAACCAATAAACACAAAGTGTGTAACAAAAGTTTATATGTTGCACCTTTTTTGTTGTGTTTCACACATTATACTGGATCTGGGTGAGGTATGTAACAAGTACGACTTTTCTATTAAAAAGAACAACAACAACAACAACAAAAAACTTATTATCATACAAAAAGTAGTTAAGCCCTTTGGCTGTCGGTAGCGGTTTTGCCACCATGATTCCCGCAATAAACCGTTACCGACAGCCAAAGGCTTCGCATAGTGTGCAACATTCATTAACGTCCCGAAGAACTGATGTTTATTTTGGGTTCCGAAAGTCGTGAGTAAAATACGGCCACTACAATATTATTTTGGGCTGGTCTGTGATTTTGGGTTTTACGGCCACAGGTCGTCAGGCCTAAAATCACAGACAGGCACACACGTACGTTTTATTGGCAAGTGTACCTCAACAGGATGATAACGACAACAAGACACACAACGGCCGCACCAAGGACAGCGACAAGTGATCCTAGAGCGACAATAGCAGCTTTATCGTCATCGCGAGTGGCGACAGCAGCAGTACTGTTCAGTGCTGTAAAGATTAAAATAAATTTAATGGTCATATTAAAAAATGAATGAATGAATGAAACAACGAATGAATGAATGAATCAATCAATCAATCAATCAATCAATCAATCAATCAATCAATCAATCAATCAATCAATCAATCAATCAATCAATCAATCAATCAATCAGTCAATCAATGAATCAATCAATCAATCGATCAAACAATCAACTCTCAACTTCTCTTTTAACACATTCAACCCCTACGTACTACAGCAGGAGATGTATCAACCATGATAATTCAATGGTAGTGGCAGATTAGCTTGGCGCCTTTTGGCGCCAAGCTAATCTGTCACTACCTTTGAATTATCATGGTCGATCCATCTCCTGCAACTGGTGCATAGTCGTATAGTCGTTAGATGACGCCTCCAAATTGTTTTTAATACGGCCGTGGGGCAGAATGAGTTAAAGAAAGCCATAGAAGACAACATTAATTGCTGCTGGGTACAGTACATTGCGTCCGCTGTTTCCCAGGGTCGAGTTGCACCTGCTTTTCATGAGCCATGCAGGTCCCGCCCATCCGAGTCCTGCCTGCTTTGTTTTGAGCTATTCTTATTCACGCAATAACCTGGCTGCAAGGCAGAGAGACAGTTAGCTGGCAGTTACTGGCCTGGAGACGTTTTCTGCAACTGGAGGCAGGTTCCTTACCCTCAGAACAGCTTGGCGATTTCCATTCCGCTTTGCACGTGCAGTGTCCAGTGTCTCTGTCACACACGTCACTCTCACAGCTCTCGCTGCAGGACAGACTGCAGTCTGGGCCGTAGTGTCCGTCAGCACACTCTGGAATAATAATGGTCAGGTTGGAGACAAAACAGACCCCAACAATTGTTGACATGCACACACACACACACACACACACACACACACACACACACACACACACACACACACACACACACACACACACAATCCACAGGAATAGCCAAACGTGTGAACATCCAGCATTCTTAGGGCACCGCGTGAAAATTGTGTCGGCCAGTGTGATGTACAGTTAACACACTCTGCCCCAGGACCGAAATCCTCAAATTTTGAAGTTGCCCTGAAGGACTGTATAACAATTCTAGAGACAGACCAAGCGTGATAGTTCGTGGATGGTGCCAGAACAGCTTGGCGCCTATGGGCGCCACGCTATTCTGGCACCACTCTTGAACTATCATGCTCGATCGATGTCTTTTTGTGGTGTGTCGGGGCTGAATGAGTTAAACGTTGAAGATCGTATGAAAATGTGGAGAACCTAGGAATCCCAGAGAGTTAAGACAAAATACCTTTACACAGAGGCGTCTTGAAGTTCCCGTCACAACTGTCGCATGATCCGTCGCCGCGGTTACAGGGGGCACCATTCTTACAGGCTCCACACACGCCAGTACAGTCTGGTCCGTAATAGCCGACGTTACACTCTGCATGAAAATTGCCGTTTTAGGGTATGTAGGACTTTATGAAAATTCATTGCTTAAGCCAATTTTAACATGTTGCAATGCTAATAAAAAAAAGATACTCACAAACCAGATAGGTGAGGCTAGCGCTGGCTAATAAAAAAAGAACATGGAAGGCTGTTTATAATACAAACAAGTAGTAACGGAAGCATAACCACCTGCAACCCAGGACGGTACACAAGAAATGTGTGCATATTACCCCATTCAGCCCTGACGCACTACAGCAGGAGATTAGTCGACCATGATAATTCAAGGGTAGTGCCAGATTAGCTTGGCGCCTGTCGTCGCCAAGCTAATCTGGGACTGCCCTTGATTATCATGGTCGATCCATCTCCTGCAACACCGAGGTGCATAGTCGTTAGATGACGAATCCAACATTTGAGAAACACGTGCGTCGGGCTGAATGAGTTGCCTCGTTCGCTGCCAGTGATCACGGATTTAGCGGCTGGCACTACTGCACACTGACGACAATCGCACGAAATACTCAATGCAACTAGGACAAAACTTGAACTTAAACAACGCGGGAACAACAAGAGACATGAATACTCACGAGCCCCCACGACTGCGAGGGCACATGAGGATCTATGTCCCTTGCAGCTGGATTGGGTCCGCCTTGCCCCGGCAATTATTGGATTAAAGATTTCAACAACTCAAATGGGCCGCTGCGCACTTTAGGGAAAAGAACAGGTCAGAATTAGTACAGAAGTACCTTTCCAAAGAGGCATCCTGTAGTTGCCCACACACTGCTGACAAGATCCGGTGACGTAGTGACAGGGAACATTACCAATACAGGCTCCACATCCTTCCTCACAGTTGGGTCCATAATGGCCGGATGTACACACTTGAGAGATAGATACAAAGAGATTTAAAAGACAATAAATTCAATAATGACGCATCCGTCATTAATTTACGTCATTTTTAATATTCAAATTTTGACCCCATTACACCCCCGTTAATTCCGAATCAACACTTTGATTTTAAAAAGTGACGAGCATGACGGATGCGTCATTATTGATTTAATTATCTTTTAAATCTCTTTGTATCTATCTCTATAACTATTGTCTCTATAACCACCTAATCATTTACATGTCTAAGTAATTTTAAGTGGAACTTTATACGTTACTAATAAGTTACAACTAACTTTTAAGAACCTACAGAAGTAACCTTTAAGTGAGTTGACATAAGAACTTATTAATTACTTATCATAAGAACTTATTAATTACTTACTGTAAGTTCTTATAAGTTCTTACAACAACTTGACTTAAGTCACAACTTACTCGGTCAGATTTGTCAAGATACAAGGACAATAAAAAAACTTTTTTTTTCTCAGTAATACTCGGGTGGTGGTGCTGATGGGACTAAATAATCAGGCACAAGTGATGTAAATGACGTGTCATCTTTCTGCGAAGCATATGACAAAAATATTGATTGATTACCAAATCTGATTTTTATTTGCTTAAAAGATTGTGTAGTTTTTCTGTGGTTTCCTGAACACCAATCTTTTTTCGTTCTGCTAAAAAACTAGCTTTCAGTTCTTCAATATTTACGGGAGATTGACTACGCATTTTATTCTGTATTTCAGATTTCTGTTTCTTGTAATTATTTAAATCATCCTGGACCTGCTTAAATTCTTCATCATCAATAAAATTATCATTTAATGCCTTACTGATAATAAGTTTCATACTGCTCAACTTTGCACCAGCGAGCATACTCAATGCTTCATGTTTCTGTAATTTTGTGTGAAACCTCTTGTTCAAGGCTTCCAAACCAAAGCATGCTAGGCATGTAGCAACGCTAACACCCTCAATTGCTATTCCAGCCAAACTTCCAATTTCTGTGGCAAACAGAACAATACCCCCTACAGAACATCCAGCTGAAACTGCGCCAATAGCCATAGAAGTGTTTTGAACAGAATTAAATACTGACTTATACCTCCTTTTGCCACATGCCTTGCCTGCTCACAGTGTCAAACGCTTTTGTTAGGTCGACAAATGTTACATACAGCCCTTTGTTCTGCTCGCGGCACTTCTCCTGTAGCTGTCTCAGCACAAAGACCATATCGGTGGTGCTCCTGTTTGCTCTGAAGCCACACTGGCCCTTTGGGAGTTGGTCTTCAGCGATGGCAGGTACCAGCCGATTCAGGAGCAGCCTTGCAAGGATTTTCCCAGCAATGGACAGCAGGGTAATTCCCCGATAGTTCGAACAGTCGCCTTTGTTCTTGTACAGGGTGATAACGACTGCATTACGGAGATCTTTTGGTAGTGTTCCTTCCTCCCAGCAGCAGAGAAAGAGGTCATGGAGCTTGTTGTGCAGAGCTGTGCCTCCATGTTTCCAGATCTCTGGCGGTATTCCATCAATGCCTGATGCTTTGCCACTCTTGAGCTGGTGGATGGCTGTGAGGGTCTCTTCAGCGGTGGGCGGTTCGTCCAATTCAACCTTTACTGGGAGGTGTGGGATTTGTAGGACAACTGCTTCTTGAACAGTGCGCTCAGGAGAAGTACCGCGAGCAGAACAAAGGGCTGTACGTAACATTTGTCGACCTAACAAAAGCGTTCGACACTGTGAGCAAGTAAGGCATGTGGCAGATCCTGGAGCGACTTGGCTGTCCCCCAAAGTTCCTCAACATGATTGTCCAGCTACACGAGGATCAGCAAGGCCAGGTCAGACTCAACAATGACCTCTCAGAACCATTCCCCATTCTCAAAAGCGTAAAGCAGGGCACCGACCCTCTTCACCATATTTTTTAGCATGATGTTGAAGCAGGCCACAGTGGACCTCGATGATGACGATGCAGTGTACATCAGGTATCATCTCGATGGCAGCCTGTTCAACCTCAGACGACTGCAGGCCCACACGAAAACCCTAGACCAACTGATTCGTGAGCTGTTTTTTGCTGATGATGCTGCCCTCTTTTGCACACACAGAGAAAGCCCTGCAGCGCATCACGTCTTGCTTCGCAGATGCTGCCCAGCTCTTTGGACTCGAGGTCAGTCTGAAAAAGACAGAGGTCCTCCATCAGCCGGCACCCAAGACAGTGTATCGCCCTCCTCACATCACCATTGGCGAGTCTGAACTAAAGTCAGTGCACCAGTTTACTTACCTTGGCTGCATTATCACGTCGGACGCCAAGCTGGACAAGGAGCTTGACAGCAGGCTGGCAAAAGCGAACAGCACTTTAGGGCGACTTTTCAAGCGGGTGTGGCACAATCAACAGCTGAAAACAGGCACCAAGATCAGCGTGTACAGAGCTGTGGTCCTCACCACCCTGCTGTATGGTTCCGAGTCCTGGGCCCTCTACCGCAGCCAACTACGACTCCTCGAACGCTTCCACCAGCGCTGCCTGCGCACCATCCTGGGCATTCACTGGAGTGACTATGTCACCAACATCGAGGTCCTTGAACAGGCTGAAACTGTGAGCATCGAGGCTTTGCTGCTGCGGACACAGCTCCGCTGGGCGGGGCACGTCTCCAGGATGGAGGATCATCGCCTACCAAAGATCACCCTGTTCGGCGAGCTTGCTACTGGACACCGTGACAGAGGGGCACCAAAGAAGAGATACAAAGACTGTCTCAAGAAGTCACTTAGTGCCTGCCAAATCGACCACCACCAGTGGTCTTCGCTTGCTGCGGACCGTGACACCTGGCGCTCCACCGTTTACAAGGCAGCTGTCTCCTTTGAGGACTCTCACAGAGCTAGCCTTAAGGACAAGCGGCTCAGGAGAAAAAACAGAGATGCTGCAGTTCAGAACCCTGGCCATACAGCCACTGCGGTCGAACCTGCCTGTCTCGGATTGGCCTCCGCAGCCACGAACAAGCCTGCAGACGTCGTGGGCAACTCCTATAAAATCTTCGTTCACGAAGTCAAGCCAAGAGAGACCTCCTTTTACATCTGGAGTACTTAGCCTCTTCACTTTCCAAATATTTAATTGCTTCTGTAATATTATTTAATCTGAATGCGTCTGCCGGTAATGTTTTATCTGATGCAATTGGCGCAGCTGTCACCTGTGGATCAGGGGCAAGCGTTGTTTTAGTCGTCACATTTGTTTCAGTCAGCTCAAGCGTCGGTAGTTGCGGATAGAAGTTTACCATTTTTTTTATTGACAAATATTTTTTATTTAATCAGCAATTACATTTTGCAACTCTTCAAAAGTATACAATTTGCTAGCATAATAAAATGCAACAAGATCAATGTGTTCAAGGTTTATGTAACTTAGATGAACAAAAGTTGTTTTGTCAACCACCACCTTGACAGCGGGAATACTGCTCGAAACATTAATAACATCATTATTTTTTGTAATAGCAATAAAGACCTTTGATGATTCTGATACTGTTTCATTCCATGTAAGTTTAATTCCGTGTGCAATTTGAGCCTCTTTCACAGAAGCTATTCTCAAGATAATTTCAAATACTATTGTTGCTTCTCTTGCGATGGGAAAGTTTATTGGTGCAAACACGACCTTCGCATCAGACCTACCCTTCCTATGTGTAAGAAGATACCGTCGTTTCTCATAATTTTCAACTTTCAGTTTATCTCTGCTATTGTCATCTGAAGCAAAACTTGGAACAAGGCTTACAATAAGCGGCCCAGAATTAACAACTTTCCTAAACACTAAGGCACCTTCGTCATCAGTGTATACATAAGGACTAATAAATTCAATCTTTATGTCCCAGTCAATTGTTGGTGGTGGTGCAGGCACAGGTGAAACAACCCATTTATTACCAACATGTATTAAGTTATAGGGCACATTATTTACAAGATGAGGCGCAACTGGTACAGTAACATCACGAAGCTGACCAAGTTTAGGAATCTGTTTTTCACCGTCTTTTATGTCAACAATTACTCTCCGCTTGTACATGCCAGTCGAATCAAGTTCAAAACCATATATTTCTCCAATTTCTCCTTCCTTCTCAAAATCCTGTACATCTGCCAAATCTTTCAACTCTGTTACCGGACATGCAACTGGTATGATTTTCGGCTTTGGACCAAGACCACTCATTTTTTATAAACAAAATTAAAATTATTTAACTTCTAAAACAACACTAAAATCATGCATAACAACTGGTTTGTCATCCTGATTAGTTACAGATATACTTAGTGACTCAAAGAAACTAGAACCTAATTTCTTAAACTGTAAATTAGGAAATCTAGCAACCACACTTTCACAATACGGAGCAGTTCCAGTTGGTAAGCATCTCAACAAAGTTGAAGGCTTTCCATTGTGTACATTTTCAGTCGTGTTTAGTTCTTTCAAATAAACATTTAGTACAGTATGTACTGACAAATGAACAGGATATTTTCCAGTTAATTTTCCATCAATCATCTCTATTTTCCAAAGCCTTGTTTTAGCTTCAGTTTCATTTATTAAACCAAGTAATAACAGAAGATCATCTGAAAATGTTATCCTACGCTCAGAAGAAAATTCTAATGTAACAAGTAAGTTAGCTGGATTTAAAGTTGCTTTAATTTTTATTTTACTTTGAAACCAGTTAGCTAATGTACAAAAGTCATAATACCCAGATGTTATTTTATGATTTTCAATAGGAGAGGAATCATTACTAACAGATACATAATAATGTATATCATCTACAACATTAAGCCATTTTACAGTGTAAAACATTTCATGGATAGCTACAGCCTTGTTACCATCATGATTATCAATCCCATTAGTTAACAACACTGGTTTGCTTGTGTCAAGATTTGTTAAGGTAATAAACATTTTTATTATCTCATATAAAAAAGGATGGAATTTAAATCACCAATTATTACCACAACGAGCGCATTTCAATTTAATGTGGATGCCAAATACAATGTTGCACCTACTTATGAACAGAAAATAATTCAACTAAACCAGCTTGATATTGCTGTGTCTGAACAAGATCTATTCCAAGTCAAAGTACCAAACCAATTTGACCATTACCTAAACCCTCCAATAACAGATGACTCTACTGCAAGAAAGTGGTCTTTAAGTCCACTACAGATGTTTCAAAACCAACTCAACTTTGCTATACTATGCTCAACTACAGGCTGTGGTGTTTCATTTACAGACCATTTGAATCACTCAAACAAACTGATTAGGTCTGTGTATCGTTTTCACACTTACTACCAGCTTAGACGTATACTGTCAGAACTGCATACACCATTACCAACTGAATCCAGTTTCAACAGGTTTAACAACCCCATGGATATGAAAGCATTTGAACGCATCTGTAATGAGTTTAACATAAGCCCCAGGTATGACTTTACACAAAAACTTGATGATCACAACGGTATGGGTACATTGTATTATGCTATGAGTCACAGACAATACCCACAAGATTATTATCCTGGTTACACTTCATTCTCATCAAAATCTGAAGTCTGGTTAGGATCAATAGAGCAGAAACAGTCTAATGCCTGGACCACATTTATTTTAGACAAGAGTGACGGGTTTACTCAAGCAGGAGTGGAGCGCGTAAATGAGTCAATCAGAACATATGTCTGGTGTATACTATGTGCACAATCATTAACAAAATCAAATATTTTGAATGGAAGTGGAAAATTTGAAGCACAAAAACAGTTTCTTGCAAATCTAGAAGATTCAGTAAATTCAGTAGTTGATCTCCCATCTAGCATACAACGCTACCAAGACGTTCTTAGATATGCCAGATCAAAAGTTGACTTTGTAGTAGGCATCGGGTTATACATGTTACCATCTGACCTTCAACTCCAAATGGGTACAATAACAAATTATAATAATGAAATCATTGTTGCAGGTCATGATCAAAAACTAGGTCTCAATCAATCTGTAAACTTGGGGGCCACAACCACACATGTACAGACATTAAAACCATTACAGACGGTAACACCCCCGGCCCCAGCCCCAACACCAGCACCATCAACTCCAACACCAACACCAACCCTTGACACACATGAGTCAGAAAGAACTGCATTGGTAATAGGCCTATCGGGATTAGGAGTATTACTTCTTTATCTGTTTCATTAAATAACCCACCATCAACCCTCCTACTGTTACCAAAAATACCCACACATGCTCTGCCATAAACCCAACTACCTTTGCTGTAGTACTAATCAACCAACTGACAACAGTACCTATAATGCCAGGCAACGCGTCTACTGCTTTCAGAGCCAATTTCTTAAGCAAGTCTGATATGTGAGACAACTGTTTCTTTACCCATGACTGTAAGTCTTTTGGATCTGTTGGAGCCGGTGGGCCCGGGGTTGGTGGTGCCGGTGCTGGCGGTGGTCCACCACCCCCGGAGACAGCCAACACAACAGTACTGATAATAAAACCAAGAGCAGTAATCAAACTAGCAATTGTGATACCCTGTTCTCTGAAAAGTGTTTTAAGTCTCTCAGCCAGAGTTGTGTCTTCGTGAAGTATTTTTTTAATAGTTTCTCTAATCCTGTTGACCTGTGTTTTCAGTTTTTGTCTCCCAATACTAATCGCTTCTAACCTTCCTGATCTTTCTATCTGCAAATCATTTAATCTGTGTTGGATTCTTTCTTTCATTTCTGTGTCAAGATTCTCATTGTCTGCTGTAGCCAATTTCTCTTTTTCTCGTTCTATGTGTTTATCAAGCTCTCCCAGTTTGGCAACATTGTTTACCATCTCACCTCTTATTGACTGCAGTGATTTATCCAACCCTATAATCTCTCTCATTGACAAAGGCGGGTCATCTATTGTTTTCATAGCATCATTTAATTGACCTTCAGTAAATGATGTTCCTTGTATCACTGTGTTTGCTATTTCTGGTAGGCTTGTTACTGGTGCCATTTCAATCTCTTGCCCTGTTGGCAACTTTGTTTGCGTGTCGTGAAGCGCATTAACAAGTCTTGGGGGAACGGGAGACCCTCCAATTCCAAGGTATCTTGCCAACCCAGAGTTACCACCAACTTCACCTTTAATTGTACATAAAGCTCTAAACTTAGTAGTGTTATTTTTATGTGTTAGATTTATTTTCCCTCTGTCTGTATTTACAAATAAGTGTCCTTTATCATATTCAAACTGATTAGGATCTATTACATCTGGGTGGACACCAACACTGTCATAAAATGAGTTTACTTTATCTTTTAACAGTTCGTGATACATACTAGAACTAGTTACCATTCCAGTCATATCTGTGATACTGGTATCTGAGACATTCATGTCATCCATTTCAAAATCTTCATGATTCAATCCTCCCGCTGCCATTGTTTTATTAATTTATTTTTTTTATTGTGCATAATAAAAATGACATCATCTTATGGATCAAAGTTAGACCCATACAGAAAACTACGTGAGCCCCTGGGTGTTAAAGGCATTCATCAAACAATAGTCATCACGAACAATCCTAGCACCATAGACCAGAACCAAAC
The DNA here is from genome assembly GCA_036245525.1 of Semisulcospira habei. Taxonomy (NCBI): domain Eukaryota; kingdom Metazoa; phylum Mollusca; class Gastropoda; family Semisulcospiridae; genus Semisulcospira; species Semisulcospira habei. The sequence goes on along the minus strand of BTPG01000003.1, from coordinate 208,428,754 downwards.
ACTTACAGTCAAGTTTCCAAACCTAGGTCCCAGTGACGTTATTGTTCCTGGGACTGCACGCCTAGCATTTAATATTGAACTATCATCAGACGCAGATGTGAACAGAACTCTAGTTGACAATCTTGGCAGAGCAATTGTTAAAACTATTAAAGTAAAACTTGAAGGACAGGAAGTGTTTAGTCTTGACGACTCAGATGTGTTCTACTGTTACAAAGATCTTTGGCTCACAAGAGAAGAACGAGAAGACCGTATTTATCAAGGCATACAGTCTGTTAATGTTGGGAAACTTCGAATCAATGCTGGAGACAAAACAACTACTGGGGTACCCAAGGAAGTTATTATATCAGAAACATATGGAACCAGATTTTACATTCCACTTGAGTTTGAAATCCTAACAGCACATTTGCCTTATTATCAAGGAGCACTTAATGACCGTCTGAGTTTTGAACTAACCTTCAATGACTACGCCAAAGTTATTAATTCATCTGCCACAGATTCAACATACAAGATCTCTAACATTTCCTTGGAATATGAAATTGTCACACACACTGATCTAGCCAGACTCATTCAAAATCAGTATCAGTCAAGACTGCCAATTTATTATGACAGGGTGATTAGACATAGTTTAATGCAAAAAGACAAGAGTGACCCGATGTGGAATATAAACTTGAACACACCTGCTAGGTCACTGAAAGGTATTTTTATGTTGTTTGTTGAACCAGCAGATCCATATAAACGGGATTCAGAAAAATTCTACAATCCTAAGATTACATATTTGTCCTGCACAATCGAAGGCCGCCCTAATCAAGTGTACGCTTCAGGAATGTTACCATACCAGCACTACGATGAGATCACAAAGTATTTTGCGGGTGGAAGGATTAGAGATAAACCAGCAAACATTGCGTGCAAAGATCTACATCTGTATGATGTTAGGATCGGACAATACCTTACAAACAAATATGCACTGTGGCTAGACCTTCGTAGTACAGATGACGACTATCTTCATGGGTCAGGACGAACTGTTGAGAACGGTAGTGATGGAATAACAATTCAGATACAAAAGAAGGTTGAAACTGCTGCAGCTATAAACATATATTTGTACCTGATATATGACGCACAACTCAATATTGCAGAAAGCAGACTGAGTGGACACATATATTAAAATTATATTGTGTATTAAAATGAACCGGAGCTTAATGACACTCAATCCACACTGTGGATTGTTTTGTGGTGCCACAGGGTGTGGTAAAACTGAATTTGTTCTTGACCTCTTACAAACAAGATACATCCACCATTTTGAAAACATTGTAATATTTTGTCCAACAATCAAACACAACAAAGCTTATCACAACCATTTGGACTGACAGCAACATTTATTTAGTTGACTCTGAGAAAAAACTGAATGACTACCTACAATATTTTTACAAGCAATTTGAAGGACAGCCAACGTTGTTCATAGTTGATGACTGTTCTGCAGAGAAAGACATTGTCAAGAAGTTAGTTAGTTATTTGGGTTTAACGCCGAGCAGGCGACTAAGGCCATCTCACGGCGGGACATTGTCAAGAAGAGAAACACTCTATCAGAACTTGCCTTCAAAGGCAGACACGCAAACGTTAGTGTATGGATTCTCACTCAGAAATATAATGCTGTACTGAAAGATTTTCGTGAACAGTTAAAGTTTATCTGTTTGTTTTACTGTAAGGATCGTGACAGCTTTGAAGACTGCCTCAGAGAAAACGATGTCATACCAAATAAGCATGAACGTGATGATGTAAAAAATAAACTGAAATCAACTAAGCATCTAAAGCTCATTTTAAAGACAGATCAGCCTACAGGGAATGGGTTAGTAATTTTTTTTTTTTTTAAATAACAATATAAATAAACCCTGATGAAATCCTTCTATTGAATGATATCAATGCTGTAGAGAACAAAGACTTAGACTCTAAAAAACAGCGGCTTTTGTCTGTAATTGTCTCAGGCAAGTCAAAGACTTATCTAGGAAGACAATACATGACAGAAGATATTGAATCTCTAACCTCTGACGAACTAATCAAGCTTCATTCAAAATATGAAAACCACTTTGCCTCACTAATGACTCGTGATTTAAGTCGATCTCTTGTATGCCTATACACAAAAGCAGTGAGTCACTTTCTACCTGTGGATAGTGACAGTCTATCACACGACCTTGAAAGCAATCCTATTGTTTCAAGTACAATAGGCAAATTAGCATGCATCATGTTTTACAAGTTTGGAAATTACCTTGCACCTGTGGTAACCTTACTTGTTACCAGGAGTCATATTGATTTCTCGAAAATAAATTTTACTGCAGAAGAAAATGGACGAAACCCAGACGACTCCACAACCGAACCCCAGTCCAGTTTTGGCACAGGTTCAAACTGTGACTAACGCTAAAAGCCCAGGCCGCATTGAGGCAGGAAAAAAATTAGCCGAATGGAACAGGCAAAAAAAATTACAGCTTCAAGCGCAAACAGAAAAGGCTCATGTGACTGACCAGGCGTCAACACCTTCAGGACCAGTGTCAATACCGTCAGGACTGACACACCCTCATCAAAGTGAGAGACAAACAACTAAGTCTGACCCTGAACCCGAACCTCAAACAACAAAATATATAATTGCCGGATTTGTTGTCGGATTTGGTTATGTAGGTTATCAATTATATAACAAATACAAACCACAGACTCAACAGTGTCCAAAAAATTAGACACTCCAAAAACAAAACCAGAAGTCGCCACATTACCAGTAACACCCAAAGCCGTTGACCCATTTTATATGCAGTAAATAAAAATATTATTTTAATTTTTATTGCCTTAGAAAATGAGCGACACAAAAAACTTAATGAGCCTTGTCTATCACTCTGCCATAATCAGCGGACTAGCAGTAGCTTATCCTATGCTGGGAAAAAGTCTACTCAAAATGAAATCAGCAGACTTGAGTAGACTTGACTTTGAAGACAGTGCTAAGCTAATTGCAGTCGTTACAGCGTCGATTGCGACAAAAGATTTTCTTGTGAAGCAGGGAATTATTCCAGAAAATGTTTCTATGTAAATAAAAATAATATGGCGACGATAGCTATTATGATAGGAGGTGCAATGGTTAATGCATTGGCTTTCAGTGGGTCTAATTGTCTCTTTTCAAAAATGGGTAGAGAAGAATCTGCACAAGAAATGAAACATCACAATGAAGCGTCTGAGAAACTTGCACAAGCTCAACAGGATTATGAAAAGCAAAGAATTGAAAAACTTGATTTCATCAATGAAAGATTGAGGCTTGAAGGCCACGCACAACATACATTTTAAAATACAGACGACGCAATTCGTGAATACTATCTTGTCACAGGTGAAGACATGTCTATCCCAAAACCAAAACTAAGTGACTATTACCAACCAAGCCAAGAACAAAGAAATGGAGAGATAATCTTTGTTCTAGTGGGAATGACATTTGTATATTTTACTGAACTTTATATTGCTAGAAGAAATGAACCCCGGGGTAGAAAATAAACTATCAAAAATATATTACTCTCCATCAGGGTATTGGAAAGGGCAAACAGCTATTGAAAAATTACATGCCGCTGTGGGCGGAGATATAACACTCAATCAGGTCAAGCAATGGTTACTGAGACAGGCAATTTGGCAGATATATCTCCCTGCTCCAAGAAAGATAACAAGACCTCATTTTGAGAACACAACACCAAATGACACGCACCAAATGGACCTTTTGTTCTTACCACATGACACAATAAGAAAGAAACGATACAAGTACGCACTGACTGTTGTAGACATTGCTTCAAGGTACAAAGACGCTGAACCCATATCTGACAAAACTGCTACCACAGCTGCTACTGCTTTAACAAAAATATATAGTCGTGGCCCTTTAAGATACCCCAAACTTGTTCAAGTTGATGATGGATCAGAATTCAAAGGTGCTGTTAATCAGTTATTTGTGAAGCATGGCGTACTGGTCAGACGCGGTATTCCAGGCGTACACAGATCACAGGCAATTGTAGAAAACTTTAACAAACAGTTATCAGAAAGACTTTTCAGTTACCAGTATTCAAAGGAACTCATGCATGACACCCGTAACACTGAATGGGTTATAAGATTACCACATGTGATAAAAGCAATGAACAATGAAGGACACCCAAAACCTGCTGATGCTATTAAATTGAAAACAATTACAGAACCAAAAACAGGATCAAACCCAACCCCAGCACCTGACACAAGTTTATTTACCAAACAGGTAAGATATCTATATCAACCAGGTGAAGCTGAAAATGACATAAAGCGCAGGGCGACAGACCCCATCTGGTCAACATCCGTTCATAATATAAAAAAATAATTCCCGGCGCAGACGCAACAATATATTACCTGTATGACCCTGCGCCCCAGAGGGCATTTGTCAGAGAAGAATTACAGATTATTCCCCCAGACACCGTTACTCATTTCAGTAACTAACTCATCAATTAATTCATCAACCAGTTCATCAGCTATTTCTTCAGATAACTTGAGCCTGTAATGACCAGGTGCATAAGCTTTTTCCTTACTGAAAAACACGCGTTTCGTGTCCCCAACTGCAAGTGACTTCTTATGTGTTTGGATCATTTCAAGATTATGTTTATTTGATCTCAGTGACTTGTTTGGATAATCAGGCATTAATGCACCATCTAACACTTGCTTGTAATGTTCATGACGTATGTCTTTATTTTTTTATTGCTGCTTTCTTGATACCTTTGGCTATTGACTGACTACCCTTCTGGTGCAGTATAGAATACATTTTTGATCTCAATCCAACGTACTCAACTATTGGCACACCATTTAGTTCATCCTTAAACTTTCCAGGCACTTTATTGTTTTGTGTGCTGAACAGCGGGTGGTCTTTAGGGTAATCAGACGTGTCATACATGTGTAACTCTGTTTTCATGTCTTCATAAAAGTCTTCAGTACACACATCAATGATCATAGAGTCAGTGTCAGTGTATAACAGACGGCAGTCAGGATACTTTAATTTGAAGTAATCATAATAAAATTCAAGCATCACCAGTTTTGACAACTCAAGAATTGCCATACAAATGAATACTGGCTTGTCCAGTTTAACAATCTTTTTTTTTGAGTGACACTGCATACAATGATGAATGAAATTCTTTATACCCTGTGTACTGAGGCTTCCCTGTAAGTTTAACAGCACCTGATTCAGTTGTGACCAGTCTCACATCTTTTCTGTGATGAGGATTTTCCATTGTCTTGCCAAAACAGGCATTGTTCATAAGCTTAAAGAAGTCTTTGTCAAATGCAGTGTTGCTGTCTCTGGCACGGAGGGTTGTGTTCTTCATTATGTAATCTTTCATGAAAGCACTCTGATCAAATTGAATTCCTCTGTGAACTTTCTTTAGTACTAACCCATGTCTGATGTAAAACTGCAACAAGCGGTAGTGACAAACGTAATTAAATTTGTCACTCAGATTTGGTACAAGTTTGGTGTCTTCTTTTTTCCCTGTCATACTCATTTTCTCAACAGCCAATGGATAATCATTGTGGTTATCATGTAGATGGTGAGGGTACTCTAGGTCAACTTCAAAGATCCAACCCTTAGCATCGTTTCGGTCAAGATTCATAATATAGTTTGATATGTCTGTTACATCATACTGTGACAAATCATACAGACAAAAGTTTTTCCAGGGCAATAATTCACACATTGCGAACCCATACAAGTTACATGCATCCAAGTATGTAATGAATGAGCTTGACCTTGAGGGGTCAAAGTCATCAAGATATTTATTATTTGCCTTTGCATAATTGTTCGCTGCAATACTAATACCTCCCCTCAATCCACGTTCTACCATTTCACCCATCGTACGATCAGACAACAGGTCTATAAATATCTTACTGGATTTCAAAAATGCATCCCATGTCATGCCAGGACTAGTTATGTAACAAGCTGGGTCAAGACTGTAGTGTAACAAACCCTTTTCACGGTAACTTTCAAATACGTCTGCTAGCAAACAAACATCAGCCTTTAAGTACTGATCGTGGTAATCACTAATTGTCTGACATCCTAATTTATCCCACGCATCAAGTGCGTGTTGATATTCAGAGTCAGAAATACCTTTGCCTGTTAGTGTAGAATAAATTTTTTCTTTTGGTGGCAGTCTTGTTTCTTCAAACACAACCCAGTGATCAATGTACTCATACGGATACACTCCTTTCTTAACCAAGTCTGGCTCAAAATATTTACTTGTTATTGGATACTCAGTCAGTCCTTCTGCAAGACTAGCAAACCCTAAAGACAAATGTTGCATGGAGTCATAAAATGCTAATTTGTCCAGCCTAAAAGTCAAATATTTTTCAGTTGTCTGGGCAATGCAACTAATGTTTTTGTAAGACTCCTCAACAGCCTGCATGATAATGTGTGAATCATATCCCTTTAGATTGTGAAAAAAGATTGGTAACTTGTATGTCTTAGGATCTATTTTTAATAACAAGTTACAATTGTTATGTGCAGCACCTCTGTAACGCCCAGTTATGTGATCATGGTCACGAACTTTATCACCCCCTAAAGGCTGTTCACAAATCCAACACGTCACAGATGTATCAAATTTTAGTTTGTCTTCTTCTGTCATCACCAAAGGCATCTGACATGTTGTGAGATACTGTACTACCTGACTACACAGATGTCTCATTTCTGTTAAAAAACAGACATGCTGCATTTTCACCCCTGTAGATAACAGGTTCTGAATGCAGACCGTCTGACCTAACAATAATGTATCCAAAAGAACACACCACTTGGTCACTCAACTTTATAGTCTTTGGTAATGACTCTGGAACAGGACCCTCATATGATACTACTAATGATTCGAAATCAGCGTACACTACAAACGGCAGCTTTTGCTGATTCCCATAGTTCTTAAAATACACTTGACTACCAGGATCTGGACACTTAAGTACATTTTGTATGTCATCAGGTGACCTGCAGTGTAGGATGTGTTTGTGCGCTACGTTTATGGAGGAGAATCTTTGTAAACAATTTTTACAAACTACCTGTTTACCATTGTGTTTTTTTGTATGTCCGTGAATTAGACGTGACATATTTATGATAATTGTGTAGTGAAAGTTATTGTCATCTCCGATTAGCAACATGTCAACATGTTTATCTTCTGACTGCCCATAGGTTGGGGCAATTGGGGACACTCTAATTGGTTGTAACTTGTTCTCAGATTTATTATCCCACACAAACACATTCACAGATATACCAGGATTTAGTTTTTCAAACAAGTCTATGTCCTCTATTTTAACAGGGAACTCAATGCCACTGAAGTTGAGTTCGTTTACAAATTTGGTGTAGTTTGATACACGTTCTGGTTTTGATTTTACAAAGTGTAGTTTAGCAAGCACACACCACATGAAACAGAAATTGTCATTGTTCTGAATATTAACTACAGCCTTTTTGTTTGCTACTTCTGTTGGCAGTGGTATCCATGCTTTACCTAATATAGGATGATACCTAGACTGCTTTAATTGTAGTTCATGTACATGTCCTTCGTGCCAGCCAGACCCCTTCATTTTTGCACTGTCAATTGCTTGGAGGAAGTCAGGTAATAGTGTGTCTCTAAACACGTTCTCCAATTCTCTTTTTGTGTTAACAGTGTGTTGTCTTGTTGATATATACGATACAATCAATTCACCGTCCACTCTAGTAAATTCTATTTTTGCAACAATTTGAATTTTAACACTGCCTGTGATAAGATTTTGTTGTATGACAGAAAAAGAGTTTTCTATTGATTCATAGACATTGTTGCTATTGGATATAGGCAAATCTGTTGTGTGAAACACGTTTCTTAAACTAGAATAGCCAGGGTTTGATGGGCCAGGGTTTTGAGAATTGTCCGTCATTTTTATTTGACCGACAAAATAATAAAATAAAAAAATTACCATTGTCACACCATATGTAATACTGTATTATCTGTAGTTATGATAAAAAGTCAACTACTTTCCTGGTGTTTGTCTTGAAGTCTTGACCTGCAGGTGTAATATCACTTTATTGAACGTAACACTTTCAATGTAACAATGTAGTTTTCTTAATTGATCAAATATGTCATTACACAGTACCTCAAACCAATGCAAGTGGCCACTGTTAGCATTATAAACTTTAAAAGCATTTGTCTTAAGATCAACAGTCTCATAATCATAACGTGGTAATCCATCTGAATATTCCAAAGTAACGTTATATGTCGTGTATATCCTTATTGACGGTGTTGAGAGTTTAAAGCTGGGTCCAAACACACGTGTTTTTAAGTCATAAAAACACTTAACATCTTTGAAGCATTCTGTAACATCAAACACTTGGGTTTGTCCGTCTGTCATTTTTATTAGACAAACAAAAGAATAATTGTTATCAAGCAAAATCATGTTTTCTAGGAAATTACACTGAATAGTAACTTTATACGTTTGCACCATTCAGCAAATGTAGTCAATAGTTTTTGAGTTTACCCCAGACAAGATTTACCTGCCCCAGTAGGTATAAAGCGTGGTTACAGCATGCGCTAAAATCATGCTTTTTTTTCCTGCTGCTTTTCTGCTATATTCCTGCTGGGCTATTAAATTTTTTGGGTGGGTTTATGAATGGCATGCATCACAGATTAAGAGACAACCCCTGTCACTCTAACCTGCTGAGAGACTGCCTTAAAACAATGAATGTGTCATGTTGCTTTCATTTGTATTCATTCCCCTGTTATAAACCTCAGGCTCACCATTGTGAATACTAACAATACAGTTTTAGTCAAGTCATAACGCCAGTTGGCACTCACTTGGCAGTGGGCCTGAAATGTCATACAAATCAATTGTGATGTCATGTGTAGTGGCCCTGTCCCACCAGAAGGTCTCCATGTTAAAGCAAACAAACCTCACACAGTCTATGTAATTATCTTATTATCAAATCTACCTTTCATAGAAAGACCTGTTTACCCACCTGTTCCCCACGCACGCTAGCAGAAAGCCCTTTGTAAGGCGATCACAGCTCACCTGCTATTCAATTTTAATCCTGCTATGAGGACATTCCCTTCAGTCAATACAGGCCCCAAAATAGTCTAGTTAGGTTGTTCCTCATTTAGATATGCATAACATTTTGGAAAGACCAAGATAGATTTAAAGGATCAGGTATGGCCGGATCGGACTTATTCTTGCCGGTTAGTGTTAAAATGACCGAATGTGTTATAATTTATTCATTGGACCATTTACCGGTTGAGATGTATGACGTCAGCTCTGTAAACTGGTAAGTTGTGTATGCGTGTCTGTGTTGTTTGAGTGTTAGTGTGTCTGTGTCTGTGCGTGCGTGTGTGTGTGTGTGTGTGTGTGTGTGTGTGTGTGTGTGTGTGTGTGTGTGTGTGTGTGTGTGTGTGTGTGTGTTTAAAAGTTCACTTGGTCCCTACTTGATCAGAGTGCTGGTTATATTAAATCGATCTATGTAAGCAGGTAATTGCTTTTTCTCAGTGCATACTGATCATGTGTGCAGATAAGCCAGTAGCAACGGGCTGTGTACAGGTACATATGGTAGTGTATGTTCATGTGTGTTTGTGTCTGTTCATGTGTGTGTGTGTGTGTGCGTGTGTGTGTGTGTGTCTGTGTTGGGGGGGGGGGTCTTGAGGATCTGTTGTATATGTACTCAGTCGGGTGTCTGTATACAGTAAGGTATGATTTTCTGAGGTGCGTCTCTTTTCAGCTTAAAAAGCCTACAGTCATGTACACCGTCTAACCCAACAGGGCGTGAATATATTATGCTCTCACGGGCTGGTAGGCTCTTTTCAGTCATGTATAAACAGTATACACCCCGAAAGTAAAATCTTACAATAATATTGCACTGGAGTGAGTCGGTGTACAAACCTTGTGCGCATGTGTGTGTGTGCGTGTGCGTACGTATGTGTGTGTGTGTGTGTGTGTGTGTGTGTGTGTGTGTGTGTGTGTGTGTGTGTGTGTGTGTGTGTGCGTGCGTGTGTGTGTGTGTGTGTTAGTATTGTTTATAATAAAACGGTTGAGTTGTACTGACAGTGTTTCGGGTATGCATAAGAAGAGGACAGTCACCGTTTCAGAAATTGTACTGCAGTAAAATAATATTAGATAAGACCCGCTAACATACTCGCTAGGAGAGAGCTAACAAACAAAAGTAGACTAATAGTTGTCATCATCATCATCATCAGTCCCTTGCCCGAACTGGGCGTTGGGGGGACTGAAAGGCAGCAGCAACAGACAGTGCTCTCCACTGAGTTCTATTTTGGGCGGTGGCAAGCAAGTCTGGCATCTCGAGTTCGGTCCATTCTTTTATGTTTGCGACCCAACTCTTTCTCTGACGACCTCGCCGACGACTTCCTTCGAGAGTGCCTTGGAGGATAGTCTTGGACAAGGTGTTGTGTCGGGTCACGTGGCCAAACCAAGCAAGCTTGCGCCGTTTCACGGTTGCCAGAAGGGGTTCATGTGGGCCCACCAGGGAAGTGACGATGCTCCGTACATATTCGTTGGTCTTGTGCTCGCGGTACGAGATGCGGAGCAACTTCCTCAGGCACTTGTTCTCAAAGGCCTGGATTTTCTTTTCTGAGTCTGCAAGCAGTGTCCAAGTCTCACAGCCGTAGAGTAGAATAGACACTACGAGGGACTTGTAAAGCCTGTACTTGATGGTGAAGCTGATGGAGTTACTTCGCCATATCCTGTCCAGCCTGGCCATTGCGGATGTTGCTGTACCTATCCTGATACGGATCTCTGCTATGCAACTACCGTCTTTGGACAGGGTGGCTCCCAAGTACTTGAAGCTATTGACCTCTTCTAGCTTCTGGCCGTTCATGTGAATGTTGCTGCTGCTGTCGCTTGTGGTGTTGATCATCACTTTGCTTTTATCCGTATTTATACTTTATTAGGTTCAGGTTTTGGAGACTAATAGTTGTAAACACGGGTTATGCCTGGAGTACGAGACTCTTGAGGATCTGACCTGTGTCCACTTATAAAAATCTAGGCTCGTGAGGATCTTAGACTCTGTAAAACCCCATATACTCGGTACAAGGCAGCCAGATACTGGGGATTTTAGTCTGTAATCGAATTATACTTCCTGGTCCAGTGTGTATTGTATTCAGAGCTTTAGGGTAAAGTTCATAAACATTATGGGTTCAGAGCTTTAGGGTAAAGTTCATAAACATTAAAACAAATTAACAGTACATGTTTAAGTGTTGTCAGAGACAATAGTTATAGAGAGAGATACTAAGAGAGTACTAATGTATCAAAAATCAAAAAGGCCGCACTAATCATGGTCGCCACTTTTTCAAATTAACAGGGTTGATTCTGCAATAGTAGAGAGGCCATGGTGCATCACAGATTTTAATTTCAATAAAGGCGAGATTTATAGATCGGTGCGGCCTTATTGAAATTTGATTCTTAGTACTCTCTTAGTATCTCTCTCTCTCACTTGATGGAACACAATGACGGATATTAACACTTGATTGACACCTTCACTGCCGAGAAAATGTGAACATGATCTAATTGCAAGAGACACAGATCCTCATGAGCCCCGCGACTGCGGGGGCTCATGAAGATCTGTGCCTCTTGCTGAGACCAATTTACATCTGAGTTTCTCGAACGGTTTTGGCTTATGGTCAAGGAATGAAATCAGATTTCAGAAACAAAAAATGTACGCGCTGAGACAGGGAAGGGGTTATAACGTAATACTATTGTAGTTAGTTAGTTAGTTGGGTTTAACGCTGAGCAGGCGACTAGGGCCACCACACGGTGTGTTATACTATTGTTACCACTACATCAAATGTTATTCTTGGTACTGTGAGCAAATAAGGGCAGATAAACAGTATCCAAGTCTCGCTCTACGCAAAAACAACAGAACACAAATTATGGCTTATTCATGCCGTTTGCCTCTGAAAAGAAAGCATGTAACATGACCGGTATGTTGTGATACTTTTTGGGGCCCTCGTAAGAAAGTAACTCAATAAAAGAGTTTTAATAAAAGTCTTCTTTCAGTCCCGTTCACTTTTTCTCATTGGCCTGGCTCTATTCGACTTTTTACCCTGGTCCCGTTTTCAAAGCAACGGGAGTCCGCTTGTCACATGTTACCAAGGTAACATGTGAAAAGCAGACTCACTTATTACGATGACTACGTTACTCTCTCAGCAAAATGTTCTCCCGCAAACATGTCTTGGCCAATCACATTTCTCTGTACAAATATACCCTAATCGTTTGAGTCAAACCTCTAAACAAAAAGATGGCAATAAATAAACAAAAGGGAGTGGGGTGGGGCTGGGTGTGTTGTGGGGTGGGGTGGGAGGGGAACTACACAACATCAAGAATTATATGTAGTTGTTCTGTGATACCGTGATATAAGACATAACTGAATAATTGGATAAGTTACATAAAATCAACGACAGGAAAATTCAGCTGAAAAGAAGGTTCCATGCTATACGTACTGACAGTAATCAAAAACGGTAAAGAAATAAAAAGCTAAATAAATACAGATTGAGGGGTTTATGCAACAAAATAACGAAATGCACGCGTTGTGGCGTGTATTACCAATTTTATGCAAAAGAATAACTGACAATGTGTTAAATTAAAAAATAAAAAGATTAGAGAGAAATTTCAGGCGAATAAAGTTTGCGCGAGCCCGTTTGATTGATTGTCGTAAATACTGAGATTTACGTCCCTTAAATCTCTAGGTTTTGAGGGATCAAAACCAGAAATATTGTCCTGGATTGCGGAGACAACAACAGCACTGACAAGATTGAAGACCATATGGAAGGACAGAAACATCACACTCTGCTCCAAGATCAGACTGATGCGCTCCTTAGTCATCTCGGTGTTCTTGTATGCCTGCGAGTCATGGACCCTCACAGCAGACCTCGAAAAGAGGATACAAGCCACTGAAATGAAATGTTTTCGAAGGCTGCTTGGCATTTCATACAGAGATCACATTACAAACGAGGAAGTGGGAAGCAGAATCAGGCAAGCCATCGGGCCCTATGAAGACTTATTAGCCATTGTGAAAAAAACGCAAACTGAAGTGGTATGGGCATGTCACGCGTTCAGTCCTGCAAGGCACTGTGCAAGGAGGACGAAGGAGAGGAAGACAGAGGAAAAGATGGGAGGACAATATCTCAGAGTGGACAGGACTGAAGCTGGGCGATACGCTGAGAATGGCAGAGAACAGAGAGGAATGGAGGGAGCTGGTTGCCAAGTCATCAGTGGTGCCCCAACGGTCGGCAAGACTAAGGGATATAGATAGATAGATAGAAATCTCTAGATCACACATAACGTTTGGGGTCCTTTCAAAGGTACACTTAACGCTTATGCTTTTTACAGTTGAAGACAAAATGTTGTATTACAATTTAGGCTTTGCCAGTGGTTTCTAACCGCCTCCCGCGTCCAATCAGGGAGATCAATAGCGGAGGTAAGAGTCGGGCTAAAGCCCTCCATTTTTACATCCGATATTGACCCCCCTGACCGGACCCTGGAGGCGACAAGTACCACTGGCAAAGCCTATGTCGTAATACAATTAATAATATACGATAGATACGCAGCGCTTAACCCCTTCCCTGCCAGTGTGTGGGCGAAATCTTTGTTCAAAGGCCAAAAGCCAAACCCGTTCGAGAAACATGAAAACAAATCGGTCTGAGCAAGAGGCGAATATTCTCATGAGCCCCTACAGTCGCGGGGGCTCATGAGGATCAGCGTGTCTTGCATTTGATCATCTTCACTTTTTCTAGGCAATGACGGGTTAATACATTAATAGTAAATATTTACTTTAACAAGCTGGGGCTCACCAAGAAGGTTTGCACGTGCAGCGTCCAGTGGTCTAATTACACACGTCAGCACAGTTACTACTTCAGACATGCCGGCGTGCACGTTGGATGGTAGAGCTGTTCTTAATTAGACGAACTATTGATCGGCAAACATAGATCGGAGAATATCGGCGATCTTTTGGGTTTTTTTTTTCTTAATTGAGGTTGAACGAACTCAGGCGAACTTCAGCAAACCAGGTTTGCCATGGTTCTCTTTCTTAACTGAAGTGCTTGATTCGACGTACTTACCGTCTGCGAAGGTGTTCAAAATGGCTGCCGCTATGCCGCTTCGCGATTTGAATGATGTTTGTTTTTGTACTCCTTGCAGTAGCGACCCCACAAACAGCGTTGCGCCTCCCACAAATCAATAAAAATGGGTCTTGTTCTTCGTACGAGTGAAATATCGCCGTCCGCCATATTTGTTTGTATCGGTGACTGTCTTCTTATCTCCAACGCAGAAGAGGCTAAAAGTTTTGACCAATCAGAGACAAGGTTCGCCTTGGTTTGCTCAACACGTTTAGCGAACCTTTTCCGACGCGAACTATGGTTTGTCGAGGTTCGTGAACTACTTCGAACTAGGTTCGCCGTATCTTTAGATCGTCCAATTAAGAACCAACCTGGTTCGTCCGAGATCGCGAACTGTAGTTCGTCAGAGTTCGCGAACTAAAATTCGTTTAATTAAGAACATGCTTTAGACACACTACATCACTCGCGTGGGCTGCCAACATTTTGCCATTTGTCTATTGAAGCTTAGCAGCAAAATGTGGTAGAACTAAACACTCACTGTACCAGGTGTGGCCCGCTGTACAAACCTTGCGCACACATTGGCGGCTGTAGTTCTGGGATCTTACACCCTGAGCCACAGTGTCCCGTCACCTTGTCACACGGAGCTCCGTCACGACACTCACCACACACCCGGTCACAACCACTGTCCCAGTAACGGGCGCTGCAACCTGTAGGTAGAGAGTAGCTGAGGTGGTTAACCCCTTTACTGTCTGCGGACCTGGACTGTATGTTTTGAAATAATTGTTAGTTCAACCTCAAAGATCCCGAGCCGCACAAGAAACGTGACACAAAAAGTAGTGTCAGCAAAAGGTATAGATCCTCATGAGCCCCTACAACTGCGGTAAGCTAATGCAACTGCTGGGGCTCATAAGGATCTATACCTCTTGCATTTGGGTGAAGTTCAATTCTTATCGGCAGTCAAGGGCTTAACTCATTCAAGGTAGCCCGCATCAGTATCTGCTGACTTGTATGGCGTAGCCGGCGGCACCACTATATGACACTTCCACAGCTATTTATAAATAGGCGCCGTGATTGAGTTTGGGCTGATGGATTTGTATACAATACAATTGAATGTCTCTTTTCACTGCGTAGCCTGGAAGTGGAATGCATAAAATGCAGCAAGCACGTGAAATAAGTATAATCACATGAAATAAGTATAATCACATGAAATAAGTATAATCACATGCATTTCTCTCCTGCTACAACAGATTGTTTTAATCTCTACGTCAGACGACCAGCCCCACTTGAGCGCAACAGTATCATGTGATCTCGCTACAAAACCACTTGTAGCGACTAATGGCGAGGGCTCCTGAAGATCTCTTTCAATTCATGTGCCTGGGAAAGCTAGAGGTTTTTTATGTTGAATTAACCCTTTGTGTGTTGGTAGCGGTTGTCGTGATGATTTCTATAGAAATAATAGCGACAAAACCTGCCACCGACACGCAAAGGGTTAAAATTTGCAATCTGTGTCAATGGGCACTAACCGGGTTAATCTTTTCTGTCGTCGACTTTCTGTTTTTGAAGTTTGTATAAAGTATGATGTCCGCGGAGGGAATCTCAGCTTTGTGTCTTTTCAAGCACACCGCCCCAAAGCGCAAAAGCCATCGACGTCGGCCGCCGTTAACCCACTCACGACCGTGCGCAGGCCAACGGCGGCCGACGTCGCCCGACGGCCTTTTGCGCATGGGGGGGGGGAGGGGGGGGGGCCGGGGGCGTGGGGGGGGGGGGGAGGTGGGAGGGCGGGGTGGGTGGGTGGGTGTATGTGTGTGTGTGTGTGTGTGTGTGTGTGTGTGTGTGTGTGTGTAGGGAGGGGGGGGGGGGGGGGCTTCTTCCACAGTGAGTTGGACAGAAGCAACCGTTTTGTCTTCTGTGACCATTCGATGTCTTACGTTTCACCTTCTGACCTCAATGGCCAAGTTTTCTCTTAATGCATGGTCTAGAAAATGCTATACAGGAGGGAGCAGAGGCTGGTACACAGCTCTGAAGTCAGCAAGACTTACAGAGAGCAGTGTGTATTATATACAGGAGACAGCAGAGGCTGGGAAATAGCTCTCAAGTCAGCAAGACTTACGGAGAGTAATCCTAATCTTTCTGCAGGAGGGAGACTTTGTCTCTGAGAAAGTCTATGCCATTATATCATTTAACCCTGACGCACTACAGCAGGAGATGGGTCGACCATGATAATTCAAAGGTAGTGCCAGATTAGCTTGGCGCCTGTCTGCGCCAAACTACTAAGGCACTGCCCTAAAATTATCGTGGTCGATCAATCTCCTGCGTCTGGTGCATAGTCATTAGATGACGCCTCCAAAATTTGGGGAATATGGCAGTGGGACTAAATGAGTTATTTCAGTATGTTCTGGTCGCGCTACGCGAGAGCTTGTGATAAATCTGTTCAACCTGCAAATCTGAGTGTTCATTTGCGCAGATATATATCACGTGTCATTCTCACAAATTACACCAAAAGTTTGGTTATAGTTGTATTTCTATATTTATGACAAGTTTCAGTTTTTGGTGAAGGCCTCTTGCGTCGTAACGACGCTGTCAAATACAATAGGCACTGTAAAGAAAATGTTCTACATTTTTACAATAGATCATACTTTTCACTGGGAACAAGATCTTACAAATGTAGTAAAACTGTTGCCGCTAGGGTTTCACGTGAAAGAAAAACAGAAGATAGTGGTAGAAAACCCTTTAAAATAGAAACAAATAACGACGTTTCGGATCAAAGATCCTTCCTCAGGTGACATGGAAACAAACGTTTGTTTCCATGTCACCTGAGGAAGGATCTTTGATCCGAAACGTCGTTATTTGTTTCTATTTTAAAGGGTTTTCTACCACTATCTTCTGTTTTTCTTTCAAGATCTTACAAAATCAACACTTACTCCAAATTTGAAATTCACACATGTTTATCGTTTCAGAGTACCTAGGGAGATACAGCCCTGTAACGTTCTTCTCCAGTCTGACTATACTGCCGTACACGACACCACCAGTACAGTTGATGTCCATTTTCCGCGGCCAGCCCGTGGTGTTGTCAGGAAACTGGAAACACGGTTTGCCGTCCACAGTGATCCTGCTGTAGGCCATTCGCGATTCATCTGTACAAAATAAAACCCTTACTTTGTTTATTTGGTTCTATTAATATTGTATATTGACGAGCAAAAGGAATGCGATCTTTGAGGAATCATCTGAAACACTAAACTGTTTCCGATGATTCCACAAAGGTGGCAGTTCTTTTTATCTTTAGTACAGAGTTGTTTTGTGTTGATGTTAACCCGGAAGGCACGAATTGGTTTGTGTGGTGCAAAAGCTCTTGAGGTGTTTTCTCCTAAGTCTTGCAATTCCAAACCCATGCAACAGCTGTAGGACTGCCTCTGTAAGTGCCGTAGGGTCCCAGGCCTTTAGCAAATACAATGCCGACCCCCCCCCCCCCTCCCAAGATCTCATAATTTGTCACATTACCCTCTAGTGCCGTTATAACAACCGTCCTGAGAACAAAAATACCTGCCGGGTCTAAGAATGTTTCTGTAGTATTGTCCTCATTCTGCAAATGCTATAAGCACCCATCATTTAACAGCCAAGCTGATTTGTTTTCGGAATGAGTCTTAATGACTGTAGTAGGTTTTCCGAACACTGTCATGACATATTCTATTATAATTCTTTAATTTATATCACAGTTTCGTGAAATAATTATAGAATAGATCTACGGATACACGCTTGTGCAACATTTTAATAAAGAACGAAATAATACGCCAGCCCAGTCAGCCTAAGCCCTCGAGAACGTCATTATGGCACAGAATTCACTTACTTTGCAACAACGCATAGAGTGAACCAGTGACGCAATAATAACAAGTAAACAAAACCGTCACTCACATTCTCATGTTTCAACATGTTATGAAAAGCCGTGATGGGGGAGGTGGGTTACCATCGAGAGGGTGGGGGTGGAGGGGGGGGGGGTGAGAGGGAAGAGAGACTGTTTGTGCTGATGCACCAAATGGCACATACTGGGAGATGCTGTTGAGTAATCCGGAAAAGAGGGGCCTAAATTAAAGTTGTCAGCACGGACATTTGTGTCCTTATTCAGTTGTGGAGATAGGGAGAGAGATAGGGGGGGGGGGGGGCGAGGGGGGCAGTGGAGAGAGAGAGAGAGGGGAGAGAGAGAGAGAGAGAGAGAGAGAGAGAGAGAGAGAGAGAGAGAGAGAGAGAGAGAGAGAGAGAGAGAGAGAGAGAGAGAGAGAGAGAAATGAAATGAAATGAAATGAAATGAAACTTTATTTCTCAACGGATGAAGTAATTAGCACGTGTGCCATTTTTCATACTTGCCGTTGCTACTCTACAAACACAGGATAATAATTGTAATACTAATAGTACCAAATTACACAAAGAAAAATTAGGAGAAACATGAAGAGACATTAAACAAAATTCATTCATTCATTCGGTCATACAAAACAAACGAAAAACAGAAAGTACACGCAACGCGCGCACACTGACACATACACTCGCTCGCGCGCACACACAGCCACGCGCTAATGATAACTTGACCTATATACGAAGCAAATCATTTGGATCATAGTGAAAATTCACTTCAGACAGCAAAAATTATTTGGATTATAATAGAAACTTGAATTATGTAATTAGGCGATTATTATTAGTATGGACAAACCATACGGCAGAATGCACTGATTATACGATGAGCACATGTTTGATACGGATACTTGTGGTAGATTATGTATCAGCAGACAAGTACTTGAGGAGGCATTCCTTGAAAGAGGAGAGGGAGCTAGCGTGTGTTATACATGTAGGCAGTGTGTTCCAGAAAGATGCGCCTGAGAAAGATACACTGGTTTTAAATAGATCTATCCTTGGGCGAGGTGTAATAAAGTTTCGCCTTGAAGTAGAATAACCTGAACTTGCCTTGGTAAAGAGCTTACAAAGATATTCTGGGTGAATCTCATTCCAGATTTTATACATAACCACACCCTTGTTTAAGAGGTGATGCTTGCTAAGAGGTAGCATTTTCAGTTTTTCAAGTCTTTCGTCAGTTGTTAGGGCTGAATCAGGCAGGATATGTTTCGCTGCTCTCCGATGCAGGGAGTTAAGCCTCTTCAAGTGTATGTCACCGCTGCCATCCCATATCGTGGACGCATAATCGATGTGGGATTTGACATGTGCATTGTAAAATAACTTGCGGGCATCAACATCGATAAAGTACTTCAACTTTGAAAGCATAAAAACATTTCTAGCAACAGTTTTACATACAGCATTTATGTGCGATTGCCACTTCATCTGGTCATCAACAATTACACCAAGTAATCGGTGTTCCGTGACCTGATTAACGATGTCATTATGGATAGTCAGGCTGTGTGTAAGTGGCTTGAGCTGGTGCTTCTGACGGGTTGCTATCGTCATGCATTCCGTTTTGGAAGGATTTAAAATCATTTCATTGTTTGCGCACCAAGTGGAAATTTCGTTCAAACCCTGCTGCAAACGGCCATTTAAAGAATCAATATTCTTGTCCGGGGTGTGAATTGTGGCGTCATCAGCGAATAAATCACATGAAATTTTGTCGCTAGTCAAATATAGCGGCAGGTCATTTATAAAGAGGCAAAACAGAAGAGGCCCTAGGACTGAACCCTGGGGAACTCCCCGTGTTACTAATCCGCTTGAAGAGTATGATCCATTGACCATGACGCGCTGCTGTCTGTCGCTAAGATACGAGGCGAAAAGAGGAGTTGTGCCATGGTGGTAAAGAGATTTCTGGCTGTAGTTATTTGAGGAAGAAATGCATTTATTGCCAAACGAACTACCAAAGTACACATTTAGTTTGGAAAGTAGAAGTTTATGGTCCACAAGATCAAAGGCTTTTCGTAAGTCAATAAATGCAGCGCCGGTAAATTCGCCCTGATTTATTGAGCGTAGCCACACATCAGTTAGACGTGCTAGGGCCGTGTGACAGCTGTGCTTTGGTCTGAATCCCGACTGAAGGGGGTGGATTAATGTATGATTTTCTAAATATTCCAAGAGATGTTTATGGATATGCCGTTCAAGTGGTTTACTAAGGATGGACAATAGTGAGATGGGGCGATAGTTATTAACATCAGTCATATCTCTTGTTTTCGGAAGGGGTATAACCTTGGCTTTTTTAAGTTCCTTTGGGAAAATATTCGTTTGAATGCACAAGTTATAAATAAAGGTAATTGTTTCAATAACATAAGGAATAGCTAATTTAAGTATTTTGGGGCTGATTTCATCTGGCCCGGACGATTTCTTATTCTTCATTGAACTAATTGTCCTACTGACTTCGTGCACTGCCAGTGGTGGAATCACGAAAGGATCAGATCCTGCAGTTCGCGTTCTACAAAAGTCAACTAGTCTGTCTGAGTAAGAGTAGGGCTGAGAACTTGCTTCTGAAGGGACAAGAGACTCTGCAACTGAGAGGAAATGGTCGTTAAACATGTCTGCAGTCAGATCAGAAGGGATTAAAGGAGATTTATTACACTTGCCTCCAGTCACTACGGCCATAGCGCGCCAGAGCGTGGACATGTCTTTGTCTTGTTTAATCAAGCGATCAATGAAAGATTTTTTAGCCTGTCGCACAAGAGATTTTACGCGATTACGCTCACGCTTAAATTCAGTGAAGCACTTCTGCTGTCTCAGATCATCTCTCACCCTCATGGCTTGAATGATGTCTTGAGTAAGCCACGGCGGGAGTGATGCGTGTTTGACGCGTCTCCTCCGCAGGGGCGCATGTTTATTTAAGATCTTAAGAAAGATGGTATACCAAACAGACAGAGCGCTGTCAGGGTCAGATTTACTAAATACTTCATCAAAAGGTGCGCTGTTAAGATCAAACAGAAACTCGCTTTCATTAAAACTTTTAAAGGAGCGATAGGTGATATACGTATGACATCCTTTCTTTGCTTTAGGGAGTTTAGTAGACCACGTACAGCGGATGGGAAAGTGGTCGCTGATACTAAGGTTACCGACAGACACATTATGAACAGACTCTGGCTTGGTTGTGTATATATGATCTATGAGTGTGGATGTTGTTTGTGTGATCCGTGTGGGTGAAGTGATTAACTGTTGCAGACCCAACAACGTTAACGTAGAGTCCCACGCATGGTGAGGCTTTAGCATGTCTATGTTAAAGTCTCCCATGAGGATGACATTGGAGTTGGGATTACAAGCTTTATCACACATACTAAGGAAATCATCATACCACTCAAAGTTCGCAGCAGGGTTGCGGTACAGAAGGCCAATAAGAAATGATGGAGATTGGGGGGCCTTCAGCTCAAGCCACATACACTCAACATCTTTGGTTTCTAAATCATGTCGTCTACGTATAAAATCTTGAATAGACGAGTGAACATAAGCAGCTAATCCTGTCTGTCCATGGGCCGTAGGATCACGTCTCATGACAGTAAATCCAGGAACTTGGATGGATATATCTGATACATTTGAATTGAGACGTGTTTCGGACAGTCCAAAAATATGAAACGGGTCTGCTCCATTTAGATAAACACATATGTCAGGCAACTTATTGCAAAGATGGTAAATATTGAGATGACCAATGCGGAGATCTTTCGTCTTGAGTTTTACGCCACTCATTTCACGCAAAGTCAATGTGTTTGTGGGGGAAAAAGAGAAGAAAATCAACAGAATGTATCCGTAACACGTGCCAAAATAGAAAATAATAATAATGATACAAATAAAAAGTAAAAAATCACTAACTAAACTATTCTAAGTGCAATAAACACAATAAATAGAGAGAGAGAGAGAGAGAGAGAGAGAGAGAGAGAGAGAGAGAGAGAGAGAGAGAGAGAGAGAAATGAAATGAAATGAAACTTCATTGAAATGAAGTGAGAGAATCAATGAATCAATGAATCTTTATTTTACAACGGTAAAGATAATTATTAACAATGCCCAGAGGCAATGCCATTTTTCAAATCTGCCGTTGCTACATCTACAACACAACAATTACATTACATTATACATGTCTAGGACCAACGCCTACGGGTGTGTTGGGGGAGGGGGAGCAATGGTAAGGAAGAAAGAAGAAGAAAAAAAAAAAGAAGAAGAAAAAAGCAACAACATAGCAGCACTAGACATACACAGCAGTAGAATGGGTACATTACTTACAATGATATCTACGTATAGAAAGCAAGGCTTGCAGATAGTTATGGCAGCGAAGATAATTGTTTAAAAAGATTTTTTTGAAACATGATACCGTTGGAGTGGTCTTCGTTTGCGATGGAAGAGAATTCCACAAAGTCGCCCCCGAGAATGCTAGACTGGTTTTAAATAAGTCTATTCTGGTTTTAGGTACTACATACAGTCTTTTTGTATCGCCATAGCGGGACTGTGACCGGACTAACAGCTGGGTTAGATATTCCGGAGTGTTGTCATTCCGAATCTTGAAAAGAAGAACACCTTTGTTGTTTGCAAACTGATTCTTGAGAGAAAGAAGTCCCGCTTTGTGAATTTCATCATCCGTTGTCAAAGTAGGATCAGGTAAAATTAATTTCGCTGCTCGTCTGTGTAAAGAGTTCAGTCTTTTTAAATGTACATCTCTGCAGCCATCCCAAACAGTGAAAGCATAATAAATGTGGGACTAAATATGTGCATAATAAAATAATTTTCTGGTTTCAAAGTCAGTGAAGTGCTTCAGTTTGGACAGCATAAAAATGTTTCTTGAAACAGTTTTACACACTTTATGTGTGTGTGCCTGCCATTTGTGCTGATCATCTATGAGATGAGAGAGAGAGAGAGAGAGAGAGAGAGAGAGAGAGAGAGAGAGAGAGAGAGAGAGAGAGAGAGAGAGAGAGAGAGAGAGATGATGATGATGATGATGATGATGATGATGATAATGATGAAACTTTATTTATCAAAGGTAAAAAGTTTTGACAGAAACAAATCGTCATTTTACAAACTTGCCGTTGCTAACATCTACAACATAAAATAGATTAAAAGATAATAATAATAATAAATAATTATATTTACACATATTATTTCATGCAACAATAAAATTATTTTTTTTTTTTAAATGACACAAAATAATAATAACACTTAACATTCATCTTATACCACACACACACACACACACACACACACACACACACACACACACACACACACACACACACACACAAACAATATAAATAAATGCATAATTATATTACATGAAAGCATTAACCATCAGGGTTTGTTTAAATGCCCAGTGTTGTTATGTTTGGCTCATCAGTTAATCAAAAAGTATCGTTTTAAAGATTCCAAGTGAGGCTATAGTCTTCAAATGTGCAGGAATAGTGTTCCATACAAACGGTCCAGAAAAGGATAAACTAGTTTTAAAGAGGTCAGTTCTAGGCAGAGGTAGGGGTAAAGTATTATTTCTTGAGGACCGTTCGCGTTCTTGCTGTGGCACAAATTTGGTGGTTAGATACTGCGTTGTCATGTTATTTAATATCTTGTGCATGAGGATGCATTTGTTGAAATTAAGTTGTTGACGCAGGCCGAGAATGTTTAGATGTCTAAATTTGTCTATGGTAGGAATGGGCCGCGTATCTATCATTTTGACAGCTCTTTTATATATAGAGTTTAACCTGTTCATGTAAAAATCACTACAACCGTCCCACACTGTGGAGACATAATCAACGTGAGACTTGATATGGGCATGAAAAAACAGTTTACGAGTATGTGTATCCGTTACTTGTCTAAACTGGAACAACAGGAAAGTGTTTTTAGCAATGGTTTTACAGACTGTATTTATATGCGTCTCCCAACATAATTGTTCGTCAACGTGTATTCCCAAGAATTTACGCTCCGTGACTTGTTCTATCGGTTTAGCGTTCAGTTGTAAATGTAACGGCTGTGGTCGGCGTTGGTGTTTTTGTCGTGTAGTGATTAAAATACTCATTGTTTTTCCTGGATGAAGAACCATATGATTCTCTCTACACCAGTCGGAAACCTCGCTGAGACTACTTTGTAAGCTAATGTTAATGTCAGCTGTTTTTTACCCGAAACATGGAGGCTCGTATCGTCCGCAAACAGGTTGCAATTAACATCAGTGTTAGTAATATGCAAAGGCAAATCATTAATGAATATTATAAATTGAAGAGGTCCCAAGATCGACCCCTGGGGGACACTGTAGTTAACTTGTCCTTGTTTAGAGTATTTTCCATGTATTTTTCTTTTGTTTTCTGTCTTTTAGGTATGATCTAAAAAATGCTATGGCAGTTTCACTTATATGGTATGCTGCTAGCTTCTTTAAGAGAATGTCATGGTTGACAAGATCAAATGCTTTTTATAGGTCTAACAAAACAGCTCCAGACATCAGGT
The DNA here is from genome assembly GCA_036245525.1 of Semisulcospira habei. Taxonomy (NCBI): domain Eukaryota; kingdom Metazoa; phylum Mollusca; class Gastropoda; family Semisulcospiridae; genus Semisulcospira; species Semisulcospira habei. The sequence goes on along the minus strand of BTPG01000003.1, from coordinate 208,404,305 downwards.
TTTTATTTATTGATTCCAGCCAGCTGTCTACAATGTGTGCCAGTGCTGACTGACATGAGTGTTTCGGTCTAAAGCCGGACTGATGAATATTTATGAAATTGCCCTTTTCTAGAAAATCGAGGAGGTGTTTTTGTATGTGTTTTTTCAAGGGGCTTTGACAGGGCCGACAAAAGTGAGATAGGACGGTAGTTATTGACATCTTCAAGATGTTTTGATTTAGGGATTGGAATTACCTTGGCCTCTTTGAAAATAGTTGGAAACGTGCTGTGTTTTATACAGAGGTTAAAGATATAAGTGAGTGCCTCTACCGTATATGGTAGTGACATTTTCAGAATTTTGTTGTCTATACCATCCGTCCCGGTGGACTTTTTGTTCCGCACGCTAGAGATGAATTTGCCGACTTCAGCGACGGTAATTTCAGGAATGATGAATGTCTGCAGTATATTTTTGGCCTCACAGTATTTTTCCAGTACACTAGGAACTTGGTACTCTACGTTACTACTTGCAGCTGACTGAGCAAGTGTTTCAGCTGTCGATAGGAAGTGGTTATTTAATATATCAGCTGACAAATGGGATGGTATTTCAGGGGCTGATTTACCCTTTGTTATAACGTTCAGGGCTTTCCACACCGATGCTGTATCTTTTTTGTCCCTAATCATTTCCTGGAAGAACAGTTTTTTTTTTGACGCTCTCACTAAGTATTTAACACGATTTCGTTGTTTCTTATATTCATCAAACTGTTTTTCTTTCTTAAGTTTGTCTCTAAATGACATGGCCTGTTTGACATCTACTGTTAACCAGGGTGGCAGGGTAGAGTGCTTAACTCGTTTTTCTCGTATGGGCGCATGCTTATTTAGGACTCCAAGGAATAGATCCATCCAGTACGACAGGGCACTGTCAGGAGAAGTGTGGTTATACACGTCCCTGAAAGGAGTACTGCGCAGATCCCGCAGAAAGTCGCCGTTATTAAATGTTCTGAAAGAACGATATTTAATTGTTTTATGTCTCTTTTTGTTCTCTTTGTCTAGTTTCATGGAGACTGTGCAACATACTGGGTTATGGTCACTGACAGCTAAGGAGGGTACATGTACATTTGATATTTTATCATCATTTGTCACATAAATATGATCAATCAGGGTTGAAGATGTGCATGTGGTTCTAGTGGGGTTTTTAATTAACTGTTCTAAACCGAATAGTGCTGTTGTTGACGCCCATGCAGCATTGGACCCTTTAGATTTTGAAAGATCAATATTAAAATCGCCCAAAAGAACAACGTCAGCTTTATTTTGATTTACGCTATCCATCATTGCTACAAAGTCATTATACCAGTCCCAGCTGGCTGCGGGATTTATATAAATAAAGCCAATGAGGACGGGGGGTGATTTAGATGTCTTCACTTCTATCCACAAGCTTTCCACTTGAGCTGACTCTAAGTCTTGTCGCCGTTTGACGTTACCAAGTATTGAATTATGTATATATACAGCTAGTCCAGTGTGTTGTGGGCTTGAGGCATCTCTGCGGAGTACTGAGAAAGTGGGGACAGAAATGGAGTTATCCCTTATTGAACTTTTAAGCCTCGACTCAGACACACCAGAAATATGAAAATGTAAGGGCGTGTTTAGGAACACAGATAAATCGGGCACCTTGTTAACTAGATGGTATATGTTAAGATGGCCAATTCTCAGTTCGTCTGTTCGTTTCGGAACAGTATTTAGATTACGATTTTGCATGTCGGTAAAAACGCAAATGTAGCGAAAGATATAATACAAAATTAATATGGTCACAAAAAATAATTAAAAAAAAATCAACTAATATCAATATCTATAGAATGCTTTAAATAAGCTCAATAAAAGAATACACGGCAAAGAAACACCATGTTTATCACGCGCTTAGTCTAAGTTCAGCAGAATGTTTACGATTTCCTTGCTTGGTTATGTCAACAAAAATAACAAAGTCTGCAACTATAAAAGAAAACAATTGAAAAATGACTTGACAAGGAACTATGCACGTTCACCTGCGACAAAGTTCATAATATCAGATGTGTGTATGGTCGTGTCATCTGCGAACAGATCGCAGTTTGCGTCTAAATGAGATATGCACAGTGGCAGATCGTTAATAAATAGTTTAAATAATAAGGGCCCTAGAATAGACCCCTGTGGAACAACGCAAGTTACTAAACCATCAGAGGAATATTTGCCATTTAGCAGTACTTTCTGTGTTCTGTCCCTGAGATAGGAAGATATAAAGGAGACAGTATTTGAGTCAATGTGATAAAATGTTATTTTTTTTTTTTTTTAGTAGGATCGAGTGGTTGACAAGATCAAAAGCTTTTTTTCAGGTCAAGAAAGATTGCACCTGATACTTTATTGTCATTTATGGCAGAGAGCCATTTATCAATTAAATGATTGAGGGCAGTTTGACACGAATGTAGAGGTCGAAATCCTGATTGTGCTGCAGATATCAGATGATTTTGCTCCATAAAGTTTAGAAGATGAGTATGGATATTTTTCTCGAGCGGTTTTGAAATACAGGATAATATGGAAATGGGCCTGTGCTCGTTTAGGTTGCATAAATCTTTGCTTTTGGGAAGCGGGATTACCTTCGCTTTTTTCAGCTCGTCGGGAAAAACGTTATGTCTGATCGATAAATTATAAGTAAAGGTCAGGGATTCGACGACGTAGGGCAGGGATAGTTTTAAAACTTGACTATTAATACTATCTGGACCGCAAGACGATTTGTTCTTTAAACTGGAAATAGATTTACCTACATCTAGGACAGTCATAAGCGGTATTAAAAATGGGCCGCAGGCTCTCTGTTGACTATGGTGACGTAGTTGATGAGAGCAAGTGTAGTTTACAGGGTTAGGTGTATTTGACTTCGCCAGAGTTTGAGCAACAGTTATGAAGTGAGCGTTGAACGCATCTGCAGTAAGATCGGGCGGAATATTAGGCGATCGTTTTTCTGTTACCTTTGGTGAAATTGTTTATTACTTGCCAGACTGAACGGATGTCTTTGCCGTCGGCAATAATTTGTTCTGCATTTTGCCTCTGTGCTTTACGAACTAGAGATTTGACATGGTTTCGCTGCTTCTTGTATTCAGTAAATTTCTTGTCTCGTTTTAATTCATCTCTTACTTCCATTGCTTGTTTTATCTCACCAGAGAGCCATTTTGGCATAACAGGATATTTGACGCGTTTGATGCGCTTAGGCGCATGTCTATCCAGAACGGCGAGAAACAGCTCGTACCAGCGTGACAGGGCATCGTTAGGGTTTTTGCAGTTTTGTATATCATAAAATGGTACTAAAGATAGGTCATATAAAAAAGCAGTTTGGTCGAATTTTTTAAAACATCTATACATTATGGTAGTGTGTCCTTTGATTGACTGTTTAGCTAACCTAACAGACAACGTAAAACAAACAGGAAAGTGATCACTAATGGAAATATTAGGTACGCTAACATTTTTTACAACGCTGACATTTGTGCTATATACATGGTCTATTAGCGTTGAAGACGAGGAAGTCACTCTAGTAGGTGACTGGACAAGCTGTTTCAACCCTAAAAAAAAAATTAACATGGATCTCCACGAAGTGTGTCCTTGCTTTTGTAAGTCTATGTTGAAGTCTCTCAAAATATGTACATCACCTTTGGACTCCTGAACCACATCCACCATTAACACAAACTCGTCCTGCCAGGAGGCTGAGGCCGCTGGGTTTCTATATACAAAACCTATAAGAACAGGCGAGGACTTAGTCGTTTTAACTTCTAACTACATGCACTCTATATTAGGAGATTCTAAATCACAACGCCTCTTTACATAGTTGTTGATGGAATTGTGTACGTACACTGCTAGGCCAGTATGTCCGGGGGCAGATTCATCTCGCCTGAGAATGGAGTAATTGTATATAGCTATGGCATGGTCACTAACTCTCTCTCTCTCTCTCTCTCTCTCTCTCTCTCTCTCTCTCTCTCTCTCTCTCTCTCTCTCTCTCTCTTACTTTTTTATTATTATTTTTTTCTCTGATAGTGGAAGGGGGGGGGGGGAGGGTCTTTTTACTTATATATGTTTATCTTTTGCTGTATCGTTTGGTGCATTTTTATATGTGTAGAGTAGCAGGACAGTTTGGAAGATAGGCATTGCTGTGCCTAAAACTTTTTATCCTGAATAAAAACGTTTCATCATCATCATCATCATCATCTCTCTCTCTCTCTCTCTCTCTCTCTCTCTCTCTCTCTCTCTCTCTCTCTCTCTCTCTCTCTCTCTCTCTCTCTCTCTCTCTCAATGATTTCCTATGTTCCTCCGTTTTGCAATTGTTAGTTTTTACATAATATCTCTCTTTATCGTAGTGTTTTGCTTGCTCACTAAATTCATACACATGAGTAGCTGTATCATAAGCGTGCAGTCGCTTTCTATAAACACACTTTACATCGCGCACCCCCCCCCCCCCCACCCCCCCCCCCCCAAGACCCTGTCATTTTGCTGTGTGTGTGTGTGTAATCTTCAGCGACTTTGCCGGGAACTTGTATCGGAATGTAACACAAGTGACCTGTGGGTGTAACGGCTTGTTTTGTGCTGTTAACATATTGTTTTAATGTTGCTTTTAATGTTGTAGTTTAGCAAGGACAAACATGAAAAGAGGCCATCCTTGAGAAATAAAGTATCATTCATTCATTCATTCATTCATTCATTCATTCATTCATTCTCTCTCTCTCTCTCTCTCTCTCTCTCTCTCTCTCTCTCTCTCTCTCTCTCTCTCTCTCTCTCTCTCTCTCTCTCTCTCTCTCTCTCTTTCTCTTAGTTTCAGCAAATGCATCCTCATGCAGAAGATATTCAATAACATGACACCGCAGTATCTAACCACCAAATTTATGCCACAGCAAGAATGCGAACAGACCTCAAGGAACAATACTTTACCTCTATCTCTGCCTAGAGAGAGAGAGAAAGAGAGAGAGAGAGAGAGAGAGAGAGAGAGAGAGAGAGAGAGAGAGAGAGAGAGATGATGATGATGATGATGATGATGATGATGATGATGATGATGATGATGATGAAACGTTTTTATTCAGGATAAAAAGTTTTAGGCATAGCAATGCCTATCTTCCAAACTGTCCTGCTACTCTACACATATAAAAATACATCAGACGAGACGATACAGCAAAAGATAATATATATATAAGTACCCATACCCCCCCACCCCCACCCCCACCATCAGAAAGAATAAAAAGTAATAATAAAAAACAAAATACAAAAAGAATTAAAACAATATATATACGTGTATGAACCTGACATGTTAATGCAGACAGTCAAACTATTACATAATCTACAGCAATCTGCTGTGCTGGAGCAACATACTAAGCAGAAAAATAGAACATTCACATCGACAGCAGATATTTATGGACGCGAGCTCTGAAGATAGATAACTTTGAAATAGACTTTAAATGAGAGGGTAAGTTATTCCATGACTTAGCACCGGAAAATGATATGCTAGATTTGAAGATGTCGATTCTCGGTTTTGGGAGATGGAGTAAGCTGTTCCTCGTGTTCTCTCTATTCGTATGGGAAAACAGCTCACGGAGATAGGGCATCGTTTAGATTTTTTTGCACAAGTAAGCATCTATTAAATTCCAATTGTTTACTGAGTGGTAGGATATTAAGGGCCTTCAGTCTTTCATCAGTAGGGGACGAACCAGGAAGAATAAGCTTAAAACCTTGCCGGTAAAGGGAATTAATTTTTTTCAAATGAATGTCTCCACAGCCGTCCCAGATATTGGAAGCATAATTACAACGTGTCTTGATGTGTGCGTTAAAGAATAGTTTTCGAGCATCAATGTCAACTATACGACTTAATTTGGATAATAAAAAGAGATACTTCGAAATAGTTTTACAGGCAGTTTCTATGTGCGGCTCCCAGCTGAGCTGTTCGTCGACTGTCACTCTTAACAAACGATGTCTTGACACTTGCTCTATGGGCTGAGAGTGAAGGGACAGCACAAGGGTTTGCAAACCATGTTGATGCTTTTGGCGTGTTGTCACCAACATACTTTTCGTTTTAGGAATACTAATAATCATATGATTTTCTTCACACCAAGTTGACATTTTTATCAAATACATGTAATGATGTATCGTCAGCAAATAGTTCACAGTTTGTGTCGCGGTGTGATATTGACAGTGGAAGGTCATTTATAAAGATGTTGAATAATAACGGTCCTAGGGTGGATCCCTCAGTAACACCATGGGTCACCAGTCCTTTCGCTGAGTATTTACCATTCAAGAACACTTTCTGCGTTCTGTCTAAGAGATAGGACGAGAGAAAAGCGACTGCATTTGAGTCAATGTGATATAAAGGTAACTTCTTTAGTAAGATTGAGTGGTTAATGAGATCGAAGGCTTTTTTAAGATCTAGAAATACTGCACCTGAAAGTTTGGACTCATTTATGGCAGTAAGCCATTTGTGGGTTATGAGAGTTAAGGCTGTCTGACACGAATGTTTAGGCCGAAAAGCTGATTGTGCAGTACTAATAAGGCGGTTTTTCTCATCACCAGTCAGCTACCTCGTCTAGGCTCTGCTGGAGTACCTCATTGATGTTCGCTAGCTCCTTGTTAGATGTGTGTACGGTTGTGTCGTCAGCGAACAAATCACAGTTAGCCTCTGGGTGAGATATGCACAGCGGCAATTCATTAATAAATAATAGAAACAATAAAGGCCCTAGAATAGATCCCTGTGGAACACCACAAGTCACGACACCGTTTGATGAAAATTTGCCATTTAGGAGTACTTTCTGTGTTCTGTTTTTGAGACTGAAGACAAGAGAGAAACAGTATTCGAGTTAATGTGATAAAGTGGTAGTTTGTTCAGGAGGATGGAATGATTGACGAGATCGAAGGCCTTTTTAAGGTCAAGAAAGATTGCGCCTGATACTTTATTGTCATCAATGGCAGAGAGCCATTTATCAATCGTGTGATTTAGAGTAGTCTGGCAGGAATGTAAAGGTCGAAACCCGGATTGTGCCACACTAATCAGATGATTTTGTTCAGGGAAATTTATGAGATGAGTAAGTATTAGTCTTTCAAGTGGTTTCAAAATTGATGATAAAATGGATATAGGTCTGTACTCATTTTAATTGATTAAGTCTTTGCTTTTGGGAAGAAGAATTACCTTAGCTCTTTTAAATTCGTTAGGAAATACATTATGCTTAATCGATAGATTGTAGATGAATGTCAGTGACTTAACTATGAATGGCAGAGATAATTTTAAAAACTGAGTACTAATGCCTTCTGGACCACAAGATGATTTGTTTTTTAAAATATAAAAAGATTTACCAACATCCAGAACACTCATAAGAGAAAAAAAACATGTGCGACCCGCTCTCTGCTGACTATTGTGACGCAGTTGATCCGAGCATGTGTTGTTGTCAGGGTCATTGGTATTGGTCTGTGCCAGAGTTTTAGCAACAGTTAGGAAATAAGCGTTAAACGCATCCGCAGTGAGATCGGGTGAAATATTAGGCGATCGTTTACTGTGACCTTTGGTGAAATTGTTTATCACTTGCCAGACTGAGCGGATGTCCTTTCCGCCGGCAATGACACGTTCAGCATTTTGTCTTTGGGCTTTTCGAACTAAGGATTTGACTTTTTTTTTCTCTGCTTTTTGTACTCATTAAATTTCTTAGCTTTTTTAACATGTCTCTAACTTCCATCGCTTGTTTACTTTCATCCGAGAGTCATTCTGGCATAATAGGATGTTTGACACGTTTGGTACGCTTAGGGGCGTGTCTATCCAGAACAGCGAGAAACAGCTCATACCAGCGGGTCAGGGCCTCATTTGGGTCATTGAAATTATAAATGTCACCTAATGACACTTGAGACAGGTCATGTAAAAACGCAGCTTGATTAAATTTTTAAAGGATATATAAATGATAGTAGTGTGTCCTTTAGCTGGTTGTTTCGGTAATCGAGCAGGTAATGAAAAACAGACTGAAAACTGATCACTAATGGAAATATTAGGTACATGAACATTTTGTACAACATTGACATTTGTGATGTATATAAGGTCTATCAGGGTAGAAGATGACGAAGTCAGTCGTGTTGGTGACTGGACAAGCTGTTTCAAAACTAGAAAATTTAACACGGATCTCCATGAAGAATGACCTTGCTTTTGTAAATCAACGTTAAAGTCACCCAAAATATTTATAGCAGCTTTGCTCTGTAAAACTGTATCCATCATTATAACAAAGTCGTCCTGCCATGAAGCTGTGGCGGCTGGGTTTCTGTACACAAAACCTATCAAAATGGGGGATGATTTGGTCAACTTTATTTCTAACCATATGGACTCAATATTATGTGGTTCAAAATCACATCGCCTCGTTACAAACATTTTGATAGAATTTTGTATGTACACTGCTAGACCAGTATGACTGGGTACAGACGCATCTCGTCTAAGAATGGAATTATTTTTTTTACGGATATGGCACGGTCACTAATATGTGCTGTTGGGCGATATTCCTTAAATCCAAACGTAAAACGGTGAAGACTGGTTTAGGAGAACATTTATATCTGGTATTTTGTGACATGTAATGATGTATCGTCAGCAAATAGTTCACAGTTTGTGTCGCGGTGTGATATTGACAGTGGAAGGTCATTTATAAAGATGTTGAATAATAACGGTCCTAGGGTGGATCCCTGAGGAACACCATGGGTCACCAGCCCTTCCGCTGAGTATTTACCATTCAAGAACACTTTCTGCGTTCTGTCTAAGAGATCAGACGAGAGAAGAGCGACTGCATTTGAATCAATGTGATATAAAGGTAACTTCTTGAGTAAGATTGATTGGTTAATGAGATCGAAGGCATTTTTAAGGTCTAGAAATACTACACCTGAAAGTTTGGACTCATTTATGGCAGTGAGCCATTTGTGGGTTATGAGAGTTAAGGCTGTCTGACACGAATGTTTAGGCCGAAAAGCTGATTGTGCAGTACTAATAAGGCGGTTTTTCTCCAGGAATTGAAGTAAATGATTATGTATATGCTTTTCAAGTGGTTTGGACACTGCTGATAAGATTGAAATGGGTCTGTACTCACTTGAGTCGCTCAGATCTTTGCTTTTTGGTAGAGGAGTAACTTTTGCTATTTTCAATTCATCGGGAAACATGCTCTTTTGAAACGAAAGGTTATATATAAAGGTTAACGATTCAACAATTTACGGGAGTGCAATTTTCAAGATTTTACTGCTAATACCGTCCAAACCACAAGATGTTTTACTTTTCATGTTGGCTATAGATTTTTTCCTACATCAAGGACGGTCATTAGGGGAACTGAGAAAGTATTGCCAGCGTTTAGCTGACTGTGCTGTTTCAATTGTTCTGAACATACGTATTCACCTGGCTCACTGGTGTTCGTCTGTGACAGGGTTTAGCAATGTTCAGAAAGTATTCATTAAATACATCAGCTGTAAAGTGCGGGGGGACACTCGTTGATTTGCTAGATTGTCCTTTAGTAAACGTGTTAATCACCTGCCACACGCTGCGTATGTCTTTGCCGCCCCACAATAATCTTTTCAGCATACTGCCTCTGTGCTTTACGTACTAATGATTTAACAATGTTTCGCTGTTTTTTGTACTCGACAAATTTCTTTTGTTGTTTTAGTAGATCTCTTAGTTCCATCGCAGTTTTAATCTCATCCGTCAGCCACTCAGGCACAGTGGGGTGTTTAACACGCCTCGGGGCATGTCTGTTAAGAACACCGAGGAAAAATTTATACCAGTGGGACAGCGCTACGTTGGGATCGTTATAGTTGTACACATCGGAAAATGGTGTTTGTGAAAGGTCATGCAAGAAATCATCTTGGTTACATTTTTTGAGTGATCTGTAGAGGATGGTTATATGCTCCTTATGACGTTTATTTGGCAACTTCGCAGATAATGAAAAACAAATAGGAAAATGATCACTGACAGAGATGCTGGGTACATAGACATTGCTAAGGGCACTGTCGTTGGTTGTATAAACATGGTCAATTAATGTGGATGATGTAGAAGTGACCCTGGTGGGTGACTGAACTACTTGTGTAAGGCCTAAGAACGTTATCATGGATGTCCATGACGTGTTGCCAGGTTTCAATAAATCTACATTAAAACCACCGATTAATATGTATATCATACTTGGAGTTTTGTACTCTGTCAACCATTACAACAAAATCATCTTGCCAGGACACTGTAGCTGCGGGGTTTCTGTAAATAAAACATACGAAGGTAGGGGTTGACTTGGCGTTTGCTTTTATCTCAAGCCACAGGCTTTCCACATGGGTGGATTCCAGTTCACATCGTCGTGTTACGTTGTTGGCAATATTTTGTGAACATAAGCACAAATGCCAGTATGACCAGGCGCTGAAGCATCTCGCCTATGAATGGAGAAATTTTGTATGGTGATAGCTTGGTTCCTTCTATTCTCAGTCAACCTACTTTCTGTAAAGCCAAATATATGATACGGGGAGGGTTGGTTGAGTAGCCTACTGTGACGTCTGATACTTTACTGCAAAGGTGATATACAATTTGCGCTGACAATGGTGACTACAGGGGCTTCTACGAAGCACTGAAAGCAGTGTATGGCCCCAGGCACCTGGTACAAAGTCCCCTGCGAAGCGCTGATGGCCAGGCACTCCTCACAGATAATACCTCCATCTTGAACCGCTGGTCGGAATACTTTCAGAGCCTCTTCAGCGCTGAGCGCACTGTTCAAGAAGCAGTCGTCCTACAAATCCCACACCTCCCAGTAAAGGTTGAATTGGACGAACCGCCCACCGCTGAAGAGACCCTCACAGCCATCCACCAGCTCAAGAGTGGCAAAGCAGCAGGCATTGATGGAATACCGCCAGAGATCTGGAAACATGGAGGCACAGCACTGCACAACAAGCTCCATGACCTCTTTCTCTGCTGCTGGGAGGAAGGAACACTACCAAAAGATCTCCGTAATGCAGTCGTTATCACCCTGTACAAGAACAAAGGCGAGAAGTCTGACTGTTCCAACTATCGGGGAATTACCCTGCTGTCCATTGCTGGGAAAATCCTTGCAAGGCTGCTCCTGAATCGGCTGGTACCTGCCATCGCTGAAGACCAACTCCCAGAGGGCCAGTGTGGCTTCAGAGCAAACAGGAGCACCACCGATATGGTCTTTGTGCTGAGACAGCTACAGGAGAAGTGCCGCGAGCAGAACAAAGGGCTGTACGTAACATTTGTCGACCTAACAAAAGCGTTCGATACTGTGAGCAGGCAAGGCATGTGGCAGATCCTGGAGCGACTTGGCTGTCCCCCAAAGTTCCTCAACATGATTGTCCAGCTACACGAGGACCAGCAAGGCCAGTTCAGACTCAACAATGACCTCTCAGAACCATTCCCCATTCTCAACGGCGTAAAGCAGGGCTGCGTGCTGGCACCGACCCTCTTCACCATCTTTTTTAGCATGATGTTGAAGCAGGCCACAGTGGACCTCGATGATGACGATGCAGTGTACATCAGGTATCGTCTCGATGGCAGCCTGTTCAACCTCAGACGACTGCAGGCCCACACGAAAACCCTAGACCAACTGATTCGTGAGCTGCTTTTTGCTGATGATGCTGCCCTCGTTGCACACACAGAGAAAGCCCTGCAGCGCATCACGTCTTGCTTCGCAGATGCTGCCCAGCTCTTTGGACTCGAGGTCAGTCTGAAAAAGACAGAGGTCCTCCATCAGCCGGCACCCAAGACAGTGTATCGCCCTCCTCACATCAGGGGAGCTGGGTGGCTCGGTGGTAAAAGCGTTTGCCTCCAGACCAAAAGGTCCCGGGTTCGAATCCAGCTTGGGTCAAAATTTGCTCAGACCCTTTTTCGTTGTCCCCGTCTTTGAAATCACCCTCGTGGTGGACAAAAGACGTTAAGCCCTAAACATTTAACATTTTTTCTGCTCACATCACCATTGGCGAGTCTGAACTAAAGTCAGTGCACCAGTTTACTTACCTTGGCTGCATTATCACGTCGGACGCCAAGCTGGACAAGGAGCTTGACAGCAGGCTGGCAAAAGCGAACAGCGCTTTCGGGCGACTTTTCAAGCGGGTGTGGCACAGTCAACAGCTGAAAACAGGCACCAAGATCAGCGTGTACAGAGCTGTGGTACTCACCACCCTGCTGTATGGTTCCGAGTCCTGGGCCCTCTACCGCAGCCAACTACGACTCCTCGAACGCTTCCACCAGCGCTGCCTGCGCACCATCCTGGGCATTCACTGGAGTGACTATGTCACCAACGTCGAGGTCCTTGAACAGGCTGAAACTGTGAGCATCGAGGCTTTGCTGCTGCGGACACAGCTCCGCTGGGCGGGGCACGTCTCCAGGATGGAGGATCATCGCCTACCAAAGATCACCCTGTTCGGCGAACTTGCTACTGGACACCGTGACAGAGGGGCACCAAAGAAGAGATACAAAGACTGTCTCAAGAAGTCACTTAGTGCCTGCCAAATCGACCACCACCAGTGGTCTTCGCTTGCTGCGGACCGTGACACCTGGCGCTCCACCGTTTACAAGGCAGCTGTCTCCTTTGAGGACTCTCACAGAGCTAGCCTTAAGGACAAGCGGCTCAGGAGAAAAAACAGAGATGCTGCAGTTCAGAACCCTGGCCATACCTTCTCCTGCAGCCACTGCGGTCGAACCTGCCTGTCTCGGATTGGCCTCCGCAGCCACGAACAAGCCTGCAGACGTCGTGGGAAACTCCTATAAAATCTTCGTTCGCGAAGTCAAGCCAAGAGAGATATACAATGAGGTGGCCTATTCTAAGCAAATGATCGCTGACACTAGTAAACATGTCGAGTAACTTTGTAACCAAATACTAATTTCAAATATACTAACAAACAAACTAAATGACAGTTTAAACAACAATAACAAAGTGTCACTATGTGTCGGCAGATCAGTCAAAAACACAGCACTGAAACATGCGCGAAAGATAAAAAAGGAAGAAAAACTAGCGAATTGTAGAATTCAAAGTCTGCAGATATATAGGTCTCTGCGTGCAACGTGCCGTTGATAAAAACAAAAACGCGATGAAGCGTACGAGAGAGAGAGAGAGAGAGAGAGAGAGAGAGAGAGAGAGAGAGAGAGAGAGAGAGAGAGAGAGAGAGAGAGAGAGAGAGAGAGAGAGAGAGAGAGAGAGAGACAATAGGCGCACAGGCCTCTTTTCATGTTTGTCCTTGCTAAACTACAACATTAAAAGCAACATTAAAACAATATGTTAACAGCACAAAACAAGCCGCTACACCCACAGGTCACTAGTGTTACATTCCGATACAAGTTCCAAAGTCGCTGAAGATTACACACAGCAAAATGATAGGGTCCTGGGGTGGGGGTGGGGGGTGGGGGTGCGATGTAAAGTGTGTTTATAGAAAGCGACTGCACACTTATGATACAGTTACTCATGTGTAGGAATTTAGTGAGCAGGCAAAACGCCACGATAAAGAGAGATATTATGTAAAAGCTAACAATTGCAAAACGGAGGACCACAGGAAATCATTGACATGACTTTTGGGCATATTATCTACGTTTCTTTCAAGTTTGCTCAGAGATGTATTTAAAAGCTTTCGTCCAAAACAATGGAAGATGTCTCGTTTGCTGTATATGTGAAGGAAGTGAGTTCCATAAATAGGCACCCGCGTACGAAAGGCTGGATTTAAACAAGTCAATTCGGGGCCGTTTAATGACGAGACTGTTCCTCAAAGTGCTGTAGACCCTTTCGCTCTCAGTGAAAAGCTTAGCCAGGTAGAGGGGGGCTTTCCCGTTCAGTGCTTTGTGCATAAGTACGCACTTATTAAACGTAAGGTGTTGATGTAAAGGAAGGAGCCCTGTTGCCTGAAGCTTTTCCTCCAAAGTTAGAAAGGGGATTGGGAGGATCA
>BTPG01000003.1:208245407-208387907 GCA_036245525.1 Semisulcospira habei | reverse complement strand
ACACACACACACACACACACACACACACACACACACACACACACGCTCGCACACACACACACACGCACACGGCACACACACACACACACACACACACACACATACACACATACACGCAACTCTTGCCCCCTAACGCTACACACATAAGACAAGATGTTAGACCCACACATTCTATAAACGTAAAAGCCGTGTCGGTTGGATGCACGTTTTATGTCTGTAAAACTCACCAAAGTGTCCGTGACAAGAGACGTGACGACTAGTCAGACAGAACCACAGAGTCCACACCAGTGATGACCACGTGACCATCGTGTTGATGACTAAACATTGACACGCACAATTGGCCACAGTCGTCGATTCTACAAAATGTGTTCACTCCTTACAGTTTATGATCAGCTGCCCGGCGTATACACCCAAATATCCATTTGCCGCTTTGTGAACACACAGGGCATGAATACACGTCTTTGCTTTTGAGTGGGAATTCCAAACCCGAGTTTTCCAATTCGCTGTGCGCCAGCAAGAAGGTCTCATAACAAACGGAGTACACAGTTCTTCCTGGTACGACAGAAACTTATCTGGTCACATTTGTGCATATAATTATGTGTGTCGTTTTCTTCTGAATGTGTGCTTGTGTGCACGCATGCGTGTGTTCGAGTGTGTGCTTGAGTGTTCAGTCGTGTGAATGTGTGTGTGTGTGTGCGGCGCGCGCGCGTGCGTGCATGCGGCGTGTGTGTGCGTGTGTGTGTGCGTGAGTGCGTGCATGTGTGTGTGTGTGTGTGTGTGTGGTTGTGTGTGTACTGCAACACAAAGAGCCTTGCCTTGCACCTCCCCGACTCCCTCCCTTCCCCCCCCCCCCCCCCCCATGCTCTTAGTGAACGCAGGCGAGCGACGTCGGCTTTGGGAGCATTAGGCAACCACCTTTGCTGGGACAAAACCATACAGTCAACACAATGTAAGTACGAAGCAGTCAGCAGCAATTGCGTCTGTATTTTCGCTGCATGGTCGACAACGCACTAGAAACCCGGTCCCTGTGACCTCAAATAATTATGTTTGCTAACCTGTGACCTGCTTCAACCCGTAAGGTCCAAAATCATCGACCAGCACAAATGAATAAAAAGTGCCTACTGTTGCAAATGATATAACCAATCATCCTTCAAGAGCATTTTCTGTTTTCGAAATTCCAAATAGCATTTGTCCAACGAGTTCACACTTGTCTACGGCTTGACATATAAACACAATCATGAAACACGCGCACGGATGTAAACAAAAAGACCAGTACAACTACACGTTAAATCCGTGAAAACTAAATTCTGTACAGTTATCTTCACTCATAATAAGCTCGGCATAAAAGATACACGTTTTCAGACGTCAAGACTACACTGTAGTTTATGTGCATCACTTCGTTTATAACAAGAAAAGTCTGGGTCACTTGCCGCTTGTTATGTTCCATGTTTACTGTATCGGTAACAATAGCTTCACTCCCCAACAATCCCATCCCCGTTTACGCTCGCCTGCATGCACACATTCATGCACGCACACGCAGTCCCACACGCTAGCACACACAAACACACACGGCTAAACTTTGTCAAATTGGCGTATTGTCCTATGAAGCCCCAAATACAGATTAGGAGATAGATCAACCAGTTTAGTTCAAGGGTAGTGCCAGAATACTTTGGCGCCCAGAGGCGCTAAGCTGTTCTGGCACCACCTTGGACTCTCACTGTCAAATTTATTTCATGCAAAATTGCATCAGAAGGGAAAGGACCAGAGTGACGAAGTGAGCTGGTAACTGAGGTGTAGTAGTGTGCGCTGTCGAGGCAAAAAACACAGTACACCTCGCGTTTAGTACCGTGCAATTTAATACGAGTGTGCTTTACCAGTCTGTAGTTGAAAGTTCACAATTGAAAATCATTTGTCCGTAACGTGTTTCTGTACGCCAGTCATGCTATCGCCAAACAAGGGCAACAACATGTGACTCGCAACGGTGTAGCAGTCCTGCTTTTGATTTTTTTGATGGTTAACAGCGAGAAAAATTGTACACCACACAATGGCAAAGGCATGGGTCCTCGTAAGCCCCTGCTTCTGCTCGGGGCTCATGAGGATCTATGCCTTTTGCTAAAATTCCTTTTATGACACAGTTTGGAAAACGTTAGGGGGTGGGGTGGGGAAGGGTGGGCTGTTGTCCCACCCCTCGGTCACCCCCCTCCCCCGCCCCTCCCGTCGAGACACCCTCCTGGATCCGCCCCTGTCTTGTATACAGATAAAAAACACCACCGCGTATCTACAAAGAACACATTTTCACATAAGCCACTACAAAGACTATATACCTTCCTGACCAAAACTGACTTCAGCTGTCCAGGGGCGGCATAACCGAACCTAGATGCTATTACTAACCTAATCCAGACCAAAAAGGTGACTGCCAAGCGTGTAATATGCAAAAAAGTACCCAACGGAGAAAGAAACACGCTTAGAAAAGACGGGTACAACACAATTTATTCTTTTCTAAGCGTGTTTCTTTCTCCGTTGGGTACTTCTTTTTTATTACTAACCCAAATATGTTCCAATTTTTCAGCTTATCCTTTTGATCCATCGATCCCTACCCTAAGCCACTCTACCATCTGATCCGCACCGCACTGGCACACACAAACACAGACAGGCACAAGGCGCTTTGCCCACTGTAAAGTAATCCAGACCCAAAAGGTGACTGCCAAGCGTGTAAAATGCGTGTTTCTTTCTCCGTTGGGCACTTCTTTGCACTGTGAAGTAGAATACGAACACGAGCTGCGAGATAAGCTTCACGTCGTGGCATTGCTATTCCCACAACGCCGTGTGCACAGTAACGAGACTGATGTTTTACGTTATTCATCGCAGAAAGTATCAACTATTTAAATGTTCTAACTGATTTTCATACCAAGAACTATTACGTCACATTTGGACCCAGTCATACCCGAGAGCCCGGACTAACAGCAGGCTTATGTAAATTCTGTTCTGTAAAAGTATAGAACAGACAAACTTGACTTGTTTACTTCACTGACTGCGAGACTTTTAAAAGTTTTTTTTTTGTGATTTCGTTTTTCAAAAATGAATTCATCAACACTCATAAAGTTGAAGAAGTCCAATGCTGGAAAACGAGCTCTTTCAATACCTTTCTTAAATGTAGGTGTGTGCAAAATATTTAGTACAAATTACAAACATTACGGACTCAGATACGGGTCCACCAGTTCTTTTATGAAACGACCATTTTCTGGTTATTGAGTATCCCAAACACACATCTCTCAAAACTTGCTTGGGAGACACATCTCGTAGAGAAAAAAATTATTACACTGTAAGCTTTTCCGTTCACCAAACGTCACCCCTATTCACACACACACACACACACACACACACACACACACACACACACACACACACACACACACACACACACACAATATATATATGGCCGCCATGAGATGGCCTTAGTTGCGCCTGCTTGGCGTTAAAATGTTCTCTTTGTCGCACGCAATCAGTGGAAACTTGCCATCTAATAAGCGCACGCCAGCGCACCCCCTAAGCGCACGTCAAAATCTGTGGAGCAGTCGTGAGCTAAAACACTCAAAATTGTATTTCCCAATACTGCTTTCTGGTTCTTCCAGCTATAATGTACTTCTTCTACTAAAGCTGAACTGGTTCCATTCACCCTCCTCTGGAAATACATGAAAGGCACAGAGCTACATACGGGACATTTAGCTACTAAATACTCCAAGAAACGTTTAGTTCTGCATTACCCAAGTATCACTCATCACCACCAAAGCCGGCAGAGACCGTACCTGTCTAAACCAATTACCCCCAGGTTATCTCGCCTGACAAGGGTTATAAACATCTCCCCACTCTGACACTGCTCACGTGGGAAAAATACAAGAAATAGTATTAGAAAGGTAAAGCATGTTTTCATGCCTTCGTGCGCTTATTAGAAGTCAACAAAACTTCCCCGCGTGCGCTAGGGGGTAGGCCGTCGTGCGTCGAAGAGGGGGTTAAACCCAAATAACTAACTAACTCTGTAGGCTGGCGTACCGCGATGTGACGTCATTTAAAGAACCATAAGACCACGTTTCCCCGCACATCATTTGCATTGGGCACACTCGCTACTGAACGCGCTCCGCAGCGCCCCGGTTAAAAGTTATTCCCATTGTATACATAGTAACAACAAAACTCGTGTACAATCCTTCCTCATAGTCATAGTCATGTCGAGCGCGCTGTTTCCGGTGAAGCGTGCGACCGATTTAGTGTACACACAATGCTGAATTTGTCGCCTGGCTGCATTAGATCCTTTAACTCTTCAGTACCAAAGCACTACCGTCGGCATAAAAATACAAGAGCCCCCAAAATTGCGGGGGCTTATAAGGATCTATTCCTCTCAATGTTGGCCTCACTTACATCCGTGTGTGTCTCCGGCAGGCGGGGCATCTTATCTGGCAGCGACTAGCTGATCCAGAGCTTTGCCAGTTAGCAGTGAGGTTTCGCTTGAAACAAACGACTCCCAACAAGGAACGAGAGCGAAATCAGCAGATAACCAGTTTCTATCATAACCACACAGACAGCACCACAAGCATCCCCGAGAGGTTCTCGTTCGTAGTTGGAAGTCGTTCGCAGCAAAGGAAACCTCAGTGAAGAGAGTGAGCAGTACACGCATCGGGTCATCACGCTGATGTCGACCGCAGGTGTGCTCGGGCCGAATACCACCGACATTGGCCTGATTGTCGTTTGCTGGACCCATTTCGCCTGAAGACCTCCATTTCCCAAAGTGTGTGTCGCCCAACGACTATGTACAAGTTACAGGAGATGATCGGCCGTGATAATTCAACGGTAGTGCCAGATCAGCTTGGCGCCTTAGGGCGCCAAGCTGATCTGGCACTACCCTTGAATCGTCATGGTGGCTCCATCTCCTGCTGTAGTGCGACGAGGCAAAGTGGGCTGAGGCAAGTTATGTAAGTCAGTCAGTGTCGTGCGTACTACAGGACGTCAGAGGCACATCGGTCACAATAACATTTGTGTTTAGTTGGTCAGGCTTTGTGTACATTACATTCGGAAAAGGATCAAATTGGCTAAACTGAAGCGTAAATCAATCGGAAAACAACAACAACAACCAGCAAGCATATACATAAATGAATAAATAATTCATAATATAAATAATTACTTAATTAAAACCAGCAACAAATATTTGAACATTCTGACCAGTCATTAAGTGGGATAGATGATATAACAATTTTAATAATCAACAGATAACGCCAAAAGAATTTGCTTTCTAAACAAATAAAAGTAGCCATGCAATACATGGTAAACAGTTCGCAAAGTGTCTTTTATTAATGTTCTTGCTGTGTCTTACAATACCACCGAAATTGGTATTATGTAAAATGAAGGAGCATTCTGCTCTCTTTGCCCATGTACATAAATGAGTTCTTCCGTTACACACAGCGGGAAGCAGAAACCCTGTGTGACGTTTACCTAGTCACGCTGACTGTGAACAGAAGGGTAGAAAGGGCTTAGTATAAAAAAAATACGAATAACATAGTTCGGGTAATTGTATCACTCATCAACCCCGTGCGCAAATGTCATCGGGACGACGTCGGCCCGATGGCTTTTCGCGCATTAGGAATGTACTTCTGAAAAAAAAGAAATTTGACTTCTCAGCTGTGGAACTAGAAAATATGCAGAATATTGACGTCATCGTCTTCACTTCAAGTGTAAAACAAGTCATCATTTTCGTCAAAATAAGAAGACAGGGTAGGGGAGACCCGGGCAGGGTGAGACACAAAAGTCTCTTTTCATTCTCAGGCAGGCCTATTCAAGAAAAATTCGTCAAATAAACTAATAATGCAAAGTAAACCATTTTGGCACATAAAAAAATTAAATAAAAAAAATGCGACAGTTTTGCCACAATAACTGATACACAGTTAAAAATTAGCTCTTTGACTACAATTTAGACAAAATGCTGTATCATTGTTTTCAAAGTTACAAGCAAATATCAGACCACAAAACCGAACACTTTTTGCACAATCAAAAATGAAAATCTAAGGCAGGTTGAGACAGTCATTTTGGGGCAGTTGTGATAATGCAATAAGTTACGGTCTGTAACTGTAATGACAAACGGTACTTGTTGTGACGCATCTGACCAAAGACAAGTGACAAGGGTACCGTAGCAGAGTTTTCATAACACAAACAAAAGCCATTAAAATGGATACGTAGGTTTTGCAAACTTAGTCCTTGGCACTTCACCCTTCCATGTCAACGAACGCACGTGTTGTTTCTAAAATCTGTGTTCAGTAAACGACCAAAAGCCAAAACTGTTCAAATAACATGGACAGGAAGTGGTCTCAGCAAGAGGCATAGATCCTCATGTGTCCCCGCAGTGGCATGGGCTGATGAGGATTCATGCCTCTTGCAGTTACATTGCGTTCAGGTTTTCTCGCAACAGTGAAAAGCGTTAAATAAAGACAAAACAACATGAAATATAAGCCATACCACGTAATCTATAGCTTGTGATATTAAACCAGCCTCGACTTGCTTTTCACATCCGGTCCTGTAAGCTCGACAGACTCACGTGTCAAGAGCAAGTCTGAGATCGTATCCCAGTAGGGAAAGGTCCTCGGGCCCACGGCGGCCACAGTGGGCCAACGCAAAGCTGTGCGCAGGTTCACTGCGGCCGCCGTGGACCCGATGACGTTTTGCTAGTGGGGATATGATCACCACTCAAAGATGAACTGGTGGACAAAAAAGGACAAATAAATCGTCCAACACAAAAATAAATACAGGTATCAAAACTAATGAAAGACTATGGGAAAACACTGTTCAAAAGGGACTCATAAGCTGTGTTTCTTAATAACGTATGCATTCTTCCGTAATGAGACAAAGCATGGAAAATATCATACATCATAATTAATTACAGCCACATACAAACAAAACATGAAAAGTTTACGATGTATATTTCAATTCACAAACTGAATCAAAGCTGAACAAATATGTACAGAATAACAAATGCTAGAAAGATGGATCTTGTATTAATATAGAGGCCAATAGGAAAATCTCCTTCTTTTGTTTTACAAAACAGGCTGATAACCGAATACAAGAATTGAATGTTGCTGGATTGAAACTACTAGTAGCAGACCAGAATGTGTGTTTTTGCAACAAGCAAAAAAGATATATGTTAACCCATTTAACCCCACGGCCGCATTTTCCTAGGAAGTGTCACTTAACAAATATGCGCCGGTTTCACGAGCTGGATCGACCATTATAATTCAAGGGTAGTGCCAGATTAGCTTGGCGCCTGATGTCAGCAAGCTACTCTCCCACTACATCTAAATGATGTATCTCCTGATGTAGTGCTTCCGGGTTAAATGGGTTAAAGGCACTAGTTATCTTTAGCACAGTTCTCGTTGTGTCAGTGGCGGTTTTTGTCCTGCAGGAATCGTCGCGACAAAACAGCTATCGTGAGCCAAAGTGTTAAATTAATACAGGTATCAATCACGAGATTCTCGCGCGTCAGTGTCAAGAGAATATATTGTACTACACGTATTTATCGAACAAAAGGAGTCGCTGGCATTGAAGCTGGATTTGATAAGCGGCCAATATTCTAGAGTTACATGTATTAACCCCTTAACTATCGGGCCAAGGCGAACGTTACCTAGATGTGAGAGACATAAATCCTCATGAGTCCCCGCAGCCGCGGGGGTTCATGATGATATATGCCTCATGCTGACACCACTTTGAATTCATGTTCCTGGGACACCCAGGGTTTTTACGCTGATTCAGAAATAGTCTGCGTCAAATGGCACTGAACTGTTTACAGGCTCACACAAGTACATGTAGACAGAGAAGCACAAAGTGGGGTCCACACGAGCCTATGTAGACAAAGGAGCACGAAGTGCGGTCCTCACAAGTATAATTATTTAGGCAGCGAAGCACGAAGTGGGATCCACACATGTATATGTAGACAGAGAAGCACGAAGTGGGATCCACACAAGTATAATTATGTAGACAGAGAAACACGAAATGGGATCCACACAGGTATAATTATGTAGACAGAGAAGCACGAAGTGGAATCCACACAAGTATAATTATGTAGACAGATAAGCACGATGTGGGATCCACACATGTATATGTAGACAGAGAAGCACTACGAAGTGGGCTCCACACAAGTATATGTAGACAGAGAGCACGAAGTGGGATCTTGTATAAAAATATGACTGAGACGATCGACTCTGGTAGGAAACCAAAACGAAAGCATTTAAGAATCAAAATATAACCCATACACAATTCCACAAAAAAAGGTGTTGGGGTTGTGAAGTACAAATTCACGAAGCTAGATTTAGACTAACAGTTACATAGTAGAAATGTGTGTTTGGTACCAGGAAATATTATATTCTAAAACTTCGATAGCAAGGTAAATAAAACAACACACAAAATACACACAGTAAGCTTCGGATATATCAAACATGCCTGCTCAACCTTCTGGCTATACCCCAAGCTTGCAATAAGCGAAGTAAATTACATAGAGAAAGTGTGGTAGGGAACTAAAAAATAGCGTTGTTATATCCGACCTTTGTTGTATATACACACCTCCTTCTTGGCTGCATTTGAGCGGAAAAGCTGTATCACACAAGTGTGTGGGTTGGCTGTATACAGCCCTTGGTGCGTGAAGGACACGTGTGCACAATATTGTCTTGTAGAAAATGTGGTCAACAATGAGGTACGGAAAAACAAGGTATTGAAACTTGACCTACTTTCAGCTAACGTGCAATGAAGCGGTGTCATAGTAACGACTGGCATTCTGGCGTCATGTATTGCGCTGTTACGCCGTCGTGTAGGAACCTTTGTCTGGCATCCAAATATTTACGTCACATTGGGGTAAGATGGCGTCCATGAAACATCTCCTGGCCGGCCGTGCTCCGGCCAAATCCGCCAACTGTGATTTGAAGCGAGTCCTAGTATTATTCTTTTCCGGGTAGTGTTGTGCCATCAAGTTCTGAGGAAACAATGATGTACTTTTCTCGACAACTGTATGTGATAGCTCTGGTGTACCTCAGCTGGTGGGCTAAATCACGTGAGGGGGTGGTGTTCACATTGCACCACTAGGCGGATGAGCTGTTTCTGACAGCCAACGGCTAGAGGACGGAGGAGATCAGGTTGGATCCAACGGCCAAATGTGGGGGAGTAAACCTTTCAAATCAGGAGTGGAGCCCCGAAGGCAGACAGCTGCCTGTATTCACGCACTGTTCTGGCAGCTCCTGCAGCCAAACTGGTGCCAAACGTACTGCTTTGCATTCCTTTGGATACATCAGTGAGGCCGAGAGGGGGATCTTGACGACTGGGCACCCCAGGATCTCCATACACTTCGCCCAGGCTTGCGCCCTGGAGAAGTCACTCCAGTGACTGACCCAGCAAGCGCATATACCCATTGTCTTCCGAGACAGGATGCCAAACAAAACCGGCTAGAACATCGTCTGAATCGTGTTTAACTTTAGTCGGAATTTGGACTTGTTTCGTGCCAGCTTGTGTATCTAAAGAAGAGCGTGCATATGAACTGTGGAATTATTAAACATGTGCTATTCCTGGTTCCATCCTACATTTTTCATAGACTAACGCACTGCCAGATTTTTCTTCATGCTGACTGACTCCACAGAAGAGCGTGGAGGCACACAGAGAAGCATTTACCGGCGAGCTTTACTGCCACCGCGGCGGCCGTGTTTATGTATCACGTACTGCCTGGCCCGCCGACCTTCGCTGTTGACAGATAATTATTTCTCAATAAGCGGCTTGCCAGTGACAATGACTGTGTGTGGGTGTGCTGGTTTTATTTCATTATAATGATTCATTACTATTACCATCATGACATTATGTGTTATAAATGATGTTGACGGACTTTGTCGGAGCGGTGCCCTCTGAACACCGGCGCTGTACTGTAGCGACGGGCCTCCAGGTGCAGCTTTGACCGTTGTTTTATGTTGCCTAGATCGGAGATTATTTTCCTTTCGACGGTAATTTGTTTTTGTTGTTAACTTGTATTTTTATGTACTAGCTTTAGTCAAGTAGGACTTTAACAAAATAGCATATACTAGTGTGTTCAGGAGACAGAGGGCTGTCTTAGCATTCTGTTTTTGTCAGGGAGGTTCGGGTCGGGATGAAGCCACTGGGGCCGGCCATTAGATGCCTTGGCGACGGGCTTCACCCGTCCCGAGTCTTTGTCCAGTGTGTGTAGCTCTGTTATTGTAATTTGTGGAATGAGCGAGTGAGTGAATGTGAGCAGCACCTGCGGCGGCAAGACAATTTTTGCTGTGTATGATTTTTTTTATATATATATATATATATATATATATATATATATATATATATATACATATATATATATATATATATATATATATATATATATATATATATATATATATATATATATATATATATATATATATATATATATATATATATATATATATATATATATATATATATATATTTTATCACGGCAACAATAAAGTCATCTTGAATCTTGCATCTTGAATCTTGAATTACAAAGTAAATGACGTCAAGGCGGATGCGTGGTTAGACGTGTGCCGAAAAGCAACTCACATCTGATTTATGCCAAGAAAAAGGTGAGTGAGAAATAGATTCCTACATCGGTGTTTAGGTGATACCGAGAATCTCACTTTCGTGGTCTTCAAACTTTATCCTACTCGCTTTCGCTCGTAGGATAAGGGTTTAAAACCACTCGAGTGAGATTCCCTGTATCACCGAAACACCAACGTAAGGCATTATACATATAAGCGTCGTCAACTGTAGTATAACATAAGAGGAGACTAATATACATATACATCATTTTCTATCAATCATTTCTCATGTTACTGCGTGTAACTATACTGACGGGCTAATGAAATGCGACGTGATCGGAAACACTTTCCTCCTCGGATGTCACAGTTCGTTTGCTGGTCAGAATATATTCCACAGGTTTTCGCAGTGTCTGCGTCAGTTGCAACCCAATATCGATCGCGATTACAAACCAAGGAGGCGTAAAACGTCACAGTCTTTGAAATCACCTTCGTGGTGGCAATCGTTGCAAAACGTGTAACATTTTAAGTGCATGTCACATCTGCCCCATGTAAATGTGGATCTCGAGCATTCAAATGGGTGTTATTGTGAGATAAATTAATAGTCCTAGCAGTTTAACCAGATCAGTGTCGACAAAATGTGAACACCCAACTGCAAGAGGAATAGATCATCATGAGCCCTCGCAGTTACGGAGGCTCATGAGGATCTATGCCTCTTGCTGGCAGGACTGTGAATCCCTGCTCCATGGACATCGTGTGCTTCTGTTTTTATTTGGTCTAGAATTATCGAAGATCGCAGAAACACAGTCTGCGTCCGTTGGCACTGAACGGGTTAACCTTCCGGCAGGAAAAGTGAAGCATGGCGAGTGTCTGTCCTGACCGACGTCATCAATGCGCACTGCCGTCAATCCGCTGGTACCTAACAACACTGGATCCGGTGAGGAACAATGTAGACAACCTAGTGTAGTGCAGTGTAGTGTGACAAGGCAGGCGATCCAGTCACTCCGTTACATGTAGTCAATCAGTTACTGTTTCTTCACTGTGAGTTCCGTGTAGGCACTATTAATGTCTGTCATGTTTTGGTATATTTCCATCCTGTCGTAATTGGAGAAGTCGTCCTTAATGGCAGCTGCTTGTTCTGCAAATGGGACATTCTCGTACGTATGAGATGCTCTTGACGTAGGATCACAAGCATCCATCTTTATTTCTGGGGGGAAAAAAGAGAATAGTAAATAAACGAAATGCTACTTTTGATATGACGGACCTTCTCCAGCGGCAATAACGTCTTAATGGTTTTCTGTATAGAGGTTACGTTGACGCCGGACGACTCCCAACATCGAACGAGAGCGGAGGCAAAGTTAAAATCATGAGGATTGACACTCGGAACATCTCCAAGAGGCATAGATCCGCATAAGCCATCCGGACGCATAAGGATATGTGCCTCCTAGATGTGTTTAGTGTGTTACCAATGCTAATGATACAAGCTGGTTATCCACCGTGTTTGCGCTCTCGTTCGTTGTTGGGAGTGGTTCGTTTTCAAAGAAACATCACTACTATCTCCCTCATGACTATTCTTAGTGCGTACTACAATAATGCTGTCAGACAACAGGGCTAGCTTGACGTAAGAAACATCACTACTATCTCCCTCATGACTGTTCTTAGTGCGTCCTACAATAATGCTGTCAGACAACAGGGCGAACTTGACGTAAGAAACATCACTACTATCTCCCTCATGACTGTTTTTAGTGCGTACTACAATAATGCTGTCAGACAACAGGGCGAACTTGACGTAAGAAACATCACTACTATCTCCCTCATGGCTGTTCTTAGTGCGTACTACAATAATGCTGTCAGACAACAGGGCGAACTTGACGTAAGAAACATCACTACTATCTCCCTCATGACTGTTCTTAGTGCGTACTACAATAATGCTGTCAGACAACAGGGCGAACTTGACGTAAGAAACATCACTACTATCTCCCTCATGACTGTTCTTAGTGCGTACTACAATAATGCTGTCAGACAACAGGGCGAACTTGACGTAAGAAACATCACTACTATCTCCCTCATGACTGTTCTTAGTGCGTACTACAATAATGCTGTCAGACAACAGGCCTAGCTTGACGTAAGAAACATCACTACTATCTCCCTCATGACTGTTCTTAGTGCGTCCTACAATAATGCTGTCAGAACACAGGGCTAAATTGACGTAAGGAGTTTGAATGTTGTGGACAGGAAGGACTTTTCTTGTGTATGTAGTGGAGTCCCACCGTTGCGCATAAGGGACAGTAATTGAACTCTGCTACGTGTGCCCACACTGGTTGTCTCCCTCGACTGCTGCGCTAATAATAGTAGCGACTCGAGGGTCAAGCAATGTGACGTGTGTTGATATAGTAGCGACTCGAGGGCCAAGCAGTGTGACGTGTGCTGATACAGTAGCGACTCGAGGACCAAGCAGTGTGACGTGTGCTGATATAGAAGCGACTCGAGGGCCAAGCAGTGTGACGTGTGCTGATATAGTAGCGACTCGAGGATCAAACAGTGTGACTTGTGCCTTCTCACATGGAATGTGAAAAGAATGATAGAGTCCTAGCTCAGGGAGTCATTACTGAGAAGTCGTTATGTGAATGTTTGCAAAACCCTTCATGGAGAAGATCAGCATTATTTTTTTCAATTTAATCGAATAAACAGTATTGTGAACAGTATCTTATCTCACGCATGAAAAGATATTATGGTTTATGGACGAAGTACATTACTACTCTATTATTATCTTCTTCCTTACTGCAAGCAAATGTGACAACTAATGAACTGAAGCAGGACGCCCATATTATGCATACAGCCATCGACTCTGGAAATGAGGTGACTGGCTGTATTCTGTATAGGCGTGGGGTGGGGATGGGGGTGGGGGGAGGGGGGGTTAGGGGGGGGATAACTCTTACCAGGGGGTTGAACGGCGGAATCAGCCTGTATGGTTCTTGCCCGGCGCGCCCTAAACATACAGAGAACAAGGTTCAGCACATTGTGATTCAGCACTGTCCTAACAACCTGTGTGTTTTTAAACAGTTTCTGTTTACAGTACCGGTAGCAACATATACAAAGGGGATAAACCATGCTCAGTCCATTTTAATAAGCTCCAATTTTAAATCAAAGCATCTCGATCCAACTCAATTCTGTCTAGCTCAATCCATAAAGCAGCAATGTGTATATTTGGCCTGGTTAGATTAGATTCTGATTCAGTCACATCCAATTAGCCCAGTTCACTAAATCAGACCAGTCCGTACCTGTGAGATTCACTTTTAGTACCATTGGATGAGGCTACCCAATGCGCAAAAGGCCATCGGGCCAACGTCGGCCGTCGTTAACCAGCGCAAGGCCGTGCGCGGGCCAACGGCTGCCGATCTCGGCCCGATGGCCTTTTGTGCATTGGGTTGGGAACTAGCCATACTTTTTTTTTTAACCCTTTGGCTCTTGGCAGCGGTTTTTGTCGCGATGTTTCTGATTGGACTCTCAGTTACAGCTGAGACGCGAACTTGGAGGCCGCAGACTTGCCGGACCACGTTGACAGGCAACACTCTGTTGTGTGATGTATATATATGGAAAACAGCGTGTTGCAGATCGACGTGATCCCGAGTCGATGTGTCAGGTTACATGCTGGTCGGTTCGCTGACGCTTTTCTTCACGGCAACGTAACTGGAAATTGTCGGTTTTTTTTTTTTCACGTCGTAAGAACAAGACGTTTGGTGGGACATTAAGAGGCGGTCATTATTCTGTCGGCCTGTGACCTTGAGAATCGTGCGGCATGGGCCTTTAAGATCCGCGGTCATTTGTTCTGTCTACAAACTGTGCTAACTGTTGAATGCCTTTACAGTTCCCAGCTATCTGTTTACCTGAGCAGAACAATGACGACAACGAGAGCGACAACAGCCACACCAACGACGGCTGCAACCGACCCAATGACAACAACAGTGATATCGTAATCATCATTGTCGTCAGAAATGAGGTGCAGTGCTGAAAAGGAATACATGTGCACGAGTCGGGTTAGTGGCCGTATTTAATTATGTGCTTGTCTGTTCTTGAGTATAGATGACAGAAGGTGCAAAACCATTTTGTAGAAGAAAAATGAGAAAGTATGCAATAGACAATCAACCACTTACAACATTTTTTTTTTAATAATCCAAGTAACTTAGTGCATGTGCAAAACACGACTTTGCACAAAGTCCGTTAGATAACGAAATCTGAAGGTGCTATTACAAACAGCGTGATTTAATTTATTAAGCATTTGTACATAAAGATAATTGCATCAATCCACAACACATTTCTGGAAACAATGCAGGCGAAAATCTCGCCACAGGTGTCGCAAGAGCTTCGGGTAACATGATACAATATGGTTAGTTTCCTTCTGAATTAGTTACTATTAACTCATTTCAGACGTCAGGCATACGGATACACGGCTGTAGCCTTATGCCGTTCTTCTGGAATGAGTTAGGGATGAGTTAGGGAGCCCATTTGGTTTGTGGACTTTCTTACATTCTAAACAGGTCGGTGGTTTCCATTGCGGTTTGCAAGTGCAGTTTCCAGTATTTCTGTCACACTCGTCACTCTCACAGTTCTCGCTGCAGTTTTGGGAGCACTTTGCTCCGTACAGTCCCTCGTGACACTCTGGTACAGTAGTACAGTAAAGGCAGTGAGCAGATTAGGACATTTGCTTTAGGACAAAAATGCACGTGAACATGTCTATAACTAAATCCCCAGATTTTGATGTTCCCTGTATTACAATTCCAGAGACAGATCGAGTATTATTTCAAGGGTGGTGCCAAAATAGCTTGGCGCCTATAGGCACCACACCTGAATTATCATGCTCGATCCACGCCTTGCGCTAGTGTGTCGGGGCTGAATGAGTTAATGAATAAACTGAGGGTAAATCACACCTTTGCAAAAAGGAAGCTGGTAGTTGTCCTCACACTCCAAACAAACTCCATCTACACGGTGACATGGGACACCACCCAAACAGGCTCCACACTCTTCCACACAGTCTGGTCCGTAATGGCCGGCTTCACACTCTGGGTGGCATAATAAGTTATGTTGTGTTTTGTGTATTTCGCATACAGGAAGACCATCATTTGTGTATGCCATAACTATGTTGCTCATCCGATAGAAACGCATGCTATGACTAAAAACAGTACTGATTAAAGTGACAGCGGACTCGACAAACATGCAATCTGTAAGTACTCGGCTAAAAGCGTGATATAAACAGGCCATATTTTCAAGCTGTAAGTTAAAAAGTGTCTTCTTTCAGACTCTTTACAAGTTTTCTCATTCGTCCATCTCTAATCGTATTTTTCCCTGGTCGCCCGTTCTTAAGGCAGTCGGAGTCTACTCATTACAAGGTAACGTGTGATAAGAAGACTCAACTTATCATGATCACACGTAATAATGGCAGCGTTTTCCACAAATACGTCTTCGGCCAGTCACATTCCTCGGTACAAGCCTTTATTGAGTCAAACCTCAAAGTACGAAAAACTGATAAATGAACAGTTCAGGGGCTTACACAATAAAACGTGCTGTATGAAGGTATGATGTGACACCGTTGCTACCATATTTTATGCCCACAAAAATTATGAGTTAGATAATATCGACGGCAAGAAATTTCAAGTATTTACTGACCATAGTCGAAACGACGCCGAAACAAAAAGGGAGATAAGAATAAACTGATTTATGTGACGAAATAGCTATATGCACGCATTGTGTACGACCTGTTATTTGGAAACCAAATCAGCTGAACTGTTTTCAGTCATCACGATATTTTCGAAACTTTGTATTTTCTCTGTTTGTAACCAATGTGATGCACAGTTGGAGGAATACCCTCTCCATTAGTTGCGGAGTTATCGGCGAAAAGCAACGTGTCGAACACGGAGATTTGCAGCAGACCTTTTTTACTTCCTTCACCATCAAGTACAGGCTTTACAAGTCCCTCGTAGTGTCTATTCTACTCTACGGCTGTGAGACTTGGACACTGCTTGCAGACTCAGAAAAGAAAATCCAGGCCTTTGAGAACAAGTGCCTGAGGAAGTTGCTCCGCATCTCGTACCGCGAGCACAAGACCAACGAATATGTACGGAGCATCGTCACTTCCCTGGTGGGCCCACATGAACCCCTTCTAGCAACCGTGAAACGGCGCAAGCTTGCTTGGTTTGGCCACGTGACCCGACACAACACCTTGTCCAAGACTATCCTCCAAGGCACTCTCGAAGGAAGTCGTCGGCGAGGTCGTCAGAGAAAGAGTTGGGTCGCAAACATAAAAGAATGGACCAAACTCGAGATGCCAGACTTGCTTGCCACCGCCCAAAATAGAACTCAGTGGAGAGCACTGTCTGTTGCTGCTGCCTTTCAGTCCCCCCAACGCCCAGTTTGGGCAAGGGACTGATGATGATGATGATGATGAACATGTATGTATTGTGACCTTTAATAAACTTATCGGCTGTGCGTTTGCATGTGAAGTATGTAGCAAACCTGATGGACATGGTGCGTGACTAGAAGAATTTGAAGTTAGAGTTCTTATATAATTTGTAGTTCAGGAGTTAATGGAGATTTATTTGTGTCTGAGACAAACTTTACGTTCGCTACTGATTTGCCTTGTTTTTTGAAACCCAACAAAGCACATCCATTTTTTTTTTATTTTGTTGCAGATTAACTCATTCTACCCCAACACCAAAATCCTTAAATTTTGCCCCTGTCCTCTCAAGACTGCGTTGCAGTGCAGGACACAGATCGACCATGATAGTTCAAGGGTGATGCCAGAATAGCTTGGCGCCCGTAGGCGCCAAGCTTTTCTGGCATCACCCTTGAACTATCATGGTCGATCCTTATCCTGCTGTGGTGTGTCTGGGGTAGATTGAGTTAATGTCGAATTCCACAAAGAAAAGGTCAACGTTAAATGTGTAGCTGAAAATGTAACAAATTTAATGTGCTCTATCTTATGAGTTAATAATTATGAGTACATTCACGTGTAACAAAGCTCATGTTCACCAGTTTCTGATTTCGATAAGTTTTTTGCCGCCGGCATAGGGTATTATGTCTGCTCTGCCTTGTGAGGGCTGTATTGCCTAAGATGAAATTTACTCGCTGGCATCACAGTGCGCAAAGGCCATGGGGCCAACGTCGACCGCCGTTGGCCCGCGCACAGACGGCTTCTCCATGCGCGTCACATTCTTTGTAAGCAGTGCCAATTTATGTGCGTGCATGCGTGTGTGTGCTTTTTGGGTGTGTGCGAGGGAGGGGAGAGGGTAGCGCTTGCGCAAAAATAATAGCTTTCTAAGGGATGTATACGATTGTCTTGTTCTTTACCTGCGCATTTTTCTGTGGGCTGGCGATTGGGTGCCTGATGGGAGGGGGGCAGGGGATCTAACTGTGTGTATGTCCAGCGCTGAGTAATTCTCCTTGATATGTGTACTGTTCTACCAGCGCTAGCTTCACCCATCTGGTTTGTGAGTACCTTTCTTTGTTTTCAGTGGCGACACATTTTCTAGCGGTAACATATCTTCTTATCTTCTCAAAGTCTTACACTACGTTTGTCATTGTGTGCGGGTGTCTAATGGTGGGTATGAAGTTGGTGTCACACATATTATTAAAGTATTATTTGTAATCGTTAGTTAATAGTACTTTTAATTAGAATTTAAATTAAGGCCATGTTGGTAATTTAGTAGTGGATGTTATGCAATATTTAATTTTACAACTTAATGTTTCATTTTATTTCTGATTCTATATCTCTCGATACAATTGTTACTAATATTTTTAATACTATAGTGTGATATTATGTTTGCTTACTTTTGCTTACGCTCGACGGACAAAGAATAATATCCTTTTTATAACACTTTTTTGTTTAAATCTTGAATCTTGAAATCCGTAACCCATTTAGCCCTGACGCACTACAGCAGGAGATGAGTCGACTATGATAATTCACGGGTATTGCCAGATTAGCTTGGCGCCTGTTGGCGCTAAGCAAATCTGACACTACCCTTGAAATATCATGGTCCACCCATCTCCTGCAACAGGTGCATAGTCGTTAAAAACGCCTCCAAAATTTGGGAAATACGTGCGTCGGGCTGAATGAGTTAAAGTGAGAAGTTTGATTCCGCTTCGGCATTGGGAAGTCTGTCCTCTAGTGTCGCCGTTAAATCGAGCAGACCATCCGGGGGTCTTTTTCCAGGTCTTCCACCATCCCCCCTCCCCCCCCCCCCCCACACACACACAACTTTATAGACTTTAAATACAAGCCATCAGAATTTCCGAGACTTCAATCGCTGCGATGACCCTTCACATGTAGTTTATGTTCCGAGTTTGTGTTGTACCGTATTTATATGCGTGTGTTTCAGGTGAGCATGTGTGTTGGGTTCAACTCGCAGCAGATTAAGCCCATTTCCAGAAGCGCCTGCAAAATGACCGGTATTATAATTACTATTATTATGATAATGATGATGGGGCTAAATATTATTGTTTTCAATTCTACGTCACGCTACCAATCATCGTAGCGCAAACCGCACCATGAAATCTCGCTACCATAAAAAAAAAACCGCTTGTAGCGACCAATGGCGGATTTCTTAAGTTAGGTTAGGTTATTGGGGTTAAACGCAGAGCAGGCGAATATGGCCGTCTCACGGCGGGGCGGATTTCTTGTAGCCCTCTTCGTGACGCGTTTTGGATATGACTTTTTTTCCTTAAAATCGGTCCAAGTTATAAACGTACTTAGTGTTGTTTAAAACAATAGGTACGCTGCTGGCGTTGTCTGAAGCATACACTGCATTTGTAACAATGTTTTGCTTAATAAAGTACTGAAAAAAAAAAGAACCTTGGCGGAATCGAAAGCACATCGCTGTCCTGTGCGACAATTTGTTTGAAGAATTTTAAAGTCTTTTGAGGGAAACAGTCAGCTGCACTCACCTCTTCCACTGCAAATTGCTTCTACCTTGTCTCCTAGCCTGAGCACGAGTAGTGACAGCAGCAACAGGGATCACATTAGCAGCAGCAGCAACTTTGGTATCTTGGGCCTGCTGGACAACCAAACCTGGAATATTACCCACAATCAAGTCAGCAACTGGATCCTCAAGAAGACAACAAACCAACTCTCCAGCAAAATATGGACAAGAAACAGCAACTTTAGCCTGCTGGTAAATGTTGATCTCTCCACCAAACGTTTTACAACGGACAGTACCTGTTACATACTGTTCATCAGAAACCAAACGTTTTCGAACACCACAAATGGTAGCACCTGTGTCTCGCAGAACTGAGCAAGCAGTAGAATTGACAGAACCAACTTCTAAATGCAAGTACCCAGCTGACTGATCAAAAATAGAGCAAACAACTTCAGAGTCTACAGGGACAGCTGCACAACCTGAGCTGGAGTTATTCGTATCATCTGAAGCTATGGTTTTTTTCACAACAAAGGGACAAGTTTTTCGAGTATGACCACCAATGTTGCAAACAGAGCACGTGTTTGGACTGTTTCGAAGAGGACATTGCCTGGGACCATGACCCCTGTGACACACATTCTAGAAACTGCTCACCTAACACAAGATTCATAATTCCCTGCATGTCTCTAGGAACACCGGACAAAGCTATCCATCGATCAAACAATCTGTTCTTTAACTTATGCATACAGTACAATACTTTTCCTGTGGCTTTTAAAAAGCAACAGTTGTTCCTATACCCAAGACCAAAGATACTACTGATGTAAATAACCTTCGTCCCATTTCTCTTCTGTCTGTTTTATCAAAGCCACTTGAGAAGCATTCTCAAAAGCATCTCCTCCAGTACCTCGAAAAACGGTCCTTATTAAATAAGTTCCAGTCCGGGTTTAGACCTAAACACTCATGCCACTCAGCATTAGTACGTATGGTTGATTCATGGCTAGATAACATCAACAATAACAAAATGACTGGCACGGTATTCTTGGACCTGAAAAAAGCATTCGATCTGATAAATCATCAAATCTTGCTGAGGAAACTTAATGTTTATTTCAACAACAACAGCCCGTCAGCCCTTTCATGCTTTAACTCTTATCTTTCTGCGAGAACTCAAGCTGTCTATGTAAATGGCAACTATTCCACAGAGGGTAAGGTAGAGCTTGGTGTTCCTCAGGGTTAGGGGTCTGGGCCCATTGTTATTCTGTATATTTATTAATGATTTACCACTACACATCACAGGTGTTAGTGCTGAGTGTGACATGTTTGCTGACGATTCAACGCTACATGCATCCGGTAAAACTGTAGCTGACATAACCAACAGCCTACAGCAGAGCCTACAAGAAGTCTCTGAATGGTGCAGTAGAAATAGAATGATAATCAATCCAACTAAAACAAAAAGCATGCTAGTCACAACACGTCAGAAACATCAGCTGCAACCCGCGCCTCTAAACCTCTCATTTAAAGTTGTCCCCATAGAGCAAGTACGGCAGCACCGTTTACTAGGGGTAATTGTAGATAACCAACTTAGTTGGCAGCCTCACCTCATACACATCGGAAAGACAATTTCAAAGAAATTATTTTTACTATCTAAACTGAAATCGGTCATTAATCTGAACACGCGTAAACTATTTTTCAATGGATACATCAAGCCCCACATTGATTATGCCTCAACAGTTTGGGATGGCTGCAGCGAGGTCCAGTTCAAGAAAATAAATTCGCTATACAGGAGAGCAGCCAAACTCATTATTCCTAGCTCATCTCTACCCACTGAGGCGAGGCTCGAGGCAGCTGGACTCCTTCCTCTTGATAAACACTTAGTATTTAACAAGTGCGTACTAGTGCACAAAGCTCTTAACGGTAAGGCCCCCGGCTACTTATCGGAACTCTTTACTCTTACTGAGAAGAGATACAGCACATCTCGGAGCAACCTGAGCATAAAACGGCCCCGCATTGATTTTATAAATCCAGTTTGTCACACTCAGGTGGTTTTCGGTGGAATTCCCTTCCTCTGCATCTACAACAAGTTAATTCCCTAGCTGCGTTTAAAGCAAAACTGTACTAGCAATTATCCAAGGCAACGTAAATTTTTGGATACTTTTGGGCAATAGTTTCTACACATACCAATTTCAGTGCCCTGTCTTTTAGGTCAGGGTCGCGGGGGAGCAGGAACTAGGTAAAAAAGAGAGGCATATTTTGACAATGTCTTTCTCAAATACTATGCGCACATTTAGTCCCCAAATTGGTACAAAGATACCTGATGGTAAGACATTCAGGCTTTTCATCAGGATTTAAAACTGTCCATATCAGGATGAACAGCATAACAAAAAAAAATGTCCCAGGCGCTTTACAGCCCATCGTGGGCTTGAAAGGTGCAGGGATAAGTTTTTGGGGGCTCACGTGTAGTCCGTGGTAAATTTGAACGTTGGCATTTTCTCGGAGACTATTCAAGCTACAGTCTTCAAACTTGGCCCAAAGGTACTTTGTGGCAAGACATTTCTAAACATACCAATTTCAGTGACCACGCACAAAGGTCAAGGTCACAGGAGATCAGGAAAAATATAAAAAAAGCTATTTTGGGACATAATTTATTTTCTCTAAAATACTATTCACAACTTCAAACCCATACCTGGTACAAAGATACCTGATTGTAAGACCTTTATATGCACACTAATTTGGTTGATCCCTTGGACAAAATTTTTTTTTCTCAAATACTATTCACAACTTCAAACCCAAACTTGCTACAGAGATACCTGATGGTAAGACCTATCAATGCATATTAATTTGGATGACCCCTTGGAGGGTTCAAGGGTCACAAGAGCTCGGGAAATAGTTAAAATAAATAGCCATATTTTGACAAGAATTTTTTTTTTTATCAGAAATGTTTGGATCGGTTGATACACGTCATCCATAAGGGCTATGCCCTTCTTGTCTTAAGATGTGTCCGTCCTGGTCATGGACAGCTTTCCACCGTTTTTCTGTCCCTGTCAATTGTTTTCCTTGAAATACGGTGAACATTCCATTGTTGGAACATTTCATCTTTCGCTGCACACTGATTTCGATGACCCGTTGGAAAGGTAGAGATCAGCAAATAGTGTCACAAATAGTTATTGTTTGACCCCCCAAAAAGATTTTTTTGCTTCTCAAATACTGTTTACACCTTCCATCCCAAATTATGTACGGGGATGCATGTTAATTTGGACAACCCCTGAGAAAGGCCTTGGTTCACAAGAGATTGGCAGTGTTCTTTGTTATTACTTTTGTTTTTATAATTTTAGTTTTCATCAAATTTCTGCAATGCTTTTCAACCCAGTTGTGCAGAAAGGTAGCCAATGATAAGTAAGACCATTCTATGCATAGTAATTTAGTTTTCCAATTGCAAAAACCAAGGGTAATCGGAGGTTGACAAATGCATGAAAATGCATACATTTTAAGAAAACATAGAATTTACAGGTACAACAGCCCTCCCTGTATTGCTGTTACAACATTAAACACTTGCTTATTTATTGACCTGTTGCAAAGGTCAAGGTCACAGGGTTTGCCATTCTTGTTATGCTAATAGACGATTTCTGGAAATCATTGGTTGGTGAACAAATGCATCTTTAGATGCTAACAGTGGATGATTAATAAGCCTGGACACCCAAAAAATGTGATATTGCAATTTAGTCTTTCCCTCAAATAAAGCGCAGTTAGTATGTTTATCTGGAGTTTTGATCCTTAACAGTGTTGTTTGCGTCAAAAGATGCATACTTTTGGTGCACTTGTGAAGCAAAAGTGAATAACTATGTTATGGGCCAGTGGTCATCCATCCATGGTCCGCCCGCGGTAAACTTGAACATTGGCATTTTCTCGGAGACTATTCGGGCTACAGTCTTCAAACATGGCCCAAGGATACTTTGTGGCAAGACCTTTATAAACATACCAAGTTAAGTGATCTGTCTCAAAGGTCAAGGTCACAGAAAAATAGGAAATATATCAAAAATAGCTATTTTGAGACAACATTTCTTTTTTTCTAAAATACTATTCACATCTTCAAACCCAAACAGGGTACAAAGATACCTGATCGTAAGACCTTTATACACACACTAATTTGGTTGATCTCTTGGAACGTCAAGGGTCACTAGAGCTCAAGAAATAGGTCCAATATGACCATAATTTTACAAAATATTTTTTTTCTCCAATACTATTCACAACTTTAAACCAAAACCTGCTACAGATATATCTGATGGTAAGATCTATCTATGCATACTAATTTGGATGACCTCTTGGAATGGTCAAGGGTCACAAAAGATCAGGAAATAGGTAAAAAAATATCCCATAATTTGAGAAAAATAAAATTTTTCAGACGTGTGGATCGGTCGATACATGTGAGCCATAAGAGCTTTATTATTATTATTTACGTCTGGTTGACTTGTCTAATTGGTTGATGCTTGTAAAACATGAGGGTCAAGTGGCGTTGACAGACGTTCAAAAAAATGTGTTAATTTTGGCGAAACGTGAGTTCCCTATGTACAAAGGCCAGCTTTTTACTTCTTTACGACAGGTGAACATGTGCATTGTCATTTCTGGTCAAGGCCACAAAGGTCAGATTATACATAATTCGGTGGATCAGTTATGCACTTCGGCCTCATGGACTTTGCCTTTTTTTTGCTCACTTGTCCAGCAAAAGTGAGGAGTCTATGTTCTGGGCCAGTGGTCATTCATATGTCGTCTGTGGTGAACTTTAACATGGGCATATTCTCGGAGACTGATCAAGCCAGTCTTCAAACTGTGTCCAAGGATACTTTATGGCAAGACCTTTCTAAACATATCAATATGAGTGACCTCTCTCAAAGGTCAAGGGTAACAAAAGATCAGGGAACATTTGAAAAATAGCAATATTTTGACAAATTTTTATTTTCTCTAATACTTTTCACAATTTCAAACGCAAACTTGGTACAAAGATAAGACTATCTATGCATACAAATTTCGATGATCCCTCGGACAGGTCAAGGGTCACAAGAGGTTGGCAAATGTGTGTAAAATGTCAATTTTTCATAGAATTGTAGTTATTATCAACATTTTTGCAAACTTTTTCGGGCACAAAGGTAGCTGATGATAAGACCTTCCTTTGCATACTAATTCATTTGACTTATCGCACAGGTCAAGGGTCACAGGGGTTTGACAGATGTGTGATAAATGCTTAAAATTATGAGAAAACATGGATTTTGCTGGCGCTGAAGCCAACCTTTTACTTATTGTCACAAAGGTTATCAGGCATGGGAATTGCCCAAGCAAAAATCAGCTGAAACTAGGGGGTCCTGGACCTTCCTCCTGATACAAAAGGCCTCCAAGACGCTAGACCTTGCTTCCAGGGGGCGAAAAATAAAAGGGGGGGGGGGGGGTGTAAGACGCTAGACCTTGGCCGAAGAATCAAACAACCGGGGAAGGGGGTAGACACTAGACCTTGCTTCCGGGGGCCGAAAAATTAAAAAAAAAAAAAGGGGGTGGGGGTGGTAAGACGCTAGAGCTTGGCCGAAGAATCAAACAACGGGGGAAGGGGGTAGACACTATAACTTGCTTCCAGGGGCCGAAAAATCAAACAAGGTGGGGGGTGGGGGGGTGGGGGGGGGAGGGGTAGGCGCGACACCTTGCTCTGGCCGAATAATCAAACATAGTGCGCATCTGCCCGCCTAGCTTTACTGCGCAGCGCGCGGCACACTCATACAGTGACCAATGCGGGCCGCGGACGATTCCCGTGCCCGAGTCTTGTCTGCTTTGCTAATAGATGGCGGCAACTGAAATAAAATCTGAGGATTTGTCTTTTTCCCCTGAGGAATGTGAAATTATTTTCCGCGGATCCAAGGACAATTCCCATGCCTGGGTCATACATAAGTGCATCGGTCATACATGTGAGCCATAAGGGCTGTGCCTTTCTTGTTTCTTTTAATGTTGCATCATTCCTGTAGTTCAATGCACATTGAATTTGTGTGTGTGTGTGTGTGTGTGTGTGTGTGTGTGTGTGTGTGTGTGTGTGTGTGTGTGTGTGTGTGTGTGTGTGTGTGTGCAGATGTCCGAGTCATCAAACATTGGTGTTCATTGTAATATGGCGCAACAGTGTCCAACACTTGGATGCTACCGCCCCTGGCACAACTAATGTAAATTG
Source organism: Semisulcospira habei (assembly GCA_036245525.1). Taxonomy (NCBI): domain Eukaryota; kingdom Metazoa; phylum Mollusca; class Gastropoda; family Semisulcospiridae; genus Semisulcospira; species Semisulcospira habei. Next base: position 208,362,228 of record BTPG01000003.1, on the reverse strand, counting down.
AAATGGGCCTGTCATCGGTGATGGGAACGCACAGGAAGTTTAGGGCCAGGCAACATTACATGTCATGTACATTCTGTCACTTGTACATTTCACGCGTTTAGTAAATCCAGTTGCTTTTATTCGTGATGGGAACGCACAGGAAGTTTAGGGCCAGGCAACATTACATGTCATGTACATTCTGTCACTTGTACATTTCACGCGTTTAGTAAATCCAGTTGCTTTTATTCGGTGCCTCGTCTTTGACATCACCTTCATGGTGGACTGGACAAGACATTAAGCCCTAAACGCTAATGTTTTACTGTTGTGCTGTTGTTACAGAAACATAAAAACTTGTGTTAATATTCTGTAGATCATAATTTTTGACTCCATGTGTCAATTGCTATAGAGAAAGTACTCTTATTTTGTTGTGAAGTCTTATTGAAACGTCATAATTTCTGTAAATAATTAAGGTAGAATATGAATGTACTGATATGATTGGCCTCCCTGTACATGCAATCTCCAGTACTGTAAGGTCACCGGTACTGTGAACAGTACTGGTGGTTGCGTGCATATTCACATCATTTTTATTCTGATGACAATTGGGTCTTAACTTCTTTTGTCCACTACAAAGGTTATTTTAAACATGAGACACTGGATAGGGTTTGAACACATGTTTACCCCACCTGGATTTAAACCCACAAACTTTCGGACAAAAGTTGAACGCTCTATGTCCAAGCCACCCAGATGAATGCATTGATGTGATTACACCTCTGCCATGCCCCCTCCTGGCATGTCAAACTGTGTTTCCAGTTACACTAAAGCATAACCTAGACTGCAAAAATAGTGCTTCTGACGAAAGAGACCTACAGAATCAGTCTCTGCTGAAAATGTGTCAAATACGACTTGGACAATTCTGCCATTTTTGGCTCAGGTCGGATATGTAAGTGGTCGTCTGTCCATGGTAACTTTACAGTTGGCATTTTCTCAGAGACGCCACAGGGATACCTTTTGGCAAGACCTGCCATAACATGGCATTTTCAGTGATGTACCTGAAAGTCAAAGTGGATGAGGAAATAAGTTAAAATAAGCTGTATTTTGAGAACATTCGTTTTTCTCAAATACTATTCACAACATCAAACCCAGACGTACAGTAAACTCATGTTATAACCGCCAGCAATAGTTCTTGTAATGTTATATCCGGTGTTTGTTATAAACAAATTAATTTACGTTCAACTTATGTTTTGACCTTTAAAAATTGCTGCTATATCTGCTTTTGTTATATCTAACCGTGTTGTAAGCGGAGTAGATTGTATAATGATACCCGATGGTTAGATCTTTGTATGCATATCAATTTGGATGACCTCTTGAAAACGTCAAGATATTAAGAAATAGGTCACAAACGGCCATTTAGGACCTTTTTTCAAAAATAATAGGTTATAGCACTGTCAGGGGAGAGAAATGTGCATGATCGACCAGTGATCATAGATCTACTGTGGCCAAAGCACACAAAAAAAAAGATAGGAAAGAGAGGGGGCGCTAAAAAAGTGACTGAAAGCAATGCATATGGAAGCCCCCCCGAAGGGGGGCGTATCACATATCCCACTGTTCCAGCCACACAGTGCATGGAAATTTAAATCTAGGTCCCCCCGAGGGGGGTCCAGATATTTAGCCGGTGTGGACAGCTGTTTCGGTCTTGGCGACCTCCTCAGCACACCATCGGCGATACTGGAGGAGGCAGGAATTTCTGCCTACCTGCAAAGACAACCACATTTTACTGTGGTGTCTGCAAGGGCATACATTCCATGCCACCACCTAGAGCCAAATCTCCATGCACCCTAAAAGAGAACCTACCAAAAGGGGGGAAGGGGTTGCAGTCGATATTGTAGTAGTAAATGAAAAGAAAAGGGGAGACTGCCAGTGCTAATATTTTAGGAAGGTTACAAAGTAAAGTAGATCATAGCACTGTCAGGGGAGAGAAATGTGCATGATCGACCAGTGATCATAGATCTACTGTGGCCAAAGCACAAAAAAAAAAAGATAGGAAAGAGAGGGGGCGCTAAAAAAGTGACTGAAAGCAATGCATATGGAAGCCCCCCCGAAGGGGGGAGTATCACATATCCCACTGTTCCAGCCACTCAGTGCATGGAAATTTAAATCTAGGTCCCCCCGAGGGGGGTCCAGATATTTAGCCGGTGTGGACAGCTGTTTCGGTCTTGGCGACCTCCTCAGCACATCATCGGCGATACTGGAGGAGGCAGGAATTTCTGCCTACCTGCAAAGACAACCACATTTTACTGTGGTGTCTGCAAGGGCATACATTCCATGCCACCACCTAGAGCCAAATCTCCATGCACCCTAAAAGAGAACCTACCAAAAGGGGGGAAGGGGTTGCAGTCGATATTGTAGTAGTAAATGAAAAGAAAAGGGGAGACTGCCAGTGCTAATATTTTAGGAAGGTTACAAAGTAAAGTAGATTATAGCACTGTCAGGGGAGAGAAATGTGCATGATCGACCAGTGATCATAGATCTACTGTGGCCAAAGCACAAAAAAAAAAGATAGGAAAGAGAGGGGGCGCTAAAAAAGTGACTGAAAGCAATGCATATGGAAGCCCCCCCGAAGGGGGGCGTATCACATATCCCACTGTTCCAGCCACTCAGTGCATGGAAATTTAAATCTAGGTCCCCCCGAGGGGGGTCCAGATATTTAGCCGGTGTGGACAGCTGTTTCGGTCTTGGCGACCTCCTCAGCACACCATCGACGATACTGGAGGAGGCAGGAATTTCTGCCTACCTGCAAAGACAACCACATTTTACTGTGGTGTCTGCAAGGGCATACATTCCATGCCACCACCTAGAGCCAAATCTCCATGCACCCTAAAAGAGAACCTACCAAAAGGGGGGAAGGGGTTGCAGTCGATATTGTAGTAGTAAATGAAAAGAAAAGGGGAGACTGCCAGTGCTAATATTTTAGGAAGGTTACAAAGTAAAGTAGATTATAGCTCTGTCAGGGGAGAGAAATGTGCATGATCGACCAGTGATCATAGATCTACTGTGGCCAAGCACAAAAAAAAAGATAGGAAAGAGAGGGGGCGCTAAAAAAGTGACTGAAAGCAATGCATATGGAAGCCCCCCCCCCCCCCCCGAAGGGGGGCGTATCACATATCCCACTGTTCCAGCCACTCAGTGCATGGAAATTTAAATCTAGGTCCCCCCGAGGGGGGTCCAGATATTTAGCCGGTGTGGACAGCTGTTTCGGTCTTGGCGACCTCCTCAGCACACCATCGACGATACTGGAGGAGGCAGGAATTTCTGCCTACCTGCAAAGACAACCACATTTTACTGTGGTGTCTGCAAGGGCATACATTCCATGCCACCACCTAGAGCCAAATCTCCATGCACCCTAAAAGAGAACCTACCAAAAGGGGGGAAGGGGTTGCAGTCGATATTGTAGTAGTAAATGAAAAGAAAAGGGGAGACTGCCAGTGCTAATATTTTAGGAAGGTTACAAAGTAAAGTAGATTATAGCACTGTCAGGGGAGAGAAATGTGCATGATCGACCAGTGATCATAGATCTACTGTGGCCAAAGCACAAAAAAAAAGATAGGAAAGAGAGGGGGCGCTAAAAAAGTGACTGAAAGCAATGCATATGGAAGCCCCCCCCCCGAAGGGGGGCGTATCACATATCCCACTGTTCCAGCCACTCAGTGCATGGAAATTTAAATCTAGGTCCCCCCGAGGGGGGTCCAGATATTTAGCCGGTGTGGACAGCTGTTTCGGTCTTGGCGACCTCCTCAGCACACCATCGGCGATACTGGAGGAGGCAGGAATTTCTGCCTACCTGCAAAGACAACCACATTTTACTGTGGTGTCTGCAAGGGCATACATTCCATGCCACCACCTAGAGCCAAATCTCCATGCACCCTAAAAGAGAACCTACCAAAAGGGGGGAAGGGGTTGCAGTCGATATTGTAGTAGTAAATGAAAAGAAAAGGGGAGACTGCCAGTGCTAATATTTTAGGAAGGTTACAAAGTAAAGTAGATTATAGCACTGTCAGGGGAGAGAAATGTGCATGATCGACCAGTGATCATAGATCTACTGTGGCCAAAGCACAAAAAAAAAAGATAGGAAAGAGAGGGGGCGCTAAAAAAGTGACTGAAAGCATATGCTTCCATATGCATTGCTTTCAGTCACTTTTTTAGCGCCCCCTCTCTTTCCTATCTTTTTTTTTTGTGCTTTGGCCACAGTAGATCTATGATCACTGGTCGATCATGCACATTTCTCTCCCCTGACAGTGCTATAATCTACTTTACTTTGTAACCTTCCTAAAATATTAGCACTGGCAGTCTCCCCTTTTCTTTTCATTTACTACTACAATATCGACTGCAACCCCTTCCCCCCTTTTTGGTAGGTTCTCTTTTAGGGTGCATGGAGATTTGGCTCTAGGTGGTGGCATGGAATGTATGCCCTTGCAGACACCACAGTAAAATGTGGTTGTCTTTGCAGGTAGGCAGAAATTCCTGCCTCCTCCAGTATCGCCGATGGTGTGCTGAGGAGGTCGCCAAGACGGAAACAGCTGTCCACACCGGCTAAATATCTGGACCCCCCTCGGGGGGACCTAGATTTAAATTTCCATGCACTGAGTGGCTGGAGCAGTCGGATATGTGATACGCCCCCCTTCGGGGGGGCTTCCATATGCATTGCTTTCAGTCACTTTTTTAGCGCCCCCTCTCTTTCCTATCTTTTTTTTTTGTGCTTTGGCCACAGTAGATCTATGATCACTGGTCGATCATGCACATTTCTCTCCCCTGACAGTGCTATAATCTACTTTACTTTGTAACCTTCCTAAAATATTAGCACTGGCAGTCTCCCCTTTTCTTTTCATTTACTACTACAATATCGACTGCAACCCCTTCCCCCCTTTTGGTAGGTTCTCTTTTAGGGTGCATGGAGATTTGGCTCTAGGTGGTGGCATGGAATGTATGCCCTTGCAGACACCACAGTAAAATGTGGTTGTCTTTGCAGGTAGGCAGAAATTCCTGCCTCCTCCAGTATCGCCGATGGTGTGCTGAGGAGGTCGCCAAGACCGAAACAGCTGTCCACACCGGCTAAATATCTGGACCCCCCTCGGGGGGGACCTAGATTTAAATTTCCATGCACTGAGTGGCTGGAACAGTGGGATATGTGATACGCCCCCCTTCGGGGGGGCTTCCATATGCATTGCTTTCAGTCACTTTTTTAGCGCCCCCTCTCTTTCCTATCTTTTTTTTTTTTTTTGTGCTTTGGCCACAGTAGATCTATGATCACTGGTCGATCATGCACATTTCTCTCCCCTGACAGTGCTATAATCTACTTTACTTTGTAACCTTCCTAAAATATTAGCACTGGCAGTCTCCCCTTTTCTTTTCATTTACTACTACAATATCGACTGCAACCCCTTCCCCCCTTTTGGTAGGTTCTCTTTTAGGGTGCATGGAGATTTGGCTCTAGGTGGTGGCATGGAATGTATGCCCTTGCAGACACCACAGTAAAATGTGGTTGTCTTTGCAGGTAGGCAGAAATTCCTGCCTCCTCCAGTATCGCCGATGGTGTGCTGAGGAGGTCGCCAAGACCGAAACAGCTGTCCACACCGGCTAAATATCTGGACCCCCCTCGGGGGGACCTAGATTTAAATTTCCATGCACTGAGTGGCTGGAACAGTGGGATATGTGATACGCCCCCCTTCGGGGGGGGGGGGGCTTCCATATGCATTGCTTTCAGTCACTTTTTTAGCGCCCCCTCTCTTTCCTATCTTTTTTTTTTTGTGCTTTGGCCACAGTAGATCTATGATCACTGGTCGATCATGCACATTTCTCTCCCCTGACAGTGCTATAATCTACTTTACTTTGTAACCTTCCTAAAATATTAGCACTGGCAGTCTCCCCTTTTCTTTTCATTTACTACTACAATATCGACTGCAACCCCTTCCCCCCTTTTGGTAGGTTCTCTTTTAGGGTGCATGGAGATTTGGCTCTAGGTGGTGGCATGGAATGTATGCCCTTGCAGACACCACAGTAAAATGTGGTTGTCTTTGCAGGTAGGCAGAAATTCCTGCCTCCTCCAGTATCGCCGATGGTGTGCTGAGGAGGTCGCCAAGACCGAAACAGCTGTCCACACCGGCTAAATATCTGGACCCCCCTCGGGGGGACCTAGATTTAAATTTCCATGCACTGAGTGGCTGGAACAGTGGGATATGTGATACGCCCCCCTTCGGGGGGGCTTCCATATGCATTGCTTTCAGTCACTTTTTTAGCGCCCCCTCTCTTTCCTATCTTTTTTTTTTGTGCTTTGGCCACAGTAGATCTATGATCACTGGTCGATCATGCACATTTCTCTCCCCTGACAGTGCTATAATCTACTTTACTTTGTAACCTTCCTAAAATATTAGCACTGGCAGTCTCCCCTTTTCTTTTCATTTACTACTACAATATCGACTGCAACCCCTTCCCCCCTTTTGGTAGGTTCTCTTTTAGGGTGCATGGAGATTTGGCTCTAGGTGGTGGCATGGAATGTATGCCCTTGCAGACACCACAGTAAAATGTGGTTGTCTTTGCAGGTAGACAGAAATTCCTGCCTCCTCCAGTATTGCCGATGGTGTGCTGAGGAGGTCGCCAAGACCGAAACAGCTGTCCACACCGGCTAAATATCTGGACCCCCCTCGGGGGGACCTAGATTTAAATTTCCATGCACTGAGTGGCTGGAACAGTGGGATATGTGATACGCCCCCCTTCGGGGGGGCTTCCATATGCATTGCTTTCAGTCACTTTTTTAGCGCCCCCTCTCTTTCCTATCTTTGTTTTTTTTGTGCTTTGGCCACAGTAGATCTATGATCACTGGTCGATCATGCACATTTCTCTCCCCTGACAGTGCTATAATCTACTTTACTTTGTAACCTTCCTAAAATATTAGCACTGGCAGTCTCCCCTTTTCTTTTCATTGAAAAATAATATTTACAAACTTGATACCAAGATGCCTGATGATGAACACCTTTTTATGCATGCTATGTTTGATGATGCTTCTGATATGTCAAAGGTCACAAGTGAACAAAAAGTGTTTAAACAAAGTGTATTGTAGAGTGATAGCTGTTATTATGTCCTTTTTTTGTAAAAGTTTACAACCAAAATGGGCAGAAAGGTCAGTAATTGGACTTTTTTATGCAGACTACTTCTCACTACTCACATGGTGAAGGGCGATTAGTAAATATGTGGCAAACGCACAAATTCTGAGACTTTGAAGATGCAAAAGCAACCCTTTACTTATTTTAGATAATTTGAACACTTGTAAGGTCAAGATCTCAAAGATCCGATTGTGTGGACTGGTCATGCACATGAGCCTAAAGGGCTTTGCTGTTCTTGGTATTTTTGTTAGTTGTTTTGTAAAACTTGCCATGTATAGGGATATAGCTTGTGCCATTTGATGTGTGTGTGCCAGTGTGCAATCTTCCAGCCAGCCTCCCCCCCCCCCCCCCGCCCCCCCCCCCCCCCCCCCCCCGCCCCACTGACACACACACATGCACGGTCTGGTGTCGCAAGCCCTTTTCTGTCAGGTTGTGGGTCTAAGACATGAAGCTGGCACCCCCCCTCCCCCCCCCCCCCCCCTCAATTAAGTAACTGGTTGAAGTCAAGAACATAATAGCAATAAAACATAAGTGTTTTTAGTTGTGCGACGCGTGACAGCAGTTTGATACGTTATCACCTCATTAAGTGATTCTGCTGTGAAGGGAGCATGACTTTGCGCAACATGCTTTCTACGTGAAAACTGTCCGTCATCAGGACAGACAGCATAACAAAACAAGAAAGACAAAGCTGTTATGGCTCACGTATGACCAATCAATAATATATCTGTGACTGTTGTGACAATAAGAGCTGCACCAGCAAAATCCATGTTTTCTCATAATGTAAGCATTTCGTACACATCGTTCAAACCCATGCCCTTGACCATTGCGATGAGTCGACTAAATTAGTATGCATATGAAGGTATTATCATCAGCCTACCTTTGTGCAGAAAAAGTTTGCAAAAATGTCGATGATAACTACCATTATCATTATGCAAAAATTGGCATTTTACACACATTTGCCAACCTCTTGTGACCCTTGACTTTTCTGAGGGATCATCCAAATATGCATTGATAGGTCTTACTATCAGATATTTTTTTTACCAGTTTGAAGTTTAAAATAGTATTTGATGTGACCGGGTACACCCGGCTCTCAGTCATAACCCATCTGATGTAACTTGTTTGTTGCATCACGACAATGTTTGCAAAAGTGTGTATTATCATTCAGTGGTTTTCCTTTAATGTAAGGTCTCGCAAGGTATTGCTTTCATTGATGCCTGCGTTAGTCCGACCCCTCCGGCTTATCTCTAGACCACTAGGTATTCAGCATCTGTTCAGGGGACGCAACCGTGTCAGCCGCCTCGTGGCTGTGTTCTATAGCGTGGGTGCCTACAATGACGATGATAGCATGTGTTTGTGATGAGGCATTCTAAGTTTAATATATCTTCAATGCCTGTACTGATTGTTTTAAACCAAGATCCATAAGATTCAGCATAATAGACACTTTCATTTTGTAATCTATTTTTAGTCCGATCGATTATGGGTTAAACATTATTTTGGAATTTTGCACCCTTTACATCGACCAGGTCCCTGGAGAAAAGTCCTTTAAAAATTCATAGTTAATTTTAGCCATCCTTAACCGAATCAATGTTTGACACTAGTGAAACTACAATCGCGGATTTTTCATTAGTAACAAACGCAAGTTTCTAGGTTCAGTAGTATCAGAGCTATGGTCAGAAAACCGAGTGGGGGGAAACACAAATTTCAGCTTCCCGGCTCCAAAAGTACCGAGTTCTGAAAACGGCCGAGTGGTGCTTTCATCGAGGCCCGCGCGCGCCCTACATAAAGCCCCGCACGCAGCGTAGCATTCATTCACCTCTGAGCCAGGCACAGACCACTTGTGCCATGTGAACCTTCATTTTGTGCGCGATTTGAACTGCATCCCGCTTGCAAGACTAAATATGTGAAGGACTCCTGTGCTGAGTTGTGCCTCTGTAAGGTTTATTTTATGCATTTCCTTGTGTTGGTTTTATCTCTTGTATGATGAGCTTACATGGGATGAAAGCTCAGTTGATGATGTACTTTGCTAATAATAATAATAATAATAATAATAATAATAATAATAATAATAATAATAATAATAATAAGCGCATTAAATGGGCGCTTTATCCCAATTGAAAATCGGCTCAAAGCGCCGCCGCGAACTGAACCCAACAAGCACGCTCACGTGAATCACGCGCATTCACTCACACACTGTACATAAACACAGAACATTCACGTGGTGCTAAGGGCAAGCTCAAGCGAGCTACTGTAGTTTTTGGAAATTCAAAATACTGCCTTGATGAGATCGTTTTCATGTTGATGGCTCCTTTGTGTCTGCCATGTTGGCTTATGACTATTGAGTTTGAAGCACTTGGCTGAAAGCCTGTAGCTTGGCGGATATAGTTATGTCAGATTTTATTATGCAGAATCATCGCTCTTATGGTTTGTATTCTGATTGATGTGTACATTGTTTTGTGCATATTGTTTTGTTGTCTACCCCCCCCCCTCCCTGCATTGTGTGATGCTGATCAACCAAGCTGATGTGTATCTGTTGTATATGTTTGCGACTGTTTCTTTGTCTGGGTACTGGTGTTGTGAGTATTGTAACGAACCCATTTCGTACATGTTTGGGTAGGAAGACGTTATGACGTCATTAGCAGTTGGACCGGAGGTTCACAACAGGTAATGTAGAGGTGAGCAATGTTCACGTGTGGTAATATAGAGGTGAGCAATGTTCACGTGTGGGAGTGACAGTGTTGTATCGTGAACTGTTGTTAGTCAGAGATGTCATATCAGCCGAGTTGAGCGGACGTGTTCGTTGGTGCTCTGAGAAAGAATTATTCTAGGGAATTCTATAGCTGTATATAGAATACAGGTATTTATTATTGTTATTATCGGTATTTATAATGACCTGTAAAGCTATTCATACGAAAAGGGAAAGTATTGTTTTTTATGAATTATTATGATTAGAGTGCAGAAGGAAGTGCGATGGCTCGTGTCAATATTTGTTTGGTCATGTAATTATTATATGTGATATAGTTTATAACTAGGATGTCATGTTGTATTTATTCATATGTAAAAATGTGGGACTGAAATAGGAAGGTAATTCAGTGTATAATTAGGTATACCTAATGATGAATGAATGTGCAGTGATATGTTATAAATTGAAGGTGAGCTGTGATTGTAATATTTGGCTCATAATTCATTGTGTGTAGGTACGCAAAATGTGTGCACAGTGTTAAAGTGGCTATAGGAATTGTCATAAGAATTGTGACAATAGTGACTGTAGTAGTATGGTGGCATAGAGAAGACATTTTACAAAGGAAATGATCTCGAGCACTCTGAATTATAATAATGTGTTGAAGACACATACAGACTCTTTAAGTATAAGAGTGAAAATTTACGATTGTATAAATGTTGTATACAGCGGGCCGGTACAGAGCGGAAACCCTCTGGTATGTGGCTGATGAAGCTGTCCTTATAGCATCGTCTACGTGACCGGATGCGGACATCATCGCGCCTTCATCTTTCCTTCGTCTACCATCACTGGTGCAGACGTGCAGCAACGGTAACGAAGTAAGCCTACAGATTTGAGCTACAGGACCACATGCAGTGTTCCTCCAGTGTAGCCTATGTCGCCTAGCGTCGTTGATAATTCCACGCCTAGGAATATTCTAATCTGTAAGTACTGTCATTGACTATTACCGTTCAGTTCGGGAATCTCCGTCAAGTCAAGTCGTCGATGTGATATCATTGACTGTGTCGACACTAGTGTGAAGAGAAGAGTCGAGTGACGTCTCGAGAAAGAGACAACAACTTCTGCGGTAGCGATTGACTGTGTAAGCGTCGAATTCATACATAGCCTATATGCCACTTATTAATTATTTGTGTGAACTTGTTTATATGATGATGTGAATTGTTTGATTTAATGTATATGTTCATGAGTGTATGAGAAATAGTGAAACAGAGGGCAAAGAGAGATAAATGTGTAGCCTTTGTCTTTGTTTGTAAGCACGTGTGTGGTGGTGGATGAAAGAGTATAGTAAACAGAGTTAGAACACCCACCTTTATACTGATTGTCAGAAAGCCCAAGCACACACTCATTCCATTAGACTAAACGTATTTATACATATAACAATTTAATTCAATACAACACGAAAACCCTTCGTTACAAGTATCTTGTTATGTTGGTTGTTGTACTGTGGATTCCAAGAGAAGCTGCTCTGTCTCATGTTGTAATTTAGCATTCGGATGTAATGTTTGTAGCGAGATGTGCTGGCGAACCAGATAAGTGTTTTGTTTTCCTGATAAAATGTGTGTTCGTGTTCAGTTGAGGTACATGTCTTGTGTTCGGATCTGGTGTTCGTGTTGCAACGTCGATATTTGTTGTGATTTGGGCTTTCTGTTTGTGTATATGTGGTTATTGATGCTTGTTTCTTTGTTTAACGATTGGCGGTAGGATCAATGTTGATTGTGGGACATTGGCATAATTATGCAAATGACCTCATGCAAGAAATGTTGTTAATCTCTTTTGGATTATTGTGTGCGAGATGCAGCTGATGTAATGTTAGTACATTGTGAAAATTTGTTTAGCCACTTTGTCTGAGAGGTGTGAGTATATGTGCTTAAGTTTGGTTTATTCTGTATATGTAATTGATTTTGTGAACTGTAAATTTAATGTTTTCATTTTGTTTTGATTTTAGGCACTGCTTTAGTATTTGGTACAATAAACAAATGTCATAGCGACCTCTTTGTTAACTCCTCCATCACATGTCAAATCAATTTCTTGTACCACCGCTCGGTTACATTGAGAACAAACATCTTTTGTCCAAAAACAATTGCTATTTTTTACCCATTTCCTGATCTCTTGTGACCCTTGACCTCTCGGAGGGGTCAACCATATTAAAAATGTAGTATGCATAGAAGGTCTTACCATCAGGTACCTTTGTACCAAGTGTGGGTTTGAAGTTAAGTCAAAATAAGGCTATTTTGGACCTATTTCCTGATCTCCTGTGGCCTTTGTCTGGCATAAAATGCCAATGTTAAAGTTTACCACGGACGATGGCGGATCGACCAAAAAACAGTGGACAGATGACCACTGGCCCAGAACATAGACTCACTCTTGCTTCGCATGTGTGCCACAATTCCGTCCCAGGAATCTTACAGTTGGTCATACTTGAAACACAGCTGGGATAAGTTTGGATTTTTTTCTCAAGATACGGCCTTCCGTTTTGTTCGACCCTCTCAAAAACTGTCCATCATAATATGGAAATTTTCCATTAACAGAAAGCTTGAGCAACCAGAAACAATTCTAAAAATCTTTAAAAGTGATGCTGCCTGTCATGTCGCCATATGAAAACACACAAAGTGTTTTTCTGCCGGCTGCTCAGCTACATTGTTGCTGTGTCGCAGTGCACCATTCAATTGTCATGCAGCTATAGGGAAACACACCCATAAAATTTAAATAGGACTTTTTTTTACACGTTTCAAAACTTGTGCAGCTGCTGTATGGATCTCTAACTTTTATTTTACATTAGCTCATAATTCTTTTCAGATATGTAGGCACCGATGTTATTGGCCATCGTGTGCGCACCTCCACTGGTACTGTTTATAGAGCTGGTGGCTGCACGGACAGGAACGATCTTAAGACCAAAGTAATGTGTGTGGGTAGGTTAATGCACTTCTGTCAGTATGCAAGCAGTATGCTGTTTGTGCCATGGCCTGTGATTCTGTACCCTGTTGCTGGAGCACTGGGGATCGAGATTTCAGGCCCTAACACATCTCAGTACCTAGTACAGCATTCACCTCTGTGCGTTATGCTCATGTGTGCACGCCTGTGTGGGTAAGTGCAGCTATTGACTTATATGTCACTTGTTATGTACCACTGTGATACCCATGTAATATTTACTTTTCCTAGTCCGTTTCGTTATTTAAAATATGAAAAAAAAGTAAGTTAGTGAGCCTTCTGAAGATCAACAGAACTATTAGCACTAGAGCAAAAAATATAGCAGGAATATCATAAGCTTCACTTTATGTCATTGTGTGCATGATGCTGTGACGCTTACATGACACAAAGTTCACAATGATATCATTTTGCCCCTGGTGCAATGTATGTACCATTTTCTTTCAGTAAATTGCTGAAGATGGTCAAGGATTCATTCCAATGCACTTTAAAAAAAAAATCCCCAGTGCTGGAAGACATTGATCCTTATAGTATGTGATCATTGGCCGTAAAAGTCAAATTCTCATGATTTTTATGAAACGTATTTACTGTGCAAATAGCTATACGAGGCATATAACAGACTATGCTTAGATAAGACCACTAGTTATCAATAATGCATTTTTGTGCACATAATTGCAAAGGCACTATAAATGTGATGCAGCTTCCCAGAATTCCACAGCGCCTCTTGGTTAGCAGTCCGTAGGCTGTAATTCCTGCAATATACGTGAAAGACAAAAATAGGATAATAAAGTGTGACATCTGTTTGTGTGTCACTGTAAGACAAATACATATAACTGTAAGAAAAATACATGTAGATAAAGAAAGGACGATGTGCAAAATACACAATAGCAGATTTTAGAAAGTGCAGACATGGTACATATAACTTGATATTGTGCTGTAATGTCATATTACGTATTTCAATTAAAATATGTTTTTATCATACAATAGGATTCAATTACATAAATTTGTAGTAAATGCATTGACATGCTGTACAATACAATATGATTAATAATACCTGATGGGGACAGTATGTGTATGTTAAACCATGGGTGGTGATGATATACAAGCAGAAACATGCTTTTCACACACAAGTTCTGACTCCAAGGTCCTGCAAGTACTGTGTGTAACAAGAAAGGCAAAGCCCTTATGGCCGACATGTATCCATCTACATGTGCGACCTTTCTGACAATAAGTGAAGGGATGGCTTATCCATCAAAATCCATGCTTTCTCAAAATGTAATCAGTTCTCACACATCTGTCCAACCTCGTGCCCCGTGACCTTTGTGATGAGTTGACTAAATTAGCTTACATGGGAAGGTCTTATCATCTTCAGCTACATCTATGCCAAATTTGATTGAAAAAGTTTGCAATACTGTTGATAAATACAATTCTATCACAAATTGGCATTTTACACACATTAATTTTGCCACCTCTTGTGACCCTTTACTTTTGCAAGGGATCAACCAAATACGTATGCGTAGAAAGGACTTCACATCCAGTATCTTTGTACCACGTTTGGGTTTTGTTTGTTAATAGCATTTGAGGAAAAATACATTATGTCAAAATAGAGTTTTTTTCACCTATTCCTTGATTCCCTTGACCTTTGTGAGAGGTCACTCAAATTAGTATATTTAGAAAGGTCTTGCCGCAAAGTATCCTTGGGCCAAGCTTGAAGACTGTGGCTTGAATAGTCTCTGAAAAAATGCCAAAGTTAAAGTTTATCACAGACACTGGTGGACAAACGACAGATGACAACCAATCGCCCAGAACATACTCACTTTTGCTTCACACATGAGCCAAAAAGCATTCCGAGTCTTGCAAAACCCAGTAGCAGCCATGGATTAATGTATTTATCCCACTGTTGTATGATCCCTGTTTTATGGTATGCTAGTTTGTTCGTTTGACTTAATTGATAGAGCCTATACAGTGTTTTGCTTACATTGTTTTTTCTTATAATAACCCTAAATGGGCCTCCGTAACAATTAACATGCAGTGCTCAGCCCTGAAAATGGGTAGTAATTCACTAGCCATGTCAAGTAATTTTTTTTTTTGGTTTGTACAAAAAAAAAAAAAAAAAAAAAAAAAAATCTACTCGCCAAATGTGAGTGCGCTCGTGCGTTTTCCAATCCGTACTTTTTCAGTCCTAAATCTGAAACATTTTCAGTTTGGCTAATAAAACTCGGAAGGCACTAGCCAAAGGCTGGTGGGCAAAATTTTAGACTTTCATGGCTGGTGCGGCAGCTGTGTCATCAACATTACAATTTGCTGTTATGTTAACCCTTAACATTCGGAATATGCCAGTGTGTGAAATAAGTTAGACTAAAGTAGTTCAAGGGTTCAAGACCCTTTTCATTGGTCTATTATCCTTATCTGTAAATACTATTCTCTTGGCTTGACTTCGCGAACGAAGATTTTATAGGAGTTGCCCACGACGTCTGCAGGCTTGTTCGTGGCTGCGGAGGCCAATCCGGGACAGGCAGGTTCGACCGCAGTGGCTGCAGGGGGAGGTATGGCCAGGGTTCTGAGTTGCGGCATCTGTTTTTTTTTTCTCCTGAGCCGCTTGTCCTTAAGGCTAGCTCTGCGAGAGTCCTCAAAGGAGACAGCTGCCTTGTAAGTGGTGGAGCGCCAGGTGTCACGGTCCGCAGCAAGCGAAGACCACTGGTGGTGGTCGATTTGGCAGGCACTAAGTGACTTCTTGAGACAGTCTTTGTATCTCTTCTTTGGTGCCCCTCTGTCACGGTGTCCAGTAGCAAGCTCGCCGAACAGGGTGATCTTTGGTAGGCGATGATCCTCCATCCTGGAGCCATGCCCCGCCCAGCGGAGCTGTGTCCGCAGCAGCAAAGCCTCGATGCTCACAGTTTCAGCCCGTTCAAGGACCTCGACGTTGGTGACATAGTCACTCCAGTGAATGCCCAGGATGGTGCGCAGGCAGCGCTGGTGGAAGCGTTCCAGGAGTCGTAGTTGGCTGCGGTAGAGGCCCCAGGACTCGGAACCATACAGCAGGGCGGTGAGGACCACAGCTCTGTACACGCTGATCTTGGTGCCTGTTTTTAGCTGTTGATTGTGCCACACCCGCTTGAAAAGTCGCTCGAAAGCGCTGTTCGCTTTTGCCAGCCTGCTGTCAAGCTCCTTGTCCATCTTAGCGTCCGACGTGATAATGCAGCCAAGGTAAGTAAACTGGTGCACTGACTTTAGTTCAGACTCGCCAATGGTGATGTGAGGAGGGCGATACACTGTCTTGGGTGCCGGCTGATGGAGGACCTCTGTCTTTTTCAGACTGACCTCGAGTCCAAAGAGCTGGGCAGCGTCTGCGAAGCAGGACGTGATGCGCTGCAGGGCTCACTCTGTGTGTGCAACGAGGGCAGCGTCATCAGCAAAAAGCAGCTCACGAATCAGTTGGTCTAGGGTTTTCGTGTGGGCCTGCAGTCGTCTGAGGTTGAACAGGCTGCCATCGAGACGATACCTGATGTACACTGCATCGTCATCATCGAGGTCCACTGTGGCCTGCTTTAACATCATGCTAAAAAAAGATGGTGAAGAGGGTCGGTGCCAGCACGCAGCCCTGCTTTACGCCGTTGAGAATAGGGAATGGTTCTGAGAGGTCATTGTTGAGTCTGACCTGGCCTTGCTGGTCCTCGTGTAGCTGGACAATCATGCTGAGGAACTTTGGGGGACAGCCAAGTCGCTCCAGGATCTGCCACATGCCTTGTCTGCTCACAGTGTCGAACGCTTTTGTTAGGTCGACAAACGTTACGTACAGCCCTTTGTTCTGCTCGCGGCACTTCTCCTGTAGCTGTCTCAGCACAAAGACCATATCGGTGGTGCTCCTGTTTGCTCTGAAGCCACACTGGCCCTCTGGGAGGTGGTCTTCAGCGATGGCAGGTACCAGCCGATTCAGGAGCAGCCTTGCAAGAATTTTCCCAGCAATGGACAGCAGGGTAATTCCCCGATAGTTGGAACAGTCAGACTTCTCGCCTTTGTTCTTGTACAGGGTGATAACGACTGCATCACGGAGATCCTTTGGTAGTGTTCCTTCCTCCCAGCAGCAGAGAAAGAGGTCATGGAGCTTGGTGTGCAGTGCTGTGCCTCCATGTTTCCAGATCTTTGGCGGTATTCCATCAATGCCTGCTGCTTTGCCACTCTTGAGCTGGTGGATGGCTGTGAGGGTCTCTTCAGCGGTGGGCGGTTCGTCCAATTCAACCTTTACTGGGAGTTGTGGGATTTGTAGGACGACTGCTTCTTGAACAGTGCGCTCAGCGCTGTAGTCACCATTGTCAGCGCAAAGCTGGGTCTTCTGTGCAAGTCTGGTCCACCTCTCATTCTGGAGATCTCTGAGCTTGCGCTGGAGACTGCTGCAGACGAGGCGGAAGGCAGACTTCTTCACAGGGCAGGAAGGCTGGGCTAGGTGGGCCTGATGGGCGGCTCTTTTTTTTTTTTTGCTAGGTGTTCCTGGATCTCAACATCGTTTTCGTCAAACCAGTCTTTGTTCTACTTTCTAGCGAAACCCAAGACTTCTGCAGAGGATTTTGCAATAGCAGTTTTCAGTTGTTCCCAGAGTGTTTCAGGGGAGGAGTCTGCTGGGTCCGCTGTGTCTTTGAGCCTGCGCTGTAAATCTGTCTGAAAGGCAGCTTTCACGTCGTCGCGCTGAAGGCTGGCAACATCAAGCTTTTTCTTGGGGGGCCCCCATTTCTTGGGTTTTGGCTTGACGTGGAGCCTGAGTTTGCAGCGGACAAGGCGGTGGTCAGTGTGGCACTCTGCGCTGGGCATCACTCCGCCGCAGTGATGTAAATACTATTATGTATCTTGCATATGGCAGTGTACAAAATTGACGCTTATAGACTCGGTATGATATGGATTACACATGCTTTACTGCATTCAGCTGCCGTGCGATGCATGAATTTACATCTAGTGTGTCCCTGGCTTGTATTGTTTGGCAGGCCTTCCTGGAATGTAAGGCATGGTTGCAGTACATGATAAAGAACTGCTGATGTCATTTGATACATACACAACACAAAATGTATACGGTTACAAACGATGCAGAAAATACAAACATGAAAGAAAACCTGACATTGAGATAAAGACTGATAGTAAATGATCTATTGAAAAATGTTGTCAAGTTTACATACTTTATTCTTCCTGAGATAAAGAATGTTCAGTTCTTTGTGCTTCAAAAACTGCTTTCACTCTAGCTGATAAGATTATTGAACAATCTTGCAAAGGTGCTTTTTGTATTAGTTTTTTGGCATTATTACTGTGACGATACATGTAGTAAACTTACGTGACAATGTAAATGGTTATGTACACAATGCTGCTTGTGCAGTGAAATAACAGAAATAAAGGTTTTATCAACACGCAGGATGTGCCGTCTTGTTTAGAATTTTATGTGTCATATGTCTGTAACTTTAAATATTGAATTTATTTTTGGATTTGGAATGTCAAAACCTCATGACTGTAAATCTAAGCTGGCGCCATATAACAACAGCTGGATATATAACTACTTTTTTTCAGTGGTCCTAACAACACTTTTTGTCACTGTACACTACATGTCCACATCTCTGTAAGATACTTACTCCTCAGTCTTCATGTCTTTCTGATCTCCACTTTCTGCTTACAGTAACTGAAAGCAAACAGTCTTCAGAACCTCATGGTGCAGGTACATGCTTTGGAATCCATGCACCATGCATTATGAGGCATCTGTCCAGCAGTTTCATGTATGGCCTTTCTGCAAATGCCGTGCAATTATGATATGAACACATAGACATACATAATAAAAATTGTCAAGCCTCGTGTGCATTGACCAATCCACATGATGACTTTTTGTGATCTTGACCTTCCAACAGGTCAATGAAATAAGCAAATGTTCTAAATGTGAAATAAACATCAATGATTATGTCTTCTTTACACATACGATACAAATTACAAAGCACTCTACATTACTTCAACTTTTTTTCAATGTGTGTGTGTGTTTGAGATAACGGGAGAGAGAGAGAGAGAGAGAGAGAGAGAGAGAGAGAGAGAGAGAGAGAGAGAGAGAGAGAGAGAGATTCAGATTCAGATTCAGATGTGTTTATTGCGTTAGGCATTTTGCCCATACACAAAGGGGGTGGGGGGAGGGGTTATAATATTTCGTTCAGAGATCAAAAATGCAGAACAAAACGATCGAATGAACCGACGCGGAAACCGACGTCATTCACGACAGTTCATTATATCATGACTGATTCAGTCACTTTAATAGTCACTCGTGTACGGGCTTCAACGTGTAGTCCGACAGTCACGCAGCGGCACTGTGCAGTGTTATCCAAGGAGATGTCGCACCAAAGTCGCCAGGAGATGTAGGTCTGTCTCCATGATGTCGAAGTCATCACAGTGTGTCTGTCTGTCCACAGACCCTCCTTGACGTAACCTGTCCCTATAGTAACGTTCTGTCTGCGTTGTTGTTGCGTGCTTGATGAACCAGTTCACCACGATCTGCTGCTGACAGTCATACACAATGATAATATCATCACTCTCTCCCAGCAGTAACTGCTGTGCTTGTGAGGGCCCACTGTCAAACACAATATTCTTGAACTTTGTGTTTCTGGTTGGTTTTCGTAGCAGTTTTTGTGTCATCCTCCCTGTGATTCCCGCCACATACAGTTTAGTAGCGTGTACGTCGTAACCAGCTGCTTCTCCTTCTTTTTCAGTGTCAAACACATCATCATGTTGAGATGCTGGAGTGGAAAAACCAAAATAATCCACAGTCCTGTCCAGGTTTTCGACGTTTGACACACCTGTAGCACACGCCCCCTGCACAGCATTCCACTGTGTTAAGTCATTGTCAATACCGTGAACAACACGTGGGGTGCGTGATGTGTCCTCTGTTGCCACTGTGACTGTGTTGGAATGTAGGTCAGTATCTGGTGTTGACACAAATAAACTGAAGTGTTTGTCATTGTCACTTGCCTTTGTTTCTGTGTTGCTGTTGTCACAGTCATTCTGTGTTTCTTGTGTACCTTGGGCTTGGGTGTTGTTGTTGTCCAGTCTCGCCCTATGTTGCTCGGCCCTCCTCAGGTCACGCCGCACCTGGCTTGGGGGTTTACGTCGCCACTGCCCCTTGCGTGTAGTGATGGTGGTCCCGGTCTGCTCTGCTGCCGTACACAGCCTGAGCACAAAAGTCATGTCCTCACCTTCCCCGGCGATTTTCCACGATTTAATGGAATGGTCAGCTAGCAGGGTGTTTAGCAATACCTCCACAGCGTTGGGAAGCCCGACGACTGGCATTTTCAGGATATTTCTCGAAAAAAATCGGAGACCTAAAAACGGGGACTGCTAGCTTGTCCAGGGGGAGGCCACCCACCCGAGAGAGAGAGAGAGAGAGAGAGAGAGAGAGAGAGAGAGAGAGAGAGAGAGAGAGAGAGAGAGAGAGAGAGAGAGAGAGAGAGAGAGAGAGAGAGAGAGAGAGAGAGAGAGAGAGAGAGCAATAATACCTGCGGCTCAGAGCTTAAGCCCATAAACAACACAATTTTCATGTCACCTGTAAATTAACAGTATGTTAAATTTTCCAGTAGTCAACAGCTTGCAACAGTACATACATGTATGCAGAGCAAATCCTCATTGACTGAGAAAAATTACAATACATACATGTACATCAATTAGTGATTTAATGCATTTCTTCCTTTCAACATTGCAATGCATGTCCATGTCTAGTGAAGTCGTGGGACATGATCTTTTTAAAAAAATTTAATCAGTATAATCCATCCTCAATACATACATAAATATCGTGAGCAAGATTTGTTATGTCTAGAAAATTACTATTGCCCATACATATGGTAGGCTGCACACATAACACGGTCAGTAATTATTTTCCAGATTTTACAAATCAATGCTTATTCAGAAAAGTCATCTGGGAGATTAGAACGAAAACGGGCATCTAAATTTAATCAAGCCAGTCGTGTAGGTAATTATATATCTGACGCTGAGGCTGTTTGCACAACAACCTGGATTGTACCCAAACCTGGGATAGAGTGTTTACACTTGACCCAACCTGGGTTGGAGCAGATTATTCAACCCTGGTCCAAAGCTGGGTTGAACCCGTGTTGGATCTAAACAGCAATCCATTCCGCGTCATCACATTTTATGTTGCCACACACAAATCGGGACATGACGTCACTGCCAGGAATTTCAGTGTCGTTGTCACAACACATTTCATAGCCTTGAAGTCGATTGTGCACTTCGAAAGCGAACATGAATTGTTTCTACGGCTTCTCATCCATGTCTGGGCTAAAGGTGCTCATTATAAGCGAAAGTGCTGGACAATCTTTACACCGTGGCACTGGCAGAGAACACCTCTGATTATAACAAGTGTCCATTGCCGTTGACTGACAATGTAAGAACGCTGTTCATCGACGTTGTCGTAAAGGTCGTGACCTAGAAGAAACAGTCTTTTTTTTCCGCAAGATCAGTGGCTGTACGATTATCTTAAATCTTGTGATACAGCCTGACGTAGCGGTGCCATGCTACCGAATGCCGTCTGATGATGGACAATAATTTCGAACCGTCCCGTCTACCTCTCAATCTATCGGTAAGGCGACGACGCTTCTCCGACACTTACCAGTATGTGCTTTGCAGACGCTGCACGTTGCGAAATACGTCGTTCTATTGTCCAACACGCCTTACTTGCCGAGCAGCCGGAATTTCAGGTTCAAATAGATAGTTGTACTATTTGCCGCCATCGTGACCGGAAGAAACGTCAGAAATTAATAGTAATAGTTGTGGGACTTTGGAAATATGTCTGCCACCATGTGATTGCCGCCATTGCTCGGGTCTTTCCGGAGCGTTTCCGTCAGTGATCGGAAAATCAAGCTTCTCTGATCTTCTCTTCAGTCATAACGGCTGTTCGGTTTACCTTAGAGCGAAATGACTTGTATCATTGGAATCAGAATTTAACAGTCTACCGATACAATTTTACTTCAAAAACTGACATTAGAGGCACTTTCAGAAGATCATGCAGGTGACCCGTTTACTTTAGTATATCATGTAGCTAGGTAAAGTTCACCTGCTTACACACAAATTATAGCAAGACTGAAATTATTCCGTGAATTTCTAGTTTTGTCACCATTTTCTCAAGCCTATGAAGCAAAAGTGAAAGTCATATCACGTAAAATATAAAATTACGTAAAAACGAAAACTTACGTCATGACAAATGACGATTGACAAATCAATGACGCGTATGTCCTGTGTCCCTAATAGAACCCACTGACACATTTGCAGATTTGAGAGACTTTTTCAATAGGCGATAACTCAACATCAGAATCAAGTCAAAGACAAAAGAGACCATTGACAGCGAGGACAGATCTCATAATTTATAGAAGGGACTTTGTGGGTTATGGTTCATCCCATCTTGTTGTTTAGTCGTGTGGTCTTGGATTCCCAATAAGAGAGAGAGAGAGAGAGAGAGAGAGAGAGAGAGAGAGAGAGAGAGAGAGAGAGAGAGAGAGAGAGAGAGAGAGAGAGACTGACATCTTCCTCTAGCCCAGACAGTGATTCTTTCCACTGGATAAGGCCGCCCGAGATGCACCTCCCAGTAAGAGTTCATTTTCTTTTCTTCCGTGTGTATACAGTTGCGAAGGTCGAGAACTCCGTTTGTGTCGTGGTTGACAGCAAAACGTCCATTTGAGTAAAGGGGGTGATGTGAACTCATTGTACAGGACTTGTTCAAAGCCACGTTTTCTGTAGAGAAACATTTCAATAGAAACAATGACATTTCACTTCATCTTCCGTTCCGCAAACAAATCACACGTGTTCAGTTGACGAGTGCTCAGTTAACAAGTGTTCAGTTAATGAGTGCTCAGTTAACGGATAAAATGCGATGTTTTAACCCACTTCGTGCCGTGAAAACGCGAACATTATCCACCTGCAAGAGGTATAGATCCTCACGAGTCCCCGCTTTTGCGGGGGTTAATGAAGATCTATGCCTCTTACTTAAATCACTTTGAACACGTGTTTCTGGTGACATTTTTCTTGAATTAAATAAAGACCGCATAACAAAGTCGGCGTCAGCTGCCACTGAAGCGGTTAATGCGTCTTTTATCTGCCAAACCGAGTAGACGTGATTTACTGGTTTAGTCAAACGGCAGTTTAAGCATAATGAATTCATACGACTTGTATAGTTCCTTTTAAATTTAACATATATAAGTTTCTACTTAAAGCGGTGCTGTGCCCTTGCCTTTACCATATGCGTGTGTGGTCTAATTATGCGGGTGGTTTACTGAATTCTGCCCGCTTATAATGCTATTCTTCTGTACATTTTCCTTTGCCTTTTAACTCAAAATCACACAATTGAATATGCAGTTAAACACGATTTCAAAGAGTAATTCTTCCATCTAGGCCCTTGTCAGAGTTAAAAAAAGAGTTGCCACAATTTTGCTGTTTTGTATATTCATACGCACGCAGTCGTTTACCAATCACATGTTTGCCTGAACACCGAAATAAGTCGCAAGGATGCGAAGTAAAGTTTTGTTTATGACTGGGTACATAAAATATATTGAGCCAAATTTTGCTTGATATAGTGCCGATAACCGACAGACGTGGTTACTTGACTCGAAAAAAAATGTCCTCGTCTTACGACTCGGACATTTTGATTCGGGTCTCGTAATCACGTTTGCCTGTTATCGGCACTAAATCAAGCAAAATGTGGCTCAATATAATATAATCGAACAATACTGTATATATATATATATATATATATATATATATATATATATATATATATATATATATATATATATATATATATATATATATATATATATATATATATATATATATATATATATATATATATATGCCTCCTAAGGCACAAATGACATGTAGAGAAAAAGCCCGGTTTTAACCCCAGAAACAACTAGGTTTTACTGCAATGCTTCACAAAAGAAACACAGTGTACACAGCCGGAACCTACCCCCCCCCCTAACCCCACCACCACCACCACCACCCAAGAAGAAACAACAAAAACACACACATACTGCTTAATAACGATAATACGAAATGTTGATTGTTAACTGCATACGGCGACACAACCACTGAATGAAAGACACAACCACTGAAGGAAAGACTGAAAGACGGAGACAAGATACAGGCTGACCAAATGCGAGAAGTACAGCAACAACGGAGTGAACTCCACTATCTTCCTACGAATAAGGACAAACCTATTGATCCGTATGATGGCACAACATAAGACAGTACACGGATCGCTGAACACAACGACACTTCTGCACCACACCGGCCGGCGCGCTCAGTGCCAGAAGACGCACCCAAGTTTGCAGCCAGCCAAGAATCAAACTAGAAAAATGACCAGCCACGTGACCAATCCGCATTAAGCTACACTGTTGACGGCACCAGCTTTCACAACCGAGCCAGCAGGCCAGGTTCGAACAGCGTCCACAAGCAATGTAGGAAAAGAAAGAACCAAAACGCAACAACCGCACTCTCCACTAGCTCTTACAATTTGCAGTGGTATCGCCACGACAGAGCAGGTCTTCTACTCCTCACCAGCCCTACCAGTTGGCAGCGGAGGAAACAACACTAAACTACAACCAAGAAGTCATCTACCCTCCACTAGCGCATACAATTAGCAGTGGTTGAGCCCCGACTGACGAAATTATCTTCTACTCGCCACTAGCCCTTTCAATTGGCAGTGACGTTGGTGAGAATACATCAACTACTTGAACAATACAGAATGAACCAAAAACGAACTACCATAAAATAACGTAATAAAGGGTTACTCAACAAAAACAAAAGGGTCAGCACGCTGAAGAAGGCAGCCCTTAGCCAATAAAGGCTTAAACATTCCCGAAACACACATCAGACAATAAACACAAAACGTGACTGATTTGTGAAATGCCATAATGATACACGGCTGGTCACATGAAGCCACCACATAAATTATTGGTGTGCGATGTACAGACATTTTTTGTTTAACCTGCTCAATATGTATGGTCATGCACAACCTCTCACCTCCCCCAGTGCCCTACGTCACTGTGTGTAATATGCATTCCTTGATACGTGAGACAAATAGTTATACACCGTAAAACAACTCTCAGCCAACTATCGCTCGATCTATGTCCAGCATGTGTGACACTGACAGCTGGTGAAACTCACCAAATTGTCCCCGACAAGAGACGTGACGAACAGTCAGACAGAACCACAGAGTCAACACCAGTGCTGACCACATGGTCACGGGTGTTGATGTGTAATCACCGGCCTGCAGAACTTTCACCATTGGTCGGGTTATCGTCTTCAAATACACGCTACGCTGCCTTCGCACAAGCAGCAAATGAAAGCTTTTACTTATTCCACCTTTACCCCTTCAGTGCCCGTGGACGGAACCGTTTGGCTGCAGTTGTCGTCAGTTCAACATCAACCAGCCCTCGCTCTCCTAGGAACATGGATTTAAAGTGGGGTCAGCAAGAGACATAGATCCTCATGAGTCCCCACAACTGCGGGACTCATGATCTCATGATGATCTATATCTCTTGCAGTTGGATGTGTTAAAATTACGGATTAAATCTAATGGCTGTCACATTTTATGTTACCAACATTTTGTCTGGCGATCTAACCCAGAAAATACAGCTTAACCCGTCCGGCTTACAAAGAAACTGATTATCTGCATCAAGCAGGAATTCCTTTTGCGGAGGCCTAGAACTCGTTCTGCGTGAAAAGCTCAAAGACACCAGTTTAGTCAAGCGGTGAAAACAATAAATGATGCAAATTTTAAATTGACCTACCCCAGGCTGCCAAGGGTTAATAGAGCGCAATAACACTTTTATAATATTCTTAGGTGGAAAAACATATTATGACTTTTGAATTTCGTGAAGTGAATGACTTTTTTGTTTTGTTTTGTTTTTTTCTTGCAGGAGAAATACTTTCTTAACTCATTCAGCCCGACGCACGTATTTCCCAAATATTGGAGGCGTCATCTAACGACTATGCACCTATTGCAGGAGATGGATCACTGCCAAGCTAATCTGGCACTACCCTTGAATTATCATGGTCAACCCATTTCCTGCTGTAGTGCGTCAGGGCTGAATGAGTTAAGGCCCCAAAACAGTAGGAAACCTCTTGCTACGTGTGCCTACTTACATGGATTATGAAAAACGGTAAAAATTATTTGAGGCTAGACAACATTTTGATAGGCCGTTGTTTCGGCCAAGTTTATCAAGCAATGCTCGTCATAAGGCAGAGCAGCGTAGATCTGAAACCTGTTAGATAACACATCAACGTCCTCGTTGTGAAAACACTCAGCGACAGTCCAGAATCAGTTCAGTAAACCATTGAACCACAGAACTCTAACGTGTACGGTGTAAGTTTCTTAAAAACTCGGCTGTACGGGGCGGGGCGTACAGTTACCGCATAACTTTCGTTTTCCAGCGTTCTCCTGTTTTCCACATCTCACTTTGGCACTCAGAATGTTGTCCAACAAGTGACATAACATTGACACACATTACTCGATGAAAACGAGGGCATTCACATGATTTAAACAGCCAACCGCGAGCATTAATGAGAAGTCACTTGTAGTAAAGATGTTTCCACTCATGACGTTAGTAATGTGCAGTAAGGTAACCTTTGCTTCTTTTGTTTGGCACTCTGCACAATGTGACACAACAGTCACCTTAAGGTCACGAGTACCGATGTAGTCCTGTAGAACACACAAGCATATGATTACGAATGAAACATATGTAAATGACAAAGACTATAATTATGCCAATAATTGCGAGAAATTGAAGCTCTGGATTAGTGATGTCGGGGTGTATGCAAACTTCTGCCTTCAAAGAAGTTCAAACAGATATCAAATTAAGCTATTGTGAATGATTTTTAAAAAAATTATTTATTTGTTTATTTATTTTTATTTTGCCGTTGACTTCAAATTCGAATCGTACATCAGTTAAGTGCAGTTCAACAAGGAAGTGAGTAGCAGCGTTCTATCAACACCAGACACAATAGTTTGAGCTACAACGACGGAAGCAGATACTTGGCCTCATGATGAATCATGGTATGTCAAAATTGAAGTGAAAAACATTTACGAAGAAAAGCGCTACGATGATAATTTCGCGTTTACATTACCTCGTGGTTTACATAGTGCTTTCAGGAATTGCCCTGAATGTGTGGCTGAATGACTTTTAACTGTGATGTATTTATTGAAGCGTGAACCCGTGAAACAATTTTTCTCTTCTGTGTTAGTGGACATATCTTATCACATGCACAGGTAGGTTTTACCATCAGGTGTATATGTATCAAGTGTGGGTTTGAAGTAGTAAATATACGTATTTAAGAGAAAACACACCTTTTTGTCCAAAAATGGCTGTTTTGGCTCATTTTCTGATCTCTTGTGACCCTTGACCTCGTAGAGGGGTCAAGCAAATTACTATGCATAGGTGATTTTACCATCAGGTATCTTATTTAGTAACAATTTTGGGTTTGACGTTGCGAATAGTTTTTGAGAAAAAAATACCTTTTTTCAATATATGGCTATTTATTACCTATTTCCTGATCCCTTGTGATCTTGACCTTTGTGAGAGGTTACTCAATTTAGTATGTTTAGAAAGGTCTTGTTACAAAGTATCCTTGGGCCACGTTTGAAACCTGCGACATGAATTGTCTCTGAGAAAATGCCAACGTTAATATTTACCACGGACGACAGACGACAGGAGACGAACGGACGACAACTGGCCCAGACCATAGACTCACTTTTGCTTCGCACTTTAGCAAAAAAAAATGAAAAATAAAAAATCATAGGATATCCTTCGTTATAGTCATGGTTATAACGAGCATATTGTTTCCGGTGAAACGTGCTCCTGAACAAGCCAAGACCAAGTGTTCGCATAATACTTTCTTTGTACAATACTTTGGCGTATATCATTATCATCTCATTAAACCCTTTCGTACCTTAACACCAGTTAGTTATTTGGGTTTAACGCCGAGCAGGCGACTAAGGCCATCTCATGGCGGCTTAACACCAGTGGCAACATCCCAATGCAAAAGGCATAGATCCTCAAGCGCCCCCGCTATTGCGGGGGCTAGTGAGGACCTATGCCTCTTGCTTATTCATTTAGATTCGTGTGCCTCAGGCAGACGGGGATACCGGGCGGCGTATCTAACCTGGTTTTAGATACCAAAACCGCAACACTAAGAGCTCTTCAACACAGGATTTCCGCGGTGCACGCGCTTGCTATTTCTACGATACGACGACGACACTTTGAACGCGTGATGAGTGTACACTCTGTGTACATATAGTAATGGTCAAAACTTAAGTGCCACCCCACTTTTGTGTGATTGTATATCGTAGCAAGTACGCTAATAAAATACAATCTTCTTTCGATCCAAATAGGTTAAAAGTCGACTTACAGGGAATAATAGACAACAATTCATCAATTTCCACGAAAGTGTCAAATGCACATGAAACATCGTCAGTTGTTGTGAAAAGCTGTGCGATATCGGCAAGCGTATCAGGCAGGTGGAAAAACTTGGTAAAGTCGTGATGCACGTGCTAAAGGGGTCAGTCGTGAACACTGAGCACTTCTGTTTCGCTACAAATGCCGGTACGGTAGGGGCATAATTGTCACTTTTCTAACCATGCCACCACGACGAAGCCCAAAGAATGGCCGGGCGCTAGCATGGCTGCAGGATGGAATTTCCGGATGAGAAGTTAGGAGACGTCTTGGGGTCCCATTCAGTTATCCAGAGGCTGCTTTGCACGATTCCAAGAAACTGGAAGGGCAGAACGACGACCCTGCTCAGGACGCCCGCGCTGCACCAGCAGAAGGAAGGACAGATACCTCTGTGTGGCGGCTCTGCGCGACCGAACTGTCACGTTAACCACTCTGCAACGTCAACTGATGCAAGCTGCAAACGTTAACGTCAGCAGAAGCACAGTCTGCCGGCGTTTCCGCGAAATTGGCCTTGCTTCATGCAGAGCGGCAGTGAGAATACCCCCTCACTCAAGCTTATCGCAGAGCCCGGGTTGCTTGGTGTCGTCAACATGTGAAGTGGAATAGACTGCAATGGACTTAGGTTCTGTTTACTGATGAGTCACGGTTCACTGTGTCCTTCAACGACGGCAGGGTGAGGGTCTGGAGACTCCACGGCGAGCGATTCACGGATGGATGCGTCCAAGAGGTGGATCGCTACGGATGAGGCTCAATCATGGTCTGGGCAGGCTTCAGCAGGGAAGACAGGACCCCCCCCCCCCCCTTTCTCCGTCCACGTCATCCGAGGCACCCTGACTGGACTGCGCTATCGGGACGAGATTGTGCAGCCTCTTATCCAGCCAGCTCTCCGAGCCATAGGGGACAATTATGTTCTGTAGGACGACAACGCTCGACCTCATCGCGCCCGTGTGGTAGATGAGTACCTTGAGCAACGAAACATCATGAGGATGGAGTGGCCAGCTCGTTCACCTGATCTGGCTCTCACCGAGCACCTCTGGGACGTGCTGGGGCAAAGTGTAGTCAGCTACCACCCGCACCTCTCGGCGTCCCCCTGTAACGAAAGGGTTTTGCGTCGTACTGAATTAAATTGTTACCTATATAAACGTTTATAGAATGAGTGTGTGCGTGGGCTTTCTGCCAATCTGTATAAAGGTGGGTGTCCTATCTCTGTTTACTAGACTCTTTCATCCACCACACACGCGCTTACAAACAAGGACAAAGGCCACACAGTTATCTCTCTTTGCCCTCTGTTTAACTATTGCTCATACACTCATAACATACATTAAACCACACAATTCACATCATATAAACCAATCTACACAAATAACTAACAAGTGGCATATAGATTATTCACAACTTCGGCTCTCACACATTCACTCGCTACCGTAGAGGTCGTTGTCTCTCTCGAGAGACGTCACTCGACTCCTCTTTATACTAGTGTCGACACAGTCAATGATGTCACATCGACGACTTGGCGGAGATTCCCAAACTGAATATTACTAGTCAATGACTACTCACAGATTTAGAACATTCCTAGGCGTAAAATTATCAACGGCGCTAGGCGACAATAGCTACACCGACGGAACACTGCATGTGGTCCTGTAGCACGAATCTGTGGCTTACTTCGCTACCGTTGCTGCTCGTAGCACCAGTGATGGTAGGACGAAGGAAAGATGAAGGCTTGATGATGTCCGCACATCCGGTCACGTACGTGATGCTCTCAGGACAGCTTCATCGGCCCTACACCAGGGGTTTCCGCTCCGTACCGGCCCCGCTGTACACAACATTTATACACTCATAAATGTTCGCTCTTATACCCACAAAGTCTGAATGTGTCTTCGACACATTATTATACTTCAGGGCGCTCTAGATCATTTCCTCTGAAAAATGTCTTCTTTATGCCACCATACTACAGTCACTATTGTCATAATTCTTATGACAATTCCTATAGCCACTTTAACATAGTGCCCACAATTCCTATAGCCACTTTAACACTGTACACACATTCCGAGTACCTACATACAATGAATTATGAGCCAAATATTACAATCACAGCTCACCTTCAATTCGTAACATCTTGGCTTGACTTCGCGAACGAAGATTTTATAGGAGTTGCCCACGACGTCTGCAGGCTTGTTCGTGGCTGCGGAGGCCAATCCGAGACAGGCAGGTTCGACCGCAGTGGCTGCAGGGGAAGGTCTGGCCAGGGTTCTGAGCTGCGGCATCTCTGTTTTTTCTCCTGAGCCGCTTGTCCTTAAGGCTAGCTCTGCGAGAGTCCTCAAAGGAGACAGCTGCCTTGTAAATGATGGAGCGCCAGGTGTCACGGTCCGCAGCAAGCGAAGACCACTGGTGGTGGTCGATTTGGCAGGCACCAAGTGACTTCTTGAGACAGTCTTTGTATCTCTTCTTTGGTGCCCCTCTGTCACGGTGTCCAGTAGCAAGCTCGCCGAACAGGGTGATCTTTGGTAGGCGATGATCCTCCCTCCTGGAGACATGCCCCGCCCAGCGGAGCTGTGTCCGCAGCAGCAAAGCCTCGATGCTCACAGTTTCAGCCTGTTCAAGGACCTCGACGTTGGTGACATAGTCACTCCAGTGAATGCCCAGGATGGTACGCAGGCAGCGCTGGTGGAAGCGTTCGAGGAGTCGTAGTTGGCTGCGGTAGAGGGCCCAGGACTCGGAACCATACAGCAGGGTGGTGAGGACCACAGCTCTGTACACGCTGATCTTGGTGCCTGTTTTCAGCTGTTGATTGTGCCACACCCGCTTGAAAAGTCGCCCGAAAGCACTGTTCGCTTTTGCCAGCCTGCTGTCAAGCTCCTTGTCCAGCTTGGCGTCCGACGTGATAATGCAGCCAAGGTAAGTAAACTGGTGCACTGACTTTAGTTCAGACTCGCCAGTGGTGATGTGAGGAGGGCGATACACTGTCTTGGGTGCCGGCTGATGGAGGACCTCTGTCTTTTTCAGACTGACCTCGAGTCCAAAGAGCTGGGCAGCATCTGCGAAGCAAGACGTGATGCGCTGCAGGGCTCTCTCTGTGTGTGCAACGAGGGCAGCATCATCAGCAAAAAGCAGCTCACAAATCAGCTGGTCTAGGGTTTTCGTGTGGGCCTGCAGTCGTCTGAGGTTGAACAGGCTGCCATCGAGACGATACCTGATGTACACTGCATCGTCATCATCGAGGTCCACTGTGGCCTGCTTCAACATCATGCTAAAAAAGATGGTGAAGAGTGTCGGTGCCAGCACGCAGCCCTGCTTTACGCCGTTGAGAATAGGGAATGGTTCTGAGAGGTCATTGTTGAGTCTGACCTGGCCTTGCTGGTCCTCGTGTAGCTGGACAATCATGTTGAGGAACTTTGGGGGACAGCCAAGTCGCTCCAGGATCTGCCACATGCCTTGCCTGCTCACAGTGTCGAACGCTTTTGTTAGGTCGACAAATGTTACGTACAGCCCTTTGTTCTGCTCGCGGCACTTCTCCTGTAGCTGTCTCAGCACAAAGACCATATCGGTGGTGCTCCTGTTTGCTCTGAAGCCACACTGGCCCTCTGGGAGTTGGTCTTCAGCGATGGCAGGTACCAGCCGATTCAGGAGCAGCCTTGCAAGGATTTTCCCAGCAATGGACAGCAGGGTAATTCCCCGATAGTTGGAACAGTTAGACTTCTCGCCTTTGTTCTTGTACAGGGTGATAACGACTGCGTCACGGAGATCTTTTGGTAGTGTTCCTTCCTCCCAGCAGCAGAGAAAGAGGTCATGGAGCTTGTTGTGCAGTGCTGTGCCTCCATGTTTCCAGATCTCTGGCGGTATTCCATCAATGCCTGCTGCTTTGCCACTCTTGAGCTGGTGGATGGCTGTGAGGGTCTCTTCAGCGGTGGGCGGTTCGTCCAATTCAACCTTTACTGGGAGGTGTGGGATTTGTAGGACGACTGCTTCTTGAACAGTGCGCTCAGCGCTGAAGAGGCTCTGAAAGTATTCCGACCAGCGGTTCAAGATGAAAGTATTATCTGTGAGGAGTGCCTGGCCATTCGCGCTTCGCAGGGGACTTTGTACCAGGTGCCTGGGGCCATACACTGCTTTCAGTGCTTCGTAGAAGCCCCTGTAGTCACCATTGTCAGCACAAAGCTGGGTCCTCTGTGCAAGTCTGGTCCACCACTTATTCTGGAGATCTCTGAGCTTGCGCTGGAGACAGCTGCAGACGAGGCGGAAGGCAGACTTCTTCACAGGGCAGGAAGGCTGGGCTAGGTGGGCCTGATGGGCGGCTCTTTTTTTTTTTTTTTTTTTTTATTACTGCACATTTCATCATTAGGTATACCTAAATATATACTGAATTCTATTCCTATTTCAGTCCATCTTCACATATGAATGAATACAATATGACATCCTGGTTATAAACTATATCACATAATTACATGACTAAACAAGTATTGACACGAGCCATGGCTCTTCTGCACTCTAACAATAATTCATAAAATACTTTCCTTTTTCATCTGAATAGCGTTATAGGTCATTATAAATACCGGTAATAAAAGAATAAATACCTGTATTCAATATACAGCTATCGAATTCTCTAGCCAGAATTCTTCCTCAGAGCCCTAACGAAAACGACCGCTCGGCTCGACTGGTATAGCATCTCTAACTGGCAATTATTCCCCGATACCACACTGTCACTCCCACACGTGACACGTGAGCATCGCTCACCGCTACATTACCGCACGTGAACATTGCTTATCTGTACATTACCGCTCGTGAACAATGCTTATCTCTACATTATTCGCACGTGAACATTCGGTCCAACTGCTAATGACGTCACACCGTCGTCCGACCGAAACCCGCCCCAAAGGCGCTCGTTACACCCCCAGCTGACTCAGTTTCTGCATCAAGAGTGGGAAGCGATCTCACAACATGTTCTCCGAACCATGGTGAACTCTATGCGTCAACGCTGCATTGAATTCTTGGCTGCAAACGGTCACTCGCTACTGACTAGATCAGTCTTGTGTTACTTTTCAAATGAGGGGTGGGTGAACATTCTAACGTTCTGCTGTTGTTACATTTGCTTGAGTTACTCAAAACTTAAATTAAATTGCTACTGAATGAATCAGCAAAGTACTGACTCCAGTTATTGTTCCATTATATTTGTGGTGTTGTCGGTGCGTCTGCGATAAAAAGTGTCCCTTAAGTTTTGACCATTAGTATACATATACTCGGTGATTTTAATGTTGATTTATTGAAACATGACAGCACGTCATGGAGATCCATGATAACGTTCTTAGGCCTTACACAAGTAGTTCAGTCACTCATCAGGGTCACTTCTACTATCCCCCCCCCTCCCCTCCACCCGGGTCTGCTTGGTGTAGGATTGTGTTACAGTACATTTCGCTTGGTGTAGGATAGTGGTACAGTACATTTCGCTTGGTGTAGGATAATGTTACAGTACATTTCGCTATAACAAGGTCGAATGTAACGAAAGTCGGATATATAGCAACATTTGTTCAATGGCCTCGACAGCTCTCGAGCACTATGTAAATTAATTTGCTTTAACAAACCTGGGTCCCCGGCGATTTGGTATCTCCCAAATTTACTGCCCTGACACACTATAAGACCCAGATAGTCAGTGAAAGCTTAAGGGTGGTGCAATAACAGCGTGGACACTTCTTAGTTCTTAATTAATTGATGGATAAGAGTATGGATAGATGGATGGACCGGACGGACGGACGGAGTGACGGATGGCTGGGTGGATGGATCCATCCAATCATTCGCTCATACATTTATTCATTCATCAATTTATTCCAATCTATTCCAAAAATATCCAATCCATTTTAGTCCAATCCAATGTCCATTTGGATCGTGCACATCAGAAACTCTATGAAACTACTTCATAAGACCAACATGAGACAAACAGAGAGATGGCACTTTTGATGCACAGTCACTTCATCTTAACGGATATCAGGGAAAAGTTAAAACCAATAACATAATTATCCATCCATCCATCCATCCATCCATCCATCCATCCATCCATCCCATCCCATCCCATCCCATCCCATCCCACCCCACCCCACCCCACCCCACCCCATCCCATCCCATCCCATCCCATCCCATCCATCCATCCATCCATCCATCCATCCATCCATCCATCCATTTATCGAGTCATTCATTCAATTCACAGATAAATTCATGTTGATTTACTTCTTTTAAATACTTATGTTTACGTATTTTCTAACTTACACAAGAAAACACTTAACCACATACCTTCTTATAAAAAATATATATATATATATATATATATATATATATATATATATATATATATATATATATATATATATATATATATATATATATATATATATATATATTACTAGAGAAAATAGTTTTGTTGCAGTTATTCGACCATATCAAAAGTAATGACCTCTGGCTTGTTTTCAATTAGCCTACCGCCCCGGTCACAGCAGGGAGACAGTGTCGCTTCGTGTCGTGAGCGACCTGCTCTCCACCAGTGAGGAAGATAATGTTTCTGTTTTGCCCCTTCTTGATTTGAGAGCTGCTTTTGACACGATAGATCACCAGATTCTCATCAACGTTTAGACTCTGTTTTTGGCACCAAGAGTACCGCTTTACACTTTTTTTTAGTCTTATCTCTTTGGAAGAAAGCAAGTAGTGTCAGTGTTGGGAATAGAGTCCGATCCCACTGAGCTTGTGTACGGTGTTCCCTAAGGCACTGTTTTGGGGCCGATCCTTTTCACATTGTATACCCAGCCTTTATCTAGTGTCATCAAATGTCAATCTGTTTCTCACCATTTTTATGCTGATGACACAGAGCTGTATGACAGTGCTCAACGCAAACATGTTAGTCAGATGTTCCAGTCTTTAGAGTCATGTGTCACAGACGTTGAAATCTGGACCACACAGAACAAATTGCAAATAAATTAATAGTGGCAAAACTGAGGCCTTAAGATTTTCTTGTTCAACCCACACTGATCTCCCAGACTAGATCAGGGTTGGTCAGAACAGTATCCCCTTGTCCAAGTCGGCCCGTAATCTTGGTTTTATCTTTGACAATAGTCTGACCATAAGAGAGCATGTCAACAAGGTTTGCCAATGTTCCTTTTTCGAATTGAGAAAAAAAAAAAAAAAAAAAAAAAAGTTCAGTTCAAGACCTTCTCACTACCGAAGCAACTAAAAAGCTTGTTATTTCCCTTGTTCTTTCACGCATCAATTTTGTATTTCCCTTTTCGATGGTGTTCCTCAAAATCTTTATGAACTGTGCTGCCTGACTAATTTACAGAGTACCGAAACGTGAGCACACAACACCTTTACTTGCTGACCTGCACTGACTGCTTGTATCTCAAAAGATTGTGTGCAAGATCTCTGTCATTTGTTACAATGGTATTGCCGGTGCTGCTCCTCCATATTTGTCTGACCTTGGTCATATTTACACGCCTTCAAGATTCCTCCATTCAGCATCAGACACCCGTATTTTCAGGGTTCCTAGGCGACATTAGTCTAGCCAGGGCCAGCGTGCCTTCTCTTATTTCTGTCCAGTCACCTGGAACAAGCTTCCAGCCCATGTCATACATGCCCCAACTATCTCTGCTTTTAAATCACTGCTCAAGACCTATCTGTTTTCTTATGCATACAGTTAGATGCATTTTCAGTGCGTTAGCAATCTATAGCAGAAACTGTTCTTGTAACGGTGTGTGTGTAATGTGTGAGTGTGAGCTTTTGATATGTGTCTCTTTTGTTTTTGTAACATTTATTGTAGCATTTTCTTTTCTGTACTTTTTGTTCTGTGGATTTGATCTTGTAAAGTGTTTAGAGCACCATTTATTTGTAGGTTAAGCGCTATATAAATGTACAGTATATATATATATATATATATATATATATATATATATATATATATATATATATATATATATATATATATATATATATATATATATATATATATATATATATATATATATATATATATATATACTTCCATAATAAACGCGCAAAAAATGTCAAACGTTGTTTGCCATACTAAAATGTATCAACTGTAAAGAGTCAACGTGTGTGACAGGTAACTGAGTACTGCCAACCGGTTAAAATCGGTCTGCACGGTGCCCAAGTTACCTCTTGACAGTTATGCCAAAGCCAACAACAAATATCTTGATGACTTTGACCCCTCCAGGTCAAGGTCATTCATTACATACTTGGACGCTAATAACCTTTATGGATTTGCAATGTGTGATTTATTGCCCTTGAAAAACTGTCGTCTACATGATTTGTCACAGTGTGATATAAAAAAAAATTAACAAACAAAATTTATGAATTATGATCGGAATCACAAAAAGGTTGGATCTTTGAAGTAGACCTGGAGTACCCACACCATCTACATGATTACCACAATGATTATCCATTAGCAGTTGATAAAATGTCTTTAACGGGAAAAAAAGAAGACACCAAACTTGTGCCAAATTTGAATGACAAATTTCATTACGTATGTCACTATCAATTGCTACAGTTTTACATCAGGCATGGGTTAGTACTAAAGAAAGTTCACAGATGTATTAAATTTGATCAAAGTGCTTTTATGAAAGATTACATAATGAGAAACACAACCCTCCGTGCAAGATATGGCAACACTGCATTTGACAAAGACTTCTTTAAGCTTATTAACAATGCCTGTTTTGGTAAGACAATGGAAAATCCTCACCACTGCAAAAATGTGAAACTGGTTATGACTGAATCAGGTGCAATTAAACTTATAGGCAAGCCACAGTACACAGGGTATAACGAGTTTCATCCAACATTGTATGCAGTGACACTCAAAAAAAAAAAAGATTGTTAAACTGGACACGCCAATTTTTATTGGTATGGCAATACTTGAGTTATCAAAATTGTTAATGCTCGAATTCTACTATGATTACTTTAAACCAAAGTATCCTGAGTGCCGACTGTTATACACTGACACTGACTCTATGATCATTCAAGACATTAAAACAGAGTTGCATATGTATGACACGTCTGACTACCCTAAGGATCACCCACTGTACAGCACACAGAATAAGAAAGTGCCTGGGAAATTTAAAGATGAACTAAATGGAGTGCCTATAGTTGAGTACGTTGGACTGAGATCAAAAATGTATTCCATACTGCACCCAAAAGGCAGTCAGTCAAAAGCCAAAGGTATAAAAAGACAGCGATTAAAAAAATAAAGACAATCGTCATGAACATTATAAGCAAGTATTAGATGGAGAACTAATACCTGATTATCCAAACAAGACACTGAGGTCAAACAAACATAATCTTGAAATGATCCAAACACATAAAAAGTCACTTGCAGTAGGAGACACAAAACGTGTGTTTCGCACTAAGAAAAGGCTTATGCACCTGGGCATTATGCGCTTAATTTATCTGAAGAAATAGCCAATGAACTGGTTGATAAACTAATCAATGAATTAGTTGATGAAATGTTTAAAAATGTGTAACAGTGTCTGGAGGAATAATTTGTAATTCTTCTCTGACAAACGCCCTTTGTGGGGCAGGCTCATATAGATAATAAATCAATGCATTAGCACTAGGAATAATTTTTATATTGTGAACAGATGTAGACCAAATTGGATCAGTTGCCCTACGTCTGACATCATTCTCGACCTCGACAGGTTGATACAAATATCTCACCTGTTTTGTAAACAAACTTGTGTCTGGAAGTGTTGTTTTTATTTCTGGCCCTGACGGTATTGTTTTTAATTTAATAGCATCAACAGGTTTAAGCTGGCCCTCGTTATTCATTGCTTTTATCACAGATGGTAATCTCTTAACCCACTTAGTGTTTTGAGCGTCATGCATGAGTTCTTTAGAATACTGATAGCTGAACAGTCTCTTTGATAATTGTTTGTTAAAGTTCTCAACAATTGCCTGTGATCTGTGCACACCTGGTTTGCCTCGTCGCACTAGCACACCATGCTTTGCAAATAACTGATTAACAGCACCTTTAAATTCAGATCCATCATCGACTTGCACAAGCCTAGGGTATTTTAAAGGGCCTTGACTATATATTTGTGTTAACGCAGTGGCTACCATACTAGCATTCTTCTCAGTTATGGGTTCAGCTTCCTTGTACCGTGAAGCTATGTCGACAACAGTTAATGCATACTTGTATCCTTTCTTTCTTATTGTATCATGTGGCAGGAACAGAAGATCCATTTGATGCGTGTCATTAGGGGTAGTATTCACAAAATGAGGTCTTGTTATTTTGCTTGGAGCAGGTAAATATATTTGCCAAATTGCTTATCTTTTGAGCCACTGTTGTATTTGTTCCAGTGTAATATCTCCACCAACAGCGGCATGTAATTTTTCTATTGCAGTATTCCCTTTCCAGTAGCCAATTGGAGAGTAATATATTTTTGATAGTTTATTTCCGACATCGGTTATTTCTTCTAGCAATAAAAACTCCTGTAAAATAAACAAATGTCATTCCTACTAGAACAAATATTATTTCTCCATATTTCTTTGTTCTGGGCTTGGTTGGTAATAGTCGCTAAGTTTTGGTTGTGGGATGGTCATGTCTTTGCCAGTAAGAAGAAAATATTCTTTGATTGCATCGTCGACATTTGAAAATGTATGCTGTGTGTGACCTTCAAGCCTGAGTTTTTCATTGATGAAATCAAGTTTCTCAATTCATTGCTTCTCATATTCTTGTTGGGCTTGAGCAAGTTTTTCAGATGCTTCATTGTGATGCTTCATTTCTTCCGCTGATTCCTCTCTACCCATTTTTGAAAAAAGATAGTTTGATCCACTAAATGCAAGTGCGTTAACAACAGCCCCGCCAAACATAACAGCTATAGTTGCCATACTTTTTATTTACTTAGATATATTTTCTGGAATAATTCCTTGCTTGACAAGAAAGTCTTTTGTAGCAATTGACACTGTTACAACTGCTACTAGTTTAGCACTGTCTTCGAAGTCTAATCTACTCAAGTCTGCCGATTTCATTTTGAGAAGACTTTTTCCCAGCATAGAATAAGCAACTGTTAGCCCACTTATTATGGCAGAGTGATAGACAAGGTTCATTATGTTCTTTGTGTCACTCATTTTCTTATACCACAAAAATTAAAATAATAAATTTATTCACTGCATAAGAAATGGGTCAACGGCTTTGGGTGTTGCTGGTAATGTGGCGACTTCTTGTTTTGTTTTTGGAGTGCTTGATTTTTTGGACACAGTTCGAGTCTGTGGTTTGTATTTTTTGTATAATTGGTAACCTACGTAACCAAATCCGACAACAAATCCAGCAATTATATATTTTGTTGTTTTAGGTTTAGACTCAGTTGTTTGTCTCTCACTTTGTTGGGGGTGTGAGGGTGTTGGTCCTGATGGTAATGACACTGGTGCTGGGGCTGGTGATGTTGACGGTGTGTCAGTTACATGAGCCTTTTCTGTTAATGCTTGAAGCTGTAATTATTTTGTCTGTTATATTCAGCTAATCTTTTCCCAGCCTCAACCCTACCCAGACTTTTAGTCTTAGTCACCGTTTGAACCTGCGTCAAGACAGGACTCTGTTGTGGAATCGTCTGGGTCTCGTCCATTTTTTTCTAATTTAAATTTATTTTCGAAAAATCAATATGACATCCAGTAACAAGCAAGGTTACGACAGGTGCAAGATAATTGCCAAACTTGTAAAACATGTGGCATGCTAATTTTCTCATTGAACTTGAAACAATGGGGTTGCTTTCGAGATCGTGTGATAAACTGTCACTATCCACAGGTAGGAAGTGACTCACAGCTTTTGTATATAGGCAGACAAGAGATCGACTCAAATCATGGGTCATTAGCGAAGCAATGTGATTTTCATATTTAGCATGAAGTTTGATTAGCTCATCAGCGGTGAGGGATTCTATGTCTTCTGTCATGTATTGTTTACCGAGAAAAGCTTTTGATTTTCCAGAAACAACTACAGAGAGAAGGCATTGTTTTTCTGAGTCTAAGTCTTTGTTCTCTACAGCGCAGATATCGCTTAGAAGAAGTAATTCGTCTTGGCTCAGTTTAAAACGTAATATATTAATTTTGTTTAAAGAAGTCAATGACAGCATTAATTATTTAGGTGTGGTGGGGGATCTGCCTTAATAATCGCTGGTTGATAGCTGATAAAAAATCGTTGCTTGAATGATTCTTGGAATGGTACTAGTACGGCTAGGTAGATAAAAGCATTGGTGGTAAGTTCTGGCGTGGGCTTGTCTGAATACCGAGAGAATTAAATAAATTGATTGATTGGGGGATGGGTGGGGTTGTAGCCCGATATCTTCTCTCTCTCAGCTTAACCTCCCTACCATCTAAAATCAAAATCGGCGTTCTCCTCTGCCCCCTCGAACCGTTTGCTCCCTCGGCGGCACATTGCTCCAATTGCTGCCGACTGGGACACATGGCGAAAGCCTGCAGAGCGAGTGTTACGGTTGTGGTTGTGTTGTTCTGTGAGAACAGTCATGCATAAATCGGAAACAATCCAATATTTATTGAGCTATTATGTTTTCGAATCACTACCTTTTCAGTGTATTTCACTTTTGTTTATGAATAGTGCGGTATTGATTATCTGTTGCCACATGGAGTTGAGTCCCGAATAGTTTAGAAGCAGCTCGAGTATTCATTTGTTTACTGCACGCGTGTAGCTTAACAGTCGGTATCAGTGCACTAATCCCGTGTTTTTCCAAACAAAGCGGGCAAGGTCGTGACCTGTCTGGCCTACTTTTGTGTGACGTCATAGCGCGCCGGGATTTTCCAACATAGGGGCTGATAAAAAGCAGCCATATGTTTATAGAACATTCCAGTGTAATGTTTATTCATTGATATTTAGGAGTTTTAGTTGCGTATTTTGTTCTGATTGGTTGTGTTATACGAATTTCCGCGATTTTTCTGGAAAGTATGTTACTATAAAAGGATCGTGCTAGGAAGCATGTGCGTACATTGTCTTGCATTTGTCAGTTGTAGAGACACAGTTAGCGTAGGTACGTGGCCCGTGTAGGGTGTACATTGTGTGAGACGCTGTGTATGAGAAACTTTGTGTCAGAGTGTGGACATTGCAGAAGAGACATTTTATCATTGTTGATGCATTTGGAACTGCATTGTGTGGAGATCGCATCGCTGAATTAAAATATTGTTGGAACTGTTTCTCCAGTATTGTCTACTTCCTTAAGCCACGTGTGACGGATTGCAGCTGAATGAGGTTTATTTAAAAGAAACTTACGTGCGTGCGTCTGGTGTGTTTATTATATACTACGACTACAACTCCACCACGTAACATATTGGCACCTCCGACGGGACCTCTTAGTTGGTCCAGTGGAGAGGGTAGCAGGAGAAAACAGCCAGCAGTGAAAAGCAGAGATGGCGACATCAGAGATGGAGACATTCATGAAAATTGGAAAGGAATGTGGACTCGACGGAGCTCAACTCCTCGAGTTTGTAAAGGACAGAGAGAAAGAGAGATGGGAGAGAAGAAAGAGATAAGGAACGTGAAATCATGAAACTTGAAATTCAACGAGAAGAAGCAGAAAAACAGCGAGAAGAGGCAGAGAAACAGCGAGAAGAGGCGGAGAGGCAGCGACAACACGAAATTCATTTGAAGCAGATGGAGATTGAGGCACAGAGCCAGAGAACTAATGAAGCAACAGCCTTAGCCAGCAGAGAACAAACAGCCCGTGCGCCAAAGCTACCACCTTTCACAGAAAACTCAGACAAAATGGACGCTTACCTAGTGTGATTCGAGCGCTTCGCAAATAGTAATAATTGAAAACAAGAGACTTGGTCTATCAAACTGAGTGCACTTCTAACTGGCAAAGCGCTTGAAATCTACACCCGTTTGACAAGAGAATAAGCCGAAGATTATATACAGTTGAAAACCGCCTTGCTGAGACAGTACGACTTCATTGAAGAGGGTTATAGGCGACGATTTCAGAACTGCAAGCCTGAAGAAGGAGAAACACCCGGCCTATTCATTGAGAGAATCAGAAGCTACCTGGAGAAATGGATAGAGCTTTCATGATTAAACAAAGAGTACCAGGGCCTGTGTGACCTCATCATCAAAGAACAAGTCTTCAACGCATGTTCTAAGGACCTGGGCGCCCACCTCAGAGAGCAAAAAGACCAGTCCCTAAAGGCCCTGGCCGACTTCGCTCAAAGATACCTTGACGCCCACAACATGGAGTTCGGGTCCAGTAAGCCACAGCGTGTGTCTACACCAGCAGAGGAAATCCACAATGTCAGAGACACCCCGAAATATAAGCCAGAGGAGAACCTGACATGTTTTCTCTGCGGAAAGAAAGGTCACAAGGCGATACGGTATCCTTCTAAAGATGTTCCTCGAGGCGACAACATCAGAAGATGCAACCAAGATCGCGGGATAGCAGGCAGAAGCAGTACCACGTCTCAACACAGAGCCGCGCTGTATTAGCAAATGATGTGACTTCATCCAGTGACTTTGAGTCTAGAGAAAGGCAGGCAACACCGGAGCTGATTGAATCTTTCAGAAAAAAACGACGCATCCCAGTAGGAGATGGAGTTACATTTTTACCAGTATTAAACATCGCGCTGCCTCAGAAAGAAGTGCCGAATATGCCGGTGGTGTCAGGATTTATCGGCAAAGCATCAGTGAGAGTGTTGAGGGACACTGGTTGTAACTGCATTATCGTGAGAGAAGACCTAGTAACTGAAGACTAGAAGCTACAGGAGTGGACCACCCTCATTTTGGCCGACGGTACTGTAAGAATTATCCCTCTTGCCAATGTCAGCGTCGACACTCCGTACCTGAGAGGAGAGGTGAAAGCGATGTGCGTGAAGACACCAGTCTACGACCTCATCATCGGAAACATTGATGGTGACAGAAACGCAGACGATCCAGATCCAGAGGGGAGACCTGAAACATGTGCTGCTACCACGAGAAGTCAAGCAAAAAAAGAGTCACCAGACCATCCCTTTAAAAGTGGCGGACAACACGGAATTAGCCATGGTGAATAACGAAAGGCTGGTGGAGCAACAGAGAGCCGACCCCACGCTTGACAAGTTCCGAGGTCAAACCGAGCCCGTGACGCGAAAGGGAAAACAGATAACCTTCGAGACGAGAAAAGATATCATGTACCGGATATTCGACAGCAATGGAGATAAACCTGTGCGTCAAGTAGTAGTTCCTGAACCTTTGAGAATGCAGGTGATGCAATTGGCCCATGGTTTTATATTGGGAGGACATTTGGGAATCAACAAGACCCTCGATAGGATCCGAGCC
Source organism: Semisulcospira habei (assembly GCA_036245525.1). Classification (NCBI taxonomy): domain Eukaryota; kingdom Metazoa; phylum Mollusca; class Gastropoda; family Semisulcospiridae; genus Semisulcospira; species Semisulcospira habei. The sequence continues at coordinate 208,318,680 of BTPG01000003.1, read as the reverse complement.
GTCTTCTACTGGCCTGATATGGGAGGTGACGTCACCCTATTCTGCAGGTCATGTGACATATGCCAGAAGACAATCTCCAAGGGAAAGGTGCCCAAGGTTCCTCTAAAGAAAATGCCCCTGATCGATATGCCTTTCAAGCGCGTAGCTGTGGACCTGGTGGGGCCAATATCCCCTCCAAGTGAAGATGGTCATCGCTATATCTTGACCCTGGTGGACTACGCTACACGCTATCCTGAGGCCATACCATTGAAGAAGATCGACACTCCAACTGTGGCAGAGGCGCTCGTCGACATGTTCAGCCATTTGGGAATTTCTGAAGAGATCCTGAGTGACCTAGGAACTCAGTTCGTCTCCGACTGCATGGAGGAAGTCAACCGGCTATTGAGCATCCGACACCTTACTACCACCCCTTATCACCTCATGTGTAATGGGCTGGTTGAAAAGTTTAATGGAACGTTGAAGGCTATACTGAAGAAACTGTGTGCTGAGCAGTCAAGGTTGTGGCATAGATATATCAATGCCTTGCTCTTCGCATACCGTGAAGTTCCTCAGGATTCGACAGGGTTTTCCCCTTTTGAATTACTGCACGGTAGGACTGTAAGGGGGCCCATGCACATCCTGAAAGAGCTGTGGACCAAGGATATCGATGCTCCTGAGGTGAAGATCAGCTACCAATACGTCTTCGACTTGAGAGAGAAGCTGGAAGATACCCTCAGGATGGCTCGAGAAGAAATGGGGAAGGCGCAGAACAAAGGGAAGCATTACTATGATCGTAGGGCGAAACCTCGAAGATTCCAGCCAGGTGACCAGGTGTTGGTTCTTCTTCCTACCGAGAACAACAAACTCCTGATGCACTGGAAGGGACCCTATGTTGTCGACACGGTGGTCGTCATCAACGACTACAGAGTCAAGGTCAACAACAAGGTGAAGACTTATCATGATAATCTGTTGAAGAAGTATATTAAGAGAGGTCGTCAAGACAAAACACAACTGGCCGCATCGGTGCGTCTTGCTGATGACGAAAGATATAGTATGGTGTGTGGGGACTTTTGTACTTCCTGTGGACCGACGGTGTTTCACCCAGGACCGGTGACCTTTGAACTCTGTGAACTATGAACTGTAACTTGTGATTTAGTATTGTTCCAGGTGAACTTTGATTTTAATTTTCGTTATATTAAGGGTTCGCAGAATTTCGGAGCAGATTACCTGAGCAGAACAGTTTAAAATGAACATTTTGTGTCCAGAACAGTTTCAAAGAAGTATTTAGTTGTACATGAGAATTTAAAGGGACATGTATGTGATCAGGAGAGTTTAAAGGAACATTTCTTCATTCGGGACAGTTTATAGGAACTGTGAGTCAATTATTTTTTTTGTGTAGTTGATTTGACTTATTTTGATATGAAATTTGAATTATTTATGGTTTTGTGTAGGTTTACGGGGAAGTGGCGCAGTGGTTAAGGCGTCTGCCTCCAATGCCAAAGGTGCGAGGTTAGATACCGTGTTCCGGCGTTGGATTTTTCTCCTCTGGTAAGTGTGACCGTCTGGGCAGTGGGCAGATGTTCACATCTGCACGGGACATAGACGACCCCGGCCCCCACGAGTCCCCTGCTGCCTTGCAGGCCTGGCCGCTTGGCTGCGGAAAGGCTAAGGGAGGAAACCCCTGACATCAAAGCCCCCGTGTCTCCGGGGAAGGCTTTTGAGCCAGAGACTAAGACAAGGACAGTCTGATATAAAACCTACGACCTGAGGACCTCGATGCCACCGTCCCAGCTTGCTAGGCCATGGGAAACGAACCAAGGGTTTAAAGGGTGGGGCCAGTACTGCGCACACTGCACTCCACCAAAAAGCTCCACCGCGCAGGCTTTAGGAAACGCCCACGGACTATGACACTGAACTTTCCAAGTCCTGTAGCAATGGGCAAGGGGCAAAACGGCAGGCGAAAGATGTCACTGGAAGCCGCAGTCTCAAACCTGCATGCAGGCGGTTCAGGATATTAGTCGCCTGATGTTGACCTGGGGATGACAACGTCACTCGACACACCCTGAACGACCAAGCAGCCTTCTCTAGGGACAGCACTGCTTGCTCCACACGGAGAGGGGCCTAGAAAAGGTGGCCTAACCAAAGCTTATCCCCTCGTAAACCCAGTTGGCTAGCCGCGGTCAACGGGCATCTTCTCATGCGGTCAGAAAACAAGAAAAAACAATGGATCCACTCTCATCACGACCACGACCGGACTCAACGTAGCATGCTGGAACATCCGAACCATGCTCGACACAGCAGACAGCGGACGCCCTGAGCGTCGCTCCGCCCTCATTGCCCATGAATTGCGAAGGTTAAACATCGACATCGCCGCGCTCAGCGAAGTACGCCTCCCGGAGGAAGGCAGCCTCCAAGAACTTGGCGCTGGCTACACCCTCTACTGGTCAGGCAGGCCTGCATCAGAAAGACGGCTCTCATGCGTGGGCTTCATGGTGAAGACCCCCATTGCGACTAAGTTGGAAAACCTACCAACGGGTCACTTCCGACCGCATCATGTCCATGCGCCTCCCACTGAGACATCAGCAATACGTCACCCTTCTCAGTGTGTACTCCCCAACCCTCCTGGCAGAGCCTGCAGAAAAAGACAAGTTCTACTCTGACCTGCGCAGCCTCCTGCAGAGCACCCCTGCAGACGACAAAGTCATCATCCTTGGCGACTTCAACGCCAGAGTGATCCAAGACTCCGAAGCCTGGAAAGGAGTCCTCGGCAAGCATGGCGTTGGGAACTGCAATGACAATGGTCGCCTACTGTTGGAGCTCTGTGCAGAGCAGCAACTTGTCATCACCAACACTACTTTCCAGCAAAAGGACAGTCAAAAGACCACCTGGATGCATCCTCGCTCCAAGCACAGGCACATTATCGACTATGTCCTAGTGCGTCAGAGGGACCGCAGTGACGTCCTCCTCACCAGTGTAATGTCCAGCGCAGAGTGCCAACCTGACCACCGCCTTGTTCGCTGCAAACTCAGGCTCCGTCTCAAGCTGAAACCCAAGAAAGCCCCCCCCCCCCCCCCCCCCCCAAGAAAAAGCTTGATGTTGCCAGCCTTCAGCGTGACGACAAGAAAGCTGCCCTTCAGGCCGATTTACAGCGCATGCTCAAAGACACAGTTGATCCAGCAGACTCCTCCCCTGAAACACTCTGGGAACAACTGAAAACTGTTATTGTAAAATCTTCTGTGGAAGTCTTGGGCTTTGCTAGGAAGAGGAACAAAGACTGGTTTGACGAAAACGACGTAGAGATCCAGGAACTTCTAGCAAAAAAAAAGAGCCGCCCACCAGGCCCACCTAGCCCAGCCTTCCTGCCCTGTGAAGAAGTCTGCCTTCCGCCTCATCTGCAGCAGTCTCCATCTCAAGCTTAGAGAACTCCAGAACGAGTGGTGGTCCAGACTCGCACAGAGGACCCAGCTCTGCGCTGACAACGGTGACTACAGAGGCTTCTACGAAGCACTGAAAGCAGTGTATGGCCCTAGGCACCTGGTACAAAGTCCCCTGCGAAGCTCTGATGGACAGGCACTCCTCACAGATAATACCTCCATCTTGAACCGCTGGTCGGAGTACTTTCAGGACCTCTTCGGCGCTGAGCGCACTGTTCAAGAAACAGTCATCCTCCAAATCCCACACCTTCCACTAAAGGTTGAATTGGACGAACCGCCTACCGCCGAAGAGACCCTCACAGCCATCCACCAGCTCAAGAGTGGCAAAGCAGCAGGCATTGATGGAATCCCGCCAGAGATATGGAAACATGGAGGCACAGCACTGCACAACAAGCTCCACGACCTCTTTCTCTGCTGCTGGGAAAAAGGAACACTACCAAAGGATCTCCGTGATGCAGTCATCATCACCCTGTACAAGAAGAAAGGAGAGAAGTCTGCCTGCTCTAATTATCGTGGAATTACCCTGCTGTCCATTGCCGGGAAAATTCTCGCAAGGTTGCTCCTGAATCGGCTGGTACCTGCCATCGCTGAAGACCACCTCCCAGAGGGTCAGTGTGGCTTCAGAGCCAACAGGAGTACCACCGACATGGTTTTTGTGCTGAGACAGCTTCAGGAGAAGTGCCGCGAGCAGAACAAAGGGCTGTACGTAACGTTTGTCGACCTAACAAAAGCGTTTGACACTGTGAGCAGGCAAGGTATGTGGCAGATCCTGGAAAGACTAGGCTGTCCCCCAAAGTTCCTCAACATGATCGTCCAGCTCCACGAGGACCAGCAAGGCCAGGTCAGACTAAACAGTGACCTCTCAGAACCATTCCCCATTCGCAACGGCGTGAAGCAAGGCTGCGTGCTGGCACCGACCCTCTTCACCATCTCCTTCAGCATGATGTTCAAGCAGGCCACAGTGGACCTCGACGATGACGACGCAGTGTACATCAGGTATCGTCTCGATGGCAGCCTCAGACAACTGCAACCTCAGACAACTGCAGGCCCACACGAAAACCCTAGACCAACTGATTCGTGAGCTGCTCTTTGCTGATGACGCTGCCCTCGTTGCACACACAGAGAGAGCCTTGCAGCGCATTACGTCCTGCTTCGCAGATGCCGCCCAGCTCTTTGGACTTGAGGTCAGTCTGAAAAAGACAGAGGTCCTTCATCAGCCAGCACCCAAGGAAGAGCATCGCCCTCCCCACATCACCATCGGCGAGTCCGAACTGAAGTCTGTACACCAGTTTACCTACATCGGCTGCATCATCACGTCAGACGCCAAGCTGGACAAGGAGCTGGACAACAGGCTGGCGAAAGCGAACAGTGCTTTCGGGCGACTATTCAAGCGGGTGTGGCACACTCAACAGCTGAAAAAAGGCACCAAGATCAGTATGTACAGACCTGTCGTCCTCACCACCCTGCTGTACGGTTCCGAGTCCTGGCCCTCTACCGCAGCCAACTACGACTCCTCGAACGCTTTCACCAGCGCTGCCTGCGTACCATCCTCAGCATTCACTGGAGTGACTATGTCACCAACGTCGAGGTCCTTGAACAGGCGGAATCTTTGAGCATCGAGGCGTTGCTGCTGCGGACACAGCTTCGCTGGGCGGGGCACGTCTCCAGGATGGAGGATCATCGCCTACCCAAGATCACTCTGTTCGGCGCGCTCGCCACTGGACACCGCGAAAGAGGGGCACCAAAAAAGAGATACAAAGACGGTCTCAAGAAGTCACTTAGTGCCTGCCAAATCGACCACCGCCAGTGGTCTTCGCTTGCTGCGGACCGTGACACCTGGCGCTCCACCATTCACAAGGCAGCCGTCTCCTTTAAGGACTCTCGCAGAGCTAACCTCAAGGACAAGCGGCTCAGGAGAAAAAACAGAGTTGTCCTAACTCAGAACCCTGACCAGACCTTCACCTGCAGCCACTGCGGTCGAACCTGCCTGTCCCGGATTGGCCTCTGCAGTCACGAAAATGCCTGCAGACGACGTGGGCAAGCCCTATAGAATCTTCGTTCGCGAAGCCAAGCCATGATGATGATGACACAACCACAACCGTATTTTTGAGATTTGAGAAGAAATGTTTGTGAAATTTCGTTCTAAAAGGGGGGGGGGGGGGTAATGTTACGATTGTGGTTGTGTTGTTCTGTGAGAACGGTCATGCATAAATCGTAGGAAACAATCCAATATTTATTTAAACTATTATGTTTTCGAATCACGTACCTTTTCAGTGTATTTCACTTTCGTTTACGAATAGTGCGGTATTGATTATCTGTTGCCGCACGGAGTTGAGTCCCGAAGAGTCTAGAAGCAGCTCGAGTATTCATTTGTTTACTACGCGCATGTAGCTTAACAGTCGGTATCGGTGCACTAATCGCGTGTTTTCCAAACAAAGCGGGCAAGGTCGTGACCTGTCTGGCCTACTTTTGTGTGACGTCATAGCGAGCCGGGATTTTCCAACATAGGGGCTGATAAAAAGCAGCCAGATGTTTATAGAACATTCCAGTGTGATGTTTATTCATTGATATTTAGGAGTTTTAGTTGCGTATTTTGTTCTGATTGGTTGTGTTATACGAATTTCCGCGATTTTTCTGGAAAGTATGTTACTATAAAAGGATCGTGCTAGGAAGCATGTGCGTACATTGTCTTGCATTTGTTAGTTGTAGAGACACAGTTAGCGTAGGTACGTGGCCCGTGTAGGGTGTACATTGTGTGAGACGCTGTGTATGAGAAACGTTGTGTCAGAGTGTGGACATTGCAGAAGAGACATTTTATCATTGTTGATGCATTTGGAACTGCATTGTGTGGAGATCGCATCGCTGAATTAAAATATTGTTGGAAATGTTTCTTCAGTATTGTCTACTTCCTTAAGCCACGTGTGACGGATTGCAGCTGAATGAGGTTTATTTAACTCATTGTACCCCAAGACCGCAATCCCCGAATTTTGCCGTTGTCCTCTGAAGACTGCAGTGCAGTGCAGGACACTGATCGAACATGATAGTTCAAGGGTGATGCCAGAATAGCTTGGCGCCCTTAGGCGCCAAGCTATTTTGGCATCACCCTTGAACTATCATGCTCGATCCATATCTTGCTGTGGTGTGTCTGGGGTAGAATGAGTTAAAAGAACCTTACGTGCGTGCGCCTGGTGTGTTAATCATACTACGACTACAACTCCACCACGTAACACCGAGACACGACATTTGTGTCCGGTGTGGAAGCAAGGACCACCGCCGTGCGGACTGTCCCGACACGGGGTTGCCCAAATGCACTACCTGTGGCGGCCCCCACAGCGCTGCATTCCAGAAGTGCCCGAAGATCATCCTTCTTCGTGAGAACCAAAATTATATCCCCTACAAAACAGCGATTCATAGAGCTCAGTTAAATATTAATCAGCGTGCAGAAGCTAAAGAAAGCAACAATTAGAGACCTGTCTCCCCAAACCTAGACAAGACGGCCTGGGTTAAACTTCCGACCCCGCCCAGGCGGCCTCAAATCTCCCTGGCAGACCAAATAAAATCACCACCTAGCATCACCCAAAAATCAGCTCCTCATGCTGCCATAACCATACCCAAATCAAAGTCACCGCAGGGCAATACAACTAAGTCTACCAGTCAGCAGGGCTTCCGGTTGATATCCGATGTCGGATAGACGCTACATTCTCCTCATCCCCCAAAATCGCTAAAAATCACCATCTAAAGTGTGACATCGGCTTTACAAAATAGTGTGTTCGGTGCAAGTGTTGTGTTTGGTGCCTTGTGTATCATCCATCGTGACACCATCTGCCAGTGCCATCTGTTAATTGGACAAGAAAGATAAACGCCGGCAGCAGCAGTACGGTGCTATGGCGGCTGAACACGTGCCACCGGTGTTTATCAAGGCGCAGCTACTGCCGGCTGCGGACGATAAAGACTACACAGTTTTTGAACTCTGCTCAGCAGCAGAAAAATGTACAGGCTTCAACAATGTAGAAGGAAGCCAAAGACTGGGAAATCTGTGGAGGATATACCCCAAAAACATGGACGCACGAGTGGCCCTCCTAACCAAGGGTGTTGAGGGGTCGGCTTGTGACCCCAAGTGACAAAAACCACTATATCGTGATGGACGCGCAAGGAGAGCGAGAAATCCCAGCCACACGTCTCACCATTGGAAATATTCCTCTTTCTTTCTCGAACGAGGAAATACTTCAATATATCGAAAAAACTGCCCGTGAAAACTCGGTCAAGACTCATGGACGAGAGGGCCCGAGATGAGAATGGGAAGCTGTCCCATTGGAAAACAGGGCGTAGGTTCATCTACATAGATGTGCCTGCAACCCCTCTCCCCAGATCACTAAAAATTGGGAATTGTACCGCTACAATATTCCACAAAGAACAGAAAACGGTTATCTGTTCAAAATGCCACCACCAGAGTGCTTGCTCTGCGCCGGTCAGGTGCAAGCAATGCTTGGGTGAGGGCCATAAGGCGGGGGCCAGCGAGTGTGACTAACTCGCTGCACCCATGCCTCCGGCGCCCTCCTCGGCATAGGAAGAAAGAAAGAAGCAAATTACGCTTAGCTTCAACCCCCGCGAACCGTGTCAGCCTGCCCGCGGTGCCGGCACTGCCAGCGAGTCTGCTCGCAGCAGGTCTCTGACACCGGCGCAGCTGACGAAGCGTGCGCGGTTCCCTTCCGCGTAACGCTCGCCGCGATCTGCCGGAACAAAAAAAAAAAAAAAAAAAAAAAAAAAAAACGTGCGAGTGAACAACACCCCCGCACTCAACAAGGAGAACGCAAACCCCAACTCTGACCCCTGTGGAGAGAGAAACAATATGGATGATGACAACTCGACCATAAATACCTGAACCGGGCGTCACCTCATCCTGCTCTAATGACGAACTGCTTACGGCCACGGATTATGATTCCTTCCTCTCGATATGGCTGAATTACGTTGTGTGACTCTAAATGTACGCGGACTCAAAAACAAGCAAAAACGCAATAGCATTTTCAGACTGCTAAAAAAGAAAAATACGACGTAATTGCTCTACAAGAATGTCACGTCTCCACACTAGAAGAAGTGGAGCAGTGGGAACTCCAGTGGAGAGGGAAACTATTCTATTCTCTGTGAAACAACCGCAGCCTGGGCCGACTCACTTTAGTCCCCAGAAAACTGATGGAAAACTCGAAATGTATCTACAAAGATACCCGTACTCTTATCATAGAAATATTAATAGACGGAAGAAAGATACTCAATGCTAATGTGTATGCTCCACAATCCACCGTCGACAAAATTAACTTCTATTCCCACGTCCGACAGACCATCCTAGATCACGACACAGAACACAACGGCATAGTTATTCCAGGAGATTTTAACTCCGTGATGAGCAATGAGACTGACATAATAAGTGGAGAGCAACACAATCAGAGAGAAGTCGAAGCACTCGTACAGCTAGCAGTAGACTTAGATCTACACGACAGCTGGCGATTCCTTAACCCTGACTGTAAGCAATACACCTGGTGCCGACATCACCCATTCACAGCCAGACGCTTAGACTACATATTTATCTCCAACAACCTCACCCAAACACTGTACACAGTGAAATACTCTCATTCGCTCACTCTGACCACAGAACAGTGCTTACAACAATGTCCTTCCATGATAACCAAAGGGGACCATCGTACTGGAAATTAAACAACAGTATTCTAAAAGACAAAGCGTACGTTAGCGTCATTAACAACATTATCGAAGAATCCTCTCGCGATCAAACAGAGCTCAGCCCGCACACTAAATGGAAACTATGCAGAGTCAGAATCAGAGAACAGTCTATAGCCTATTCGAAGCACAAGCGGCAAAAACAAAAAGCCAATATCAAAATCAAGCAAACTAAACTGCAACTCCTAGAAAACGAACTCGCTGAGCAAGCAGACAATGAACGACTCATATCAGAAATAATAAGGATAAAAGCAGATCCAGAAATAAACGCCCTCGCGGAAGCTCGCGGGGCACAAATAAGATCAAGAATAAAGTTCATTGAAAAGGGCGAGAAAAACACACGGTACTTTCTTGGCCTAGAAAAAGCAAATGGTTCGAAAAACACAATATCTGCTCTCAAAACCGAAGACGGAAAATTGCTGACAAAACAACAGGACGTATTGAAAGAACGGGTGAACTTCTATGCTAAACTATACAAAAACGACCTTAGTCTTTTAAACAAAAATGATACGTACTTGTCCGATTTTCTTGGCCCTCACTCCACTCTGCCCACATTAAACGATTTTAACAAAAACAACTGCGAAGATGACATCACGGAAAACGAAATAGCGGAAGCCCTCAAATCCATGAAAAACGGCTCGGCGCCGGGATGTGACGGACTAACAACGGAATTTTACAAATGTTTTTGGCCAAAAATAAAACACATGATTATGGACTCCTATTGTTACTCCTTCGAAAGAGGGAACCTATCCCACACCCAAAATAAAGGAATTATAACACTTCTCCATAAAGACAAAAACCTCCCGCGGGATAACCTGTCAAAGTGGCGACCAATCTCTCTCCTAAACACCGACTATAAACTACTCGCAAAAACGCTAGCCAGAAGGCTTAGTACAGTTATACACAAGCGTATAGCCGAGGATCAGTGCGGATTTGTAAAAGGCAGGAACGTTGCAACAATCCTAAGAACAATCGACGACACAGTCAACTATCTGAATAAAAAAAAGCTCCCAGGAATCTTGGTCGGAACTGACTTTACACAAGCTTTTGACACAATCTCCAAAACAATCATAGAGGACAGCCTCAAACTGTATGGCTTCGGCCCCAACTTTCAACAGTGGATAAGCACTCTCATAGAGCAAACAGAATGCTCCATAAACCATTATGGATGGATCTCCGAACCCTTCAGAATCGAGCGAGGAATACGACAAGGATGTCCACTGTCCCAAGCTGCTGTTCATCTTAGCAGTAGAAGTGCTTGCAATAAAGATCAGGGATAGTAATGTAAACGGGATAGCGATCAAGAAAAACCACAATGTAGAGCCGATACTAAAAATCCAACAGTTTGCAGACGACACTACACTCTTTCTTAAAGACGGTACTGACCTGGACAAGATAATCGATATATTTGATAACTTCTCAAAGATATCTGGCCTCAACATGAACAAGGAAAAGACAGAAGCAATGTGGATAGGAAAAGACAAAAATAACGAAAATTCTCCCCACGGCATTAAATGGGTAAAACAAATAAAAATTCTTGGCACTTACTTTAACAGCAATATGAGTGCACAAGAAATTCAAGACAACTGGTCGAAAAAAATCGAAAACATGAAAAGGGCAATAAAGCAATGGTCAAGACGAAATTTAAGTATACAAGGCAAAATTGTTGTATCTAAAACATGTCTTATCTCTCAGTTTGTGTACACCATGCAAGGCATCGGCCTCCCGGAGAACATTTTGGCTGCAATTAATTGAGAACTATTTACTTTCATCTGGAAAAAGAAATATAATAACAAAAAAGCATTTGAAAAAGTCAAACGTAAGGTACTTACCCAAGGTACCGACCTTGGAGGTCTCAAGATGATAGATATGAAAACACTCCAAGAAGCTCTGTACCTCACATGGGTCCCCAAACTCGTAAAAGGGGACACAAGCAGCGCTTGGAAGGCATACCCAATTCACGTCTTTTCAAAACTATCTAACGACCTGGACATATTGGCAACTCCCGCAAACCCAACGGACTTAAATGGACTCTCCCCAAACATAGGAAACTTTTGGAAAAACGTCCTCCGTGCCTGGTTAAACTTGAGATCTAAATTTGATGAGAACGAGGCAAGAGAACTGTACCTAAACTCCGCTATATGGAATAACTCCAATCTACAATTTAAACGTAAAAGCCTGTACATGAAAGATTGGATTGCAAAAGGATTACACAAGCTCAACGATATCCTTAGCGATAGATTCGAAATAATCGCATTTGGCGATCTAGAGGCGCTGGTAGGACCAGCCCCACATAGAATATTAGAATACAACGCAATTCGTTCTGCAATTCAGCAGGCCTTTGCAAGCAACCGAATTAAACTCTTTGACCACCCAGAACAAAACCCCTCACGCATGACACTAAATGGCATCACAGTAGACACTCTCACCGCAAAACACTTTCGAAGATTGCTCACGGAAGAAACACAACCATGCGCGGTAAACTTTTGGAACAGAAAGTTACATGTATCTATCAACAAGCATCACTGGGAGGCTGTAATCAACGCCACCCGAGAAACCAGACTAAGGGTTCTTCATTGGAAGATCCTTCACAACATCTTCCCCACAAACATACTCCTAAAAAAGATGGGGATTGCAAACTCGGACAAATGTAACGCATGCCGTCTAGACCAAACAGACTTTATAGAGCATTTTTTCTTTGCCTGTCCCAAAACCAAACCCTTATGGCAAATGGTCGAAAAAGAAATCAACGTGCGAACCCAACAGCATCTCAAAATAACTGAAAACATTGCCCTTCTGGGAATCCACGAACGAAACATCGACAACCAAAACAATAACCTAATAAATCATCTCATTATCCTAGCGAAAATGTGTATCAGCAAATTTAGATACGGCGACGCCGCTAATATTTGCATGATATTTGAAAAGGAACTGATGCTAAGAAACCAGTTGTCTCTGTGCCTGTTCTTCACCGTAATATATCATGAGTAGTGCCAGAAATAACATGCGCAGGCGAACTGTCATGTCAAGCATCAGCGCAATTACTGTTTGCTGTGCATAGTCATCAGATAAAAATTTCCAAATTTGGGAGATGCTCTCTGCAGACTACTTACGAGCTCAGAAACAGATCAACTACAATTAATAGTTAACCCATTTAAACTAGAGGCCGCATTTCCAAAATTTTTATGTGTCATCTAATGACTATGTACCAGTTTGCAAGTGATGGATTGACTATTATAAGTCAGGGTGGTGTCAGATAAGCATAGCACCTGAACGCATCAGTCTTATCTGGTACTGTCTTTAAATTGTCAGTTGATCCATGAACTGCTGTAGTGCGTCACGGCTAAAAGGATTAAAGGATTTTAGCCCTATGGGCGCATTTCCCAAATTTTGGAAGTGTTACTTAACGAATATGTATATGTACCATGATAATACAAGGGTAGTGCCAGATTAGCTTGGCGCCTGAAGGCGCCAAGATAATCTGGCACTACCCTTAAATTATCATGGTCAATCAATCTCCTGCTGTAGGGTGTTGGGGCTAAAAAGGTTAAGGGTGGTTCCAAAGTAGCTTTGTGCCTTCAGGAAAACAACAGTAAGCATTGGCAACCAGTGGCATTTGAATCTCTTTGGTTAACCCATTACATCCTGAGCTTGTTTTTGTCTACTGTATTGAAATGTTTTTGGTGTGCAGGGCAGAAATTTTGGTAAAGAAGTAACAAGATAAAAATGACGTCGCGTCTAGCTACGCAAACCTTGCTAGAGAACGTCTTTTTGGAGACAAAGCGCCATATGTGTGTGTGCATGTGACACCGACTAGAGCCCACGTTTGATGGACAAGCTTGAAATTGTATGATATTGTCCCTAAAAGAATAATCTCGAGGTAGTTCTTTTAATTTTTTTATTAAGATGCTCGTTGGTGAGAAAATGGCTGTTTCACAAAAACTGGTTGAGCCACACTGGAGTCCGTAATTTTTCTTAGTTTTACTAGATATTTTGCATATATAGCTAGGTAGTGGGCAGTGGGCAGATGTTCACATCTGCACGGGACATAGACGACCCCGCCCTCCACGAGTCGCCTGCTGCCTTGCAGGCCTGGCCGCTTGGCTGCGGAAAGGCTAAGGGAGGAAACCCCTGACATCAAAGCCCCCGTGTCTCCGGGGAAGGCTTTTGAGCCAGAGACTAGGACAAGGACAGTCTGATATAAAACCTACGACCCGAGGACCTCGATGCCATCGTCCCAGCTTGCTAGGCCATGGCAGATGAACCAAGGGTTTAAAGGGTGGGGCCAGTACTGCGCACACTGCACTTCACCAAAAAGCTCCACCGCGCAGGCTTTAGGAAACGTCCACGGACCATGACACTGACAATTCCAAGTCCTGTAGCGACGGGCGAGGGGCGAAACGGCAGGTGAAAGATGTCACTGGAAGCCGCAGTCTCAAACCTGCATGCAGGCGGTTCAGGATATTGGTCGCCTGATGTTGACCTGGGGATGACAACATCACTCGGCACACCCTGAACGACCAAGCAGCCTTCTCTAGGGACAGCACTGCTTGCTCCACACGGAGAGGGGCCTAGAAAAGGTGGCCTAACCAAAGCTCGTCCCCTCGCAACCCCAGTTGGCTAGCCGCGGTCAACGGGCATCTTCTCCTGCGGTCAAAAAACAAGAAAGAATAACGGATCCACTCTCATGACGACCACGACCGGACTCAACGTAGCATGCTCGAACGTCCGAACCATGCTCGACAAAGCAGACAGCGGACGCCCTGAACGTCGCTCCGCCCTCATTGCCCATGAATTGCGGAGGTTAAACATCGACATCGCCGCGCTCAGCGAAGTACGCCTTCCGGACGAAGGCAGCCTCCAAGAACTTGGTGCTGGGTACACCCTCTACTGGTCAGGCAGGCCTGCATCAGAAAGACGACTTTCAGGCGTGGGTTTCATGGTCAAGACATCCATTGCGACTAAGCTGGAAAACCTACCAACGGGCCACTCAGACCGCATCATGTCCATGCGCCTCCCACTGAGACACCAGCAGCACGTCACCCTTCTCAGTGTGTACTCCCCAACCCTCCTGGCAGAGCCTGCTGAAAAGGACAAGTTTTACACTGACCTGCGCAGCCTCCTACAGAGTACCCCTGCAGACGACAAAGTCATCATCCTTGGCGACTTCAACGCCAGAGTGGGCCAGGACTCTGAAGCCTGGAAAGGAGTCCTCGGCAAGCATGGCGTGGGGAACTGCAATGACAATGGCCGCCTACTGTTGGAGTTCTGTGCGGAGAAGCAACTGGTCATCACCAACACTACTTTTCAGCAAAAGGACAGTCGAAAGACCACCTGGATGCATCCTCGCTCCAAACACTGGCACCTTATCGACTATGTCCTAGTGCGTCAGAAGGACCGCAGTGACGTCCTCCTCACCAGAGTGATGCCCAGCGCAGAGTGCCACACTGACCACCGCCTTGTCCGCTGCAAACTCAGGCTCCACTTCAAGCCAAAACCCAAGAAATGGGGGCCCCCCAAGAAAAAGCTTGACGTTGCCAGCCTTCAGCGTGACGATGTGAAAGCTGCCTTTCAGACAGATTTACAGCGCAGGCTCAAAGACACAGCGGACCCAGTAGACTCCTCCCCTGAAACACTTTGGGAACAACTGAAAACTGCTATTGCAAAATCCTCTGCAGAAGTCTTGGGTTTCGCCAGAAAGAAGAACAAAGACTGGTTTGACGAAAACGATGTAGAGATCCAGCAACACATAGCAAAAAAAAGAGCCGCCCATCAGGCCCACCTAACCCAGCCTTCCTGCCCTGTGAAGAAGTCTGCCTTCCGCCTCGTCTGCAGCAGTCTCCAGCGCAAGCTCAGAGATCTCCAGAATGAGTGGTGGACCAGACTTGCACAGAGGACCCAGCTTTGTACTGACAATGGTGACTACAGGGGCTTCTACGAAGCACTGAAAGCAGTGTATGGTCCCAGGCACCTGGTACAAAGTCCCCTGCGAAGCGCGAATGGCCAGGCACTCCTCACAGATAATACCTCCATCTTGAACCGCTGGTCGGAATACTTTCAGAGCCTCTTCAGCGCTGAGCGAACTGTTCAAGAAGCAGTCGTCCTACAAATCCCACACCTCCCAGTAAAGGTTGAATTGGACGAACCGCCCACCGCTGAAGAGACCCTCACAGCCATCCACCAGCTCAAGAGTGGCAAAGCAGCAGGCATTGATGGAATACCGCTAGAGATCTGGAAACATGGAGGCACAGCACTGCACAACAAGCTCCATGACCTCTTTCTCTGCTGCTGGGAGGAAGGAACACTACCAAAAGATCTCCGTGATGCAGTCGTTATCATCCTGTACAAGAACAAAGGCGAGAAGTCTGACTGTTCCAACTATCGGGGAATTACCCTGCTGTCCATTGCTGGGAAAATCCTTGCAAGGCTGCTCCTGAATCGGCTGGTGCCTGTCATCGCTGAAGACCAACTCCCAGAGGGCCAGTGTGGCTTCAGAGCAAACAGGAGCACCACCGATATGGTCTTTGTGCTGAGACAGCTACAGGAGAAGTGCCGCGAGCAGAACAAAGGGCTGTACGTAACATTTGTCGACCTAACAAAAGCGTTCGACACTGTAAGCAGGCAAGGCATGTGGCAGATCCTGGAGCGACATGGCTGTCCCCCAAAGTTCCTCAACATGATTGTCCAGCTACACGAGGACCAGCAAGGCCAGGTCAGACTCAACAATGACCTCTCAGAACCATTCCCTATTCTCAACGGCGTAAAGCAGGGCTGCGTGCTGGCACCGACCCTCTTCACCATCTTTTTTAGCATGATGTTGAAGCAGGCCACAGTGGACCTCGATGATGACGATGCAGTGTACATCAGGTATCGTCTCGATGGCAGCCTGTTCAACCTCAGACGACTGCAGGCCCACACGAAAACCCTAGACCAACTGATTCGTGAGCTGCTTTTTGCTGATGATGCTGCCCTCGTTGCACACACAGAGAGAGCCCTGCAGCGCATCACGTCTTGCTTCGCAGATGCTGCCCAGCTCTTTGGACTCGAGGTCAGTCTGAAAAAGACAGAGGTCCTCCATCAGCCGGCACCCAAGACAGTGTATCGCCCTCCTCACATCACCATTGGCGAGTCTGAACTAAAGTCAGTGCACCAGTTTACTTACCTTGGCTGCATTATCACGTCGGACGCCAAGCTGGACAAGGAGCTTGACAGCAGGCTGGCAAAAGCGAACAGCGCTTTCGGGCGACTTTTCAAGCGGGTGTGGCACAATCAACAGCTGAAAGCAGGCACCAAGATCAGCGTGTACAGAGCTGTGGTCCTCACCACCCTGCTGTATGGTTCAGAGTCCTGGGCCCTCTACCGCAGCCAACTACGACTCCTCGAACGCTTCCACCAGCGCTGCCTGCGTACCATCCTGGGCATTCACTGGAGTGACTATGTCACCAACGTCGAGGTCCTTGAACAGGCTGAAACTGTGAGCATCGAGGCTTTGCTGCTGCGGAAACAGCTCCGCTGGGCGGGGCATGTCTCCAGGATGGAGGATCATCGCCTACCAAAGATCACACTGTTCGGCGAGCTTGCTACTGGACACCGTGACAGAGGGGCACCAAAGAAGAGATACAAAGACTGTCTCAAAAAGTCACTTAGTGCCTGCCAAATCGACCACCACCAGTGGTCTTCGCTTGCTGCGGACCGTGACACCTGGCGCTCCACCATTTACAAGGCAGCTGTCTCCTTTGAGGACTCTCACAGAGCTAGCCTTAAGGACAAGCGGCTCAGGAGAAGAAACAGAGATGCCGCAGCTCAGAACCCTGGCCATACCTTCCCCTGCAGCCACTGCGGTCGAACCTGCCTGTCTCGGATTGGCCTCCGCAGCCACGAACAAGCCTGCAGACGTCGTGGGCAACTCCTATAAAATCTTCGTTCGCGAAGTCAAGCCAAGAGATGCTAAGAAACCATTTAATGCCACATTTATAACTGTGAGAGCGCACGCACATCTCTCTCTCTCTCTCTCTCTCTCTCTCTCTCTCTCTCTCTCTCTCTCTCTCTCTCTCTCTCTCTCTCTCTCTCTCTCTCTCTCTCTCTCTCTCTCTTTCTTTCTCTCTCTCTCTCCTCTCTCTCTCTCTCTCTCTCTCTCTCTCTCTCTCTCTCTCTCTCTCTCTCTCTCTCTCTCTCTCTCTCCCGCTCTCTCTCTCTCTCTCTATCTCTCTCGTGCGTCTTTTAAAGACAGTAGCAAAAGACAGTAACAGAGAGTGCATGGCAGCAAACCCACTTTGTTTTCTGTCCATCCCAATAATTTATAACCTTTAATTGCTATATATAGTATACATGTGTACCTGATCAAGACACCGCAAACAACGGGTTTCTGTCCATTACTAGTTCACGTAGTGTTCACTGTTGCATTGGGCATGCATCATCAGAATTTTGAAATAAAATTTGACTAGACAAAATGTGAAGAATAAACGGGAAGATGATGTCGGAAGGATTAAAGAAGAATTGGGGGAAAAAAATGAATGGAAAACAGGCACAAAAAAAAAACCTTCCTATACGGCAATTGCTGGGCCGGTTTAAGACTGATTCCCACGACAAAAAAAAAAAAAAAAAAAAAAAAAAAAAGTCTACCAGTCAGCAAACTGATAGCCCTCCCCCAACCGCCTGCGTAGCCGCCTCTGAACCAAAACCAACTCAGAGTAAATTAACCAAGTCTACTGGCCAACAAACTGACAGCCCCCCTCCAACCGCTAAACATGTCGAGCCCTGTCCTACACCGGGACCTGGCTCCCAATGTAGGAAGAGGCTCGACTACGGCGCGGAAAAGGAAAAGGATAGCCCTCCTAAACTCAGCCCCAGAAAAGCCAGTCTGGTAAACAAGATTTAAAAAAAACAAACATGGCCGGCCTCCCTTGTGAAAGCCATGCAGACGAACAAACAGCAAGACGTTCTAACGGCCCTAAATGTCTTCAACGAAACGATCATGGACACAATGCTCATAGTCTCTGCCGGTCGTCGTAGTTGGACGGCCATGTAGGGCACAAGTCAACCGCGATCCAAATTACCAGCGCGCAGGTATGATGGCCGACTTTTACGACCATCAAATACACGCGCAGAGACAGACTATAAAAATACTGCGCGTGACCTCTATTCCGCGCCGCTAGCCAATCGCCACAGTCGTTGCAAACTGCCTGCCGCGCCTCCACTTGTGAGGGGCACGTGCCGGCCGGTGACAACACCGATAGAGCAGAAATAGAATAGTCAGGCCTCTACGGCCGCTAGCTACGCTCATAGTAATACATTTTAACCCTCATTTTAAACCTTTTAACCAGTTTTCTTATAAACTGATCTTAAACTGGTATATAAATACAACCACCGGACAGTAATCCCCGGATTGTAAATATAGATCCTAGACTCTTTTTACTTTTTACTACTCGAATTAAAGTTTGTACATAGTCCCCTTAGTAAAAGGACCGTTGTTTTGTGGTGAAATAACGGGGTGGCCTTTGGCCCCCGAGACCAACCTAAAACCATAACCAGCTAACCAAGAGAAAGAGATGTATTTTACTGGCCGGGCGGCTTTGTCCGCCGACCCTTATAGCTTATTTTACCTTGGCCCTCTCCCCCCCCCCCCCCCTCTAATAAATAGCCTAAACCAGCTAGTCCCTCCTGCTTTCATAATAAGTAGGGACAGTAAGCCAGACTCAACTTGCTAGTCCTCCATACCCTTGTTGGTCGTGAGGACAGGAAACCGGAGATAATGAATGAATAAATGAGAAAAAAACAGAGATACCGCAACTCAGAACCCTGGCCAGACCTCCGTCAGCCACTGCGGTCGAACCTGCTTGTCCCGGATTGGCCTCCGTAGTCACGAGCATGCCTGCAGACGTCGTGGACAACCCTTATAGAATCTTCGTTCGCGAAGTCAAGCCAAGAGAGAGATAGTTTCGTATAGTTCACTAGGGTAGGGCGGACTGATCAGAACACTGGTTTTCAACGACTCATGGTCTTTATCTCTGTCTCTCCATAAGAGGGTTATACCAGGCGGCATAGGCTCCTCGCCATAGAATTTGTGTAGGGATCTCCTCCACAGGGGTATCTTCCAGCCCTCAGTTTCGAAAGTCACTTGAATTGGATTGTTAGTCCGTATTATCTTTTTAAAAGACAGTCTTCAGCTGGCAGAAGTGGACCGTGTGACTGGCATAGCGGAAGTATGGTGGTGCCGCCATAATCAGCTTATGTGGTGTCAACATGTTTGCTGATCAGCTTGCAGTTAGTCGCCGTTACACAGTACAGGTCACTTCAACATCTGGCCAGTCTTTCAAAACCACTCATGCGTGACGAGATGCGGCGACAAGAACCATTTTACCAGCGTGACACAGCACAAGTTAAGCGCCTCACTAGCCGCTTACACTTTACGCAACTAGCCCCACTGACGCCACAAAGACGAAGCACAACATGCCTGGACCATGTGAAGTCAATAGTAAAATATAATGAAAAATTCACAGATTAATATCTTACAAAATATGATGTCCACGGTCCTAAAACTACACCATCGTGGAGAATTCACTGAGCACAAACACTCTACCAAAGATCACAAAAGAGAAATAACGTATGACTGCACAATATCCAATCGATGTGCACTCTCCGACGACTGAACTGAACGAGAGAGAGAGAGAGAGAGAGAGAGAGAGAGAGAGAGAGAGAGAGAGAGAGAGAGAGAGAGAGAGAGAGAGAGAGAGAGAGAGAGAGAGAGAGAGAGAGAGAGAGAGAGACTGACATTGTGTCCTAGCCCAGACGGTGATGTTGTAGACGGGATAAGGCCGACCGTGATTCACCTCCCAGTAAGACTTAGTCTTCCCAATGTTCGTGTGTATACAGTTGGTATGGTCTTTATGGACGAGGAGATCTCCATCTGTGTTGTTGTTGACAACAAAACTTCCACTGTTCCGGTGAGCCTCGTGAAACGAACTCAATGTACAGGACTTGTTGAGCGCCACGTTTTCTGTAGAGAAACAGATACGTAATGAGTACGCGATAAGGGGCGTTTCCATATAGCGGCGCAACAGCAGCGCCAAAGCGCTGAAGACAGCGACACAAATCGAGAACATAAAAATAAAGCGACGCGACTGAGGTACAAAAGGTGACAAAATTGTATTGCCTCCCAGAGCAATTCAACCGGAAATAAGTGTGCTTTCAGATTTCGATATATATATATATATATATATTATATATATATATATATATATATATATATATATATATATATATATATATATATATATATATATATATATATATATATATAATATATATATATATATATATATCGAAATCTGAAAGCACACTTATTTCCGGTTGAATTGCTCTGGGAGGCAATACAATTTTGTCACCTTTTGTACCTCAGTCGCGTCGCTTTATTTTTATGTTCTCGATTTGTGTCGCTGTCTTCAGCGCTTTGGCGCTGCTGTTGCGCCGCTATATGGAAACGCCCCTTATCGCGTACTCATTACGTATCTGTTTCTCTACAGAAAACGTGGCGCTCAACAAGTCCTGTACATTGAGTTCGTTTCACGAGGCTCACCGGAACAGTGGAAGTTTTGCTGTCAACAACAACACAGATGGAGATCTCCTCGTGCATAAAGACCATACCAACATATATATATATATATATATATATATATATATATATATATATATATATATATATATATATATATATATATATATATATATATATATATATATATATATATATATATATATATATATATATATATATATATATATATATATATATATATATATATATATATATGTTGTCGAAATCTGAAAGCACACTTATATATATGAATAACTGAAGTAAGGGCACGATGCCGCCTGTCGCGCCGCTAAGTTTTCCGCCTGCTGCTCAGCTACTTTTTTGCCGTGTCGCGGCTTCCAGCGCCGCTGTGGTGTAGCTATGGAAACACGACTTTAAGGTGTATTTGATGACGGCGACGACAGTTTTTCAACAATCGGGAATGCTAACCTCTTCCGAACCTTTTATTAAAAAAAAAAAAAACATAATGCGAACAGTTTCGAGTGACATAGTTCAATGTCTTGTGGAGGCATGACAAAATCACACAGCAATGGAAAGACTGTGCCCAACAGGGTGGGTAGGTTATGTGTGGGTGGGCACCATGTAGGCAACATCAAATGGATACATATTGAACACGGGCTGAATATGACTAAAGGAAAAGCAAACATTCAGAGTTTTCTCATCACTATCTTTTTTTAACTCATTAAAGGCTCCATGCATCACATTCTGCGAAAGTGACGTATACTGTTGCCACCGGCAACGCTATACGACACTTTCGCAGCTATTGCACCGAGGCGCCCTGAATGAGAGAACTCTGCAGAGCAGTCGGCCTTTTCCGTTTCTGTGCTTGTTCCGAACCGGGAGTGGGTTGCATATGCTTACTTTGCGCGCTAAGACAATGCTTAGAGCTAAGATGGGTGACTTTGTCGAAAACTTGGGTTGCATGACCGTTTTTTTTCCTGCCGGGCGAGCTTAGTGTCGAGCTTAAATGTAAGGACGGTACCCACCTTGCCTAGGACCGTTCTTAGCTAGCGTTCGAGCTTAGCTCGCGTGACCACTCCACATACAAGAGTATCTCTGTTGTGTTCAACGCCGATTTTGTAGTAGCTGACAGTATGATGATGCAGATGGCTTTTGTACAGAGTAGATATCTTTCACACTGACCATTTTCCCCACAGTCATTATTTTTAGTTCTGTAAACAAAATGCCAGGATCTTACTTCATACAGGCAGACTCTGTGCCATCGCCGATTGCAAAATCTCGTGGCTGTTTACTAACACTGTGTAATAATGACCGGAGACAATAACAATTCTGATGCTGTGTATGTTCTGCACGACACCTGTTCAGTGAGAGTGCGAACTTTGTGTCTAAAAAAACGACCGATTTTGTGGTCTGACTCTGCAATTTTCAGTCTTCTTTTGCTGCCCAAGGATGAACGTTGAGTCGCCATTGTCCCATGCCTCGGGCCTACGGCACACGTTCTGCATGTGTGTATGCCGACGGTCGCAGGTTGAGAAACTAAAATAGTGCATCTTCATCGGTCATTTATTACTGCGTAAAGAATCCCGCTAGATGCCCACAATAACCGTGCCTAACAGGCCTGACCTTGGGCCATAGCAATGTTTTATGCTACGCCGCCCCATGCAACACAAAACTTTCGCGCACTAAGAATTTCTTTACTAAGCACGGTCGTTCTGCGCAACCACCTTCCAGTTGTGCCTGTGAAAATAATAGCCCAAAGAAGACTTTTACATGTATAGATGTGCGTAGTGCCAAGACAACCATTAAGTAAACAAACTATGACCACTGGAAACTGTAACCATACCATGTGAGAGGTAGGGCCGTGTGCTACAACAGCCTACCTCCCCTTTCCCAGTTTCTACTTCACTGATTTTGTGCACTATGCAGTCCCGTCACAAAGCAGTCATACAACAGTGGGAACATGAGACAACAAGCTATACACCGTAAAACAATGTCCAGCAGGTTGTCGCTCGATCAGACAGAACCACACAGTCCACACCAGTGCTGACCACGTGACCATCGTGTTGATGTGTAATCACTGGCCTACACAACTGTCCGCGATCGCTGTCTGTGTAACGTCTTCACTCCCAGCCCTTCATTCGTAATGGCGGGATGTGCGCACGCATACAAAAACGTCTTTATTTAAGGCGGCATTAATTCTAACAACTGTGAATATTCGTTGTGTTTGCGGTTGCTTTGAAAATCGAACTGTGTGTCGCCTGTTCACTTGTCACTTCAGTGTAATCCAACAAGGAAGCATGATATTGCGGCGTGCTATCCACATCCGACATCCGACAACGCCAGGTGTCCTCGAGCCCACTATGGGTGAGATGAGAAAAGACAGTCCAGACCAGATAATGTAACTGTCAAGCGTGTAAAAAGAATGGTGACGTAACTGTTCTTTCTAGTCGTGTTTCTTCCTTTGTTGAATTATTCTTAGATAGCCTCTTATTCTGAGATCAGATCAGATCAACTATAATCAATGCCATACGCATAAGCATTAGAAAACTGTTGTGGCATATAAACGAACATCTTCGGGCCCAAGGCGGCCGTAGTGGCCTCGCGCACATCCGTGTTAGGGCTCACTGCGGCTGTTGGGGACCCGAGCACCCTTGCTTACTAGGTCCATTGTTAACATCACAGCCAAGCCAACTCTAACATACCAAACCACATGCAGCTCTGGAGATGATCCACAAAACAGACTTTTAACAGAAAGAAAGTAGCAACTTTAACGATGTAATATTTTTCCTTAATGTGTATAAATAAATATATGCGCTAGTCTGTGATTTAGGACTTTACGGCTTATAACCATAAAGTACAATATCACACATACCAGCACACACACAAATCACGTATAAAACTGGCCGGCTTTTCATTTTCTCGAAACTTTAGTTGAATTAATCGTCACATGCAAATCAGAACACAACACTTGGAGAAGAAACACTTTCGAATATTCCGTTTGAGCAAATCAATCCAGACCAAAAAGGTGACTGCCAAGCGTGTAATATGCAAAGAAGTACCCAACGGAGAAAGAAACACGCTTAGAAAAGACGGGTACAACGCAATTGTGTTACAACACAATTATATTGTGTTGTACCCGTCTTTTCTAAGCGTGTTTCTTTCTCCTTTGGGTACTTCTTCTTCGTTTTAGCAAAGCTTGCCTTATTTAATTTCCAATTAACTTTCGAACAAGACATATTTCAAAACAACACAAAAGCAAAAAGTTATCACTGAACGTGGTACTAGTTTACTTTGTAATTTAGTTGCCTTCAAACCCAACCATCAGGATACCATGGAGATGGCCTAATAAAAGGTTGACATATATACTCTGTTCAGGGCTATGTTGTCTCTGACCTACATCATCGATGGTTGGATGGTTAGTTCGGGGTTTAACGTCCACAGCACCGAGGTGATCATGGACGGTCCTGACGGGCGGGTTATGGGGGACAGGGAAATCAATTGCCTATGAAGTACGAACTGAACACTGATCAACTCAGGCGCACTCCAACTGTGCCACTTTGATTTACCAGGACCTGCATCATCGATGCAAGCTATGCATGTTTTTGAGTGGGGTTCGATCAGGGTATACTTTAGCAGATTTAAATGGTCTTATTGAAAATTTCCCGAGAGCAGCGGCTAAAAACATTGTTGTCAGTACCTAAGAAAAATTTAAATAATTTAGGACACAAGTTGGAGATCATTTTTTTTTTTTTTATAGAGTTGTCGTGAAATCAGCTACGTTCAAAAGTTATTAGTAAAAACAAATTATGAGGCCAGCTTTGCTCAAACGAACTATACACACATCATAAGTTGTATACGCTAGCCTACCCCGCGATAGAGCTTTGATGCTTGGTTTGGTTGGATTTGCTACAATTAAACACATATTGTTTTTTTCACTATGATGTAGTGTCACAGCTGAAAATGTTAAGAGGATTTCCTCCAGGCCTTATTTTGTAGTAACAGCGTTTTTAGTGTTTGAGTGGAGCGGCGAGTTCCTACTTCACTTCCTATTTAAGTGTTCTGCAACTTGTATCAGGAGCCTGGAAGGCACGTGAACGGTATAGTGCATAAGTTGCATTGCGGAACCATGTGTAAAATAGTGCAGAAAATAACCACGCAACACACTCGAGTCGTGAATGTTGTATCGCAACGCTATACGACTCCATTTTAGTATCACCCCTTCACTGGCACTGCCCATAAAGCTCTTGTTCAAGTCTCGCAACCTGCATGAATTCCCTAAGCCACCATCCGCCCGATAAATCGAAAGATCAATGTGACCAATAAGAGACACAGATTCTCATAAAACTCGCAACTGCTTTTTTATGATGATCTATGCTTCTTACAGTTGGCTGGTGTTCCGTATGTAAAACATGGCATACCATCGTACAAACTAGCATGGGCTGGCGAAATATTCAGCCGTGTACACCGTGCATGTAACATAGAACCGGTCTGCATTTAACCCATTTAACCCCAATGCCGCATTTCCCAAATTTGGAAGTGCCACCTAAATACCATGTGCCAGTTGCTGGAGATGGATCGACCAGGATACTTCAAGGGTAGTGCTAGATTAGCTTGGCGCCTGACTGCGCCAACTAAGCTATTCTGGCGCTACCCTTGAAGTATCCTGACCGGTCCGTGTCCTGCTATAGTGCCTCGGGGCTAAATGGGTTAAGATGAACGGGATGTGCAGCACTACATTCTCGTCGAGGTTATTGTGTTCTGCCGTGTATGGTCACACGTTGGTTTGTTTCTTTGATTGTATAGGAAGTGGTGTTTGGGTTTGTTGCAGTTGTTGCTTCTGATGCAGCTGTTGTTGTTCTAGTTAATTAAATGAACATGTCTACTATCGTCTGGTCGTACAAAGTTTGATTAGGTCTTTGGGAGGACACTGAGAAAACTTTATCATACTGCACATGAATCATTCAGTCTGCGTATAGTTCACATAATTCTTACTTAATCTCATACACTTCCTCCTTGTAACGACCAGTAGAAAACAATTATCCCCAAAACATGATTGTAGTATATATCGGCTGTCTCAGCTTTCGATCAGCTTTTGTTGTCACGTGAATGGTACCCCACGCTGATTTAGCACACTCCAGTACGTCGAAGAATGTATTGACAATCTAGCTATTCGCACAAACGTAGTCAATGTATTTTGTATAAGTTTAGTAATGGATGTTGGTAAATTACGAACCGAAACGTGCTTTTGACACAAGTTCTGGCTCCGTGGCTCTGCCGAGGAGCCCGAACTGTGTGTCAAAATCAAGTCCAGGTTCGTAATTTATCACCACCTAAAGCTTAATTAACCCATTTAACCCCACAGCCACATTTCCCAAATTGTGTTGGAGTCGTCTAATGACTACGTACTAGCTCCAGGAGATGGATTGACCATGATAATTTAAGGGTAGTGCCAGGTTATCTTGGCGCCTAAAGGCGCCAAGCTAATCTGGCACTATCATTGAATCATTATGGTCAGTCCATCTCCTGCTGTAGGGTGTTAGGACTAAATGGGTTAAAGTATTTACCCACTGTTGTATGCTCCCTGTGTCATGTCATGCCGGTCTGACTGTTAGATAGACTCAATGGAGCCTACACGGGCGTTTTGCTTACTTTAACTTTTGATTTTTTTTATAATAACCCAGAAAGGGCCCCCATAACACAAAGTGATACATCTATGTCGTCCGCACTTTTTTAAAGTGAGATTTATTGTGACGTCAACAATTCTGTACTGCGTGCAGCTGCAATGCTGTGCTTGGATTCATGTCCAATGCACCTCTGGTCTGAGTGTGTGGTTCCGTAGACCACACGGAAAATTACAGCACGATCGTGGGACACGTTATCCAACTGTTAACGTCATCCGACACACAGGCGACAAAAAACTGTGTACTGAAGTTATTACCATGCATATAAGACATGTGTAAATATCAAAGAGAATTTCGGTGACAGTGGGATAATGACTATTGCGCTTTTCACACGGCTGTACAAGCTGGTGATTGTCAAATCAGGACAGGGTTGCGATAAGATAAGATAAGACAAGACAACAAGATAATGTTATTGGCATTTGCATTAAGAATCAACAACATAGGGATGTGAATTAGCGTCATTACATTTATAAACACTACAGTCAACAATAAGAATCGAGTAATACTCTTTGTCTTCTTGCAGTCTCTTTACACTTTTTCTCATTGGTCTGGTTCTATTCGATTCTTTCTCCCTGGTCGTCCGTTCTCTAGGCAACGGGAGTCTCTTTGTCACATCAGTTTTACCAAGGTAATTCTGTGATAATTAGACTCCCTTATTAAATATTACGATGACAACCTTACTCGCTGAGCAAATCGTTCTCCCCCAAATAAATCTTTGACCAATCATATTTCTTATTAAAACATACCCTAATCTTCATTTAGTCAAACCTCTAAACAAAAATATGCTAATAAATAAATAAAATAGGGGGCTGCACAACAAAAAGAACAATATGTAGGTGTTCTGTGATACCGCTGGTACCAGTTTTATACAAAACATAACCGAATAATTGGATAAGTTAGATAATATCAGCGACAGGAAATTTCAACTGAAGCGAAGGCGCTGTTACGTACTGACCGCATTCGAAACGGCGAAGAAAGAAAAAGTTGGATAAATAAATATTTAGGGGGTTACACAACAAAATAACTATATATACGCGTTGTGTTTGGCACATATTACCAATTGCATACAAAAAATGACTAAAAATGTGTTATGTTAAAATGTACCTGGCAGAGAAATTCCAGGCGAATGTAGTTCGAGAGAGGTTGTTGATGGAGAATTACGTCCTCTGAATCTCTACGTCACACGTAACGTTGGGGGTCCTTTCAAGGCTACACTTCCCAAGGCAAAATCGTTGCATTACGAGTTAGGCTTTGCTAGTGGTTCTTGTCCCCTCTAGGGTCTGGTCAGGGGGGTCAGTGTCGGAGGTAGGACTGGACTCTTACCTCCGACATTGCCCCCTCCCCATCCCCCCCCCCCACCCCCCTACTGCCCTGACCGGACCTTCGAGGCGACAAGAACCACTGGCAATGCCAAACTTGTAATACAACTAAGAAGGTCACCACGCTGTCCATGCGAACTAAATGACCTTTAACTTTTCAAAGCACACATATATAGGGCCGACTTTTCTATTAATATATCGGGCGCCGACTGATGTCATCTGCTACAATGAAGAGACTAACTTCTCTTTCATCATTAAAAATAAAAGAAAACAAGATGAGGATTTCGTCCCAAAGTCTACCGTATTGTTCGGAGCTCACGTGCGTTTTTCTTTCAGAACATTCTGATTTCATGCTCATATTTTTAAGCTTATCCTTCTGATCCATTTCCCTCCTCTCTAACCCAACCTCTGATCAAAACACGTAGCCGCACACAAATAAAGACGGACACAACTCGCTTCCCGCCATTAGTACGCTCTGAGGGCTGATATATCGACAGGAATTCTGACGAGGAAGAATAGCACGAGCGGCAAAATTATGTCACTATAAGCTTTACGTCTTGGCATCGCTAGCCACATGACGCTGTGTACACAGTGACGAATTTGATGTCAATTCAGAAATATTGTAAAACACTGACATTTGGTGCTTTCAGACAGTTTAGGAACATAAATAATAATAATAATTAATTATTACGGTATTTATAATGCGTTTAATCTTATAATAACTATAACTCTAAGCGCGCACTCACGACTCACGCACGCATGCGCAAGCTTTAGACAACGACTCACGTACCACAAATAGTGAAATACATTACGACAGTCAGCTTCGGGTAGGGAGTGTGGTGATATAGTGCTAGAACTGTTGAAAGATGTCAGTTTTGAGGGCAGACTGGAAGAAGGAGAGAGAATGTTTCTAACGGAGAGAGAGAGTGGGAGAGTGTTCCAGGTGGATGGATGTATACAGAGAAGGAGCGGGGGCCGAAAGTGCTGAGTTTGGTGCGGGGGATGTGGAGGCGGATAGGGTCGGAGGCGGAGCGGAAGGAGTGGGGAGGAGTGTAGGGGTGAAGTAAGTTTGAGAGATAGGCAGGAGCGCAGTTGTTCAGGTATTTGTAGCAGAGAGACACAATCGTCTATTGGATGCGTTGGGGGATGGGAAGCCAGTGAACGAGTTTGAGCAGGGGAGTGATGTGGTCGGATTTTTTTTCTTTCTGAGGACGAGGCGGACAGCATTGTTCTGTACGCGCTGGAGAGTGAAAGTGGTGGAGTGATGGAGGCCGGAAAGGAGAGAGTTGCAGTAGTCGATGCGAGATAGGATGAGAGAGACAGCAAGTTTGGTGGCAGCTTCGGTAGTGAGGTATTTTCTGATCTGACTGATTCGGCGGAGGTGGAAATAGCATGCCTGGGCCGTGCATAACACTGACGTGTTTGGTGCTATTAAGTACATCACCGTTACTGTCTGATCCTTCTAGATAGTCGAGAATACTTACTTTTAATTTATTTTTTCTGCAATGAATTATTTTTTTTTTACGAAAAAGTTGAAAGGTACAAAGCTGGCTAGCAAACTCATCCAATGTCTATTTCCAAGCTGGTTATAATTATATCCAAAATTTCAAATAAATAGAACGGAAATTACGGACTCAATTGCGGGACAACCAACTTTATATAAAGGGCAATTTTTCTTTTTAACGAGTTTACCATTTAAAATATGCTCGTTGGCTCTCCGAAATACGTTTCGGTCGAAGCATTTTGTAACGTTTCAGGCCTGTACGTGCACAGACACCGGCGACACACACACACACACACACACACACACACACACACACACACACACACACACACACACACACACACGCACACATACATACGTACATACACACGGCGTTTCCCGCCATAATATTATGTAATTTCAACAGCGCGGTTGGCGTAACTAGGCATGGGGTAATTTTTATCGTGTTACTTCACCGTCAGTCTGATGTGTCCCCGCCTATGTTCGTCATTTGCATGCTACGGATCGTGCTCCGACCAGCCCCATCTCAAAGTCTACCGTATTTTCTATACTGTAGACACAATTCCAAAACTCAGTCCAGATGTAACGAATATATCGTCGTAGACGGTCGCTGGGTTATTTCGATATCGATATTACTTATTCGCACAGTGAATACGCACACGTGTAACTCGTACGTCATTCAATGCAGACACGTAGTTTTCGTGATATAATTCATCCTCCCTCTCACTGTGAAGGAAACATTCCAATTGGCTGTAAAAAAATTGTTGCGCGGTGTGATCTGTAATTACACACACACACACACACACACACACACACACACACACACACACACACACACACACACACACACACACACACACACACCACACACACACACACACACACACACACACACACACACACACACACACACACACACACACACCACACAAACGACCTCGAAGAGTTTTAATGGATGCGGTGTTGTTGTTTTTTAAGTGCGTAAATCGTTTGGAGACGTTCTTCTATGTGCCACTAAATGCATACGCACATGTACGTGGCATACTTGTGTGCGTGAAGCTGTCTCGGCACCAAGACATGTCTCACATTCCCAAGTAAGTGTCGCTTTTTTTCGAAATGACTATTTTGTGGTAGTGAATCGAAACAAATTCGTTGCTTAGACCCTCGACAAAATTATGGCTTTTTGTCACGTCTCGACGTCGCTAGAACACTCCCTGCTGAAGCCGCTCTTGTGTTCTAGCGATGTTCGATGTGACCAAAAGCCATGCTTTTGGCTCGAATATAAACACATAAAAATATATTGCCAATAATAATATACACGGACACGCCTCACAAGAAATAAAGGCAGATCTAAACCCTTTACTGTTTATAAGAATACCAATATCTACCTGCAAGAGACGGTTATCCTCGGTGAGCCCCGGAAGTGCCTGGGCTCTTGAGGGTCTATACTCTTGCTGACAACACTCCACTTCTCATCCATATTCCTTGAACAATTGGTCGAATAATGTTTAATTTACTCATTTTCAGAAATACAACTTGCAACCACTTACTGTGAGAGGTTAAAAAAGATGATCCTGTGCGTCGCAGCCAATTAAACGGTAAATCAATATGAAGTGATCAGTGCTGAAGCCCTGAACAAGCCCTCCGTCATTCCCGCGACAGCACTTCGTCATACCTCGCGTCATGAAATGCCTTCGCTCATTCTATTGATCAGCATCAGTCATTCAGTGCACAGTCTCTCGTCACTGTCAATCAATCAATCAATCAATCAATCAATCCATGAGATAAACTGGTTAGCCTTTACACTTAAATTTATTGTTTCAGCGACAAGCAAACAGCAAAATGACGGTAAACAAATTAACCCAGTGCGCAAAGGCCATCAGGCCGATGTCGGCCGCCGTTGCCAGATGGCCTTTGTGCATTGGGAACGTACTTCTACTCAATAACTGAATCCAAAGCATAGAACGTAAGCTAAATCAAAGAGTTGTAGGGATGATCCATCCCACCTTACCACAACTGCGAAAAACAATCGTAACTCCTTCGTGCACGTAGCGACCGGTACTGTTGTCAGTACAAATGGCTGAATGGACAAGGGGGAAAAACAAAGGACAAAGGATAGTCAAACAAATGTTCAGACCCATGTGCATTCAACCACATACTCTGTATACCAGGTTCCTGGTCACGGACGGAAACTAGTCGTAGTAATACACGTGTCCTCAGTAGCAAAAGGTCTTCGGGCGGACGGCGGCCGCAGTTTGTTCGCGCACGACAGTGCCTGGGCCAAATGTGGCCGATGTCCGCCCAAGGACCTTTGCGCACTGGGATGTGTTTGTCACCAGGGAAACCTATATACTCTCCAACACTCACTCGAGTGTGGATGTGCATGGGATAGTCAAGTGACCAGCGACACGCTATTTCTCACTCAATGACTGGCCATAATGCTAAACACTTTGACCAATCAGTGATTGAGAGATTCCATTTTGCATTTTTTCACACAGAACAGGTAGTGCCGAAAAAGGTGTGCAACACAGAGAATGAAATGTTGCAAAGCTTTCTAAAAACATTTCACTGAACGTAATAAAGGGTGAAATAATATGCAGACTGTCCTTTATATGCCTTTTTAGTACGTCTTTCAATAATGTGGACAAAACGGCCACCACACTTGTGAAATTTGAATGACGTAAAGTCTGAATGACATTTCTGTTCTTCTTCGCCTTTGCACGTAGAAGAGTTCTTCCGCTACGCACATGGGACATTAGAAAACCTCTAGTACGTGTACGCACTCACACAGAGAGTGAAAAGATGGGTAAAAAAGTATTAGTTCAGACAAGAAAACATTGATAACCATTTGTATCGGCAAATTACGGCAATGCTAGCCCGCCATGGAGCAGATCGTTTAAGTTCATAATACAGCACATTTCATCTCAATATTTTTGTTAACAAGCTCAATTTAAAACACAGAAAACTGTCAAATGCAAAGGTAAATTTTTCCATGCCCGTATTTTTGCCATTTCTGGGCGTAGATACAACCGAGTCTTCGCACAAGGGATTGGGCTAAAGAAAGACAAGATATGAAAGTTGCAGAAACGAGAGGGAAAATGTTTACAAATCAAAGAAAACAAAAATACAAATCAACGTAGAAAACAACAGCTCCAAGCTAACAAAAATGTACACTTTAGAAAAAAAATTAAACTCATTTGAAGAAAAATTCAAGAGCATATTTCACACAGATCTCGTTTCCAGTAGATGGTGCGGTATTACGAGAGTTGACTTGCTTTCGACACACGGCCCAGAATGCTCGACAGAACTTCGGAGCCAGAACTCACGTGCCAAACGCAAGTCTCGGATCGTAAATAATCACCACAGTTCAACACAGCACACAAATAAACGCATGCATGAACACTGGACAAGGACTATGAAAGCACACTGTTTAAAAGGTCCTCATAAAATGTTTTCTTTAAACCCTTGACAGAGGAGAACATGTGAACACCAACTAACTGCAAGAGGTACACACCCGGCCAATACGCAACCTCACTATTAACATCTTGATTGCCAAGAAAAACCGAACACGACCCAACTGCAAGAGACATACATCCTCATGAGGATCTATGTCTCTTGCTGAGATCAATTTGTTTTCATGTTCCTAGAACCGCAGTGGCTTTTGGTCGTTGAATGAACACTGATGTCAGAAACAAGGTGTACGTCCACTAGTAGGGGAGGGGTTAATGTATGCATGGGGACGGGGTTAATGTATTTATGGGGAAGGGGTTAATGTATGCATGGGGACGGGGTTAATGTATTTATGGGGAAGGGGTTAATGTATGTATGGGGATGGGTTAATGTATGCATATTTCAGGTTGGAATCGCATTGTCTGTTAAAAAAAAAAAAAAAAAAAAAAAAACGCTATTAACGGACACAGTCATTATCAGATAGCATAAACCATGCAAAACAAATACAATGAAATTAATTACAGAGACTTCCAAACAAAACAGCAGTAGTTAACAACGTATGTTTCCATTCAAAAATGAATCAGAAGCTAAACAAACAGGTGAAGAATATGAAATTACGGTAAAACGGTTGATGTAAAGTAATTAGAGACCAATACGAGTTTATATTTTACAAAACAGCCTGACAAATAAAAGAAAATAATTAATGTCCCCGGATTTTAACTAGTATAAAATGCTATGGTCGATCTGTGTCCTGAACTGCAATGCAGTCTTCGGAGAACAACGGCAACATTTGGGGATTTCGGTGTTGGGGTAGAATGAGTTAAAGGGACTATTAATCTCCGGCTCAGTTTTATTTACCAGAGGGGCCATTTGTTGAATTCAAGAATTTGAAAGCTTTATATATCGAAAAATACCAGTAACAAATTAAGAAAGAGAAAAACAAAACAAACAAAACAAAAACAAAAACAATCAAGCTATCAAACAAATATATATTACATTAAATTTGCAAAACAAAAGCATTTACATGTCGAAAAACACCAGTAACAAATTAAGAAAAACAAATAAACAAACAAAACAAAGGGAAGAGTTGGGATAATATCTGGAGTTTTTAATTTCTCAAATGTTCGCCCTCTCAGCGAGGGCTTCATCAGGGTGAATGTCCTGGTAACAGCTAACCAGTTAAAAAAAAATTAAAAAAATAATAATAAAACAGGTACAAATATTCGACATATTTTACATGTTAGAACTACGTCTTTTATTTTTAAAAAAAGGAAATAAAAACCGTGCACAAGTTTTTAATATTTTAGTTTGTCAGTGCTAATGACATGAAAAGTTGTAGAAACACGAGCATGGACATACAGTGTGTGTAAAAAGTATCTCAATGAAATATTTATAGTAATAATGTCATCATAAACATTAACATTATCATCATAATCATCATTTGCACACGTGCAGTTAAGAAAGCGCCAAGTTCTGTTGGAAACAAGTTCGGGTTTGTTACTATTGTGGTTGTGTTGTTCTGTGAGAGCATTCCAGACCCAAAAGGTGACTGCCAAGCGTGTGAAATGCAAAGAAGTACCCAATGGAGAAAGAAACACGCTTAGAAAAAACGGTACAACACAATTTATTAATATTTCGGGTAAATACCCTTTGTCAAAATACTGTTTGTCTATTTTGACAAAGGGTATTTACCCGAAATATTAATAAATTGTGTTGTACCGTTTTTCTAAGCGTGTTTCTTTCTCCGTTGTGAGAGCATGCATGTGTTAATCACAGGAAACGATCCAATATGTATTTGAGCTATCATGGTTACGTAACACGTACCTTTTCAGTGAGATTCTCTATCGTTCGTGCATGATAGCGGAATTGGCTTTGTTATGATACGCTAGGTTTAGTCCGGAAGCTTTTAGAAAAGTCGCACGGAGTATAGTGGTCGATTTTTTTATTCCGTAGATTTGCTTTGTATAAACCAGAACGTTCGAGCAAAATCGCTCTATTGAGTGATCTTACATGTGACGTCAAAGTGTCGGGCTTTTGCTACACAGTATCAAAGCCGCTCTATTCTTAGTCATAGTTTTCTGTGTGCGTGAAATTAGCAGCCGGTCGGTTTCTTACGAAAGATCGTGAAGCTTCCCAAAAAATGTAGGCAAGGTCATGAACGGTCTACCATACTTTTGTGTGACGTCATTACACACTAGGATTTGGGGCTGAAATGAGCAGTCGAATTTTTTTAGACTACTGAATTTATTCTAGAAAATTCTTTTTTTTTTTAAATTAATATTTATGAGTTTCAGTTACGTGTTCCGTTCTGATTGGTTGCGTTGAGTAAATTCCTTGGATTATTCTAGAAAGTTGTACTACTATATAAAGATGGTGCTAGAAAGCACGTGTGTACATTGTCATGCATTGTCAGTTGTAAGGACACACAGTTTATCGTCTGAGGTACGTGGCCCGAATAGGGTGTACATTGAGAGAGACGCAGCGTAACGGTGGTGTACGTTGTATGCGATGCAACACCTAGGCAATTTTGTGGTGCAATTATTATTTACTTATAACAAAGTCGTCGCCCAAAAACCAAAAAATGAAAAATTATGTCCCTTGGAGTTATTCTGATTGAGTGCATTTTTTGGCATTGGGCGACGCCTTTGTTATAAGTAAATAATAACTGCACCACAAAATTGCCTAGGTGTTGCCTTTTCAAAATTAGTATCCTACTGTCTTCTACCACTGCAACACCTCATAAAGCTTTAGGGATGCAATCCGCGCTGTGCTAGTGGTGCTACCAGTAAATTCTGGAGGCGGCTTCTAGTACATGCGTTGTGTTTGCAATTTCAGGTTACGCCGTATGCCTACCTGAAGAGCCGCCCCCCCCCCCCCCTGGGGCGAAACCGGTCGTGGGCGGCAAAAACAAAAATCTATCCAGCAGGCCCAAGATCTGTTTGGGAATATTCATGCACTAGCCTCCCCTCTAGTGGAGAGGACTGGATATTCTCCAGCGGTTTGCGGGGCGCCTGGGGGTGGGGTGGGGTGGGGGTGGGAGGGCGGAGGGGGGGGTAGTCACTATTGCTATATGCAGTAGGTGTTCAGTGGAAGGCTCAAAAAGATAGGTGTGTCATTCCTTCTCTCTCCCACTACCCTTTCTTTCTAAATCTCGTGAGCGATGCAGTCATAAACAGGGCAGCTGATGTCCTGATGACACAATGCAAGCTTACCAGCCTGGAATTCCATGGCGTTAGCACAGCAAGAGCATTCTCAGAATTTAATGAAATATTTTGTCCCTTGGAGCTATTCTGATTGAGTGCATTTTGGGGCTTTGGGCGACGCCTTTGTTATAAGTATATATATATATATATATATATATATATATATATATATATATATATATATTTCATTATTTCAGAAATATACATAACTGCTAATTATCCACTGTTGCCTATTAGTTCAATTCCAAACAGAAATCGGTGCTGCTGTGAGGATCAGAGACATAAAGTGTGGCTAAGCGCAGCGCGAATAAGATCCAGACCAAACTGAAACCAAGTGGACGGGAAACAACCAGCAGGCATTGGAAATCCAGACAAGGAGTAGAAAATGGAGATGCGTGTCGGACATACTGTTAGAAAGGGTATATCCTGTGTAACAAGGCAAACACTCGCACAAAACCTTTAGTAAAGCAAGGAAACGAAAACGTCCATAGCAAACCTGGAGACGCGGCCTCCTGAATAAAGTATTTGGCCCCGATGCACTACACGTAGCAGATAGATCGACGGTGATAATTCAAGGGTAGTGACAGATTAGAATGGCGAAATCAGGCGCTAAACTAATCTGGCAATACCCTTGAATCATCACGGTCATTCCATCTTCTGCAACTGGTACATAGGTGACACCTCCACCATTTGTGAAATGCGGCTCTGGGGTCAAATGGGTTAAACGCCTGACCTCACGTAGGACGTGACGAAAACAGATCACACGACAAGAAGAAAAGAAAGGAATGGATGGAGAACGACAGTGGAGGCCCTGTGTTCCACCAGAAGGAAAGAAAGGAATGGATGGAGGACGACAGTGGAGGCCCTGTGTTCCACCAGAAAAAAATGAAAGGAATGGATGGAGAACGACAGTGGCGGCCATGAGTTCTACAAGAAGAAAAGAAAGAAATGGATGGAGGACGACAGTGGCGGCCCTGTGTTCCACCCGAAAAAAAAATGAAAGGAATGGATGGAGAACGACAGTGGCGGCCATGAGTTCCACCAGAAGAAAAGAAAGGAATGGATGGAGGACAACAGTGGCTGCCCTTTGTTCCACCAGAAGAAAATAAAGGAATGGATGGAGGACGACAGTCGCGGCCCTGTGTTCCACCAGAAAAAAAAAAAAAGGAATGGATGGAGAACGACAGTGGCGGCCATGAGTTCCACCAGAAGAAATAGAAAGGAGTGGATGGAGGATGACAGTCGCGGCCCTGTGTTTCACCAGAAGAAAAGAAAGGAGTGGAAGGAGGACGACAGTGGCAGCCCTGTGTTCCACCAAAAGCAAAATCCTAACCCTTTGGCTGTCGGTAGCTGGTTTTGCCGTGATGATTCCTGCAGGATTCCGAGGGGAAAGGGTTAAATCAGGTATCTGAAGCCTCTAACAGTCACAGCGGGCCTGGATGACTCATGTGGCAAAGCCGAAAGCCTTTCGCCAGAAGGGTAGCGAGTTCAAACCTAGGTGGGGTCAAATTATGTTGGGAACGTGTTCGATGTACCCATCTTTGAAATCACCTTAGTGTTGGGAAAAGACCCAACACGTTTAATTCTTTTAACTGCATGTATCTGTGTGGAAAATACTTTGTATCAAAAGCATTCAAACAGGTGTGCGTTTGGGCTAAATTAATAGCTCTACGATTGACAGTTGCGACCGGCTCCATCAAAGGCACTACAGTAAAGAGACTGGTGTCTAACTACACTATATCGGCTGAGGAAACAAAGTAGACACCCTAGTGTAGTGCAGTGCAGTGCAACAAGGGAGGCAATCCAGTCAATCCGTTACACGCAGCCTAACAGTTACTGTTTCTTCACTCTGAGTTCTGTGTAATCACTATTAATGTCTTTAGTGTTTTCGTATATTTCCGTCCTGTCGTAAATGGAGAGGTCAACTTCAACGGCAGCTGCTTGTTCTGCAAGTAGGACATTCTCGTAAGTGTCAGATGCTCTTGGCGTGGGATCACGAACATCTATCTCTATTCCTGGAAAAAAAGAGAATAGAACAAAATAAAGGACTTTCAGCCTGACGAATAGAGTATAAGTTATTGGTAGCAGTGATTTGCTACATAGACCCTTGTACACGTGAGGAAGGTAAGCTTTGTCATTATACCCATGAAACGAAGGTCTGAAGGGCACAATGGTTCATTTCAACTCCCATAGGTCTACAAGTGTACGTGCAGCAAACCACTGCTAACAATAACGTATTTGATTTTACTCCTCCGCTATTTTAAAAATCAAGAAATCAAACATTAAAGAAATCAAGCTGATTAAAAAGTCGCTGAAAAATGATTTCCTCCTGTCGAGAAGATATCTTCTGGCGATCACACCAGAAATCACTGACGTCAAAATACTGAAAACACGATAGATTTATGACGATATAAGATCTCTCATGACGTTGCCTGGGAAATATGCTGTCTGCACGACCAGCAGCATTGTCAGAATAATGCAGTGGACGAGATGAGTGACTGTTTGCCTAAAAGGACTTTAGAATCCTTCAATAAAATAGTCGGCATCGGACGCCGATGTGCTTTAGATTCCGCTAAGATTTGTTTCTTGCTGGTATGATAATATGTCGCTGCAAATGTGTGCTATGATCATCTAGAGTTTGCATATTGTTTCGAACAGCACTAAGTAACTTCGCACTTTAGAACGTTTTGATGTTCTTTGTATGGAAACAAAACTGGTGGGCCATGGCGCGTCACAATGTGAGCTACATAAAAGTGCGCCATTAACCGATACACGGTTTTTAAGTCTCTTCTATTTATAGAAGATACTTTTTTTTAGGACGGGGCGCGGTGGGGTGACTTTAAGAGAGCAAACACGACATCATCGGAGGGCTTGTCTAAAACTCTGACAGTGAAATATTGAGAAAAAAATTACGTCATGTCTAGTTATGCAAACCTCGCTGTAGAACGTACTTTTGACACGAAAGACCGTGTGTGTGTGTGTGTGTGTGTGTGTGTGTGTGTGTGTGTGTGTGTGTGTGTGTGTGTGTGTGTGTGTGTGTGTGCGTGTGTGTGTGTGTGTGTGTGTGCGTGCGTGCGTGCGTGTGTGTGTGTGTGTGTATGTGTGTGTGTGTGTGTGTATGTGTGTGTGTGTGTGTTTGCGTATGTGCGTATGTATGTAAACAACAAAATCTCCGAAGTTAGCGTACGTACAAGCTTGAAATTAGGGGAGGTGCTTTTTTCAAAGGGTACATACAGCCCCTCCGAGCATTTTGAAATTGGATGTCTCATTGAAGATTTAAATGACCGTTTATAGGAAGTCGGTTGACCCACATTAAAGTCCTTTATTTTCATTATGTTCACTTGCGGTTTTAGATATAGCCAGATTGGAGAAAGACATGGGATGAGTTCGTTAGCCAGCTGTGTATCTTTAGAACGTTTTTTTCAGTAAAAATTATTTCTAGGAAGAAATGTTTTAAAAAGTAAAAAACCTCGACTTCTGGAGAAAATCAGACAGTGACAGTGACGTAAAAGCATAAATTTTGTCATCACACAGACAGCGACGCAATACTCTAGATGACGCATTTAGCGCGCGCACATGCACACACATCGACGCGCTGTCAGAAGAGCATGCGCGTGTACAGTAGAATATCATGTATCTAGGTGTCAACCTCCCATCACATATTATTAAGACTGGAAATTGCACTGTGAAATTCTAGTTTCGTCACCATTGCTTCTCAGGTCTACAATGCAAAGTTGAAGGCTCCCATTTGCATTGCTTCCACTTACTTGGCGCACCCCTCTTTCCTATCCTTTTTTTTTCTTTTTTCTGTGCTTTGACAAAAGCAGAACTATGATCATTGGTCGATAATGCACAATTTTCTCCCCTGACAGTTCATTTTTCTATTTTCTTAGTTGTTTCTTGTAAATTACAAGCACTGGCAGTCAACTCATTTGGTCTCGTTTCTTACTACAATTCCGACTGCAACCCCATTTCCACTTTTTAGTAGGTTCTCTCTTAGGATGCATGGGAATTTGGCTCTAGGTGGAGGCATGGAATGCATGCCCCAGCAGCAACCACAGTAAAATGCGGTTTTCTTTGCAGGTAGGCAGAAGTTCCTTATCTTCCTCCAGTTACGCCGATAGTGCTCTAAAGAACAGCTGACCACACCAGCTTAACGTCTGGACCCTTTGGGGGACCTAGATATAAATTCCCATGCACTAAGGGGCTAGTTATCCAGTGGATATGTGATACGCCCCCATTCTGGGCGTAGTGGGTGGGGGTGGGGGGGGGGGGGGAGGAGGGCTTTTATATGCATTGCTTCCAGTAGCTTAATAACCCATCTTTCCTTTTGTGTGCTTTGACCAAAGTAGATCTATGATCTTTGTCGATAATGCACAGTTCTCTCCCGTGACAGTGCGTTTTCCTACTTACTTGGTAGTTTCTTGTAAAGTTGAACTCACATCACGTAAAATATAAAATTACGTAATAACTAAAATTACTTCATGACAAATAACGTTTTCCAAACCAATGACGCGTATACACTGTGCCCCTTACAGATCGAGCTCACAAGCACATTGCCAAATCTGCTAGGCCTTTTCAATAGGATATATTTCAACATTAGAATGAGGTCAAAGAGAAGAGGTAGGGAACCTTGACAGCGAGGACAGCTCGCATATAAATAGGACTTTGTGGGTTATGGATCTCATATAGAGGAGACTTTGGGGGTTATGTTTTACCCCCATCTTGTTGTCTGTCGTATTGAAAATACCGTAGACTTTGAAATGGGGCTGGTCGGAGCGCGTTTCATAGAATGTGCTGGGCGTGCGGACCCTAAATTCTGGCAAAAAAGTAACAAGAAAAAAATGACGTCACGTCTAGCTATAAGCAAAGAGAACGTACACTTGACGCCAAACGCCGTGTGTGTGTGTGTGTGTGTGTGTGTGTGTGTGTGTGTGTGTGTGTGTGTGTGTGTGTGTGTGTGTGTGCGTGTGTGTGTGTGTGTGTGTGTGCGTGCGTGCGTGCGTGTGTGTGTGTGTGTGTATGTGTGTGTGTGTGTGTGTGTGTATGTGTGTGTGTGTGTGTGTGTTTGCGTATGTGCGTATGTATGTAAACAACAAAATCTCCGAAGTTAGCGTACCTACAAGCTTGAAATTAGGGGAGGTGCTTTTTTCAAAGGGTACATACAGCCCCTCCGAGCATTTTGAAATTGGATGTCTCATTGAAGATTTAAATGACCGTTTATAGGAAGTCGGTTGACCCACATTAAAGTCCTTTATTTTCATTATGTTCACTTGCGGTTTTAGATATAGCCAGATTGGAGAAAGACATGGGATGAGTTCGTTAGCCAGCTGTGTATCTTTAGAACGTTTTTTTCAGTAAAAATTATTTATAGGAAGAAATGTTTTAAAAAGTAAAAAACCTCGACTTCTGGAGAAAATCAGACAGTGACAGTGACGTAAAAGCATAAATTTTGTCATCACACAGACAGCGACGCAATACTCTAGATGACGCATTTAGCGCGCGCACATGCACACACATCGACGCGCTGTCAGAAGAGCATGCGCGTGTACAGTAGAATATCATGTATCTAGGTGTCAACCTCCCATCACATATTATTAAGACTGGAAATTGCACTGTGAAATTCTAGTTTCGTCAACATTGCTTCTCAGGTCTACAATGCAAAGTTGAAGGCTCCCATTTGCATTGCTTCCACTTACTTGGCGCACCCCTCTTTCCTATCCTTTTTTTTTTTCTTTCTTCTGTGCTTTGACAAAAGCAGAACTATGATCATTGGTCGATAATGCACAATTCTCTCCCCTGACAGTTCATTTTTCTATTTTCTTAGTTGTTTCTTGTAAATTACAAGCACTGGCAGTCAACTCATTTGGTCTCGTTTCTTACTACAATTCCGACTGCAACCCCATTTCCACTTTTTAGTAGGTTCTCTCTTAGGATGCATGGGAATTTGGCTCTAGGTGGAGGCATGGAATGCATGCCCCAGCAGCAACCACAGTAAAATGCGGTTTTCTTTGCAGGTAGGCAGAAGTTCCTTATCTTCCTCCAGTTACGCCGATAGTGCTCTAAAGAACAGCTGACCACACCAGCTTAACATCTGGACCCTTTGGGGGACCTAGATATAAATTCCCATGCACTAAGGGGATAGTTATCCAGTGGATATGTGATACGCCCCCATTCTGGGCGTAGTGGGTGGGGGTGGGGGGGGGGGAGGAGGGCTTTTATATGCATTGCTTCCAGTAGCTTAATAACCCATCTTTCCTTTTGTGTGCTTTGACCAAAGTAGATCTATAATCTTTGTCGATAATGCACAGTTCTCTCCCGTGACAGTGCGTTTTCCTACTTACTTGGTAGTTTCTTGTAAAGTTGAACTCACATCACGTAAAATATAAAATTCATCATCATCATCAGTCCCTTGCCCGAACTGGGCGTTGGGGGGACTGAAAGGCAGCAGCAACAGACAGTGCTCTCCACTGAGTTCTATTTTGGGCGGTGGCAAGCAAGTCTGGCATCTCGAGTTCGGTCCATTCTTTTATGTTTGCGACCCAACTCTTTCTCTGACGACCTCGCCGACGACTTCCTTCGAGAGTGCCTTGGAGGATAGTCTTGGACAAGGTGTTGTGTCGGGTCACGTGGCCAAACCAAGCAAGCTTGCGCCGTTTCACAGTTGCCAGAAGGGGTTCATGTGGGCCCACCAGGGAAGTGACGATGCTCCGTACATATTCGTTGGTCTTGTGCTCGCGGTACGAGATGCGTAGCAACTTCCTCAGGCACTTGTTCTCAAGGGCCTGGATTTTCTTTTCTGAGTCTGCAAGCAGTGTCCAAGTCTCACAGCCGTAGAGTAGAATAGACACTACGAGGTACTTGTAAAGCCTGTACTTGATGGTGAAGCTGATGGAGTTACTTCGCCATATCCTGTCCAGCCTGGCCATTGCGGATGTTGCTGTACCTATCCTGATACGGATCTCTGCTATGCAACTACCGTCTTTGGACAGGGTGGCTCCCAAGTACTTGAAGCTATTGACCTCTTCTAGCTTATGGCCATTCATGTGAATATTGCTGCTGCTGTTGCTTGTGGTGTTGATCATCACTTTGCTTTTATCCGTACTGATCTCCATGCCATAAGACCCTGCGCTACTTGAAAGTTTGTCTGTCAGGTTTTGGAGCTCACTATTGCTGCCTGCCATGAGGTCAATGTCGTCTGCGAATCGAAGATTGCACAGGGATATAAAATAAAATATAAAATTACGTAATAACTAAAATTACTTCATGACAAATAACGTTTTCCAAACCAATGACGCGTATACACTGTGCCCCTTACAGATCGAGCTCACAAGCACATTGCCAAATCTGCTGGGCCTTTTCAATAGGAGATATTTCAACATTAGAATGAGGTCAAAGAGAAGAGGTAGGGAACCTTGACAGCGAGGACAGCTCGCATATAAATAGGACTTTGTGGGTTATGGATCTCATATAGAGGAGACTTTGGGGGTTATGGTTTACCCCCATCTTGTTGTCTGCCGTATTGAAAATACCGTAGACTTTGAAATGGGGCTGGTCGGAGCGCGTTTCATAGAATGTGCTGGGCGTGCGGACCCTAAATTCTGGCAAAAAAGTAACAAGAAAAAAATGACGTCACGTCTAGCTATAAGCAAAGAGAACGTACACTTGACGCCAAACGTCGTGTGTGTGTGTGTGTGTGTGTGTGTGTGTGTGTGTGTGTGTGTGTGTGTGTGTGTGTGTGTGTGTGTGTGTGCGAGCGTGTGTGTGTGTGTGTGTGTGCGTGCGTGCGTGCGTGTGTGTGTGTGTGTATGTGTGTGTGTGTGTGTATGTGTGTGTGTGTGTGTGTTTGCGTATGTGCGTATGTATGTAAACAACAAAATCTCCGAAGTTAGCGTACCTACAAGCTTGAAATTAGGGGAGGTGCTTTTTTCAAAGGGTACATACAGCCCCTCCGAGCATTTTGAAATTGGATGTCTCATTGAAGATTTAAATGACCGTTTATAGGAAGTCGGTTGACCCACATTAAAGTCCTTAATTTTCATTATGTTCACTTGCGGTTTTAGATATAGCCAGATTGGAGAAAGACATGGGATGAGTTCGTTAGCCAGCTGTGTATCTTTAGAACGTTTTTTTCAGTAAACATTATTTCTAGGAAGAAATGTTTTAAAAAGTAAAAAACCTCGACTTCTGGAGAAAATCAGACAGTGACAGTGACGTAAAAGCATAAATTTTGTCATCACACAGACAGCGACGCAATACTCTAGATGACGCATTTAGCGCGCGCACATGCACACACATC
Source organism: Semisulcospira habei (assembly GCA_036245525.1). Taxonomy (NCBI): domain Eukaryota; kingdom Metazoa; phylum Mollusca; class Gastropoda; family Semisulcospiridae; genus Semisulcospira; species Semisulcospira habei. Next base: position 208,274,527 of record BTPG01000003.1, on the reverse strand, counting down.
GACGCGCTGTCAGAAGAGCATGCGCGTGTACAGTAGAATATCATGTATCTAGGTGTCAACCTCCCATCACATATTATTAAGACTGGAAATTGCACTGTGAAATTCTAGTTTCGTCACCATTGCTTCTCAGGTCTACAATGCAAAGTTGAAGGCTCCCATTTGCATTGCTTCCACTTACTTGGCGCACCCCTCTTTTTTATCCTTTTTTTTTTTCTTTCTTCTGTGCTTTGACAAAAGCAGAACTATGATCATTGGTCGATAATGCACAATTCTCTCCCCTGACAGTTCATTTTTTTATTTTCTTAGTTGTTTCTTGTAAATTACAAGCACTGGCAGTCAACTCATTTGGTCTCGTTTCTTACAACAATTCCGACTGCAACTCCATTTCCACTTTTTAGTAGGTTCTCTCTTAGGATGCATGGGAATTTGGCTCTAGGTGGAGGCATGGAATGCATGCCCCAGCAGCAACCACAGTAAAATGCGGTTTTCTTTGCAGGTAGGCAGAAGTTCCTTATCTTCCTCCAGTTACGCCGATAGTGCTCTAAAGAACAGCTGACCACACCAGCTTAACATCTGGACCCTTTGGGGGACCTAGATATAAATTCCCATGCACTAAGGGGATAGTTATCCAGTGGATATGTGATACGCCCCCATTCTGGGCGTAGTGGGTGGGGGTGGGGGGGGGAGGGGGGCTTTTATATGCATTGCTTCCAGTAGCTTAATAACCCATCTTTCCTTTTGTGTGCTTTGACCAAAGTAGATCTATGATCTTTGTCGATAATGCACAGTTCTCTCCCGTGACAGTGCGTTTTCCTACTTACTTGGTAGTTTCTTGTAAAGTTGAACTCACATCACGTAAAATATAAAATTACGTAATAACTAAAATTACTTCATGACAAATAACGTTTTTCAAACCAATGACGCGTATACACTGTGCCCCTTACAGATCGAGCTCACAAGCACATTGCCAAATCTGCTAGGCCTTTTCAATAGGAGATATTTCAACATTAGAATGAGGTCAAAGAGAAGAGGTAGGGAACCTTGACAGCGAGGACAGCTCGCATATAAATAGGACTTTGTGGGTTATGGATCTCATATAGAGGAGACTTTGGGGGTTATGGTTTACCCCCATCTTGTTGTCTGCCGTATTGAAAATACCGTAGACTTTGAAATGGGGCTGGTCGGAGCGCGTTTCATAGAATGTGCTGGGCGTGCGGACCCTAAATTCTGGCAAAAAAGTAACAAGAAAAAAATGACGTCACGTCTAGCTATAAGCAAAGAGAACGTACACTTGACGCCAAACGCCGTGTGTGTGTGTGTGTGTGTGTGTGTGTGTGTGTGTGTGTGTGTGTGTGTGTGTGTGTGTGTGTGTGTGTGTGTGTGTGTGTGTGTGTGTGTGTGTGTGTGTGTGTGTGTATGTCCGCATTCGGTGACAGACTAGCTAGACACCTTAGATATTTTACTTACGTGAATTCTCCCGAGGCAGTTTTTTGTTTAAAAATTTTGTTTCTGTAAATTAGGTTACACGCTGACAAGAAATTACCGTTTCACAAACACCGGTTGATCTACATTTTGATTTTTGCAATTTGTACTAAATAATTTGCATACAGCAAGATTATAGGGATATATTGAATGAGTTCGTAATCCAGCGCTGTACCTCTTCAACTTTTGAAGAAAAATAATGTATTATTTTTTGCAAGTTTTGGAGGTACGTTATACTCCCATCAAACAGTCCGCCCTGGAAGAGGCTGTGTGGAAGACACCCTTGCCTAACTTTCGGATGAGTGACGTGAAACATCAAATTCGTCACTGTGTACACGGCGTCGTGGAACTAGCGATATTACAAATAACTCCGAAAAAGTGGTGCAGAAAATTATCTGATTTTTAGACCTAGGAAATACAGGTCACAGTTGACTTAATCGTACCCGACAGCCGAGACAAACTGTAGGCTTTGTCATTCAATTATTAATGAGAAAACTTTTGTTTTGTTTTTTTGTTTTTCGTAAAAAAAAAATCAATTATTTTGAGATTAACCGATATTATTCATAAAGTTAATCCACAAAACGTGAAAATATAAATATATATATATTTTTCAAAATATACTTAATTATCACGCAAAACGTTCTAGAGGTACAATGCTGGTTAACGAACTTACTGAATATCAACCTTTTATCTAGTTATATGCAACATATATAGTAAAAAATAAAAATAATTACGGTCTCCAGTGTGGATCAACCGGTTTTTGTAAAACGGCCATTTTCTCGCCAATGAGCATCTTAATAAAAAACAAAACAAAACAAAACACACAAAAATAAACTGCCTCGAGATTATTCTTTTAGGGATAAATTCATACAATTTCAAGCTTGTCCGTCCTCAAACGCGGGCCCTGGTGGCCGACTTACACACACACACACACACACACACACACACACACACACACACACACACACACACACACACACACCATCACGCACACACACACACACACACACACACACACACACACACACACACACACACACACACACACGGTGGCTGGCGCCAAAAAGGCATTTTCTAGCAAGGTTTGCGTAGCTAGGCGTGACGTCATTTTTATCTTGTTACTTCTTTGCCAGAATTCGGACTCCGCCCGCCCAGTAAACAGCGTGCATTCTCCAGAATGTGCTCCGACTAGCCCCATTTCAAAGTCTACCGTACTTTCAATACTGTAGACAAAAAGCATGTGAGCTCTAAACAAAATGGTAGACTTTGGGATGAAATCCTCATCTTCTTTATTTCAAGCGAGGTCACATAGTAGGGTTTGCGATAAAGAGATTTACACATGACGTAGAAATGCCAACAAATGCCACTATAACGTGAGTCTCCGAGGAAAACGCTGTAATCTCCTTGTAATTATATACGATAAGCTCTAGAGGGACCTGCTCCATGTACTAACGGATAAATAGTTTCCAGTATATTCTTATGAAGGTTTAGCAAAGCTAATGACGTTTGAATGTGGTAAAAGGACAATGATACTCAGTGTCTCTACCGCTGCCCACAAGAAAAAGCAGACCACGCTTATCAGAAGGTTAGAAAAGTCTTAGTTTAGGCAAGAAATTTGTGAAAACCCGATGTCTTGGCGATTTTAAGCAAACAGTACCTGCACAAGAGCAAATTACTTTAATCACTTTTTGGTCAATTAGTTTCTAAAATAAAGTTTAAAAAATACATAAAAAGTAGACAATGAATTAAAAGAAAATCAGATAATAATTTTACTAATGGAGTACATTGTTACTTTATTATTATTTTCTGCGTTATAGCAAGTGATTTGATGCATTGTGATGATATTTAAATTAAGCAGAATCCCCTTGTATACAGGGTGGCTCGGTAATAGAGCGTTCGACTCTCGACCGAAAGGTCCCGGGTTCGAATCTAGCTGGGGCAAAAAATGTGTTAAGACCCTTTTTCGGTGCCCCGTCTTTGAAATCACCTTCGTGACGGACAAAAGACGTTAACCCCTAAACGTTTACAGTTTCCCTTGTGTATGCAGACACTGTACATGCTGCACAGGAGAGATGGGTGGGGGAGTGGTTGGTAATTCTTACCAGAGGGTGGGGCGGCGGAATCAGCCTGTACGGTTCTTGCCCTGCGCGTCCTAAACACACAGAAAACAAAATTCAACACACATTTTAACTCATTCAGCCCGACGAACGTATTTCACAACTTTTAGAGGCGTCATCTAACGACTATGCACCTGCTGCAGGAGATGGATCGACCATGATAATTCAAGGGTAGTGCCAGATTAGGTTGGCGCCTGTAGGGCTTCAGGGCTGAATGGGTTAATAATACTGCATACTTTTTATAAAGCGCCATTCCCAAAGAAAAGCAAGCTCAGAGCGCTTTCCAGTACATAAAATAAGCAAAAAATCAGAACAATACAAACATTTTCCACTCACTCTACAGGTTTACGACAGCTGATACTAGAGGCAGACAACATTCATAATCATAACCGGACATCCACATATAAAGAAGAAACAAAACGGAGACAAACGGGTTTCAACCTTGTTAAGTACAAATGTATGTTTTGTGCCACAGCAAGCCTTAATAAATGCTGAGCACGCCTTAAGAAATGCTTGAATGAGTTAAAATCCACGGTCCTTTGCATAGCCCTGCGTTGTGCTACATACTAATATTCTTTACATTTTGCACTTATCTGCTTACCTGAGCAGGATGACGACGACAAAGAGAACGACAACAACCACACTAAGGACGGCGGCAATTGAACCAATGGTCACAACTGTACCCAGACCAAAATGGTGAATCTGATTGTCGTTGTCACCATCATTGTCAGTAGAATCAGCACCAGTGTTGTCCAATCCTGAAAGGAAATCCACCACTTGAGTCTAGTACAGGTCATATTAATTTCTGTGCGTGAGTGTAGATATAATGATAAATAATAATAATTACGGTATTTATAATGCGCTTATCTTATAATAATTGTAACTCTAAGCGCGCACTCACAACTCACGCGCGCATGCGCACGCTTTAGACAACGACTCACGTAACACAAATAGTGAAATACATTACGACAGTCAGCATGGGGTGGGGAGTGTGGTGGTATAGTGCTAAATCTGTTGAAAGAGGTGAGTTTTGAGGGCGGACTGGAAAGAGGAGAGAGTGGGAGAGTGTTCCAGGTGGATAGACCGTATACTGAGAAGGAGTGGGGTCCGAAAGTGCTGAATTTGGTGCGGGGGATGTGGAGGCGGAGAGGGTCAGAGGCGGAGCGGAGGGAGCGGGCAGGGGTGTAGGGGTGAAGTAAGTTTGAGAGATAGGCAGGAGCGCAGTTGTTCAGGGATTTGTAGCAGAGAGACAGAATCTTGTATTGGATGTGTTGGGTGATGGGAAGCCAGTGAAGGAGTTTGAGCAGGGGAGTGATGTGGTCGGATTTTTTCTTTCTGAGGACGAGGCGGGCAGCATTGTTCTGGACGCGCTGGAGAGTGAAAGTGGTGGAGTGAGGGAGGCCGGAAAGGAGAGAGTTGCAGTAGTCGATGCGAGATAGGATGAGAGAGACAGCAAGTTTGGTGGCAGCTTCGGTAGTGAGGTAATTTGTGATCTGACTGATGCGGCGGAGGAGGAAGTAGCATGCCTGGGCCGTGGCGGAGACGAAGCTGGTCATGGAAAGAGAGGAATCGAGGATAACGCCGAGGTTTTTGGCCGAGTCAGAGAGGGAGATGAGGGTGCTGTCGAGTTGAAGGTGGAGAGAGGGAGGGAGCTGGGAGAGTTTCTGGCGAGTGTCTACCAGCATCGCTTCCGTTTTGTCGTCATTCAGTTTAAGCTTGTTTGCTGTCATCCAGTTTTTCACGTCTTCGTAGCAGTCAGCCGTGCGAGTCAGTAGTGACTGAGTGTTGTCGAGTTTGTCTTTGTCTAGTAGTTGTGAGTCGTCGGCGTAGAGGTGGTGGTGTATGTGGTGAGACTGGATGATGTTGGACAGGGGAGTGGTGTAGAGTGTGAAAAGGACCGTGCCCAGGACGGACCCCTGTGGAACTCCGCAGGAGAGTGTGACTGGGTTGGAGGAGACGCCGTCGATGATGACGGACTGCTGTCTGTCGGAGAGGTAGGAGAGAAACCAGGAGTGAGCAGAGTCAGTGATGCCAAAGGAGTGGTGAAGGCGGTGGAGGAGGATAGAGTGGTCTATAGTGTCGAAGGCGGCAGAGAGGTCGAGTAGCGTAAGAAGGGAGATGTTGCCCGAGTCGGTCGAGAGAAGCAGGTCGTTTAAGATATGTAGAAGGGCTGTTTCAGTGCTGTGAAGAAGTTCTCTCGGTTGACAGATTTTAGTTTGCGACGAGAGACAAGGAGCTTGGGTTTTTTCGGGGGAGGTAGGTTGAGGGAGACGAGAATAGTGAGGTGGTCAGAGGGAAGCACAGAGGAGGCGTCAGAGTCGAGAAAGAGTTGATCGGAGGTGCGGATGATGATCCAGTCGAGGGTGTGGCCGAGTCGGTGAGTGGGTTTGGTGATATGTTGTGTAAGATTGTGGTTTGAAAGTGATGTGCAAAGGCGTTTTGTGTCAGGGTGGTCGGGTTTGTCGAAGTGGAAGTTAAAGTCGCCAAGAAGGATGTGTTTTCCGGGTCGTGTGCTGTAGTGGTCGAGGAAGAGGTCGAACTCGGTGAGGAACATGGAGTTTGTGAGTTTGTTTTGAGAGCTTGGAGGGGGGGGGGCGATAAATACATGAGAAGATGTGGGACTGGCCATGGAGTGTTGCTACGGCCTCGACAGATTCAAAGGAGGGATGAGTAAAAGGTAGAGACTGAGAGAAGGAGAGGTGAGCGGAAAGACAGTCCCTGTAGATGATGGCAATGCCACCCCTCTGGAAGCGCGCGGGAAGGAGGCCAGGCGGTAGCCACTCGGAGTGACGCTGGCGATGATGGGTTCATCGCCAGCTGAGCGGAGACACGTTTCGGTGATCACGACAACATCTAGGTCATTGTCTATAATGAAATCTGAGATCACGTCGGCTTTGCCATCTTCGCAGACAGACTGTGCATTGAAAAGACACAGTTTTAGGTTGGGTGAGACAGAAGATGAAGAGGAAGAAGAAACGGACGAAGAAGAGGACACAGGAGGAGAGGGTGGGGAGGGAGAAAAGAGGATGGAGGGGGAGAGATGAGGGAGGGGGGAGGGGGGAGGAGGAAAAGACGGGGAAGGAGAACCGGGCAAAAAAGAGGATGCGAGAGGAGGGTGAGGGGGGAGGAGAAAGGGGGAGGATGGAGAGTAGGAAAAGATGAGGAAGAGCGAGGAGGGAGGGTGAAGGGGAGGAGAAATGGGGAGGTGTGGACGAAGAGGAGCAAGCAGGCGAAGGAGGAGGGGTGGTGGGAGGGAGAGGGAGGAGGGTGGGGGAGGAGGCGGTCGAGGATAGCAGTGAGCGGTAGATGAGGAAGACAGGAGAAGAAATGGGAGAAGAAGGAAGGGATGGGGAGAAGACGGGGAGGCGGGGGGAGGCGGAGGAGGTGGAAAGACATAGGAAAAGGGGAAGAAGTGTGTGGTTGTGGGTGTGGTGGTGAATCGTGCCTTCTGCTAATTCCACCCCTGCGACCTCTTTTTCGCGACCGGATGCCACTTAAGGCATTTGCAACACTGTCGGCGGCACCGGCCGCGCAGTAGGTGGCGTGGCGACGTAGAGATAGCAGTTGTTGGCGTGTGTATCTAATGAGCATGATTGTTTGTGAGGACAGGAAAGAGAAAGACGGGACGAGGGTGCAGTAGGGTGTGTGTGTGTGTGTGTGTGTGTGTGTGTGTGTGTGTGTGTGTGTGTGTGTGTGTGTGTGTGTGTGTGTGTGTGTGTGTGTGTGTGTGTGAGTGTGTGTGTGTGTGTGTGTGTGTGTCGGTGTGTGTGTGTGTGTGTGTGTGTGTATGTGTGCCGGTGTGTGTGTGAGTGTGGTAGGGGAGCCACGCTGATAATACGCAAAAACCAACAAGAGGAAGAGGAAGGGAGAAAACACTGGGAGCACAAAAACACGTGGTGGCAAAATGCTGATATGCTGAAGAGTACAAGTTAAATTTTGTTTATGAAAAAGCAAGCAAATATGCAATTGCCAAGCAAAGTATTTAGGCGTGTAACAAAATCTACAATGAACACAACTTAATAAAATCGTTCAGAAACGATAAGTTTTGCCACAATTTCATTAAAGCTAAAATCTATGAAAATGATTAAGATTTATATTATTTTAAAACACTGTTGGCAAACATCGTGCAACAATAAGAGAAAAACAGAAGATAGTGATAGAAAACCCTTTAAAATAGAAACAAGGAACGACGTTTCGGATCAAAGATCCTTCTTCAGGTGACATGGAAACAAACGTAGAACAGAAAAGAACACGATAGAAAGAAAAGACGTCATCCTGTATAGAGAGGATTTAGAATGACGTTTAAAAAAATACAACAAACAAACAAACAAACAAACAAACAAAACAACATAATGACGCAAATACACATGCACGAAGCACGTAGCACAAAACTTACGTCTACATACATACACGTCACTGCATACATTCACATTCACTCGTGCCTGCTGCCGCTCTCGTGCATGAACACACACACACACACACACACACACACACACACACACACACACACACACACACACACACACACACTCAACGGTAGCATCCAGTATCAACAGCGAGGTCAAGTCTGGCACCAACTACCCATCGGGCCAAGCATACACCTATAGGGGCGAATGTTCAAGCCGCGCGGATGGTAAGTGCCAAGCCTGTTCTGGAAAAAGGATTCTGTCATTTTGCGACGGATGAAGGGGGATGTATTTTGCCAAAGGATGCGTATTTCAGCAACCACAATGCAAAGCATTTCCGTACATCAACACATCCCCTGTCTTCACCGGACCCCTGACATCTTTCAATGTCCACCGATCGTTCACATGCAAGTCATCGGATATTGTCTATGTCATCTCATGTTCGCACTGCCCTAAGATGTTGTATGTGGAGGAGACATACAGTACATAACCTGTACGCTGCGAGGAGCATGTTCGTTCGATCCGCCTCGGATACAACAACCAGGTTGGACGTCATTTCAACGAACCTCCTCATAGCCTCACACATTTCAGCATACGCATCCTTTGGCAAAATACATCCCACTTCATCCGCCGCAAAATGACAGAATCCTTTTTCGCGGACAGGGTTGGCACTTACCATCCGCGCGGCTTGAACATTCGCCCCTAGGGATGTATACTCGGCCTGATGGGTTGTTGGTGCCAGACTTGACCTCACTGTTGATACTGGATGCTACCGTTGTGTGTGTGTGTGTGTGTGTGTGTGTGTGTGTGTGTGTGTGTGTGTGTGTGTGTGTGTGTGTGTGTGTGTGTGTGTGTGTGTGTGTGTGTGTACATGCACGTGAGCGGCAGCAGGCACGAGTGAATGCGGATGTATGCAGTGACGTGTATGTATGTAGACGTAAGTTTTGTGCTACGTGTTTTCTGCATGTGTATTTGGGTCATTATGTGTGTTTGTTTATTTTATTTTATTTTTGTTTAAATATTTTTATGTCACTCTAAATTCTCTCTATACAGAATGACGTCTTTTGTTTCTATCATGTTCTTTTCTGTTCTACGTTTGTTTCCATGTCACCTGAAGAAGGATCTTTGATCCGAAACGTCGTTCCTTGTTTCTATTTTAAAGGGTTTTCTACCACCATCTTCTGTTTTTCTTTCACATGAAACCCTAGCGGCAACAGTTTTACTACATCGTGCAACAATTGTTATAGGACCCGTTAGCAGCAACATAAAATATGGATGTGTTTACAGTACCATGAACCCCTTCCCTGCCAACAGACGTACATTGTGTTTCTGAAATCTGTGTTCACTGAGCAACCAACGCCACAACTGCCCAAAGAACATGGACACAAAGTGGTCTCAGCAAGAGTCATATATACTCATGAACTCCCGCAGTCGCGGGGGCTCATGAGGATCTATGCCTCTCGCATTTAGATCGCATTCACCACTCATCAGTGAATAATTTACGATGCCCACTTGTTTTTTTTTTAGCTTCATAACAGTTTGGTGGTTTCCACCCCGTTTTGCACGTGCAGTGTCCAGTCTCCCTGTTACACACGTCACTCTCGCAGTTCTCGCTGCAGTTTAGGGAGCACTCTGGCCCGTAAAATCCATCGCCGCATTCTGTTACAGTAGTACCGTAAACAATACATTAACTGTCTTCATCACAACAAACAAACAAAACAAATATGCACTGACAGACAACTTTGTCAGTAAAGGTATTCAGGAAAATACAGCAAACAGTCCTGTAAGTGTTGGTTCGACTGAAATCAGTACTTATTTGATATAGCCTTCTCAATGTATTCTAACGGGAGTATTTAACACGAAGAAATTATGGTTGGGGGACAGGATGCTAAGTTTACGTGAACTGATCGCAAATCCCACCTTTGCAAAGAGGAGGCTTGTGGTTGCCCTCACACTCCAAACAAAGTCCAACTTCATGGTGACAGCTGGGGAAACCAACCTTACATGTTCCACAATCTTCCACACAGTTTGATCCGTACGTTCCAGCTTCACACTCTGGGTGATAAAGTACAGTTTACAATAAGGAGGTAGTTCTGTAAATTGCCACTTTATTTAAACACACGCAGAAGGTCTCAGAATAACCTCATACGTTCCCTAGGGCCCCATCCCTTTTCTAGACGCAGTGCCTACCCCGCCAAAGCTCTCCTAACACTCGTTTGTGCCGTTAAACTCCAGTCACTCTCATGCACCCCCCCCCCCCTCCCTCCCCTTTCCCCGTTTCTGAAATGACTTACTCCACCTAACCAGTATCTTGACACTACTGTTGTCATTCACAACAAAGCAGTCTCTAGTGAGTTGTTCTCCAGGATCGAAGCCTGCACCCTCTTGGAAAAGATTGGATCGCCGAAGCAGTGCCCAAAAGACACAGTCCTTAGAGCTGCACAAATCAAGTTTTTGTTTAATCTGAAGAAAAAGTTGCAGGCTCATCGGCGTCTTGCTGTTAGGAGGGCAGCCTTTTTTTCACTCAATACCCCGCAATGAAGGCCATAAAATCTGGTTCAGCGGAAAAGAAACCAAGCACGAACATGGCGTAGCTTTTATCGTAAGGAAAAAGGTGGCTGGAACTGTCATCAGCTGCACCCCCGTGTCAAGCAGACTAATCTCCATCCGCATCTCCGCCCGACCGCACAACATCACTATCATTCAAGTATACGCTCCAACAGCAGATCATGATGATGAAGAATTAGAAGAATTTTACGAACAACTGGACAACATCATCAAGAAAACACCTAAGAAAGACATTCTGACTGTCCTCGGTGACTGGAATGCAAAGATCGGCCCTGACGCCTACCAACAATGGGCAGGAACAGCTGGCAAGTTTGGCCTTGGAGAAACAAACGACAGAGGCCTGCGACTTTTAGAGTTCGCACAGAGTCACCGTCTCACCGTTGCTAATACCCTCCATCCACACAAGAAGTCAAGAACAGTGACATGGCAATCGCCAGCAGGCCTGGTCCATAACCAGATTGACTTCATCTTGCTGCCTCGACGATTCAAATCCAGCATTAACAAAGCACAAACGAGGTCCTTTCCTGGCGCTGATATTGGCAGCGACCACAACCTCGTCCTTACTAGCCTCAAGTTGAAGCTGGCATTGAAACGAGATAGCAAGAGCCCTCGCATCAGATTCGACCTCCAGAAGCTAAAAGACCCGGAAGTAGAAGAGCTCTTCCAAGCCCAGGTGGGAGGCAGATTTGCAGCCTTGGCTACTTTGGACTGTGACGTAGACACCCTTGCATGAAATATAAAAGAGGTGTTACTTTCTACAGCAGAAGAAGTGCTGGGGAAGCAGAGGAAGCGCAAACAGCCCTGGGTCACCGATGACATCCTCGATCTCTGTGATGAGAGGAGAGCCTGGAAGAAAAAGAGAGGCCAAGACCTCACATCAGCAAACAAGTACAGACTTGTCAACAAGAAGATCAGGAAGAGGATGAAAGAAGCCAAAGAAGATTGGATTGAAGACCAGTGTTGTAGCGTGGAAGAGGGCATGGCAAACGGCAACAGCAAGAAGGCTTATGAAACGCTAAGGACCCTCACCAAGACTCAACAGCGAACAGCCACAGTCATCGAAGACAGCAGCGGCCAACTCCTTACGGAAAACACTGCTGTACTAAACAGATGGACTGAGTACTGCCGAGACTTGTATAACTACAAGGCTGAGCCAGACACCAGCATCCTCCAAAACAACCAGGCTGGGGCCAGGAAGGCTGAAGACCTGCCAGTGTTAGCTGAAGAGGTGGAAGCAGCCGTACGCGGCCTGAAGGGAGGAAAGTCTCCAGGTGTAGACAACGTACCTGCTGAACTGTTGAAACATGGAGGAGAAGTAACAACGAAGGTCCTCACTACACTCTGTCAAAAGATCTGGGAGCAAAAGAAATGGCCAGTAGAATGGACACAGTCTCTAGTGATCCCGCTCCCCAAGAAAGGAAACCTGAAACAGTGCCAGAACTACAGAACTATCAGTCTGATAAGTCACCCTAGCAAAGTAATGCTTAGAATCATTCTCAACCGCCTCAAAACTTTCGCCGAGGAACTGCTGGCAGAAGAACAGGCTGGCTTCAGAGTTGGAAGAAGCACTGTAGAGCAGATTTTCAACTGCCGCGTCCTGATCGAGAAACATCTGCAGCATCAGCGCGAACTCTACCACAACTTCATTGATTTCAGGAAAGCATTTGATCGCGTCTGGCACGACGGACTCTGGCAAGTCATGAGATCGTTCAACATAGAGGAGGGACTGATCCAAATGATAGAAGCGCTTTACAAGAACGCCTGCAGCGCGGTTCTACTTAACAATCAGTCAGGCGAGTTCTTCAGGACGACGATCGGTGTCCGTCAAGGATGCCTGCTCTCTCCTGTCCTTTTCAACATATTCCTGGAGAAGATCATGCAGGAAACCCTCCACGACCACCATACTTCAATCTCTATTGGTGGCAGATCCCTGTGCAATCTTCGATTCGCAGACGACATTGACCTCATGGCAGGCAGCAATAGTGAGCTCCAAAACCTGACAGACAAACTTTCAAGTAGCGCAGGGTCTTATGGCATGGAGATCAGTACGGATAAAAGCAAAGTGATGATCAACACCACAAGCGACAGCAGCAGCAACATTCACATGAACGGCCAGAAGCTAGAAGAGGTCAATAGCTTCAAGTACTTGGGAGCCACCCTGTCCAAAGACGGTAGTTGCATAGCAGAGATCCGTATCAGGATAGGTACAGCAACATCCGCAATGGCCAGGCTGGACAGGATATGGCGAAGTAACTCCATCAGCTTCACCATCAAGTACAGGCTTTACAAGTCCCTCGTAGTGTCTATTCTACTCTACGGCTGTGAGACTTGGACACTGCTTGCAGACTCAGAAAAGAAAATCCAGGCCTTTGAGAACAAGTGCCTGAGGAAGTTGCTCCGCATCTCGTACCACGAGCACAAGACCAACGAATATGTACGGAGCATCGTCACTTCCCTGGTGGGCCCACATGAACCCCTTCTGGCAACCGTGAAACGGCGCAAGCTTGCTTAGTTTGGCCACGTGACCCGACACAACACCTTGTCCAAGACTATCTTCCAAGGCACTCTCGAAGGAAGTCGTCGGCGAGGTCGTCAGAGAAAGAGTTGGGTCGCAAACATAAAAGAATGGACCGAACTCGAGATGCCAGACTTGCTTGCCACCGCCCAAAATAGAACTCAGTGGAGAGCACTGTCTGTTGCTGCTGCCTTTCAGTCCCCCCAACGCCCAGTTCGGGCAAGGGACTGATGATGATGATGATGATGACCCCGCAATGTGCTTTTCACCATCCACGAGTCCTGGTATGGGTGCGTTTCTCCGCATTCTAAATGCAAAAGGCGAACAATGTTGAGGTATTGTGCCACGGAGCTAGGCTGAAGTGTCCTGGCCAAAAAGGTCGCGTACTGCGCCACTGTTCTCTCACACACCGGTACCGGCTGGATGTTCATTTGATCACAAAACCTGAGATAAGAGCGCAAGTGAGTCTGATATGTCTTCTTGGTATTGTCGGCAAAGACATTGGCACGATTTGGGGCGGTCCGTGGCGCAGTGGTTAAGGCGCCTGCCACCAATGCTAAAGGTGCGAGGTTCGATTCCGGGTTCCGGCGTCGGATTTTTCTCCTCTAGTAAGTGTCACCGTTAATTCGGGTGGACCGTCGGGGGTTCTTTCTCCGGGTACTCCGGCTCTTCCTCCCCCTCCACTTTGGTATCAGTTTCAGCCAACTTAATAAAATTTCAAATACAAAACGATTTCCAAATACCGTCACTTCAGTAGCTCGCTTGAGCTTGCCCTTAGCACCACGTAAATGTTCTGTGTTTACGTACAGTGTGTGAATAAATGCATGTGACTCACGTGAGCGTGCTTGTTGGGTTCAGTTCGCGGCTACATTCTGCGCATTGAGTTATATTATAAATATGAGAAATGCGCCATATAAATGCTATGTATTATTATTATTATATCCTGCCACCTCCTGCAGTAGCTGGTGTCTGCACCTTGACAGCATAAAAGCAAGATCTGACTGTGACATGTGACTTCAGAAGTAGGTGTCAGGCGGTCGGCCCCGGTGCCAATTCGTTAGCAATCGTCTTAGCATGGGCAGCCGTCCTTCGTGCAGGCGGGAAATAGTATCGGCAAACACATTCACACTGCCAGCCACGTGCATCGCTGGCACGCTGCAATTCATTCTCACACACTCCCATGCCATCTTCCTCAACAGACTATTGACACAGCGGTCTTTTGAGCGCCCTTTGTTAATGATAGCCTTTGTCACCGTGCTGTCCGTATGAATGACCACCTGTTTCCCTCGCCATGAGGGAGCTCACCGGTTGACTGCCTGCACCACCGCGCACACCTCTTTATAATTAATATGCAAGTCGTTGGCCGCCGGCATGTCTGAAGAGAACAGTGTATAATTCCAATCTCATTTCCAGAACGCGCCTGCCGCCAGGTTGCATGCATCAACATGGACATGTTCCTTGCTTTGTGAGTCATACTACACAGTGCCATTAAAACATGTATGTAAGATAGCCACCACTGTAAGTCTGCATGAAACTCCCGTGAGAGTCTCGCTTTATGCCTTTGCTGCTGAAGGGGTTTAATGGTATCAAGAATCCGCCTGAGAAAAAATTGCCTCCCTTGACGGCTTGACACGCCCAGTTAAGGGACCCTGCTAGTGACTGCAAGCTTTGCTTTGTCGCGCGTGTTTTGCCTTGAAACTGCTGCAAGCGTTTGTAAAGTTGCTGTAGCTTGTCGTCGCACAATGACAAGGTGCTTGTGCGGGTGCAGATCTGGATCCCGAGAAATGTAATGGTTTGTGTATGCCCCACCACCTTAGGCCAGCTAATATTGAACCCTAATCTACGTAAAAGGGCAATGAGCGTCATCAACATTTGAGTGCCATTCCTATTTGGACTTAGCTGCAATGAAGAAATCGTCAATATACGCTACTATCCCTGTCATGCCGCGCCGTAACATACATCTGCGAACTGCCTGCTAGAGTCTGTGAAAGTGCGAATGGCCCACATTACTACCAAAGGGTGGCCTACTATCGAACAGGTATGTGGGCTTCTGCTCCCCGGTAAAAATCCATTTTAGGCCTGTGACTTGGTAATTATCTGAATGGATACACACAGATCGGTATGCCGCCACCCTTTCGCCGCCGATCTCGCCGTTTGGCGAGTACGTGGCTCGCCGCCGATCTCGCCTTTTGGCGAGTAACACAGTTGAGTTCACTGCACTTGATCGTGACTCAAATGTATGAGGTAGTTTTGGTCAATAATAGTGCATCATGGGACAGGGGAATCCCCTCTTACATTCCAGCGCTAACTTTGAGTGCTTTTGAGAGTTTTGAGCGAAGAAATTGCGAGTTTTTCTGACTTTTTGGGAGAGGTGCTTTTTCGTGATAGCTGAAACTTCGAAAGGGCGAAGTGAGCGGCACAAGAGACTTAGTTTTGCGTCGTTTGAACCTCATACGATCACAAACTGATGTTGATTTGAACGAGGAGGATCTAAGTGGCAACGAAGTTGACAAAGGGCTTTTTGGAAATTTACAAGATAGCTCTGATAACGATCCGAGTACGAGCACTCTCGCGAGCCAGTTTCATGTAGAAGAGTGTTGAGTATTCTTCAAAGACTATGCTTGTGAGTTGGTGTGTTATGGATTATCTGTAGAGCTCTGAACAACCAACTATGCTTCAGTTGTGAGTTCAGCATTTTTCTCAATAATATATTTCTTGACATGTTATCATGTGTTTGTTACTTTGTTAGTGACTGCCATGTGTGTAAACTGTCTGTTGTGTGTGTTGAGAACGCAGATTTTGTCTATTCTTCTTGCATCAGGCCAGATATAAAACTTTCAGTGAGTCACATGAAAGAAAAGAAACTGTCAGTGTACAAATTTGTTTTCTGATCTCCATTTGTTTTTAAATGAAGTAATTCGGTTCAGTGGTTCGAGAGTTATAGCCTTTTAAAGATAAGGGGTGTTGCGCCACAGCGGTCTGGCAAAACAGCTGCGGCGCTGGGAATTGTAACATTTTAACACCTGTGGCGGCGAAAGGGATTTATTAAGGTCAACTTTCGCGCACCTGTAGCCGGACTTGTCTAGTCTGCACGCGTCCGCTAGAGTGGGATTTTACTGTCTCAGGTACTGAGTAATCGTTCATTGCATGTCCTACAGGCTTGCTGCCGTCATGTATCAGGCGTATGCTATTGTCGTCTTTTGGAATCGCAGCCAAAGCGCTAATTAAGGTTGGTTTTTGAGATGCTACGATATAATGACCTTTGTTTATCTGATCGATGAGCTCCTTTTCTGCCGCTACTTTGTTTTTAAGGCAGATGTGTGAATTTTCTGCTCTACAGATCTAACAGTCTGATGTTTGTCCGTGATATAAAAACCATATTCGATACCTTCAAGGAGAAAGTTTTTGTTTTTATCAGAAGCTAATTCTTCTTGCCACACTAAAAGCTTTGAACTAATGGACGCTCCAGAACCTAACAGTTGACGGTTGTATGGACTTAGTGCAGGATAAGGGCTATGGTAAGAAGTGCTAGAATGGGTGGGGCCTACCTCGCCTTGTGCAACCTGCTGCGCTGTGTCCTAGGCTGTCCCGTGTTTGCCACCTGCCGCTGCTGCAGGTGTGTCACGATGTTCCCGCGCCGGGTGATCTCTTCCGCAGGTGGCACACACATGGTCCAGCTGGCAGCGTGCGCCGTAGGTGCAGTAACCTCTGTTGTACTGCAGGCACACTTCCCTGCCAGAGGGGCCGATGGGGCGTTGTGGGCGCGGTCCGGCCGTACCTCCTCCTGTTCTGCGAGCAGGTGAGACAGCGGGCATCGCCGATTGCGCAGTACGGTCGCGCAGCACCACCGTGGACAGGTGTGGGCGCCCGTGCCCCACTGGAATGCTTCGGCCGCTTGTCGCTGACGATACTCATCGTCGAACAGCAGGACACTTTGCCAGGTGTATCTGGCCGCCAGCTCCCCAAACATCGCCGAGTACTTGAGGTAGACGTGCGGTGTGAAACCCGGTGTTGGTTTGTCCATAAGGGCCGCCATAATACGGCTGTTTGCCACTATCTAGTGTGCTGGGGAAACCTTGTCCAACTTCGGTTTGCTGTTCATCTTTATAGTGACACCACCCCCAAGTACCACTTTTTCCTCTGCCACTGCTGCTGAAGACAGAAAATCCACTATACGTAACGGGGTCCCATATTTTGCTGCCGCAATACCCCCGCTACTGTTGCCACTGACGCACAGGCTGTCGCGCAACAGTTCATCCAGTCCGGCACCGCTGTGGCGTGTACTGTATAGGGCCTTCTGCAGGATCTGTGACGCTCTACTGCCGCTGTTGTCCGCTACCTCTCCCAGTCCGCCGCACAGTGGGCCACCGCCGTTGTCCACCTGGAATTTGGCCACCGCTGCACGGAGCACTGTTCTGTCCCCACGTTTCAGCGCCAGAGCGTCAATATCTTCGTCAGACGTTAGCAGTAGTGCTTGCCTAGAGATGAACTTTTCCCTGATCAGGGCACTCTGCACATCTTCGCCGAGGCCCCAGTCACTCAAAATATGGTCAATCTCACTATGTTCCAGTAAAGCCTTCTTTCTCGCTGATTTGGGAGCCATTTCAAATTCTAGCTGTCGCCTGAGCTGCGGCTGCTGCTCCGCCGACCAGAATGACTGGAGTACCTCTCGGTACCGTTCCCTAGTCACTCCTGTACTGCCCACGCATCTACCCCCCACACACCCTCACGCCTCTCATCCTCGCCTACGCACTCACCCCCTCCAGACTTTCCCACCCTCTATCTCTCTATCAATCTCCATCTCTCATCATAGCATTCCACAGTCTTGAAATTCCCCCGCCTACTCAGTACTTCGGCTATCACCGGACACCGCCCCCACCCACGCATTCAGTCCTCTTTCCCTCCGTTTAAAATATGTTTATCACTCATCCCTTGCCTAAACACCACTTTAAATGTAACCGAGTACAAGAAATGATTTTAGACAGGCCACAGAGGCATGTGACGGAGGAGTCAACAAAGAGGTCGCTATGACATTTGTTTATTGTACCAAGTAGCAAGCAGTGCCTAAAAACAAAAGAAAATGGAAACATTAAGTTTACAGTTCACAAAATCAATTACATTGAGAATAAACCAAACTTGAGCCCAAATACTCACACATCTCAAACAAAGTGGTTAAACAAATCTTCACAATGTGCTAGCATGAGATCATTCGCACAATTGTGCCAATGTCCCACAATCAGCATTGATCCTATCGCTAATCATTATTGATAAAAACAAAGAAGCAAGCATCCATAACCACATGTAGACAAACAGAAGGCCCAAATCACAACAAATATCGACGCTGCAACACAAACATCAGATCCGAACACAGTCTTACTACACCCAAGACATGTACCTCAACCGAACAACAACACATATACCTTTAAAGGGAAAATAAAACACTTATCTGGTACGCCAGCACATCTCGCTACAAACATGACATCCGAACGCCAAATTACAAACATGAGACAAAGCAGCTTCTCCAGGAATCCACAGTACAGCAACCAACATAAAAAAGACTCATCTACCCAGTACTCAAAGAAACAGTCGCAAACATACACAACAGATATACAGCAGATTGGTTGATCAGCGTCACACAATGGAGGGGGGGGGGGGTGTAGACATCAAACAAAACAATATTCACAAAACAAAGAACACATCAATCAAAATGCACACCATAACTAAGAATAAGAGCAATGATTTCGCATAATAAAATCTGTCCTAACTATACCCGCCAATCACAGTCAAAAACCAACATGGCAGACAGAAAGGAGCCATCAACATGAAAATGATCTCTCAAGGCAGACATTAACAAAGTACATCATCAGCAGAGCTTTCAATCCCATGTACAGCTCATTATACATGAGATAAAACCAACACAACGAAATGCATAAAATAAACATAATTACAAGCGTACTTACAGAAGCAAAATTCAACACAGGAGTCCTTCACAATCATATTCAGTCTTGCAAGGATGCGTTCAAAATTCGTGCACAAAATGAAGGTTAACATGGTACAAGTGATCTGTGCCCGGCTCAGAGGTGAATGAAACTAGGCTGCGTGTGGGGGCTTTATATACGGCCTGCGTGGGCCGCAAAGAAAGCATCACTCGTCCTCTTCCAGAACTTTTGTTAGCGGGAAAGCTGAAATCTGTGTTTGTTTGCACTAGGTTTTCCGACTCTAGCTCTGGTTCTACAGGCCATAGAAACTTGCGGTTTGCTACTAAGAAAATAGCCACAAGTGTAGTCTTACTAGTGCCAAACATTGACTTGATTAATTAAGGCTAGAATTACTTATGAATTTTTAAATGACTTTATTCCATGGACCTGGACAAAGCAAAAGGTGCAAAATCACAAAATAATGTTTAACTCAAAATCGATCAGACTAGAAATAAATTGGAAAATGAAAGTGACTATCATGCTGAATCTTATGGATATTGGTTTAAAACAATCAGTGCAGGCATTCTAAAAGCAATACCTTGCGAGACCTTACATTGAAGAAAAAAACCACTGAATAAAAACAATAAAACACATATTTTGCAAACAAGTACAAGTCTTGCTGCACAAAACAAAGTTACATCAGGGGGATTATGAGAGCTGGGTGCACCCGGTCACATCAAAAACACAGGTATAGATTCGTATTTTTGTGCTTTGAAAAAAAGGCTCTCATGTATCTCAGGTGTTATTGAGAAGAGTGAAAAATAGCCACAAAAAATGAAACTTAACACCTGTGTTTTTTTCAGCGTGTGTGTGTGTTTGTGTGTGTGTGAGTGTGTGTGTGTGCGTGCGCGCGCGCGTGTGTGTGTGTATGTGTGTGTGTGTGTGTGTGTATGTGTGTGTGTGTGTGTGTGTGTGTGTGTGTGTGTGTGTGTGTGTGTGTGTGTGTGTGTGTGTGTGTGTGTGTGTGTCTGTGTCTGTGTGCGATCTTGAAGATCTTGAAAGAAAAAGCAATGTCTCGATTGTAGAAATTTGCGATTTACAAACTGTTTAAGGTAGATGTCCTACCGCAATCATTTCAAACAGACCTTCAGCAATACAAAGACAAAGTCAGTCTTACTTTCCTGGCACAAGGAACCTTCCCAACCCGCTTTGCACGTGCAGTGTCCAGTCACCTTGTTACACACATCATCACAGTTAATGCTGCAGGTGCCCATGCAGTTCAGACCGTACCTTCCGTCAGCGCAGGCTGTGTAAAAGAAATGCTATCAGTCACCCCTCTCTGAGGACAAAAATTGAACATCACCCAACTGCACGTGACATAGATCCTCACGAGTCCTCATACGTCCTAGAGCTAATGGCGGGTGTATGCCCCTTGCTGACACCATGTTCGGGAGCTTAAGAGGATCTATGCTTTTATCCAAATCCAGGTATGCATACAATTTTACACTTTTTTGAATGGAATATAATAGCTTTTCTGAAATTTGCGAAAAATATGAGAGGGGATGAACAGAAAGCTAATGCTGGTTGGGTGTAAATCTACCGAAACATGGCAAAAGCAAGTAGTAACCCCAGTAGCAAAAGGCCTCCTGGTCAACGACGGCCGCAGTGGCTCAAGCACGGCTGTGCGAAGGTCCACTGCAGCCGTCGTAGACCCGAGGACCTTTGCACACTGGCATGTCTATTTTTGAAGAAAACGAGGACACATTGTTGGAATAATAAGTGCAGAAATGTGTGGTTTATTAATCGGTCATGAACAGTCGCATGCTTCATCGGAAAATAACATTATCAGTAGAGGGGAAGCTAGAGACGGAGTTTGGTCATCAAAAGGCAGATAATTCAGTTCATGTATAGTACTATCTCATAATAAAACAACAACAAACAAAGAAAATGTAAGTCAGTTGCAAGACTTGTCACGTGCTACAGAGAACATGCTTATCAAAAACAAAGAAAAAAGAATTATAGACACTTTATATGCAGCAGATTACAAAGGTGGTTGCTTGGGGTTGGATGGTGGGTTTTCAAATTCTAGCTGTCCTCTGACTGCTGCGCTGCTGACTGGCGCACTATTCCGTATCGTCCCCTAGTCACTACTGTAACCGCCCACGCATCCACCTCCCACTCACTCTCACGCCTCTCATACTCGCCTACGCACTCACCCCCTCCAGACTTTCCCACCCTTTATCTCTCTCACAATCTCCATCT
This sequence comes from Semisulcospira habei, assembly GCA_036245525.1. Classification (NCBI taxonomy): domain Eukaryota; kingdom Metazoa; phylum Mollusca; class Gastropoda; family Semisulcospiridae; genus Semisulcospira; species Semisulcospira habei. Next base: position 208,253,259 of record BTPG01000003.1, on the reverse strand, counting down.
CTCATCATAGCATTCCACAGTCGGGAAATTCCCCCGCCTACTCAGTACTTGGTACTACTGGACACCGCCCCCCACCCACGCATTCAGTGCTCTTTCCCTCCGTTTAAATTATGTTTATCACTCCTCCCTCGCCTAAACACCACTTAAACTCCAGTCACTCTCATGCCCCCCCCCCTCTCCCTCCCCTTTCCCCCGATCTCACTCTCCCCTTCCCACCAGTGCGCCCCTGGTCTGACATCATCGCCCCCTCTCGGCCAATTAATGGATGGCCAGAGTTCCGGACCAGAACTAGGGCGAGGTTTTGTCAGAACAGCGCGCACGGCCACACGCTCTCACTATACACACCTCGGTCTCACGCTCAACTCCACACTACTTCCTCACGCTTATACACTGAACCACACTTTTTCTGTCAGTTGGGCAAAAATAACGGAGGCGTTTTATTCCCGTGACTCTCACTTGTCAAACATGTAAGACAACATCTAACCCAACCAGTAGATTTACTGGTTGTTTCCTGCCCAAACCTAACGGGAAAAACGCCAGTTTTTTTCACCCCAACTGAGAGAAAAGTTTAGTGTTCAAGGTGTCGGTATTTTCTGAATAAGTACGCTTCTGTAGAAATCTTGAATATCTTGAGGTATTTGGTCCAAGTATGGTAGGTATGCAGTTCTTTCCCCAGTCCCCACAAACACTTCACCACCTCGCCAGGCACTCCACAAGACAGGGCCCAGGCAGCCCCGCTGTGGCCTGTATAAAACCCCTTCAGCAGCAGAGGTCAGTTCTCGCAACAGTTTGTTGAACTCTGATCCCCGAATGTGGGGAGGCCGGTGCCTTAGGCGGCGCTGGGCCTAGCGCTCTAAACATACTGATGATCACTGCCGTCACGGGACACAGAGGGTGACGCAACATGACCGGTAACGCGATCACTAGTCACTGTTCTCTCCCACACCGGTACCGGCTGGATGTTCATTAATGGTAACGGCAAAATCTGAGATAAGAGCGCAAGTGAGTCTGATATGTTCTGCTCTTGGTGTTCAGTGTCGGCAAAACTTGAAACACTGGCACGATATCCTGCCACCTAGTCCTGCAGTAGCTGGTGTCTGAGCCTAGACCCGGCACCTAGACAGCACAAAGGCAAGAGCTGGCTGTGACATATGATTCAGAAGGTAGGTGTCAGGCGGTCGGCCCCGGTGCCAATTCGTTAGAAATTGTCCTAGCATGGGCAGCCGTCCTTCGTGCAGGCGGGAAATAGTATCGGCAAACACATTCACACTGCCAGCCACGTGCATTGCTGACACGCTGCAATTCATTCTCACACACTCCCATGCCATCTTCCTCAACAGACTATTGACATAGCGGTCTTTTGAGCGCCCTTTGTTAATGATAGCCTTTGTCACCGTGCTGTCCGTATGAATGACCACTTGTTTCCCTTGCCACGAGGGGGCCCACCGGTTGACTGCCTGCACCACCGCGCACACCTCTTTATAATTAATATGCAAGTCCTTGGCTGCCGGCATGTCTGAAGAGAACAGTGTATAATTCCAATCTCCTTTCCAGAACGCGCCTGCCGCCAGGTTGCATGCATCAACATGGACATGTTCCTTGCTTTGTGAGTCATAATACACAGTGCCATTAAAAACATGCATGTAAGATAGCCACCACTGTAAGTCTGCATGAAACTCCCGTGAGAGTCTCGCTTTATGCCTTTGCTGCTGAAGGGGTTTAATCGTATCAAGAATCCGCCTGAGAAAAAAATTTTCCTCCCTTGACGGCTTGACACGCCCAGTTAAGGGACCCTGCTAGTGACTGCAAGCTTTGCTTTGTCGCGCGTGTTTTGCCTTGAAACTGCTGCAAGCGTTTGTGAAGTTGCTGTAGCTTGTCGCGCCCAATGACAAGGTGCTTGTGCGGGTGCAGATCTGGATCCCGAGAAAAGTATATGGTTTGTGTAGGCCCCACCACCTTAGGCCAGCTAATATTGAAACCTAATCTACGTAAAAGGGCAATGAGCGTCATCATCATTTGAGTGCATTCCTCTTTGGACTTAGCTGCAATGAAGAAATCGTCAATATACGCTACTATCCGTCATGCCGCGCCGTAACATACATCTGCGAACTGCCTGCGAGAGTCTGTGAAAGTGCGAAGTGCCCACATTACTACCAAAGGGTGGCCTACTATCGAACAGGTATGGTGGGCTTCTGCTCGCCCGGTAAAAATCCATTTTAGGTCTGTGACTTGGTAATTATCTGGATGGATACACACAGATCGGTATGCCGCCTTAAGGTCAACTTTCGCGCACCCAGTAGCCGGACTTGGCTAGTCCGCACGCGTCCGCTAGAGTCTGGAATTTTACTGTCTCAGGTACTGAGTAATCGTTCATTGCATGTCCTACAGGCTTGCTTGCCGTCGTGTATCAGGCGTATGCTATTGTCGTCTTTTGGGATCCGCAGCCAAAGCGCTAATTAAGGTTGGTTTTTGAGATGCTACGATATAATGACCTTTGTTTATCTGATCGATGAGCTCCTTTTCTACCGCTACTCTGTTTTTTAAGGCAGATGTGTGATTTTTCTGCTCTACAGATCTAACAGTCTGATGCTTGTCCGTGATATAAAAACCCATGTTCGATACCCTGTCAAGGAGAAAGATTTTTGTCTTTATCGAGAAGCTAATTCGTCTTGCCACACTTAAAAGCTTAGAACTAATGAGACGCTCCAGAACCTAACAATTGACAGTTGTATAGGACTTAGTGCAGGATACGGGCTTGTGGTAAGAAGTGCTAAAATGGGTGGGGCCTCTACCTCGCCTTGTGCAACCTGCTGCGCTGTGTCCTAGGCTGTCCCGTGTTTGCCACCTTCCGCTGCTGCAGGTGTGTCACAGGTCACGACTCCGATGTTCCCGCGCCGGATGATTCTCTCCCGCAGGCGGCACATCACATGGTCCAGCTGGCAGCGTGCGCCGTAGGGTGCAGTACCCTCTGTTTGTACTGCAGGCACACTTCCCTGCCAGAGGGGCCGATGGGGCGTTGTGGGCGCGGTCCGGCCGTCCCTCCTCCTGTTCTTGCGAGCAGGATGAGCCTAGCGGGGGATCGCAGATTGCGCAGGTACGGTCGCGCCAGCACCAACTGAGGACAGGTGTGAGGACGTCCGTGCCCCACTGGAATGCTTCGGCCGCTTGCCGCTGACGATACTTATCGGTCGAACAGCAGGACACTTTGCCAGGTGTATCTGGCCGCCAGCTCCCCCACCATCGCCGAGTACTTGAGGTAGGCGTGCGGCCGTGAAACCCGGTGTGGGGTTTGTCCATAATGGGCCGCCATAATATCTCGGCTGTTTGCCACTCATCCAGTGTGCGGGGGAAGCCTTGTCCATACTTCGGGGTTTGCTGTTCACCGTAATAGTGACACCACCCCCAAGTGCCACTTCTTCCTCTGCCACTGCCGCTGAAGACAGAAAAATCTACTATACGTAACGGGGTCCGGCCACTTTTGTGCTGACACCCACCGCTACTGTTGCCACTGACGCACAGGCTGTCGCGCAACAGTTGACCCAGTCCGGCACCGCTGGTAGGTGTGTACTGTATAGGGCGTCCTGCAAGGTCTGTGACGCTCTACTGCCGCTGTTGTCCGACACTCCTCCCAGTCCGCCCGCACAGTGGGGCCACCGCCGTTGTCCACTTGAGATTTTGGCCACCGCTGCACGGAGCACTACTCTGTCCCCACGTGTTCAAGCGAAAGGAGCGTCAATGTCTTCGTCGAGACATTTACAGTAGTGCTTGCCTTAGGATGAGATGAATTTTTCTCTGATCAGGGGCACTCTGCACCTCTTCGTCGAGGCCCCAGTCACGGAAAATATGGTCCATCTCACTATTTTTTCAGTAGATCCTGCTTTCTCGCTGATTTGAGAGCCAGTTCAAATTTAAAATTTTTCAAATTCTAGCTGTCCTCTGACTGCTGCCTGCTGACTGGCGCACTATTCCGTATCGTCCCCTAGTCCACTACTGTAACCCGCCCACGCATCCACCTCCCACTCACTCTTACGCCTCTCATACTCGCCTACGCACGTCACTACCCCCTCCAGACTTTCCCACCCTTTATCTCTCTCACATATCTCCATCTCTCATCTATAGCATTCCACAGTCGGGAAATTCCCCCGCCATCTCAGTACTTACGGGTGACTCTACTGGACACCGCCCGCCCCACCCACGCATTCAGTGCTCTGTTCCCTCCGTTTAAATTATGTTTATGCACTCCTCCCTCGCCTAAACACCACTCAATCACCGGCGTGTCCAGAACTTGTGAGGGAGATTGTGTTTACAGTGAGGTGGGGTCCTGGCCCTATCTGTCCACAGGTTGCTGCGTGGTGTGTGGGTGTGGGTATGTGTGTGTGTGTGTGTGTGTGTGCGTGCGTGCGCGGCGTGCGTGCGTGCGTGTGTGTGTGTGTGTGTGTGTGTTGTGTTTGTGTGTGAGGTGTGTGTGTGTGTGTGTGTGTGACTGTGTATGCTGTAGCATAGGAGTGGAGTGTTCGAATTCTGCCATTTCTAGACAGACATCGCCTGCTGACACTTCAGTATAATTTTTGATGTCATAGTCAAGCCGAGCACGGAGAAATGAGAGAGAGGAGAGAGAGAGAGAGAGAGATTAGAGGGGAGAGAGATAGAGATGAGAGAGAGAGAGAGCGAGAGGAAGAGATGAGAGAGAGAGGAGAGAGAGAGAGAGAGAGAGAGAGATGATGATGATGGTGATGATGAAACGCTTTTATGCAGGATAAAAAAGTTTACCACATATCAATGGCCTATCGTCCAAAACTGGTCGTGCTACTCTACACATAGTAAAAATACATCAGACGAGACACACAAAACGTAAAAACATATATAAGCAAAACTTTTTATATAGATAAAGTTTTGCTTATATATGTTTTTCTTTTTTTGTTGTATATATATATATATATTTATATATATATAATATATATAATATAATATATATAAAATATATTATAAATATATATATATATATATATATATATATATATATATAATAATATATATATATATATATTAATATATAATATATATTATATATATATATATACGGTTGACTACCGGGGCCTCTACGAAGCACTGAAACTTTTTTTATATATATAAAACTTTATAATAATATATATATATATAATATATATATATATATATATATATTTATATATATATCTAAATATATATATATATAAATATATATATATGTTGGTATATATATAGTGTTTGTATATAATATATATTTTGTATTATATATTATATATATTATATATAAATATATATATAATATATATATATATATGATATATAATATATATTATATTATATATATATATATATATATATAATATTATATATTATAATATATATATATATATATTATATATATATATATATATATATATATATATATATTATGATATATATATGTTTTTATATATGTATATATGATATAATACAAAACGTATAAATATATAATCAAAATTTATATATAAAAAGTTATTATATAATATAAGTTTAGTTATCTAGAACTTAGTACACCGTATATAATTATCTATTATATATATAAATACTTAGTAAATATATAATATATATAAAAAATATATATAATAATATATAATATAATATAATACAAATATATATACATAAATATATATAAATTAAATATATATTATATATACGGTGGGACTACCGGTTCGGCCTTCTAACGAAGCACTGAAACCTTTTTATATATATATAGAACATTTTATAAATATGCGTGACGCTACCAGTGGCTTCTACGAAGCATAGAAAGCAGGTGTATTTTCGGCCCCCGGCACCTGGTAACAGATGTCCCCAGCGATAGCCGCTAAAGGACGAAGGCATTCTCCACACAGATAATACCGGGCCATCTTGGAAACATGCTTAATCGGAAGTTTTTACTCATTTCGAGAGCCACTCTTCAGTCGCTAAGAGCCCGCCATCACTGATTCAAGAAGCAGTCATCCTCCCAAATCCCTACACCTCCCAGTAAGGTTGTTGAATTGGGACGATACCGCCCACGAACCGCAGAAAGAGACTCCATCACTCACAGCCATCCACCACCTGCACAAGAGAGTGGCCAAAGCAGCAGGCATTGATGGAATACCGCCAGAGATCTGGAAACATGGAGGGCCCAGCACACTGCACAACAAGCTCCATGACCTCTTTCTCTGCTGCTGGGAGGAAGGAACACTACCAAAGGATCTCCGTGATGCAGGTCGTTATCACCCTGTACAAGAACAAAGGCGAGAGAGAATCTGACTGCTCCAACTATCGTGGAATTACCCTGCTGTCCATTGGCCGGGAAAATTCTTGCAAGGCTGCTCCTGAATCGGCTGGTACCTGCCATCGCTGAAGACCACCTCCCAGAGGGCCAGTGTGGCTTCAGAGCCAACAGGGAGCACCACCGATATGGTCTTTGTGCTGAGACAGCTACAGGAGAAGTGCCGCGAGCAGAACAAAGGGCTGTACGTAACGTTTGTCGACCTAACAAAAGCGTTCGACACTGTGAGCAGGCAAGGCATGTGGCAGATCCTGGAGCGACTTGGCTGTCCCCCAAAGTTCCTCAACATGATTGTCCAGCTACACGAGGACCAGCAAGGCCAGGTCAGACTCAACAATGACCTCTCAGAACCATTCCCTATTCTCAACGGCGTAAAGCAGGGCTGCGTGATGGCACCGACCCTCTTCACCATCTTTTTTAGCATGATGTTGAAGCAGGCCACAGTGGACCTCGATGATGACGATGCAGTGTACATCAGGTATCGTCTCGATGGCAGCCTGTTCAAACCTCAGACGACTGCAGGCCCACACGAAAACCCTAGACCAACTGATTCGTGAGCTGCTTTTTGCTGATGATGCTGCCCTCGTTGCACACACAGAGAGAGCCCTGCAGCGCATCACGTCCTGCTTCGCAGATGCTGCCCAGCTCTTTGGACTCGAGGTCAGTCTGAAAAAGACAGAGGTCCTCCATCAGCCGGCACCCAAGACAGTGCATCGCCCTCCCCACATCACCATCGGCGAGTCTGAACTAAAGTCAGTGCACCAGTTTACTTACCTTGGCTGCATGCATCATCACGTCGGACGCCAAGCTGGACAAGGAGCTTGACAGCAGGCTGGCAAAACGCAAACAGCGCTTTCGGGCGACTATTTCAAGCGGGTGTGGCACAATCAACAGCTGAAAACAGGCACCAAGATCAGCGTGTACAGAGCTGTGGTCCTCACCACCCTGCTGTATGGTTCCGAGTCCTGGGCCCTCTACCGCAGCCAACTACGACTCCTCGAAACGCTTCCACCAGCGCTGCCTGCGTACCATCCTGGGCATTCACTGGAAGTGACTATGTCACCAACGTCGAGGTCCTTGAACAGGCTGAAACTGTGAGCATCGAGGCTTTGCTGCTGCGGACACAGCTCCGCTGGGCGGGGCATGTCTCCAGGATGGAGGATCATCGCCTACCCAAGATCACCCTGTTCGGCGAGCTTGCTACTGGACACCGTGACAGAGGGGCACCAAAGAAGAGATACAAAGACTGTCTCAAGAAGTCAATTAGTGCCTGCCAAATCGACCACCACCAGTGGTCTTCGCTTGCTGCGGACCGTGACACCTGGCGCTCCACCATTTACAAGGCAGCTGTCTCCTTTGAGGACTCTCACAGAGCTAGCCTTAAGGACAAGCGGCTCAGGAGAAAAAACAGAGATGCCGCAGCTCAGAACCCTGGCCAGTACCTTCCCCTGCAGCCACTGCGGTCGAACCTGCCTGTCCCGGATTGGCCTCCGCAGCCACGAACAAGCCTGCGGACGTCGTGGGGCA
>BTPG01000003.1:208212487-208244907 GCA_036245525.1 Semisulcospira habei | reverse complement strand
TTCCTATTTCAGTCCCGCATCTTCACATATGAATGAATACAACATGACATCCTAGTTATAAACTATATCACATACTTACATGACTAAACAAGTATTGACACGAGCCATCGCATTTCCTTCAAACATGGCTCTTCTGCACTCTAATAATAATTCATAAAACAATACTTTCTTTTTCATCTGAATAGCGTTACAGGTCATTATAAATACCGGTACTAAAAGAATAAATACCTGTATTCAATATACAGCTATCGAATTCTCTAGCAGGAATTCTTCCTCAGAGCCCTAGCGAAAACGACCGCTCGACTCGACTGGTATAGCATCTCTAACCGGCAATTATTCCCGATACCACACTGTCACTCCCACACGTGACACGTGAACATCGCTCACCTACATTACCGCACGTGAACATGGCTTATCTGTACATTACCGCTCGTGAACAATGCTTATCTCTACATTATTCGCATGTGTACATTCGGTCCAACTGCTAATGACGTCACACCATCGTCCGACCGAACCCTGCACTAAAGGCGTTCGTTACATTCGTGAACAGCGATAAAGGGGATACCAAACGTATCATCGGATGATGATCGTTCCTAGCAAAACATGGACAGTTGATCCGATATTACATACGCTGACGGATTAGGGGCTGTTGGAAGTAAGTAGCTGTTCTGGAGCTGAGAGAAAGCAATTGTTTATGCTTTCCGCAGAGAATTCGTGTGGAATGATATGAGTCTCATGAATACCGAGTCGGGCGTGGCACATATCGTGACGGGTGGAGTACATATGGGTCTGATTCAAAAGATTTTGATAACGGTTTTATAGAGCAATCTAGTCCCGACATGAAAATGTGAATAATTGCAGGCCCATTCATGGTATACCTGAATAGAGGTGTAGGTCTTTCAGAACCAGATAAGCGTAGACATGAGGTGTTTGTGTATGTGATAGCTCCAGGGTTACCAGCACTGGTTTGACCCGGGTGTTCGGTTGTTGTTGTTTTTTTTGTCTATGGGGGGGGGGGGGGGGGGGAGGGGAAGGGAAGGGAACACAATGACTGAGTTAACCCCTTAAGTATTATTTTTGATTTTCATAAAAATGTGGCTGTTTAAATAATAATGATTTAGGGGTAACTTCCAATGGTATTTACTCTGTGCGGGGGACATGGAAAATGGAGAGTCAAAAAGTTATAATTAAGGGGTTAACTCAGTCATTGTGATAATGAAGCTTCAATCCGCTCAGTATTTATATCTCTGATGAGAGCAAGTGTAGTTTACAGGGTTAGGTGCATTTGACTTCGCCAGAGTTTGAGCAACAGTTATTAAGTGAGCGTTGAACGCATCAGCAGTAGATCGGGCGAGCGAGAGAGAGAGAGAGAGAGAGAGAGAGAGAGAGAGAGAGAGAGAGAGAGAGAGAGAGAGAGAGAGAGAGAGAGAGAGAGAGAGAGAGAGAGAGAGAGAGAGAGAGAGAGGGGGGTTACACACCTTGTGTACATTGTGGCGGCTGCAGTCCTGGGTTCTTACACCCTAAGTCACAGCGTCCCGTCACCTTGTCACACGGAGCACTGTCACGACACTCACCACACACCTGTTGGCAACCACTGCCCCAGTAATGGGCGCTGCAACCTTGATAGCAAACAAAGAGTGTCTGTGGTAACCACACTCACAAAACAAATGGGAGAGGTAGAAGTTTGGGTGGGAAGGAGTGGGGGTATGCCCTTAAATCGTGATCCGTGATTGGTGTTTTTTTCTGTTATCGTGAATCGCCATTTCAAGAAAGGTCGTCGTGAAACATGAAAGCCAAAATGAGATTTTAGTGATCCGTGAAAACAGACAAGAGTTATTCCGTGAGACGTGAAAATGTGCTGTCAGTTTCTAGTGATAAATCTTCATTCAGCGAACAAAAGCTTCCAAGGAACATGGACACAAAGTGGTCTCAGCAAGAGACACAGATCCTCATTAGCCCCCGCGACAGCGGGGCTCATGAGGATCTATACCTCTCGCAGTTAGATCGCGTTGACCGTTTCTCAACTTGATGGTGACAGCTAGGGAACCCCCCTTACGTGTTCCACACTCTGCCACACAGTTTGATCCGTACTTTCCAGCTTCACACTCTGGGCAATAAATAAAGTTACAATTAAGATAGCCCTCTAAGTTCAGGGGCGGATCTAGGAGGGGGATCCAAAGGGTTCCGGAACACCCCTCCCCCCCCCCCTCCCCGTTGTTTGATATGTTGGTGAATGGTGAGAGTACTAACACGAACGCGCATCCTCTCTCTCTCTCTCTCTCTCTCTCTCTCTCTCTCTCTCTCTCTCTCTCTCTCTCTCTCTCTCTCTCTCTCTCTCTCTCTCTCTCTCTCTCTCTCTCTCTCTCTACCCCCCCCCAACCCTCTCCCTGTGCTTTTCGAGTTTTCGGTCCCCTCGAAGCAAGATCTACCGCCGGGGTGGCCTTTTGTATGAGGTTGAAGGTCCCAAACATAAGGGTGGACCCTCGCCCCTCACAACAAAGGTAACTGATCCGCCCCTTAAGTTGCCACTTTTTCAAACCTACGCAGAAGGTCTAGTAGTCTGTAAGTTCCTTAAGGTCCCAGGGCTTCACTAGACTAAATGCCTCCCCCCCCCCCCCCCCCTCATCTCTCCTAACACTTGTTAGTGCCGTTTGAAGAACATAGGTATAGATTCGTAATTTTTGTTTATAGAAAAGTCTCCCTTGTCTTTCAATTCCTTTTAAGAAGGGCGACAAAGCAGCAACAAAAATACAAAAATGACACCTATGTTCTTTTAGCACCTACAGCAAATATAACGGTGCTTGGGCGGAAAATGCAATGCGTTTGAAGTAAAAAAAAAAAATAATATCAAAGTATTGATCGAGACTATTTCCAGAGCTCCTCCATGGGTTTAAGTCTATTGACATTGTGCATGCCAAAGCAATTGAACATTTAAGTAACAAGCGACAGAGGATACACAGATGAATGTTTCAAAAACCATCGACAGAAGTTACACCGACTGAGCAGTAACATCAACTGTTATATCGCTACAAAGACACCCACACCTGGACAGTTTCTACCCCAGTCTTCATCTGTCCAGTAACATTTCCTCTCTCTCTCTCTCTCTCTCTCTCTCTCTCTCTCTCTCTCTCTCTCTCTCTCTCTCTCTCTCTCTCTCTCTCTCTCTCTCTCTGTCTGTCTGTCTGTCTGTCTGTCTGTCTGTCTGTCTGTCTGTCTGTCTGTCTGTCTGTCTGTCTGTCTGTCTGTCTGTCTGTCTGTCTGTCTGTCTCTCTCTCTCTCTCTCTCTCTCTCTCTCTCTCTCTCTCTCTCTCTTTCTTAATATATGTGTGTGCGTGTGTGTGTGTATGTGCGTGTGTGTGTGTGTTTGTAATCTCGAAGTATTTTCCTAAGCGTACAAGGTGCTTTGGGCAGATTCCTTGGACAATAATTTGGAACAGACCTTCAACGATACAAAGACAAAGTCAGCCTTACTGTCCTGACAATTGGGACTTTTCCATCCGGGTTTGCACGTGCAGTCACCAGTCACCTTGTTACACACGTCATCACAGTTTCTGTTGCAAGTGTCCGTGCAGTTCAGACCGTAACTTCCGTCAGCACAGGCTGTTTAAAACAAACGAGATCAGCCATGAGAATGTTACGCCCCTCGGTGCCGACAAAAAGTGAAATCACCCAACTGCAAGCAGCATAGATCCTCACCACAGGCGCCAACGCTCGTGAGGATATATGCCTCTTGCTGACAACATGTGCATCCGAACTCCTTAGACAAAATTTCGGGAGTACACGAGGATCTGTGCCCTTAGCTGGCCCGATTATACATGTGACTTCACACATTTTGACATTGGATTAACAAAAAACTTGCGAACAATATATCACAAAGACGGGATGAACAGGAAGCTAACCCTCTTTGTGTTTCGATGTATATGTGTGATTTATTTATTGGTCTTAACTCAATTGCTAAAAAAGTAACTTTCTGTAGTATGCACTCTTCCACTAAGTAATCCTGTTAAGAGTTCATTTTGGGATCCGGTGCGCATGCCCAGTAAGGGCTTGTAACAACGTGTTATGCACTAATAATAGTCAAGTGCACGCACTGCAAACGGTCCTTGGCTGGACTCGGCTGGGCTGCCCATTGTGTGGTTAAGGGAAGGTCTCTCGCGGCGGTTGGAGCAGCCAGCAGTAGACAAAGAGTTAAATAGTCGCAAATTTTCTATGAACAATTTCGGTTAGGCGACCAGCAGGAGACGATCTTACTGATCAAATTTAATGTCAAGGTGATAGCAAGGGTGTCCCACGGTCATCAGAGGGTCTAGATTTGGGGGAGGGGGGGGGGGGGGGGGATATGTGAAGTGCGATCCGGGCGTCTGTCAAACAGTGTGTGTGTGTGTGTGTGTGTGTGTGTGTGTGTGTGTGTGTGTGTGTGTGTGTTTATATGTGTGTGTGTGCGTGCGTGTGTGTGTGCGTGCGCGTGTGAGTGTGTGTGTGTGTGCGTGTGTGTGTGGCTATGAGCATTCGTGCGTATGGGTGTGTGATCGTGTGTGTGTGCATGCGTCAGTGTGCGTGTGTGCTTTCCTGCGTGTGGTTATGTGATCGTGTGCGTGTGTGCGCGGTCTGTCATAATATGGCAGATTGCACACGCGTACGCGCCCACACGCACGCATGCGCGCAATCACGTGCACACCATGTGCGCGATTTATGCAATATATATGTTGGAGTTTTTATCATTATTTTTTAATTTTCTTTAAAGGTTTCTTAACACATTTTTTTTTATCGCGTTGTATTCATCAGTATTTTGTTTGCTTGCATATAACTGATTTTTATACCCGTGTCTACACTGCACGCATGCGAGTGTGTGTGTATGTATGTGTATGTATGTGTGTGTGTGTGTGTGTGTGTGTGTGTGTGTGTGTGTGTGTGTGTGTGTGTGTGTGTGTGTGTGTGTGTGCGTGTGAGCGAGAGAGAGAGAGAGAGAGAGAGAGAGAGAGAGAGAGAGAGAGAGAGAGAGAGAGAGAGAGAGAGAGAGAGAGAGAGAGAGACAATGACAATGACAATGATTCTTTATTTTACAACGGTGAAAGTTTTGGTGAAACCATTTTTCGAACTTGCCGTTGCTAATCTACTTTACATATAATGCACAAATCACAAAAATACTATCATTAAATTGGGAAAAACTAAATATATAACTAAAAAAAATTGAAATATAAAGTTTTTAAAAAAGAAATCATTGAAAAAGTGGAAATAAACATAACAAATCTCACACATACACACAATTATAAAGGTATAAATCTTCATACATACATTCATAAACACAAGCACAAGCACAAGCACAACACACACACACACACACACACACACACACACACACACACACACACACACACACACACACACACAATACATGCAGCATTAGCATCTTGTATTAACTGAAGATATAACTGAATTGAAGAGTTAGAAAGGGGAAAATCGTACACTGCAAGTGCAGGTTGCTGTGAAAATCTTACGATGCTGAGGTGAGGTACTTGAAGAGAGCGGTTTTAAAAGACGAAAGCGTTGTTGATGTTGTAACATGTTTGGGCAATGTGTTCCACATGCTAGCACCTGAGAACGCTAAACTTGTCTTATAGAGATCGATTCTAGGTCGTGGCACAGTAATGGACTGCCTTGATCTGGAGTATGTTGATGCCGGGAGGGAAAACATTTTTTTTTATATACTCGGGGAGTCTGTTATTCAATACTTTGAACATCGTTATTCCCTTATTGTATAATAAATGTTTTTTCAAGGGGAGAATTTCTAAGGTTTTCAGTTTATTATCCGTTGTTGAGTTAGGGTCTGAAAGGATAAGCTTCGCGGCTCTACGATGAAGAGAGTTCAGTCTCTTTAACTGGACCTCGCTTGCGCCATCCCACACCGTAGAAGCATAATCTATATGTGACCTGATGTGGGCGTTGAAGAACAGTTTTCGTGTTTCTACATTAGCAATATGTTTTAACGTGGATAAAATAAACAGTTTCTTTGATATTGTCTTACATATATTACTAAGATGGCATTGCCATTTAAACTGGTTATCTACAGTAACGCCGAGAAGACGATGTTCCGTTACCTGGCTGATAGATTTGCCTTGAAGGGACAAGCTGAGTGAGAGAGTGCCGAGCTGGTGCTTTTGGCGGGTACTTACAACCATACATTCAGTCTTTGCAGGGTTTAAGATCATGGAATTGTTACTGCACCAGCTGTTAATGTCCTGTAATGTGTTTTGTAGGCGCGTGTCAATTACTGACAAATCCTTATCGGGAGTGTGTATCGCAGCATCATCAGCGAACATATCGCATGCAACACTATCATCACTAATTGTGAGTGGAAGGTCGTTAATGAACAAACAGAATAAAAGAGGGCCTAAAATAGAGCCCTGGGGCACGCCATGCTTTACTTTGCAGTGACTAGAATATGTACCATTAAGGAGAACTTTTTGTCTTCTGTTTTCTAGGTAGGATTTGAAAAACCCGGCTGCGCTTTTAGTATATAAGGATATTTTCTTTATAAGTATGTCATGGTTCACCATGTCAAAGGCTTTCCGGAAGTCTAAGAAAACTACACCTGTTAGTTTGGAATCATTAATAGATGATAACCAGATATCTGCCATCCTTATCAAGGCAGTGTGACAGGAATGGTTTGGTCTGAAGCCTGACTGCAGTGAATGGATGAGATTTTGGTTTTCTAAGTATTCAGATAGATGCTTATGGATGTGCCGCTCTAAAGGCTTCGACAAAAACAGGTAACAGTGATATGGGGCGAAAGTTGTTGATTTCACTCAGATCTCTTGATTTTGGTAGGGGGATCACTTTTGCGTCTTTAAATGCGTCCGGAAAAGAGTTTTGGTTTATACAGAGATTGTAAATATATGTAATACTTTCGACGATGTATGGAAGAGATATCTTGAGAATTTTTGAGCTGATCTCATCAGGTCCGGATGACTTTTTATTTTCCATCGAGGTAATTAATTTACCCACTTCGTGGACTGCTATAGGCGGTATCGTGAATGGTTCTTTGTCCGTATTTTCCCGGTTACAGTGGTGTACTAGCGCGTTTGGACAAACATACTCACATGAGTTAGTTCCTGGTGGGATTAACGATTCGGCTATAGAGGTAAAGTGGTCATTAAACCTATTTGCAGTGAGGTGGGGTGATACAGGCGCACTATTTTTATTTGTACCTCTAGTTACTAAATTAATGGCACGCCATACAGTAGATGAGTCTTTGCTTTGCTTAACTACTTTATCGAAAAGAGATCTCTTTGCATTTAAAACCATATATTTAACACGATTACGCTGTGTTTTGTATTCAGTAAACCGCTTCTCGCTTCTCAGCTGGTCTCTAATTTCCATTGCCTCGATCAGATCAGCAGTCAGCCATGGTGGAACGGTAGCGTATTTCACTCTTTTGTGTCTCAGAGGCGCGTGTTTGTTCAGCACACCAAGAAAAATCCGGTACCAGGTATCTAATGCTTTATTTGGGTCACTATCGTTTTACACGTCGATGAATCGTGCTGTGGCTAAATCAGCCAAGAAGAAAACTTTCATTAAAGTTTTTAAACGATCTGTAAGTTATGCAAGTGTGGACTTGCTTTTTTAGCTTTGGAAGTTTTGACAGCCATGTGCAGCTAACCGGATAGTGGTCACTTACACTAAGACTATTTACTTGAGTGTTGCTAACTGCTTGAGGTTTGTTGGTATAAATATGGTCTATAATAGTGGCTGATGATGGCGTAATTCTGGTGGGTGATGTTACCAATTGGTGAAGACCGACAAGGGTAGTAGTACATTCCCATGATGGATGGGGTTTAAGAAAGTCAATATTAAAATCTTCAAGAAGGAGAACATCTTTGTTGTGAATGTCTGTTTCATCAATCATGTGTAAAAAGCTATCGTACCACTCAAAGGTGGCTGCGGGGTTTCGATACAGAAACCCAACAAGTAAGGGCGGGGATTTAGAGTTTTTGATTTCTACCCAAATACATTCAACATCACCAGTTTCTAGGTCTTGTCGCCTGCGGGTTATGTGTAGAATGGATTGATGGATATATACCGCTACACCTGTCTCACCCTGTACTGACGGGTCTCTCCTGATAATAGAATAATTCGGGATGGCGATGGCTTCATCACTGATGTGGGCGGCCAAACGAGTCTCGGTTAAACCGAATAGATGGAAATAGTTGGGGGTATTAACATAAACACAGACATCCTGAACT
The DNA here is from genome assembly GCA_036245525.1 of Semisulcospira habei. Taxonomy (NCBI): domain Eukaryota; kingdom Metazoa; phylum Mollusca; class Gastropoda; family Semisulcospiridae; genus Semisulcospira; species Semisulcospira habei. Next base: position 208,236,664 of record BTPG01000003.1, on the reverse strand, counting down.
TTGTTTGCCAGGTGGTAGATATTTAGGTGACCGATACGAAATTGTTGGCCTTTTTTAGAGGGTCTGTTCATAGTTGTATAAATCATGTTCAGATAATACGGTAAAATACCAGGAAACAAAACTAGGGTACAGGATACAAATAGTAGAAGGTTACGCAGTTAAACCAGGAAAGAAATTACATGTACACGTAAAATATCAGATGAAACAAATAAAGACTAATAAGATAAAGAACCAGGGGACAAAACTAAGGTACAGGATACAAATAGAAGGTTACGTAGTTAAACCAGGAAAGAGATTACATGTACAAATAAAATATCAGAGGAAACAAATAAAGACTTATTCGACTTTAGTCTCAGTACGTCAGCTGAACGGCGGTTCACGCCAGAAACCGTGTATTACAGCACACGCAAAGAACACAAAAACAAAAGCTTGCAGTAAAAGACTAAGAAACGATAAGTGTACGATCTCAGAAAAACCCGCTATAAAGAAAGCGTTTATGTCAGAATTCGTGTGTATCGAAGTCCTTATGTTATAACAACACACTCGCTTTTCATTGAAAATGTAGGACAGGCGATAATCTCAGTCACCTGAGAACTTAAGTAAGGTTACTAGTCAAAAGAATTCAAGCAATGATCGTGCACTGTGAGTCGGGTGTTCCGACTGTCCGACAAAGCGGATTCCGGTCATTAATAACACATTACACGGATAGTTTACGGTTTGTTCACTGTACTAGAAACACTGTTTCACCGAGCAGTAGTGCACTAATGATCAGATGTGGTCATCGTTCATGTGTCTCTGTCATTAGATGTGGTCATCGTTCATGTGTCTCTGTCACCAAAAAATCGGTTAATCCATAGTAACTGTGACAACCATCAGCAGCTAGCCTGAGTAAGTCGTCGCCGAGTTTATGCCAATTTAACAAGCAAAGTTGATGACACCTTCACGCAAACTCATACCATCACACACACACACACACACACACACACACACACACACACACACACACACACACACACACACACACACACACACACGACCCACTGGTTTGTACACACATACCCTTTTTACTTCCAGCGCCAAGTCGGTAGGAGCGACAGATTGACCCTGAAAGCAGAAAGGCAATTCCCGACCAGTTGTGCGCCCTGCAGGGCGAAAACTGATCAGACAAAACCTTAGAGCAGTAAACGTCACTCATCGCTCCCCGTGTGTACACAGTGCAGAGATGTGACTCTAAAGCCTGTGCAGCTTGGCCCTGGAAGTAAAAGAGGTAGCGGGATGTCCTTCAGACAAACGGCCTAAGAAACTGCGCCAGCAACTGGAGCAGGTGTTGGGGATCCAGGGTCGTCTTGGTCTCCGCTCCCTGACTCTGGAACCAAGCGTTGGTGGGAGGTGCGGCCACTGGAGTTCTTGCTGGCACTAGTAGCGGGAAATCTGAAGAGAGGAGCTGGGGGACTTGGAGATTTTGTCGCCCCAACACGTTGCTCGATGGCGGTTGGCTAAGCAGGCTGGTCGACGTTTGGCGTGTGGTTGGCGAGGACTGCAGGCGGCCCGGGGCGGCAGACATTAAGTGCTGCGATCCGCCACGGGTTGATGGCGAGTCCCCTTGCTGCCCGCTCTCGCCACGTGACCCGTTACGGTTGATAAGTGGGTTGGACCCGCCCCGTTGACTGTGCCCCCCGGCGTCTCTCTATTGGTGGTGGGGGCCAGGGGGAGGGTCGCCGTAACGGATCTTGAGAGCGATCAGCTTAGTGCCCTCGTCACTAGGGTGGGTCATGGTGCTTTCACGCCTGTACATGACCTGCTTGGGGGCGCCGTTTTTGGTCAGGAAGGTAGAGGTATGGTCAACAAACTGAGTGTTTGTTTGTTGACAGGCAGAGAGAGAGAGAGAGAGAGAGAGAGAGAGAGTGAGAGAGAGAGAGAGAGAGAGAGAGAGAGAGAGAGAGAGAGAGAGAGAGAGAGAGAGAGAGAGAGAGAGAGAGAGAGATTATGATGATGATGATGATGATGATGATGAAACGTTTTTATTCAGGATAAAAAGTTTTAGGCATAGCAATGCCTATCTTCCAAACTGTCCTGCTACTCTACACATATAAAAATACATAAGGCGATACAGCAAAAGATAAAATATATATAAGTACCCATATCCCCCCCCCCACCCCCACCATCAGAAAAAAAATAAATAAAATACAAAAAGAATTAAAACAATATATGTACGTGTATGAGCCTGACATGTTAATACAGTCAAACTATTACATAATCTGCAGCAATCTGCTGTGCTGGAGCAACATACTAAACAGAAAAATAGGACATTCACATCGACAGCAAATATTTATGGACGCGAGCTCTGAAGATAGATAACTTTGGAATAGACTTTAAATGCGAGGGCAAGTTATTCCATGACTTAGCACCGGAAAATGATATGCTAGATTTGAAGATGTCGATTCTCTGTTTTGGGAGATGGAGTAAGCTGTTCCTTGTGTTCACTCTATTCGTGTGGGAAAACAGCTTACGGAGATAGGGAGGGGCGGCATTGTTTAGAATTTTTTGCACAAGCAAGCATCTATTAAGTTCCAATTGTTTACTGAGTGGTAGAATATTAAGGGCCTTCAATCTTTCATCAGTAGGGGACGAACCAGGAAGAATAAGCATAATACCTCGCCGGTAAAGGGAATTAATTTTTTTCAAATGAATGTCTCCACAGCCGTCCCAGATATTGGAAGCATAATTACAATGTGTCTTGATGTGTGCGTTAAAGAATAGTTTTCGAGCATCAATGTCAACTATACGACTTAATTTGGATAATAAAAATAGATTATTTGAAATAGTTTTACAGGCAGTTTCTATGTGCGGCTCTCAGCTGAGCTGTTCGTCGACTGTCACTCCTAACAAACGATGTTTTGACACTTGCTCTATGGGCTGAGAGTGAAGGGACAGCTCAAGGGGTTGCAAACCACTTTGATGCTTTTGGCGTGTTGTCACCAGCATACTTTTCGTTTTAGGAATACTAATAATCATATGGTTTTCTTCACACCAAATTGACACTTCATCTAGACTATGTTGGAGGACAGCGCTCACGGTTGAAACATTTTTATCAGATACATGTAATGATGTATCGTCAGCAAATAGTTCACAGTTTGTGTCGGGGTGTGATATTGACAGTGGAAGGTCATTTATAAAGATGTTGAATAATAACGGTTCTAGGGTGGATCACTGAGGAACACCATGGGTCACCAGTCCTTTCGCTGAGTATTTACCATTCAAAAACACTTTCTGCGTTCTGTCTAAGAGATAGGACGAGAGAAAAGCGACTGCATTTGAGTCAATGTGATATAAAGTAACTTCTTTAGTAAGATAGAGTGGTTAATGAGATCGAAGGCTTTCTTAAGATCTAGAAATACTACACCTGAAAGTTTGGACTCATTTATGGCAGTAAGCCATTTGTGGGTTATGAGAGTTAAGGCAGTCTGACACGAATGTTTGGTCCGAAAGGCTGATTGTGCTGTACTAGTAAGGTGGTTTTTCTCCAGGAATTGAAGTAAATGATTATGTATATGCTTTTCAAGTGGTTTGGACACTGCTGATAAGATTGAAATAGGTCTGTACTCACTTGGGTCGCTCAGATCTTTGCTTTTCGGTAGAGGAGTAACTTTTGCTATCTTCAATTCATCGGGAAACATGCTCTTTTGAATCGAAAGGTTATATATAAAGGTTGATGATTCCACAATATAAGGGAGCGCAATTTTCAGGATTTTACTGCTAATACCGACTACACCACAAGATGTTTTACTTTTCATGTTGGTTATAGATTTTCCTACATCAAGGACGGTCATTAGGGGAATTGAGAAAGTATTGCCGGCGTTTATCTGACTGTGCTGTTTCAATTGTTCTGAACATACGTATTCACCTGGCTGACAGGTGTTCATCTGTGACAGGGTTTTTGCAATGTTAAGAAAGTGTTCATTAAATACATCAGCTGTGAGGTGCGGGGGGGGGGGGGGGGGGACACTCGTTGTTTTGCTAGATTGTCCTTTAGTAAATGTGTTAATCACCTGCCACACACTGCGTATGTCTTTGCCGCCCGCAATAATCTTTTTAGCATACGCCCTCTGTGCTTTACGTACTAATGATTTAACTAGGTTTCGCTGTTTTTTGTACTCGTCAAATTTCTTTTGTTGTTTCAATAGATCTCTTAGTTCCATCTCAGTTTTAATCTCATCCGTCAGCCAATCAGGCACAGTGGGATGTCACTTAACACGCTTAGTGCGCCTCGGGGCATGTCTGTCAAGAACACCGAGGAACAACTTATACCAGTGGGACAGCGCTACATTGGGATCGTTATAGTTATACACATCGGAAAATGGTGTTTGGGAAAGTTCATGCAAAAAAAATCATCTTGATTAAATTTTTTGAATGATCTGTAGAGAATGGTTATATGCTCCTTATGAGGTTTCTTTGGCAACTTCGCAGATAATGAAAAACAAATAGGAAAATGATCACTGACAGAGGTGCTGGGTACATAGACGTTGCTAATGGCACTGTCGTTGGTTGTATAAACATGGTCAATTAATGTGGATAAAGTAGCAGTGACCCTGGTGGGTGACTGAACTACTTGTGTAAGGCCTAAGAACGTTATCATGGATCTCCATGACATGTTGCCAGGGTTCAATAAATCAACATAAAAATCACCGAGTATATGTATATCACCCTTGGAGTTTTGTACTTTGTCAACCATTACAACAAAATCATCTTGCCAGGACACTGTAGCTGCGGGGTTTCTGTAAATAAAACATACGAAGGTCGGGGTTGACTTGGCGGTTGCTTTTATCTCAAGCCACAGGCTTCCCACATGCGCGGATTCCAGGTCACGTCGTCGTGTTACGTTGTTAGCAATAGTATTGTGAACATAAGCACAAATGCCAATATGACCAGGCACTGAAGCATCTCGCCTATGAATGGAGAAATTTTGTATGGTGATAGCTTGGTTACTTATATTCTCTGTCAGCCTACTTTCTGTAAAGCCAAATATATGATATGGGGAGGGTTGGTTGAGTAGTACTGTAACATCTGATACTTTGCTGCAAAGGTGATATACATTGAGGTGGCCTATTCTAAGCAAATGATCGCTGACACTAGTAAACATGTCAGGTAACTTCACAACTAAATACTAGTTTAAAATATACTAACAAACTAAATGACAGTTTAAACAACAATAACAAAGTGTCACAATGTGGCATGCAGATAAGTGGTCAAAACACAGCACTGAAACATGCGCGAAAGATAAAAAAAGGAAGAAAGAGATAGCGGATCGTAGATGTAAATGAAAAAAGTCTGCAGATATAGGTCTCTGCGTGTGCAACGTACTGTTGCTACAAACAAAACGCGATGAAGCATACCAGAGTAATCTTATTCTTTGCTACCGGCACAGTCAATGATAAGAATCACTTTAATAGCGACTAAGTTGTGCACTCTTGTTCAATACACAGGTTAACACAGTTTGTAAAGTCACAGAGCGCTGCAATTGTCATAATTATACGCGCATTCCGATGAGAATTGCACGCGGGTGTGTCTATCAACATTGACCACTAAGCCAGTCATCACACACTGATCAGTCATCAGGTATCAAGTGCTAATCCTGAATCTCTTAGTAACAGGATTATGTTGTGTAATTGTATCGCGACTAATCGTCGCACTAAGAGACGCACGCACTTTGTGTCTCTGATCCGTTACGGTCTATCACACAACAAATACGAACTAAACGTGATTGAGACTCCGTCGTGACTTCACACATTAGACACGTTATCTATGTCAGAAAAACGTACACGAATCTATATCATGCAGTACGTCACCGATTTCTCAGGTACAAAAATTTTAATGAGTTTAAAATCGCTTTGAGTACAGCGTCAATATTGAAGGATATAGACTTGATAGCGGTTCTACGTCGCAATCAAAACTACACACGTTTCACAGTTACGACAGCAATAGAGTTCTGTAGTACTAATTAATTGATAATCATAAATTTGAGCATTTGGATGACATCAGTCCTGTATGAATAATCTCATTCGGGTTGATATATGACAGGAACAACAGTCCGACCCGGAGCCAGGACAGCCCGTACCGGCGCAACCCGAGCGTCTCCCACAACCCTCCCCGGTCAGTGGGAAAGAAGGCTGTGGAAAACAATCAAAATACACGCACCACGGCAAGGACCACTCAGGCAACGGGTCGGAGTGTGGCGCCCATCAGACATCAATCATTTTTATATAATGAGAATTAATTATTTGTTTTCACGTGATGTACACTGTCTAGCAGTGAAAAGAAGTTTCGCAATTTGCATTACTAATTCAATGGGAATTGGGTTGTCACAACTAGCAGTGGGGGCCAAGGCATTAGCAGCTGAGGTCTGGGCTGTTCCGGCAGATGAAATCACAAGAGGCGGAAAGTCAGTTGCCTGGAACATCGGTGACTGCTGTTCCGCCTGACCTCGTGGGCTCGGGGACGAAGGGTCGACAGGCTGCTGGCCGAGTTTCGGCGGCACTGGCTGAAGAGGCCGAGTCAAGTCTGAGTTGTTAACCTGAGCAGGTCGCACCCCGTGGCCATAACGTGCCAGGCTGGCCGGGGGCCCTCCAGTCATGTCAGAGCCATGGGGTTTGCGTGCCAGGTAACCGGGTACAGAGTTGAAGTTGGCATGATCTCGTGGAGCTACGTAGGGCCGGTATTCACCGTAGCGTATAATGAGGGCCAGACGTTTTGTGCCTTCAGCGCTGGGGTGCATTCTGTCACCGTCCCGGTAGAGGGCCTGGCGGGGGGCGTGGTTCTTGGTCAGAAAGGTGGCGGTGTGGACCATGATGGCAATATCAGCCTTTCTGCAGGCCGCGTGGAGGTTGTCATTGGATTTAGCGGCGGCTGCAAACAGGGGGTAGCGTTGACCAAAGGGCGACATGATGGTGGATGCCTGTAGAGTGGCCTGCGGGAACTTGGTGGCCAGCAGATCGATGAGCTGCAGCCACGTGTTGCATGCGACCGGAACATTCAAGTTGCGGCAGCTGTTGATTCCGACATGAAAGGTGACGTGGTGTACATGTCGGACAGGCTGGCGGGTGTCAAGCCACTTGATGAGGTCGCTGACAGACAGACCTGACACCGCCATTGTTCTGAACTGTAAAATCCGGAGCTGACATTTTCCGGTCATCGATGAACCTGATGACTGAGTCGCCGAGGAGTAGAGCGTGCGACTGCGGGTTCACCTTTGATTCCCACAGATTTTCATAAGGTGTCAGCAGCTTGGTGTTCACGGCGTTGGTCGAACCGAGAGTAGAGCTGTCAGATTTGTGGTCAGTGTCACGCGCGGCCTTGCTGTCACTTAGCTGTGTGTCAAGGGGAGCGAAGCGGTTGTGGGTTTCGATGCTGACCGACGAGTGGCGAGGCACATAATTATCCTGCTGTTGAGTATGCAGGGGGCTAACAGACTGGCGAGAGTCAGGGTCTGGGGTGTTCCCTGAGTGATTGGTGGCCGGGGAGGGGTGGCCGGGGGAGGGGGGAGGGGCGACGTGGAGGCTAGGGCTGGTTTCAGAGAGAGAGAGAGAGAGAGAGAGAGAGAGAGAGAGAGAGAGAGACAGACAGACAGACAGACAGACAGACAGACAGACAGAGAAACAGACAGACATACAGACAGATCATGATGATGAAACGTGTTTATTCAGGATAAAAAGTTTTAGGCATAACAATGCCTATCTTCCAAACTGTCCTGCTTACATCAGACGATTCAGCAAAAGATAAAACATATATAAGTAAAAAGACCCCCCCCCCCCCCCCCATCCACCACCGTCAGAAAAAAAGAAAAAGAAAAAAAATTAAACCAAAATATATATACACTGGTATGAACCTGACATGTTAACCTGCAGCAATCTGCTGTGCTGGAGCAACATACTAAGCAGAAAGATAGAACATTCACAACGACAGCAGATAGTTATGGACGCGAACTCTGAAGATAGATAAGATTGAAAAAGACTTGAAATGAAAGGGCAAGTTATTCCATGACTTAGCACCGGAAAATGATATGTTAGATTTGAAGATGTCGATTCTCGGCTTTGGGAGATGGAGTAAGCTGTTCATCGTGTTATCTCTATTCGTGTGGGTAAACAGCTCACGGAGATAGGGAGGGGCGGCATCGTAAAGAATTGTTTGCACAAGTAAGCATCTATTAAGTTCCAATTGTTTACTAAGTGGTAGGATATTAAGGGCCTTCAGTCTTTCATCAGTAGGGGACGAACCAGGAAGAATAAGCTTAATACCTCGCCGGAAAAAAAAGGGAATTATGTTTTTTCAAATAAATGTCTCCACAGCCGTCCCAGATATTGGAAGCATAATTACAATGTGTCTTGATGTGTGCGTTAAAGAATAGTTTTCGAGCATCAATGTCAACTATACGACTTAATTTGGATAATAAAAAGAGATTCTTCGAAATAGTTTTACAGGCAGTTTCTATGTGAGGCTCCCAGCTGAGCTGTTCGTCGACTGTCACTCCTAACAAACGATTTTTTGATACTTGCTCTATGGGCTGAAAGCAAAGGGACAGCTCAAGGGGTTGCAAACCACGTTGATGCTTTTGGCGTGTAGTCACCAACATACTTTTAGTTTTAGGAATACTAAAAATCATATGATTTTCTTCACACCAAGTTGACACTTCATCTAAACTATGTTGGAGGACAGCGCTCAAGGTTGAAACATTTTTATCAGATACATGTAATGATGTATCATCAGCAAATAGTTCACAGTTTGTGTCGGGGTGTGATATTGACAGTGGAAGGTAATTTATAATGATGTAGAATAATAACGGTCCTAGGGTAGATCCCTGAGGAACACCATGGGTCACCAGTCCTTTCGCTGAGTATTTACCATTCAAGAACACTTTCTGCGTTCTGTCTAAGAGATAGGACAAGAGAAAAGCGACTGCATTTGAGGCAATGTGATTTAAATGTAACTTCTTTAGTAAGATTAAGTGGTTAATGAGATGGAAGGCTTTTTTTAAGATCTAGAAATACTACACCTGAAAGTGTGGACTCATTTATGGCAGTAAGCCATTTGTGGGTTATGAGAGTTAAGGCTGTCTGACACGAATGTTTAGGCCGAGAAGCTGATTGTGCTGTACTAATAAGGCGGTTTTCCTCCAGGAATTTAAGTAAATGATGATGTATATGCTTTTCAACTGGTTTGGACACTGCTGATAAGATTGAAATAGGTCTGTACTCACTTGGGTCGCTCAGATCTTTGCTTTTTAGTAGAGGAGTAACTTTTGCTATTTTCAATTCATCGGGAAACACGCTCTTTTGAATTGAAAGGTTATATATAAAGGTGAACGATTAAACAATATACGGGAGCACAATTTTCAGGATTTTACTGCTAATTCCGTGAACACCACAAGATGTTTTACTTTTCATGTTGGTTATAAATTTTCCTACATCAAGGAAGATCATTAAGGGAACTGAGAAAGTATTGCCAGCGTTTATCTGACTGTGCTGTTACAAACTTTCTGAACATACGTATTCACCTGGCTCACTGGTGTTCGTCTGTGACAGGGTTTTAGCAATGTTTAGAAAGTGTTCATTAAATACATCAGCTGTAAAGTGCGGGGGGACACTCGTTGATTTGCTAGATTGTCCTTTAGTAAACTTTAGTAAATGTGTTAATCACCTTCCACACACTGCGTGTGTCTTTGCCGCCCGCAATAATCTTTTCAGCATACTGCCTCTGTGCTTTGGTTGGCTTGACTTCGCGAACGAAGATTTTATAAGAGTTGCCCACGACGTCTGCAGGCTTGTTCATGGCTGCGGAGGCCAATCCAAGACAGGCAGGTTCGACCGCAGTGGCTGCAGGGGAAGGTATGGCCAGGGTTCTGAGCTGCGGCATCTCTGTTTTTTCTCCTGAGCCGCTTGTCCTTAAGGCTAGCTCTGTGAGAGTCCTCAAAGGAGACAGCTGCCTTGTAAATGGTGGAGCGCCAGGTGTCACGGTCCGCAGCAAGCGAAGACCACTGGTGGTGGTCGATTTGGCAGGCACTAAGTGACTTCTTGAGACAGTCTTTGTATCTCTTCTTTGGTGCCCCTCTGTCACGGTGTCCAGTAGCAAGCTCGCCGAACAGGGTGATCTTTGGTAGGCGATGATCCTCCATCCTGGAGACATGCCCCGCCCAGCGGAGCTGTGTCCGCAGCAGCAAAGCCTCGATGCTCACAGTTTCAGCCTGTTCAAGGACCTCGACGTTGGTGACATAGTCACTCCAGTGAATGCCCAGGATGGTACGCAGGCAGCGCTGGTGGAAGCGTTCGAGGAGTCGTAGTTGGCTGCGGTAGAGGGCCCAGGACTCGGAACCATACAGCAGGGTGGTGAGGACCACAGCTCTGTACACGCTGATCTTGGTGCCTGTTTTCAGCTGTTGATTGTGCCACACCCGCTTGAAAAGTCGCCCGAAAGCGCTGTTCGCTTTTGCCAGCCTGCTGTCAAGCTCCTTGTCCAGCTTGGCGTCCGACGTGATAATGCAGCCAAGGTAAGTAAACTGGTGCACTGACTTTAGTTCAGACTCGCCAATGGTGATGTGAGGAGGGCGATACACTGTCTTGGGTGCCGGCTGATGGAGGACCTCTGTCTTTTTCAGACTGACCTCGAGTCCAAAGAGCTGGGCAGCATCTGCGAAGCAAGACGTGATGCGCTGCAGGGCTCTCTCTGTGTGTGCAACGAGGGCAGCATCATCAGCAAAAAGCAGCTCACGAATCAGTTGGTCTAGGGTTTTCGTGTGGGCCTGCAGTCGTCTGAGGTTGAACAGGCCTGTTCAGCCTCTGTGCTTTACGTAATAATGATTTAACTATGTTTCGTTGTTTTTTTGTACTCGTCAAATTTCTTTTGTTGTTTCAATAGATCTATTAGTTCCATCACAGTTTTAATCTCATCCGTCAGCCACTCAGGCACAGTGGGGTGTTTAACACGCTTAGTGCGCCTCCGGGCATGTCTGTCGAGAACACCGAGGAACAACTTATACCAGTGGGACAGCGCTACATTGGGATCGTTATAGTTATACCTATCGGAAAATGGGTGTTGGGAAAGGTCATGCAAAAAATCATCTTGGTTAAATTTTTTTAATGATCTGTAGAGGATGGTTAAATGCTCCTTATGAGGTTTCTTTGGCAACTTCGCAGATAATGAAAAACAAATAGAAAAATGATCACTGACAGCGATGCTGGTACATCGACATTGCTAAGGGCACTGTCGTTGGTTGTATAAACATGGTTAATTAATGTGGATGAAGTAGCAGTGACCCTGGTGGGTGACTGAACTACTTGTGTAAGGCCTAAGAACGTTATCATAGATTTCCATGACGTGTTGCCAGGTTTCAATAAATCAACATTAAAATCACCGATTATATGTATATCACCCTTGGAGTTTTGTACTTTGTCATCCATTACAACAAAATCATCTTGCCAGAACACTATAGCTGCGGGGTTTCTGTAAGTAAAAAATACGAAGGTAGGGGTTGACTTGGCGGTTGCTTTTATCTCAAGCGACATGCTTTCCACATGGATGGATTCCAGGTCACGTCGTCGCGTTACGTTGTTAGCAATAGTATTGTGAACATAAACACAAATGCCAGTATGACCAGGCGCTGAAGCGTCTCGCCTATGAATGGAGAAAGTTGTATGGTGAAAGCTTGGTCACTTATATTGTCTGTCAAACTATTTCTGTAAAGCCAAATATATGATATGGGAGGGTTGGCTGAGTAGTACTGTAACGTCTGAAACTTTACTGCAAAGGTGATATACATTGAGGTGGTCTTTTCTAAGCAGATGATCGCTGACACTAGTAAACATGTCAGGTAACTTCGCAATCAAATACTAGTTTCAAATATACTAACAAACCAAATGACAGTTTAAACAACAATAAAAGTGTCACTATGTGGCATGCAGATCAGTGGTCAAAACACAGCACTGAAACATGGGCGAAATATTAAAAAAAAGGAAGGAAAAAAAAAAAGAAAAATAACCGATCGTAGATGTAAATGAAAAAGTCTGCAGATATATAGGTCTCTGCGTGTGCAACGTACCGTTGCTAAAAACAAAACGCAATGAAGCGTACCAGAGTAATCTTATTCTATTTGCTACCGACACGGTCAGTGATAAGAATCACTTTAATAGCGACTATGTTGTGCACTCCTGTTCAATACATTCGTTCGTTAATCCTATATTTGTCCCACTGGCACATGAGTGATCGGGGACTAACTTTTTAGACGTTGGTTAACGATACATATAACATAAAAATCTTTTTTGATTTTATCTATCTCTCCACAACAACGGTCCGGTATGTACATAGTTATTTTCACTTTACTAATTGGTTAAAAAAATTGTTAAAATTTCAGGACCACCGTTAAAACACGTTAAAAAATTTCTATATTAATAATTAAAACTTAATATAATCTAATATTCCGTAGGAAAAATTATCAAGCGAGCACAGGCCAGGTGTCAATTACATCTCCGGAATAACTCGTCTGTGTTTCTTATTATAAGAACTCCAAGTCTATAGTCTAGCAGTACTTTGCTGCGACTCTATCACAGGCAAAAGGCCCAAGACTGAATATTCAATCAATATAAATGAGTCTACGGTGAGACTAGAGTGCGTGGACACGCGGAAACGCACCAAGGCCAGTCCCCGCACAGTCACAAGCATACCAATCAGTTATAACATCGATAGAAAATGGCATTTTATAAATACTGTGATCTTTAGTAATCTTATAGGCAAGGACACCCGGACATCTCTCCGCTAATATATTCTTATTTGATGAATGTGATTCTCTTATTTGTTTATCTATTCGAACATTTGCTTCCCCCGCGGCCAGCTGGAGTCGGACGGGCTGGGCACCAGGTCCACCCATAGCGCCAGTCCGAGCAGCCCTATCCGCGGTTTCATTGCCAAGAATGCCAACATGTGACGGGACCCACTGGAGGACAGTGTCAACGCCCCGACTAATTAATTGGTGAATTGCCATTCTTATTTCAATTACAATGTCAGGACGGACTGATCTATCCCCAAGCTGTATGCTCTGTAATGCGACCCTGGAGTCCGTGCAGACTAGGAGCTGGTACATCTGCAACGGAAGAGCCAAAACGTGATTAAGCGCCATCAAAATGGCCGTAAGCTCCGCCGTGCATATGGACCAGCCCTTACCCAAAGAATAACTTAGCATTTTCTCCAGGGCTGGGATAAACACTCCACTCCCCACATCGCCAGCCTCACTGACGGACCCGTCCGTGTAGGCAGTAATAGCGTGTGGGTCTCTCTCTCTTGGCTTGACTTCGCGAACGAAGATTTTATAGGAGTTGCCCACGACGTCTGCAGGCTTGTTCGTGGCTGCGGAGGCCAATCCGGGACAGGCAGGTTCGACCGCAGTGGCTGCAGGGGGAGGTATGGGCAAGGTTCTGAGTTGCGGCATCTCTGTTTTCCCTCCTGAGACGCTTGTCCTTAAGGCTAGCTCTGCGAGAGTCCTCAAAGGAGACAGCTGCCTTGTAAATGGTGGAGCGCCAGGTGTCACGGTCCACAGCAAGCGAAGACCACTAGTGGTGGTCGATTTGGCAGGCACTAAGTGACTTCTTGAGACAGTCTTTGTATCTCTTCTTTGGTGCCCCTCTGTCACGGTGTCCAGTAGCAAGCTCGCCGAACAGGGTGATCTTTGGTAGGCGATGATCCTCCATCCTGGAGACATGCCCCGCGGAGCTGTGTCCGCAGCAGCAAAGCCTCGATGCTCACAGTTTCAGCCTGTTCAAAGACCTCAACGTTGGTGACATAGGCAGCCTTCAAGAACTTGGCGCTGGGTACACCCTCTACTGGTCAGGCAGGCCTGAATCAGAAAGACGGCTCTCAGGCGTGGGTTTCATGGTCAAGACCTCCATTGCGACTAAGCTGGAAAACCTACCAACGGGTCACTCAGACCGCATCATGTCCATGCGCCGCCCACTGAGACACCAGCAACACGTCACCCTTCTCAGTGTGTACTCCCCAACCCTCCTGGCAGAGCCTGCTGAAAAGGACAAGTTTTACACTGACCTGCGCAGCCTCATACAGAGCACCCCTGCAGACGACAAAGTCATCATCCTTGGCGACTTCAACGCCAGAGTGGGCCAGGACCCTGAAGCCTGCAAAGGAGTCCTCGGCAAGCATGGCTTCGGGAACTGCAATGACAATGGCCGCCTACTGTTGGAGTTCTGTGCAGAGCAGCAACTGGTCATCACCAACACTACTTTTCAGCAAAAGGACAGTCGAAAGACCACCCTGATGCATCCTCGCTCCAAACACTGGCATCTTATCGACTATGTCCTAGTGCGTCAGAGGGACCGCAGTGACGTCCTCCTCACCAGAGTGATGCCCAGCGCAGAGTGCCACACTGACCACCGCCTTGTCCGCTGCAAACTCAGGCTCCACGTCAAGCCAAAATGCAAGAAATGGGGGCCCCCCAAGAAAAAACTTGATGTTGCCAGCCTTCAGCGTGAGGACGTGAAAGCTGCCTTTCAGACAGATTTACAGCGCAGGCTCAAAGACACAGCGGACCCAGCAGACTCCTCCCCCTGAAACACTCTGGGAACAACTGAAAACTGCTATTGCAAAATCCTCTGCAGAAGTCTTGGGTTTTGCTAGAAAGAAGAATAAAGACTGGTTTGACAAAAACGATGTTGAGATCCAGGAACACCTAGCAAAAAAAAAGAGCCGCCCATCAGGCCCACCTAGCCCAGCCTTCCTGCCCAGTGAAGAAGTCTGCCTTCCGCCTCGTCTGCAGCAGTCTCCAGCGCAAGCTTAGGGATCTCCATAATGAGTGGTGGACCAGACTTGCACAGAGGACCCAGCTTTGCGCTGACAATGGTGACTACAGGGGCTTCTACGAAGCATTGAAAGCAGTGTATGGCCCCAGGCACCTGGTACAAAGTCCCCTGCAAAGCGCGAATGGCCAGGCACTCCTCACAGATAATACTTCCATCTTGAACCGCTGGTCAGAGTACTTTCAGAGCCTCTTCAGCGCTGAGCGCACTGTTAAAGAAGCAGTCGTCCTACAAATCCCACAACTCCCAGTTAAGGTTGAATTGGACGAACCGCCCACCGCTGAAGAGACCCTCACAGCCATCCACCAGCTCAAGAGTGGCAAAGCAGCAGGCATTGATGGAATACCGCCAGAGATCTGGAAACATTGAGGCACAGCACTGCACAACAAGCTCCATGACCTCTTTCTCTGCTGCTGGGAGGATGGAACACTACCAAAGGATCTCCGTGATGCTGTCGTTAGCACTCTGTACAAGAACAAAGGCGAGAAGTCTGACTGTTCCAACTATCGGGGAATTAACCTGCTGTCCATTGCTGGGAAAATTCTTGCAAGGCTGCTCCTGAATCGGCTGGTACCTGCCATCGCTGAAGACCACCTCCCAGAGGGCCAGTGTGGTTTCAGGGCAAACAGGAGCACCACCGATATGGTCTGTGTGCTGAGACAGCTTCAGGAGAAGTGCCGCGAGCAGAACAAAGGGCTGTACGTAACGTTTGTCGACCTAACAAAAGCGTTCGACACTGTGAGCAGGCAAGGCATGTGGCAGATCCAGGAGCGACTTGGCTGTCCCCCAAAGTTCCTCAGCATGATTGTCCAGCTACACGAGGACCAGCAAGGCCAGGTCAGACTCAACAATGACCTCTCAGAACCATTCCCTATTCTCAACGGCGTAAAGCAGGTCTGCGTGCTGGCACCGACCCTCTTCACCATCTTTTTTTAGCATGATGTTGAAGCAGGCCACAGTGGACCTCGATGATGACGATGCAGTGTACATCAGGTATCGTCTCGATGGCAGCCTGTTCAACCTCAGACGACTGCAGGCCCACACGAAAACCCTAGACCAACTGATTCGTGAGCTGCTTTTTGCTGATGATGCTGCCCTCGTTGCACACACAGAGAGAGCCCTGCAGCGCATCACGTCTTGCTTCGCAGATGCTGCCCAGCTCTTTGGACTCGAGGTCAGTCTGAAAAAGACAGAGGTCCTCCATCAGCCGGCACCCAAGACAGTGTATCGCCCTCCTCACATCACCATTGGCGAGTCTGAACTAAAGTCAGTGCACCAGTTTACTTACCTTGGCTGCATTATCACGTCGGACGCCAAGCTGGACAAGGAGCTTGACAGCAGGCTGGCAAAAGCGAACAGCTCTTTCGGGCGACTTTTCAAGCGGGTGTGGCACAATCAACAGCTGAAAACAGGCACCAAGATCAGCGTGTACAGAGCTGTGGTCCTCAACACCCTGCTGTATGGTTCCGAGTCCTGGGCCCTCTACCGCAGCCAACTACGACTCCTCGAACGCTTCCACCAGCGCTGCCAGCGCACCATCCTGAGCGTGTGGGTAGGTAGCGTCTAAATACTCTAGAGCAATTGATTTGTGTAAATACGAATTACTTTTTTGTTAGTAATTTTTGGAATCTCTGTTTTTATTGTGGCCATATGGATTGTCCACGGGGACCTTGGAGGCAAGGGGGCTGGGGAGATAGTAGTCGGCACCACTCCAGCCAGCCCCAATACCTCTCCAGCTATAGACGTAAGCGTAGATTGTACACTACGTTTCTGTATTGATTTAAAAGCTTGTTCCAGACGATCCATTTTAATTTCATTTAAGTAGGTCTCTTGTGCACTATTGGGAGTTTCAAAGATACGATTAATGTAATTAGTACAAAATTTTAGTCTAAACATGTCCAGAGGTAAAATATTAGTCATAGCATATACTGCGTTATTAGAAGCATGTTGAGGGACTCCCAAAATGCATTTGAGTGACCGCATTTCTGCTCGTTCAAGCATTTTTAAGTCATATTTTGAAGCCGAGAAAAAGCACTCGGCTCCATAACTCAAATTAGAACGCACCAGGGCATGGTGCAGATGCACCAGCAATTTGGTGTCTCTGCCCCACGCCTCGTGCCTAAGAATTCGAATTAGATTTATTGCACTATTCGTCTTTTGAATAAGATTATTAATATGTGGCTTCCAATTTAAAGTGGATGAGAACAACACCCCCAAAAATGTTATCTGGTTTAATGGAGTTATAGGGTAATTTATATGATCATTTGTTATGGTAATTTGCTTTTGAAACTTAACTTTATATGGACTGAATATTATCAACTGCGTCTTTTCGTGGGCCAGTTCAAATCCATTTATTTCAAGGTATTTTTATATTGCATCAATCACCATTTGGAATTTTATGCTTTTTTCTTTAGTTATTTCCCTACCCCGGAGGTTTATGGTTTTAACAGGTTTCCATATGGCGATATCATCGGCATATTTATATATCTGTAAGGAAGTATTAGTTTGCTTATCAAGTTTGGATTTTAAATAGGCTGGCAAATCTGCCATCATGACATTAATGAGCAGCGGGGCAAGGCAAGTGCCTTGAGGAACCCCGCAATCAGTTTTATGTATTGCTGAGAGGGCCTGACCATGCCTAACCTGCAATGTCCGCTGCAAGAAATTATTTTAAAAAATTATATATATTGCCGGTTAGGGCAAGAGTTTTTAGTTTTTGTAATAATTTTTGATGCCACACGACGTCAAACGCTCGTTTGACGTCGAAGAAGAAAGCCATAACTTTATATTTTTTCTTAAAAGCTTGTTTTACAGCAGACGAAAGAGCATATAGTTGATCAGATGTTGATCTTTTTTTCCGAAATCCTGCTTGAACTATGGGAATTACTTTATTTTTTTCTAAATAATATGCAAAACGATTTTTAATAATACGCTCGAATATCTTACTTAGTTTCGGGGTGAGAGTTATGGGCCGAAATGACGTATTTAAATTTCGTGTTTTTTTCGGTTTTATTATTGGGATTACAATCCCATGTTGCCAAGTTTGTGGAAGTAGGCCCTCTCTGTAACACTGGTTAAATAACTTTAGGAGTAACTTCTTTCCCTCCAAAAGGATTCTCTTAAGCATGACGTACGTAATCTCGTCGTGCCCCGGTGATGTTTTGGTACCCTTGACCTGGGTTAGTACAATTTCCAGCTCAGATAGAGTCAAAGGAAGATTTGGCTCATCCGAGCCAGTTAATGGCAAAATCAACGGGTTTTGAAAAGCTACTTTATTTTCTTCTGTGTTACGGAAGTTTCTAGCTGTCGGTTTTAAGTTTTTTTTGTGGAACTGATAGCCGCAAAGGTTTCGGCAAGTATATCAGCTTTTTCTCGATCTGTATTATACTTTTTTTCCATTGATAATCAGCGGTATAGGAGACGGATTATACTTATTTTAAAGTTTTTAACAACTTTCCACGCTTTATTCATGTCTGTAGGAGACTGAATTTCCGCAAGGATTTGTTGCTTCAGATATTCAAGTTTAGCTAAAGCTATAACCCTATTGCATGATATGTTTGCCGATTTCATTGCCATATGCTGAGTAGATGTTTTAGCCTTCTTCCACTGATTATAAGCTTTTTTCTTTCCCCTAACAGCAGCATCACATTCATTAGTCCACCAGCGGCTGACAGGTTTGCCGGGAGGAGCACCCCTACTACGCGGGATGGCCAACTCCGCGGCTTTAATTATAGCCGCGGTTAGTGTATCACCAAAGGCGTCGACACTCGAGGTGTCGACGCCTCCAATGCACTGTCCAACCGCGGTCTCATATAGAGCCCAGTTGGCCTTATGGTACAGAAATTTACCTTTGTTTTGGGGGGACTTAGGCGGCAATAGTTGTTTATTATTTAGCTCAAGGGTAACCGGGAGATGATCGCTACCCATAGCGTCATCCCCCGGGGCCCAATAAGCATCTAAATAAAGGTTTGGGGAGACAAGAGTTAAATCTACCGCTGAAGGATATTGTTGGTCTTTATCGGGTATTCTGGTTATCTCTCCCGTGTTTAGTGTAAGCAAATTTGATTTTGCAATATCCTCAGCTTGTTTATGAGCAATTATACGTGCGGGAGGAAATTCTGCAAGCCAAAGCGGATGATGGATGTTGAGATCCCCCATAACCACCAACCCATCACCGGCAAGAGCCCGCATCCATTCCAACCCGGTTGGTGAAACTGATTTAGGTGCATATAGATTTAAGACATTTATTTCATTACACATAGAGTTTGTTTTAATTTTAATATAATTACTATAAATTGGATGGGTGTCGTGTGAGGGAACAGGAGAATTAACCACTTCATGCTGAATCCCTACTTGAAAATAGGTGGCAGTATATATATTTTCATTAAATCTTTTATTTAATTCATTTATAGGTGGGTAGTGATAACCATCAATACAAGGTAATTTAGATTTAGTTAAAAGCAATGATTGCAAACAAATAATTTGCGGGTTGTATTCTTTTATATAATTATTTAAGTATTGTATATTCCTGGTTATGGCACGACAGTTCCATTGGAGGAACTTCAGACTAGCTTTATTTTCTTCACCCATGGTACTGGTAGAAAGGTATCAGAAATATTTTATTCTTTTTACTTAATTTAACCTATCGGTATCTTGTTTAGTGACCTGCCTATAACGGGTCTGAATTTGTAAGCAGAGGGACCAGGATGGCCATGATCAGTTGAGTGAACTGCAGCATGGCCATCACGATCCCTCCCACCTCACCACCCACAATCGCATCCATAAGCACCTGCGTCTGTCTCCGGATGTCTCCGAGCATGAACGTCCTCAGCCCAGGGCCATCCCCAGACCGCCGCGCCTCTCCAAAATGGAGGGACCTGCGGACTGACGGGGACATGTCCTCCCGAATAGGGGAGGGGGGAGGCGGCAGAGGGGGTGATTTGTTTACGGGATCATCGGAATCGGCCAAAACTGTTTTATGACTCGGTGCCCTCTGCATAAGGACGTCTCGATAAGATGAGACTCCCGGTGCCACCAGAGTTATATTAGTTGTTATATGTTTCTCTACATTAGATGCAGAGTCAGAGTTTATTATGTTGGAGACCTTACTATTTCTGTTCATCTGCGGGTTTATTCTGGTAGCCGGGGTCCGGTCTCTCAGTACCGGAGCCCGGGTCCATGCTGTAGTATCTAAATCTCTGGGTAGGTAGGTTGGGGCCCTAGGTTGACTTTTTTATTTTGAATGTTTATTAGGGCCCTCCTGATGGCCTCTCTATATGGAATATAATTTTCGTTCCTGATTTTATTGGCCTCCCGAGAGAGGGCAATTTGGGGACACTTTTGATAGGCGGCGCTATGAGCGCCGCCACAGTTGACACATTTTGGTACGGTGCCGTCGAGACAGGCAGCACGGGAATGCTCCCGGCTGCCACATCTGACACACACTTGATGTTTAGACCTGCACGTCCGAGTCGAATGCCCCAGCGTGCAGCACTTAGTACAACGTAGTGCAGACGGGGCATAAGGCTCGACCGGCAAACAGTGAACACCGACCTTTACTCTATCCGGAAGTTTAGTCAGGTTATGAAAGTCGATCTTTACCGCCCTCGACTGGGCCCCATCCCGCCTGTTGGAAAGTCTGGCAACAACCGCCTGGAAGCCCTGAGCCGCAAGGGAGTCTTTAAGCTGGTCAGATCCTCAGCGAGGGGGATACCGTGAACCACCCCCACCACCCTAGGGGTGGGGATGGTGCACTCCACCTCCGCCCAACTGAGGCTCTTTTTTTGAGGCAAGAAGTTTTTGAGAACGTTGATTTGGACAGGAGACAATCCAGGTGTCCCTGCCTATCAGTATTAGTGTTATCTCTGACGGAGCGACGCCGGCACCCTCGCAGAGGTGAGGTTGATGGGTACCGTGATCCTGAAGGCGGGTGGTGCCCCCCCCCCCCCCAAGATCACGGACCCGCACCGGGAAGGTACACCAGACCTCCGCCGAGACGCCGGCGCCAGCCACCTTATGTTCTGTTTTGCGACTATTCGATCGATTCCCAACCTGTCTTTTCCTATTAACCTGCTGAAATACTTCCTTACGCAGTGTCTCCTCACCCCCCCCCCCCCCACCATCGACAGCCGTTTCATCGATGGTGAGAGGGGGGGGGGGAGACCACTGTCCATGGGAGAGGAAGATTGAGGAGAATTTTGATGGTACAGAGGGGACAGCCGACGCGACGGAGAAGAATTCTCCGTCTCAGCAGCCGGCCCACCCGCTACCTAAGCCAAAGAAGTTTGAGGTGGGGATGCTACCCTAAGCTCTCCCGGGACTGTGCCAGTGGCACGTGCAATGTCCGGGGAGTGAGGGGGGGGGGGATAAAAAAAAATCATAGGCTCTCCCCGGGCAGAGCCCACTAATGGGGCCCCGCCAGGGGAAACAGCAGTCGGGCTAGTCCCGTCTGCAACCGAGCTAACAGCCTCCAAAGGTTTAGAAGTATTAGGGACAACTCTGGCCCTAGCACGCTTGTTTTTTGTTTTATTTCTCTTTTTTCTTCTCTTTCGAGAAGGAGTTTCGTTATTACTACCAGGGCCGAAGAGGAACCAGTTTCCCAATCGGTCCCTGATGATGTCGACTACAAGGTCCCGATCAGGAGATCCATACAGGTGGACTCCACACGGGCCAGGTCTCGACAGAGAAAATCCTACAGAGAATAAAAGAATTTAGTTCAATCTAAAAATGTTCAATACACAGGCTAACACAGTTTATAAAGTCACAGAGCGCTGCAATTGTCATAATTATACGCGCATTTCGATGAGAATTGCACGAGGGTGTGTCTATCCACACTGACCACTAAGCCATTCATCACACACTGATCAGTCATTAAGGGTCACGTGCTAATCCTGAACCTCTTAGTAACTTGTTGTGTGATAGTATAGCGACTAATCGTCGCACAAAGAGGCGCACGCAATGGGTGTCACTGATCCGTTACGGTCTATCACACAACAAATACGAACTAACGTGGTTGAGATTCCGTCGTGACGTCACACAATAGACACATTAGCTATGTCAGAAAAACGTACATGAATCTATATCGTGCAGTAAGTCACCGATTTCTCATGTAGAAATTGAGTTTAAAAATCACTTTGAGTATAGCGTCAATATTGAAGGATATAGACTTGATACCGGTTCTACGTCGCAATCAAAGCTACACACGTTTCACAGTTACGACAGCAATAGAGTTCTGTAGTACTAATCAATTGATAATCATGAATTTGAGCATTTGATGACATCAGTCCTGTATGAATAATCTCATTCTGGCTGATATATGACAGGAACAACAGTCCGACCCGGAGGCAGGACAGCCCGTACCGGCACAACCCGAGCGTCTCCCACAACCCTCCTCGGTCAGTGCCAAAGAAGGTTGTGGAAAACAATCAAAATACGCACACTAGCAAGAACCATTCAGGCAACGAGTCGGAGTGTGGCGCCCATCAGACATCAATCTTCTTTCATATAATGAGAATTACTTATTAGTTTGCACGCGGTGTACACTGTCTAGCAGTGAAAAGAAGTTGCGCAATTGCATTACTAATTCAATGGGAATCTCGTTCTGGTTGTCACGACTAGCAGCGGGGGCCCAGGCATTAGCAGCTGAGGTCTGGGCCGTTCCGACAGATGAAGTCACGAGGCGGAAAGTCAGTTGTCTGGAACATCGGTGACTGCTGTTCCGACTGGCCTCGTGGGTTCGGGGACGAAGGGTCGACAGGCTGCTGGCCGAGTTTCGGCGGCACTGGCTGAAGAGGCCGAGTCAACTCTGAGTTGTTAACTTGAACGGGTCGCACCCTGTGGCCCTGAAATGGCAGGCGGGCCGGGCGCCCTCCAGTCATGTCAGAGTCATGGGGTTTGCGTGCCAGGTAACCGGGCGCAGAGTTGAAGTTGGCATGATCTCGTGGAGCTACGTAGGGTCGGTAGCGTATATTGAGGGCCAGACGTTTGGTGCCCTCAGCGCTGGGGTGCATTCTGTCACCGTCCCGGTAGAGGGCCTGGCGGGGGGCGTGGTTCTTGGTCAGAAAGATGGCGGTGTGGTCCACGATGGCAATATCGGCCATCCCGCAGGCCGCGTGGAGGTTGTCATTGGATTTAGCGGCGGCTGCAAACAGGGGGTGGCGTTAACCAAAGGGCGGCATGATGGTGGACGCCTGTAGAGTGACCTGCGGGAACTTGGTGGCCAGCAGATCGATGAGCTGCAGCCACGTGTTGCATGCGACCGGAACATTCAAGTTGCGGCAGCTGCTAATTCCGACATGAAAGGTGACGTGGTGTACATCTCGGACAGGCTGGCGGGTGTCAAGCCACTTGATGAGGTCGCTGACAGACAGACCCGACACCGCCATGTTTTGAACTGTAAAATCCGGAGCTGACATTTTCCGGTCATCGATGAACCTGATGACTGAGTCGCCGAGGAGTAGAGCGTGCTTTGATTTGCACAGCTTTTCATAAGCTGTCAGCAGCTTGATGTTCCCGGCGTTGGTCAAACAGGGAGTAGAGCTGTCAGATTTGTGGTCAGGGTCACGCGCGACCCTTCTGTCACTTAGCTGTGTGTCAAGGGGAGCGAAGCGGTTGTGGGTTTGGATGCCGAACGACGAATGTCGAGGCACATAATTATCATGCTGTTGAGTGTGCAGGGGGCTCACAGACTGGCGAGAGTCAGGGTCTGGGGTGTTCCCTGAGTGATTGGTGGCCGGGGACGGGGTGGCCGGGGGAGGGGGGAGGGGCGACGTGGAGGCCAGGGCTGGTTTCACTGTTTCTTGGGAAGATGTTGCCTGGCCAAGTGCTCCTACTTGTTTTTTTTTTTTCAGGGTACCGATCACGGCGCTCTGTGTGTCTCTGGCAGCAGCAAGTTTTGAAACCTGTTTGGTGATGGCTTCCTGCTCCATTGTAAGTTTCTGTAAATCAGCGCACGTTGACTGTTCAACCCTGTCAGGTCTTTTTCCACCACAGAGAGGCCGTGATTCCTCTTAACCTCGTTGTCTTGCACTTGGGCCTCAAGAGCGCTTTGTTGTTGTTGCAAGGTGACACAGTACGCCTTGACACTTGCCAGTTCGGTCTTCGCTGAAGAAAGTTCCGACTGGTGTTCTTTGATGTTAGCCGCCGAAGCCTCCAATTTCTGCTGAAACTGATACAGGAGAGCTGGCAGGGTGGCTAACTAGGCGAGGGGGAGGGTTGTTGGGGAGGTAGCGAGTAACGGCAATCTGTGGGAAGGCAGACGGGTCACTTGTGAAGATTTTCTCGTCGTCTGATTGGGTCGAAAGACAGGTGGTGGGAGAGTGGTGGTCGGGTC